>JBAMHX010000018.1:7886781-7912856 GCA_037177515.1 Pseudomugil tenellus | reverse complement strand
TCTTGACAAAGCAAAGTTGTTCAGCAAGACACAACAGACAGATCCACATTATCTGCCTGTTTTAATGCTGGACAAGATAAGTTAAAAAAAATCCAGGTAAAGAAAGAGAAAAACTAATACTAAATTTATTGCGACCGGGAAACTTATTGCGCTCATTTTATCTTATCACGCCCTTAATTGACTTATTGCGACAGGCCTACTACCTGAGTCTATTCATGTCTCGCAGATTAAAAATCCTGAATGATCCTAACAGAAGGAGACCGTGTTTGTTTTTGGCTGCTCCAGTGGAGCCCCACGAACAGGGAGCGCTGTGCTGTGGCCACTCTCCAAAAAGGACCATCTGTCCCCCCCCTCCGAACTGGGCCTTGCCACACCAGTCCTCCCTGCGATGGTGGGGACAGAAAGAGACACGCAGGGTTGATGTGGCTCAGCAGGCCTCCAGAATAAACCAACACCTATTTCCATCAGCACACATCCCTCCCTCTGCCACTTCCCAGCAGCCCGCTGCTTTCCCAGCCACCTCCATACCAGTGACAGCCTGTCGGCAGAGCGCTCTCTCTCACAGAGAGAGGGAGAAAATGAGAAGTGAGAATAGTGCTTGCATCTCACAAAATGAAAGCTGTAAAGGGAGCTGTGAGGCGCACAGATCGAAGGCTCTGAGAAGACCGTCGTCCCTGTCCCCTCTGTTGAGGTCAGTCAAAGTACACGTCACCACTTTATCGCTGAGACACAGTGCAGCAAAAGAGGGAAGTAGGTAAGCTGTGTGACACTGTTAAGGTTGAGCATAAACTCACTAAGGCAAACACATTCACAAACACGCATCTGGGGAGTAGCATTAATACATTGTGACCAGCAGAGCAACATAAGCATGAGTCAGTGCCCTGGACCATATCTCAGTCCTCTTACTCAACTCAGCAGTTCTCAGTTTCTTTCAAAAAATTTGTATGTTACACTCCATGTGGTGTTGCTGACAGAAATCTGGCATTTGTGAGATAATTTGGACCTGTGGGTTGCAGCTGCAAGCGGAATAAGGTTTAGTCAACCAGAGGATGTAAAAGGATAACTGTAGGGAAGACAGGAGTAAACACAGATCCAGATGAATCACCAGTTTATTCACCTCCCAAGAACTGCCGCTGCCAGAGACACACAACCATAAATTCTTCCTTCCCAGCCAACACCAGGAAAAACAAACTAAAACAAGACTTTTGTCCCTCTTTATTATCCTCATTTTGCAAATGCCTGCAAGTAAAACTAACTTAATATGCAAAAATCATCCATATAAATCAGCAGCTGCTTACCTGATTTAAAGAGCCTTTTTTCATCAGAGCCATAAAAGCTGAAAGTAAAGGACACAGAGTCCTGTGAGCAACAGTGGTAATGAGCCGACTGCAGATATACTATCCCAGTGCATTAAATCCATCAGCCACTTGTTGAATGAAAGGCTCCCAAACACACAAAAAAAGAGATATCCAACACATTTTGCAGCAGAAAGCCTTTGAAATAATCACCAGCAGCAATCACAGCGCTTCCCTCTACTCCTTCATGCAAAAATAACTGTGCATGCAATAAATCAGAAAAATAAGAAAAACAAGAAAAGGTCTGGAAACTATTTGGGAGTCAATTTAGTGAAATGCATACAGCTGCCTCTTAATGCCCCCACCTCCAATCCCCCTCCTCTCTGTGACAAAGCTACCAACAGCTGAATGAGCCTGCAGCATTAGCATATATAAGAGAAAGTAGGTGGCTGTGCTGGAGGGGTTAGGGGAATGCTGAGTGTTGGTGTTGGGGGAGGGGCCTAGACCATGACATTCAAAGCTTCTCAAGCTGACAGAAAGGACAAGGAAAAAACGGAGGGGGGAATCCATTGTTCCCAGGAAACGATCCCCAGGTCAAGCCTGTGACCTTCCAAGTTGCAATGGCTGACATTTGGATCAGTGGGTAATGGAGGAATCCACTTATCCACCCCTGCTCCTGTGGGCTCAGAGATGGTACAAAGGTCTGTCTGACTAACAGTTAGCAGCCATGACCACCTTAAACATAGTTAGATAAGGGAAAGATCTGACCACCAATAGGGATCACCCAATTTTGGAAACTGGCAACCTCTCCATCCAAACAATGCATGTTCTCCACTGCATGTTTTTTTTTCCACTTAAATTTTTATTGCTTTTAACAATTATTGAACACAACTATACACACAGAAAAAAACAAAGGACTCATGTCTGGGAATCGCATCACATTTTGTTATTTTGTCTGTACATTGTCCATTTTTCCATTGTTTGACCATTTGTGGTTCTTGTAGTCTTTGTCTGTGTGATAGCTTCTTCATTAGAAACATGTCCTCAACGTTATCATTCATTGAACCTTTAAAAAGGCGTTATCTTCCCTCAGTTCCATGTTATTATTTTTTTTTTTTTTGCTGCTATCAACAATATTTTAACCAAATACTTATCACTTTCATCTATAGTGCCATCCAAAAAGTTACATAAATAAATAAGTTCAGGTCTCAATGGGACCGTGTATCAAAGCACTTTCCACAAATCATTTTCCAAAACCTGATAATGTTTGGACATTTCCAGAAAATATGTGAATGGTCCACATCAATTTCACCAGATTCACGCCAGCATTTTTGATGCATCCACAACCATTTACTTTCTAACTTGGGTGTAACCACTGCATGTTTTTACCTTTGACAGAAGGTGGAGCGTGAAAAAAGGATGCATGGAATGAAAATAAAATGGACATCTTCTGAAAACAGATGTGTGTTTGAGGGTTTAGACGCACTGGGATGAAGACTTAGAACCGAAGATGAGTGACAAATGTGTTGTCTCACATCTTCCGATAAAAGTTGCAAGTAAAGACACTGTGAGGACTGAAGCTGACAGCTTTTAGCACAAAATGTCAGTCAACAGTTTGATCAGATGCTTTTTGTTGATGGAAGTTGCCAGCTGTCAGCTTGTTACTCTGAGTGTTTGTGGATGGAATCTGTGAAAGAGCAGATAAAATGTCACCGCTCAGACAACTTCAGAGGCTGCTTTGAGCAAGTTACATCTAACTACCACTGGGAAGCTGCTAGATGGGCAATTTAAGAGTAAAGTGCATGTGTGAATGATGCATGTATGCGAAGCCAGTTATTTCTGAGGAAGTCAGTATTTTTTAGTGATTGGTTAAATAAAAAGCAGCTCTGTGAGGTAAAAGATGATTTGATAATATAGTTCCTCGCTTGTAAAAGCTGCATAATTGAGTTTCAGGCAGCTTAATTGGGAAAAAAGAAAGAAAATAAAAACAGTGTCATTCTAGCCACTTCCTAATGGCTGCTTTGCTCTGTTTTAGGTTGGAGCCAGGAATGTGTTAATAGCAGGAAATGACAGACTTTAATCAAGTTGAATGAATGGCAGTGAGTATAGGTTTTTGTGCCACAGTCGGCTTTGATCCATCCTCTGCAGGCAGGTTTTCGGCTTTGATTTGAGGTAAGGGGAAGGAAAGAGTTTTATTTAAAGAGTGGGAAACCCCAGGAGGTAACACTTAAGAGCTCTTGTCACTGCATCCCAGCAAACAGACAAACTATTCATCAGCCTACACACATGTTAAGCAGGGCCAGTGTAGAAGGAAAACCACAAACAGTGACCTTTCGCACATGGACCAACGGACCCAGTGGGTAATTTACATAGTGAAGGCAGTCATTACACAAACTGATACACATGCAAAACATCTACATTTACAAATGAAAAAAAACACGTTTTTTTATAGCTCATGTTTCTAGTTTTGCAGAAAGACACTCGACTGACTGAAAGAAATATACACATGACAATTTGGCTATGGGCTATTTAATAAGATCAAATAAATAAATAAAATGCCCTTTAAGTCATAGTATGTTTTTGTGCACCTTTTTTTATTTACACAAAAACTAGCACAAAAGATCAGAATTGATAATAATGTTTCTATAGATTTGTTTCGATAGATTTGTGGGTTTCTTGTTGTGATTTCAAACTTACTGATAAACATTATGCTAGATTGCTCGAATAAGCTGTCCATTATGTCCCTCACAGAACAGTTTTAGGAAATATGCTTTTCTTTTTTGTTAAGCACCTAGCAATCACATTACCAAGACTAGCGAAGCTAACGTCAACTTTAGCTTAACTTTTAAACTTATTTCTAAACAGAACTACATCAAAATTATCTTCACAAAATAATTTACCCCTTAAAATTGCAGGTACATTGGCTAAAACAAACCAGGCATATCTTTTCTATTTGCCAGTAACAGTGTGTCAGACCAGAAGTGACTTTCTGAAACATTTTAGTTGGTTATTATTAACTCACACAGAAGGACTTTCAGTAATCAGACACCTGAAACAGGTAAAAATCAATCTCATCTCTTTTTGGGCGCCAGTTGTTATCATATGTTCAGACAGCTTTATGGAAGCCATTACGCTAGATAAACGTGTTTCTGTAAAGAAAACAAGCTTTTCCCACTTTTGTTGCCACTGGCACTGCACCCATGTTGAAAACTACCAGGTGGACCTGACTGTTGTGTCCTTATTAATGTCCGTCAGAACCATTTATTACTTGCAGCTACTGGAGAGGCATTGGATGCAAAACTGTTTGCAAGATTACGCTTCCTCTTTGCACTCCGGAGCCAAATGTGGGCTACATTATCTGTCTTGTTTTGTTTTTTTTTTTTTCTAAAGTCTAAAAGTAAAAGCATGTGCAGTTTTATTTAATCTATCAGCATCCAACCTGTCAAACATCAATTTCTGGTGGTCTTAAGGAGTGTCTGAGGGAATCATTCATTATACACAGAAACTTGGAATATGTGTTGAAACCTCAGTGGACTTTTTAATGATAAAAACACATTTTCTAAACCTAAATTGTTTCAGTAGTTCAACCCTGATGGTGACTTCTGTCACTCTGCAGGCAGCCAAAAAGACAACTTTACTCTGTGAGGTAGCCAGTGAGGCATGTAACATTATTCCAACAAACCATTTAAAACACATAATGTGGGAAGAAACAAAAGGTTTTTTTGGCTGATTGCTTCCACAAAAGGGTTGTTTAATATCTCACAGGGAACGCAGGGCAATAGAATCTGTTAAGACTGAGCTATTTTTCATTGTGGGTGTGACAATATAGCCCGGCATGTGATGTATTTCCTATCTGGTATTTTTAGTCCTGCTGATAACAGCATGCTTTGGTAAGTTTCTCTTAGTTATGCAAAGTGGGATAAGGGGTGTTAAGGCAAATGGATTTGTTCCTCCTGCAGAGAGGAAAGCAGGAAAAGCAGCTGGCAAGAAACAGGCAAACACAATATCCCCAAAAGTCACCTTCCCAACCTGCCTCCTCTTCTCTCTAGCTCGCATCCTCTCAGTTTGTTCTGAATCTGTCATTTAATATGTTGCCTCTGCTATCCAACCATGCCACTCCATCTCTACAAGAGGAATAGAGGGAGAGCGAAGGGGGCTGTGGGCACATGAGGTGAGGGGGGGAGTGAAGAGTAAACAGTGGCTTCATGCGCATCTCTTTCTGTTGTTGCTAGGCAACTTTTTCTGCATGTGACAGCCATGAGTGACAGCAGACCTCTCTTTTGAACAAAGATGGAAAGTTGAGGGTTGGGGAGGGGGTGAGTGGTGATCTGGTGAATTCGGGAGAAGACACATTGTTGCTTCTGGCAGTTTGATACAATGCAAATATAACACACACATAAAAAGAAGATAAATAAAAAAAAGAAGAATGGCCCTAACAAAGTGCAGGAGCATACAAGGGACATGCGATGAGTACCAAACCAACATGAAGACATCATGTGAGGCATCTGAGCAGTAGGGTGATAACCAGAGATGAAAATTTTAGATAAGTTGGATTTCCCCCTTAAAAAAATATTAGACAATTCCCCCTTTTTTGAGGTCTCTAAATGGTCTCTAAACATGAAACTTAGAGTAAACATAGCTGGCTAATCTAATGACATTACAATGACATAGTTAATGACACTGTTTCACCACTAACTACTTTTAATAAAATAAAAAGTTAATATTAATAAAAAGTTGTCAAAAACCATTATCTCTATTTTTGCAAGTAGCACACACGCTTTATCAGTAGAAGAAGTACTATGGAACAACTGGATGAGCTGTAAGTAGAAGATGAATAATTGGAGAGAGCTGCTATTCTTTGGAAGTTTGGCAGAAGAGTGAGCGCTGGATGCCAGTTCGGAGGTGCTGCACTGCTGATCTGTGTAGAGGAAGCATGCTAGGGAAGGTTGACACTGAAAACCACAGAGTTAACAGTAGAGTGGGCAGTGTCACCAGTGTTGTTAGATGACTGCAGAGGATGCCAGATGTCTGCAGCACAGTTGGCTAGAGACGTAGAAAGCAACATTTCCAAACAAGCAGTTTAACAAGACCTAATCCCTGGATCCATCCACATGTTGGCTAGTTGTAGGTATTTGTGATGAAAGTCAGCAACTACAAAACCAAAGGATGAAAGATAAGCTAAATACAAAAGTAAAACAGAAAGTAAAATGTTTTTTGTTAAAAATGTTAAAGTAGAGTGACCATCTGAAGTGAATGTTTCAGTAGAGCAACTTTCCACTGTAATTAATAAGGTTTTCCAAGGGGAGCCATCTGATTAAGTGAAAACTCATCTTATTCTCAACAGGCAGTGTTTTCAGAGCTCAGAGAGGAATGGCTTTGATAGAATTCCTAAGAAATATGCAGCCCTGGTTTACGCTGCAGCTGGCAACTCACTTTCAAAGCTTTTCCCCCTACAAGTGGCATCAAAAACATCTGTTCTCAAGGCAGCCACCCACATGAGAGATTGCCCAGCGCTGGCAGGATGGCCTGCAGATGTAGGTAAGAACTGACATGCAAATGCGCACATAAAGCCCCAGACAGCCACAATGTGACAGCTGAGATAACAACACAGCAAGAGTAACACAGGATAAAAGGAAAAAAGATGGAGAAAAGACAAATAAAGAGAGAAGTCAGAAGGAAAGAGAAATAATGACTACATGAAAGAAGAACGACGAAGAAGAATCTTAAAAGTAAGAACCTAAATAACAAGATGTTCTAGTGGAATGGGAGCACAATAGGTAGTAATTCAGAGGCTGTGTGTCTGTGGTAAGATTGAAAGCTGTGCAGTGATACTGAATCCCAGACCAATTTGACCTCCATCCTGTTCAAAGGAGTCCTGTTACTGGAGGGGAATGGTAATGCCTGACAAAGTAGCAGTAGCACCACTACATTTAAGGCTGTCGTGTCCAGTTTTGTGAGATGCACTCTAGTAGTGCTGAGAGCAGAGTAAAAACACTGAGATTTTTTAAGGGGAGTGTCTTTCAGCCCTGTAAAAGGGACATGTAGTTGGGGGAGAGTGGATAGAGGGAGGCAAATGGTCTGAGTTATTTCCATTCCCTCAGCCCGTTTATGGAAACATTATGGGAGCAAGGTTCAGTTCTCACGGAGCAGGAAAAGATTTGGTAAGTGGGCGAGTAAGATTGAGAGACAGGATTAAGTGAAGGGGTGAGCGAAAGAGAGAAAGGAGAAGTAGAAATGCTGCTTTTAGCCGTTTTCTCTAGAAAAAGGTTGTGCTCTGTGTGTGTCCTTCATTGTGTGGTTCTCCCCCTGGCAAAGGCCACAAAAGCTGCCATTTATCTATCCTGAGCATCTAGCCTTATTGAGAAAAGACTGAAAGGCAGGCAGCCATCACATGTGCCAGGGTGACATGGCTTTTCCCTTGTTAACACTTCAGTTTTCCAACCAGAGCGCACCAACACAACCTCCCGCCAGAGTGAAGGATTACTCCTGCCGACAAACGGGGGGCAAAAAGAAAAGGAGTAGTAGTACATCTGTTCTATATATTTGCATTTCTTTGGATGAGATCACAATGCACCACTTGACTCGATGGAAGGCGAACATTCCCAGTCAGGCATGAGAAACCCACCCCATCAATGAGGTCTTTTTCCACCCTTTGGTTTCTTTTGCAGGGGTAACTGCACATCACAAGGAGCAGCTTGCACAAAACACAATCTGTCAACTCAGAGGCGGACGGGCACACTTTATTCACTATTCTCCCTCATCAGTTTCCTTTTACTCAATGTTCTCAGGAGTAGAAAGGGGACCGAGTGCAATTTTAGGACATTGCAATGTGTGCTATTCAGCAATCTGCAGCTCTAATTGCAGAGTGAAGAATTTTCTACATCTCTAGCATTGAGGCCCAACAGCTGCAGCTGGCATGGCATGTGGTGGGTGTGTTTCAGGAGGTGTGGTAGCTAAAGGGTGTCAAGACTAAACTCCTGCTGAGTACCACCCACACATGCACACCTTTTCAAATGCACGCACAAATGGGCTCACTGTTGCAACCAAATGTCTGCTTTTGTCTCCCTGCATAGCTTAATATAGTTAATAACATGCCAAACCATCAGAGGGAGAACCATACGTTAAAATTTGCCTCCCTCTGTGCTGTCACTTAATTTTAATCTCTCTGATATAATACAGAGTTAAAGAGCTGCTGTAAACAAAGAATATAACCAAAAAACAACAACAAATGGTGACAGAAGAGAATATTAATGTTTCTGCATGTCCCTATTCTGCTTCCTGCCTTGGTCTTACCCTCCCCCTTAGCTTAATGGAGAAGTATCTCGGGACATGGGTGAAGATTAAATCGTTTCTCCTTCTAGGAGCCAAATGCACTGATCTGACCCAACATAATGGACCTTTAGAACTGATCAACGATCTGAGGAGATGTTCTTATGTGGGGGAAGGCTGAAACGCAAACATCTCAACACTCACAAAGAGAATGGTTCCAATTCAAGGCACTGAAATTTTTTTCTCCTCTGCACTGGTGAATGCACTTGGACGTCTTTTGACATTAATATTTATGCATTTCAAAATGCCTTACAAAGCGCTGGAGTTAAGACTCCTTAATGTACTTCGAACTCAGTCGAGCAGAGATCAGGGAGCAGATGGGAAATGGGCACAGGAAGGTGTCTGTCCTTTAACACAGCGCTGGCCAGGATTTAATACAGCATCCCAAATAAACACAGATTTCCTTATCTCTCCACTGCAGCATACTCCAACTAATGTCACAAAGATGGCAGCGTTTGGAGAAAACACCAGGCACTGGCAACGGTGTAACCTGTATCAACTTAGTGGAGAACAGGAATGACTTGCTTTTATTCCAGTTGATTGCAAACATCATTTCCAGAATGGTTTCAGAAGATAAATGGCTCCCACAGGCTGTTGCTATAAAACAAAAACTTGGTTGGCGTGCCTGGTTAATAACAGTTTTAAATAGTCCTTTAGGTCTTTGTTTAGCTCTGCTGGGTAATGTTTGTGTCTGATAATGTAATATTTGGATTTCTATCATTACAGTAACCCCTTAGAAACTGCATGTATTAAACTTTTTAATATTAAGTCAATAATAGACCTCGGGATTAAGAATGTAAATGTCTTTTATGAAAAAGCAATCTTTTAACATTTTGGGAAAGTCGGCTTTACAATAACAAAAGATCAAATTTCTATCACGATCAAAGGTCGTGAGAATTTTTTTTTATCTTGTAAAGATATAACGTGAGAATTTAAGGAGAAAAAAAAGCAGCAGGAGCTGACTCAATTAGAGGCTTGACCTAGCAAAGAAAATTCAAGTTGTCTGTTTGGAGACACCCAGACTCCAGTTACCTTCCCGTGAAAATTACACTAAATGACAGGAAATAATTAAGCAACTTTAGAATATGCCAAATGTCACCACCTGAGAGATTGGATCGTCGTGTGACCTTTGCTCATGATACAAACAATCTTTTTTTCATGAGTTTCATCTTTGTGTGTTGCAATCTGCTCCCTGCACACTGAACAAAAAACAGGTTTACATCAGCAGGTTTGGATGTGTATTTTGAAGCTGGTCTACTAAAGCAGATACAAATATGAATGTATATTAATTCCAATGCAGTGTTGGGTAGAGGCAAATTTTTGCTCTTTTTTAAAATGATATCTTATTAAAAATTGAAGGAAAATCTATTTGGTTATCAATCAATGATTCAATTTTGATAATATACAAATTCTCATTGTAAATTATCTTAAGGCAAAGCAAATTTGTACATCACAATTCAACACATGTGATTCAAAGTGCTTTACAGATCATTAAAACAATAAAACACAAGCATTATTTCAAATTAAAACAAGAAATAAATAAAAAGAAAATGGCCAGTAAAAATTATTAAAATAATGAAGATAAAGAACGATAACAATTTAAAATGATTAAAATCATTATCAATTTCAGATCACAAAAATATAAAAACCTAAGATAATATAAAATAACAATTATCAAAATGCAGCTGAGAACAGGAGGGTCTTTAACCTTAAATAAACTGGAGTGTTTCAGCTGATCTAAGGCTTTCTGGGAGTTTATTCCAGACATGTGGAGCATCTCACTTCAGCTTACTCATTTAAAGCTACAATGATCAATATATACCGTAAATGTTTAAGAACAGTTTTGCCAGAAGGACATTTTTTTTAAAAAAGATCATCAAATGTTTAAGTATTTTAAAGTATCTTTTAAGACAAGGGTCCTCTATCCAGGCCCTCAATGTCCATGTTTACATGAGAGTTTTATTTCTGAATAAAGGCTAAATCAGCTTTAAAAAAAAAAAAAACAAAAAAAAAAACGATCATGTAAACTTTTTAATTCCAAAAGCAAACGACAATTCAGAAATAAACTTAAAGTAAGGTGCTGGTTTATTTCCACTTTAAATCCAAACTGATTAATTCCTTTATGTAAATGTTTATTCTGGTTAATTCAGGTCATTCTGCACATATTCCATGTGATCTTCTGACACTCATCTTCAGTACTCTTCCTTCTCCTCGTCAGTATGCTTCCAAAATCAGAAGGACACCCCTATAAATAAGTATTAAGGATCTCTGTCTTAGAGGAAGTTTTTTCTTTTTTAAAGTTGAAAAAAATGTGCCAGGACTCATTTAATATGGAGAAAAATTGAATTGAACTGAATCATCCCTTAAGTAACCAAGTTTTGTGATGAAGTGAAAATGAAAATAAACCGTTTTGCTTTGTTCATAAGCATATTCTTTTTTGTGTAAGCAGCACAGATCTAACAACAGGGCTGCACAATGTCTAATGACTAACTGGCTTATAATCCAAATGGAGCATGAGACATGATAATCTGGTGAAAGCTGTGATCTTTGAAGATGGTTTAGATAAAGAATGAACATGGCAGAATGGCGCTTGGAGAAGAACTACATTACAATGTAATATATCCATCACCATGTTGACAGCCTAATTCAACCTCTGACCTTTGATGTTTATGTTTTTCTCCTAAAACACTGAATTATCTCGACTCAAGATGAGAGCAGTGTAATTACACAGCGGCTCCTTTGGTCAGATACACAGCACCTGGCTGTGTATCCTGCACTTGTGTGTTCATAGTGTTTTGGCTCAGGCCCATTCAGCTCAGTGTTGAACTGTATATGGCCCCACAGCCCTGTTTACATTTCAGAGAGCTTCCAAAGGCTTCCAGTAAACATGGCCCGGGGAAGGTAAGCACTGAATGAACACGATGTAGCTGCTGGCCATTGTAAGAATTACGTACACAAAGATCCCTTGCTGGGATCCTAACATAATGTCTGCGACTCTATTTGCCTGATTGCGTTATGTAATTTTTTTTCCTTCTCTGTTCACTTTTAAGGCAGTAAACTCACATACAGGATGGCATTGAACACTGCCCCTCTGGCTCCTGATCCCATATTATCCCACCCCCTGTGGCTAAACTCCAAAACATCCACAACAGCTTTCAATACACTTTGCCAAAAAGGGAGGAGGGGAACAGTTGATGTCCTCCACGTTGACAGACAGGGAGATTACAGAAGCAAGAAAAAAAATCAGGCCACTGTCACTCCAGATCATTATCCCCTGTCAACAGTGTTTATAAATCACATAAAAGGAAGGCTAGTCAAAATGATGTTGTAAAGAGAGTGGCATAATAAAAGTGAGAGTGAAATTGAATATGCTACTATACCTTTGAAATAGCTCTGCTTGGCTGGACTGGTGCTCCTTAAACACATCATAACGCAGCAGCAGCCGCCAGTATACGGAAAGGCCCAGCCAGCCATGCACAGTTCAGCTTCTGTCTATTAGCAATCCCTGTCTATTTTGTGTAAAAGGGTTTCCCATACACACTGACAGCAGCATCTCAGGCTTGTCTAAAATATTCAGAGAACTATGTCTTTCCTGCAAGAACAGGCCATGGGTAAGAGTGTAGATCGTTTTATGCCTCAGTAAGTGTCTAAAAAGTGACTCGGTAATGCCTTTGGTTAATCCTTTGTATTATTCAAAAGTGCAGTCCAAATCAAACAAGTCAACACAACGGATAGTGGTCAGAAAAGGGATCTTTAATGTAAGAAAAAAACTACTTGTGTCCACTTTTGTGACCCAGAGTGCACCCTACTCAATAAAAACTATCTTGTACATATATTTAATGTGCTTAGATTATTCATAATTGGAGATTATAAATATTTCATCACCTCATTTTAATCTGTGCCATCTAAAATGTGATTTGCAAAGTTGTTTCAACTCACCCCCACCAATCAAGTCTTGTTTGAAACGCACACAAATAGAAAATGTGTGAAAGATTTGGTTTTAAATGATATCTTAACATTTCTTATTCACGTTTATTTTTTATGCAAATCAAAACCACATTAATGAAACCTAAAATGACAACGTTGTCACACTGGAGAGAGCAAACATTTTTATTCACCAATAATTGCCTGAACCCAGTTATCTTAAAAGGGTCACCTACTCAGTACTTTTAGCCAATATTTATTTTTTTAATATTAATTTTAGTTAAATGCATCACATCGTTTTAGAATTTCCACTAAAATTAAAATAAAGTAACAGCTCAAATTTGTTACAGCTAGCAGATTCCAAGGTCAACTAAACTCATTATCATTTGATTTATGGACCAGTGGGAACACAAACAAGAATAACATCCCCCTCCCAATATGTCCCAGCAGTGCTTTTAAAAAACACAATAACAGACTACAGACCATGACTAGACTTTCTAATTTGTCTCATGTCAGTGAACTGGCGACATGAAAGGAACCAAGAAAAACAGACACTTTCTCACCATTGATGAAGGACCCTTTAGGAGAAAGTTCCTTCCTGGGTAAAAGGCTGAGAAATCCTGCACATTTATGGGAACAAACACAAAACATTCAAATTCTCCAAGTCAACATTCAGCTCACGACTTAAGTCTTGCTATCTTACTCTATCGTCATATCGACATTTCTATTTATATCGTACCAACTCACATGCATTCTTTCATCTGAGGATGCTTTACAGAGAAGGTCAAACTCAATATTACAAAACAATGTAATCTGCTAATACACATTCAAATACATTTTGACGTTACTTCCTGCTCAGCAACAGTGTAGACGCGCCACAGTGCAGTGGTGAGGTTAAGAGAAAGATAGTGGCCCCAGCAGCAATGCCTCAGTGGTTCACACACAAACATTCAAACACATTAAAGATTAGCATCTGTCACGGTTTTGCTCCATTTGAGTTGTTAATTACGATTATCCCATATCAGAAACAAGTCGGTGTAGTTTTACACTTTGAAGCAACTCATCTGGTGGAAGTTCGGACAGCCATGTGTGGGTGGAGTTTCATGCCTTTGTTACTTCTATATCACATGAGGCAACTACTGTAGAATTATACAGTCTGACCTGTAAAGCATAATATAACATATATCCAAAGATTTTAACCACATATTTACAATAAAATAATAAATAAACCATTAAATTATGAAATAACTATATGTCTCTGCACAACCATGAAACAAGAAAAGCAGCGCTCCGTCAAGCAGCTCATTTTCACCTATTGTGTGACTCTAACAATATGTTATAGTCCTACATTTATTTTATACACATACACTATTAGATTCCTACATTTACCGAAAATAAATCTACTGTACCTTGACTATAGTGTAGTGTTTCTTATATGCATATATCCTCATTTATTCTCTTGCAGAAATGAAAATTCCAAAGATCCCAATTTTTTTTTAACCTGTTCTGAACTGTAGTATCCAAAATTGTACTGGGATCCAGAAGTAACATTGATATTTTGTAAATCCTGCTGGCAATTTCTCCTGCATTTCTTTTGCAGAGCACTCTGACAATTTATGGTGGAGTTATATGTTGAAAAGGGCCCCATCTCACTATGATAAAGAATCCTAAAAAACATCCTGCATCCAGAATCACTTTTAGCATCCCATGTTTGACACATAATGTCCATGCAGCGTGGACCTGGACCATGGCTGCTTTATCCACACCCATTCATGTCCATCTATTCAAGCAGACCCTATTCTTTTCGCTACACTAGGAAGAAGGTATGCACAGCAGCATTAAACTAAATCCTGTCTTATCTCCAATGGAAGGCTGACTGCAACCACAGAAGTCAGTTGTCCCAATTCTATGGGTCTCGTGGGGGAAACACAGGCTGAGTTAGCCCTGTGGGTCACTGGTGCTTGGACACTATGGCCTAGGGGTTAATGACTGACCAACACTCATTGTAAACCAGTGACAGACAAAACATGCGGGAAGGGGCACCAAACTTCATTGGCCTTTTCTCCAACATTCCTGATATGGAGTCTAATTAGTTCCTAAGGGAGCAGTGGGTGCAGACATAATTCATCTTGGCAAGACATGTTTTCCCTATATGCTTAATGACTGCAAGGCCATAATGCATGAACATTATGAATTACTGTTTTGTTTGGTGCTCGGGGTGTGGAGTGGTTGACAATTTTCCAATTTGATTCAACATGTATTTCATAGTCATCTTTAGCATCTGGGGTATTTAAGCTCTTCCTCCTGATGAAACATAGTCTTACATCAGTGTTGAGTGTTTGGCTCACATGTCCAAACAACCAACATGAAGTAAATGTCTAATGTAGCTCTGTCTGTCATGTGAATAACATAGAGCTTAACCCAGAAATTGATGTCGCGTCAACAGGTCAATGGTAAGGTTAAAGCTGGCTGTCATGATGCTCCCACATCATGACAAGCAACACTGCTTTGATGCCTGATGTGAGCTATGATTCAGTGTAATACTGGTTAGTCACAGTGGATACCAAGTCCAACGGTCTACTAGACAGGCTCAGTCAGGATGAAGGGAAGGATTGCTCTGAATAGATTCATCAGATGTCCAGTCTGTTCAATCAAAGTCTTACTTTTTGTTGTTTGTACATACCTATCTTCACCAATCTCATCTCTCATAGAGAATTAAGGGTTTGTAACAAACAAATTCTACCCAAACGTAAAAGCTCATAGCCCAAAGAGATCATGCTACACATAGGCCTGTCGCAATAAGCAATAAGCCAATTAATTGCACGATAAGAAAAAGTGAGCACAATAAGTTTGCTGTATACAATAATTTTAGTTTTGGTTTCTCTCTCTTCAAAGATTGCAAAATATTTCACTACGGTGCATCATATTTGTGCCTTTGTGTACAACTTTGCCTACAAGTTGACAAACTTAAGATCAGAAAAGCATTCAGTTTTAATCTGGCACCTTTTATATGTAGTCTAATTAAAACATGACCCTTTATATGCCTTTATATGAGCAGACACTATGTAATTGATGACTGAAGGATGAACTCCAAGTGTTTAAAGACCAGATGTGTTCCAGATAACTAATGACCAGAAACTAGTCTGCTAAATCAAGCTAAATGTTCTTTAGAAATTAATGTTTATTCTTTCAAAAGGGTTTATTTAGACTTAAAATTTCATTACTATTATTTTATTAGTTGAGAACTATCAAAAAATTACATTAATGGCTAAGTGCAATATTATCGTTTATTGCAATAATTTTTTAGATAATTAATCGAACAGCCAAATTTGTTATAATGACAGGTCTAGCTACACATGCAGGCGGTCAAAAACCGTTTGATCAAATGCTTGCTTAACCCAGGAAGTGTTTTTGTTGTTGCTTCATTATAAAGTAAATGAAGATGTAAAGCAGCTGTAGAGTTATATTAAAGACTTTAAAGTGCTAATATGCCTGAGCAGGCACGATGGCAAGGTCAATCATCAGGGGGCTAAAACTTTTAACCCCCAGTTTGCCCCCCATATCCAACCCATTTGACAGATCGTCGGAAGTTTGACTCTGTGGTGCCAGAGATTGACAGTGTAGCAGGGGTGCAAGAGGTATTTGACATGTCATCATATCATCTCCATAAAGCAGCTTTCCCTCAAGCTATGATGTTGAGTTTTTCCTTTAAAATGTGCCTGATGTGACAGTAAGACGCTGTGTGAGAAGCAAAACTGTGGCAAACATTAAGGAATAGATGCAAGATTTTTTCTGATGGTGAAGTAATTATTCTGCTTATTTGCTGAAAATAGTAAGAACACTGAAGATTGACATTTAATTTCCCTTTAAATAAATGATAAATTTGATTCCCATCATTTTTAGGAAATGTTTTAAATGTCTTCCACCAATGTCTAATCCATTGTGCCTACTAGAAAATAAAGGATAATCACAAGTGGTTCATGACGCTCCAGTCCACATATGTGGCCATGACGCACATCACAGCCTGAGATGTAATAAAAATTGGAAAAATGGCACTAGTAGGAGACCATTTGGTCTTGTTTTTGTTCACCTAGATGAATGGTGGCATATGCCAGCGCCTGAGTAAGCTAAGCAATACTATTAGCTACACAATAATTATATGTGTGGCAAAGAGACAAATGATGATTAACACAAGAAAACCAACACACTGAACTAGCAGCAGTGAGAGCAGCGTGTCCCTTTGTTAGAACATCCTTCAAAGAATAAGTCGGAAGGGTTATATGGTTATATGGAAATATTATATGGTTCCCTTTCATTCTACAACAATCAGTGGTATGGTCTGCTTTGAAATAGTTTACTTCTTTTTTTTTACATGATCATCGTTGAGAAAAGCTTGATTGCTCAAGTTAAAGTATATTTCAAGTGTTTTACTCTCTGCATGTTATCAACATTTTACAGTAAGCCTCACACACCCACATTAAATATTTATCTTGTGTGACATGGGATAAATTCATGAAAAAAAACCATCATCCTAATGACTTCATCTATGCCTCCCCTTACAGGCATGAGTGGGCTTAAACCCTTGCACAAATCCAGACTGCAATCAAAACAAAGGCTGAAAAAATGATGAAGACAAAAACTGGCTTTCAAAACATGAGCGGGTAGCATGTGATCCCCTGTCTGCGGGTTAGTTGGTTTTGAAGCAACAGGATTTGGTTGGGGAGGCCTATTGTGACTCTTGGCTAGCCAGACGGTCAGCCGGTCAGCTGGCAAACCCCAGAACAGGTTTTCCTGATCCACGTCACATGCATGGGATGTGGAATCTGTTAGAAATGGGCACTCTAAATGGTTTGGTATGCTTCTGTGATACAATTTCTTTAAAATACTCTCCTAAAAAAATAGTCAGAACCTAAGAGCTTGAGCAGCTTTTCTTCTTTTAGCTTCCTCAAAATCATGACTAGTCAGTATAGTGGTTGAAAAGCACAATGAGAACAGAAACACACAAGGGGAAGGATCACATGGCCAGGCATCACTGATCGCGCCATTATGCGTTTCAACATGAAAACTAAAATCCCAGCACGGCTTCAAGTCATTTGTGTGGTAGTAGTAGTAGATTCACAGCAAATTTCTATCATCAACCAAAGACAGGGGGTGTAACCCTAGCAGGGCGTCTCCGAGCCCACAGACCAGAAGACATCCTAAACAGCTCTGCAATGATAACAACTGGATTTGGCCCGCGGGCATGTCACAGGAAGCTGTTTCCCCTCCAAACCTGACAGGTGCCTTATTGTTCAGCTGAGCACACTTTGTGCTCATAACTTTGTTTTGAGAGACATATCTATCCAGCTCAATTACCCATTGTCTGGTTAGTCATGCAGAAGACGCTGATAGAAATAGATGAGAACATATTTCTTCTTCAGGGTCCTCTCTGCACCACGGCGATGGCACAATACAACACGTCTCTATTGAAGCTAAGATTGAAAGCCTTCGCCTGGTGCTGCAATTATCATGGCTGCTGAGTAAGTGTCCCTCTAGGAGCGTGCTTCTGGCAGTGGGAGAGATGAGGTACGTAGGAAGCCTCATTTTCATTAACATTGTGGAAAATCTTTTCCTTAATCCATCTTTTATGCGTATTTAACCAAATTTAGCCTCTTTTTGCATTAACAAACCATGACAACAAAGAACAATGAGTACAACCATAGATTCTAATGGGACTGCAAAAAAGCCAAACAAATAGATTTATGCACATGGTGGAGAAAATAAGCAGAATAATGGGCTTGTTTTTCCACTTTTGTGCACTGCAATACCCAATTTTTCACACATCAGTAAAGATGTCTTTATGTTCATTCAGGTTAGTGGTCAGCTGAAATCTCCCCAATGTGGAAAGCAATGGAGGCTGGACTTTAGCCAAGGATTTCATGTGTCAAAGGGAAAAAATGTAAAATGTTATTGTAGGCAATGCGATATTAAAATACTCTTGTGCCTACTTTGTTCAGCAGGGCTCCACAGAAAACTTAAATCTTTTCCCAGGCATAAAACCACGAGAAAAATAATGGTGTCTTATTGATCTTCATTCACAGAAGCTGAAAACACTCAATGCTTGATCTGTTCAGATGAAGGTTGTAAAAATCAAAAAAGAAATAAATCCAAAGAGTGAAAATGAACTAGTGGAAACTTCTATTAACACTTAGAAGCACCTTGTTGTGTCTGAAACCTATTTATTCCCCTTTATTTGGAATTTTGTTGGTGTGGAGACTAAGCTTCCTGCAGGAAGACGATAACGGATATGTTGCTGGAGGACAAACACTATTTGACTTAAGTCTCCCAGAGGAGTACACAGTACAGCCAGTTTGAGTTGAATGGCCCACAGAAGCAGTCAGAGAGGCCAGATTGTATATGCTTTGCATAAGCAGACGGACAGATATTATTTATGAAAAATCCAAACAAGTATGACGTTAGGAGAAAGTGGTCTTTGTCTGAGCATGCAAGGAAGGTCTTAAAGTTGCAGGAAAAAACATGTAAACACCTAACACAACAGCAAGTTGATTACATAATTAAAAACGTGTCCCACTGGGGGCCTCTGAGCAAAATGGCCTGTGAGAAGAGAGCTGTAGGTTTTACTTGCAGGAGACACGAGGCTTTATTACCTATGACTAGTTGGACAATGATGACTTTATCGCCCCCCACCGTTTACATGGAAGCACACCACAGAATAAATTCATTCAGAAAGCGTTCAAGGCAGTCTACTTCTCCCAACACGCGCCACCACTTCTACCTCCCTCCATCATTAAAATATAATGAAACAGTCTGTACTCAGTGAAATTATTCAACTAAACTTATTTTGTCAAGGCCTCTGATAAACAGGAATCAAGTTTAAGTGACCCACACATAGCTCAGGTACACTTTATGAGCAGATATGCGCTATAAATAGGCTGTAAATGAAACATAATATCCACACATCCTGTACGTCTCTCCCTTAAATAGCCTCGCAGCCCGAGAGCAACTTTATCCTTTGTGCTTTCTCGTACTAGCGATATGCCTGCTTTCCCGTAATGTTCCTTACTTTGAACTACAATCTTTACTTTTTACTTTGTTGTTCGGTTTCATTTTCAGAAAAACAGAGAAAAAAACAACAGCACACATTTGGGCTTACCTCAAAGTGAGAGCGGCGTCCTGTCCAGGTTTTTTTTATGGTGTTATTTATCCTTAAGGGGTGAAACCAGCACAGGCTGTGGCAGTTGCGCCGACATCCCCCTCTCTCAGTCTCAGCCTCCAGACTGAAGGAATACGGACCATAGCGATATCCATCCAGCACCTATCTCCGTGATGACAACACGCGGGGAGGAAGACTCCGCCCACCCGCGACTAAACAACACACTTCATTGTCAAATACTCTATTGTTTTATGCATGCTAACATTTTGAGTTGGTTTAAAACTATAATTGTATAAATGAGAATAATGAAGCTGTCATGTAAACAAAGCAAGGCGACCTTAATGTCATTCACCACCACAGGACTACTTTGTCTAAGCTCTACAGTGGCACCATCTGGTGAAATGCATAAAAGTTGCTATACTGTAAATAAACTATCCTCGTGTCGCTTCCATAACTGTTTTGTTCTTTTTTTAAGTGACTCTAACTTTTTTCTCTCCGTAAAATGAAGGCAGTCTCAAACATTTAACTCCACTACTAAATGTATAATGTTACTTTAAAAAACATTAAGGTTTTTCTAAATTAGCAACGAGGTAATGATCATTTGTTGAGAAACCACATTTCCCAGGTAGCCCTGAGCGTTGTGTGACGTAAAAAACTCGCGACAGCTTTTGTTTCCATGGAGCCGTTAGAAGCTATCAGATCAGGCTTGCGGATTAGCGATCAACTTGTTTGTTAGCCGCTTAGCTTTGATGATGTCTGGGCATAATCCAGAGACTCTATTTTCATTTGAGCTTTTGGTTAAATATATCCGACTCGAGAGACACTGTAAAGTTTACCAAAACCTAGCTCTTGGGGTCCGATTACTGGATTTTCCAACACTGCTAATTTATCAGCCGCAGCGGGGTGGCTGCAGCATTGACCAGCCCCAACAGAAAGAAGATAAAGTGAGAGACTACGTTTTCAACAGAGGGAAGTCGTGTTTTTTCAAAATGGACCTGAACTCACTGCATGTCCATCTGTCTAACACCCCTCTTTACACTATGGTGTTGGATGTGACAGAAGAAACCCCCAGATTGGTTGGCTCTTCTCTGATATCTCTGGCTAATGCAATGAACAGAATTAAGCAGGATGTGACCAAACATGGATTCCCCAGTCCCTCTTGTCACAGAGAATGGGGACTCACTGGTATCTGCAACCTCGCAGGGGAGAGAATTGGAACAATATCCCTGATTTATAAGCTGGTTTGTCTGGGAGCAAGCTTACTGCCGCATATCACAATGAAGGCATCTGAAAGTACAGATGTGCCAGGAGGACAACAAGAAGAACACAAGGAGAAAAACAAATCAGAGGCATCAGTCCCTCTTAGCTATTCTCCCGTGTTGGACAAGTTGGAGCTAAACTTTCAAACCAATCACCTTTCAGATTCCAAAATCTTGTTAAATGAAGACAAGCAAAGTGATGCTGTTAATGCTACAGCTGAAAGTCAAGCTGAAAGCAGTTTTAAAGAAGATTTGATTGCATTCGGCCCTCCCCATCTTTACTATAGTAACACTGCAGAGGAGAGAAGCATAAATAAAGAAACAGATTACACATTGCTGAATCTTGACTTGGAAGCTTTAGCATGTGATTCCTGCTCTGAGGATGAAAAGGAAGTTAAAGGTTCGAATACTCAAGAGGTACACCAGACAAAGGCACACGCTAAACAATTGTCAAGCAATCAAGAAGGGAGGAACGTACCTCCAAATGTCCTCAGGGACGCCTTGAGACAGTTGCCTCTGTTAAACGCTCTGGTTACTGAACTGTCACAGTTGAATGGCGAGACCCCCTCCCACTCTTTGGCTGCCCATCCCAGTCAGGCTTGGGTTTACAGGCCTGCTTCACCTAGAAGCACAGAAACTCCCAGCATGCACAGAGCTAGACAGCAGCCTGGTGCTGATTTTAAAATACATTTACAACCCCCAAGAAACTCTTCTACACCCATACCTAACCTTGCATCTCTGAAATTGAAAGACCAGCAAGCAGATGCTTCACATAAGAATGAAAATCCCAGTAAATTTCACAGGAAGAAGCTCATGTTTGGAACGACTAAAACGTTTAATCTAAGACTGAAACAAATTTCTCCACTCAAAGTGAAACATCGAGAATGTGTGGCGTTACTGCAGAACGAAACACCGTCCCGGACAGCCAAAGGAAAGGCAAAGCCAAGTAGGAAAACCATGAACAGTCGCGAGAGAAAATCCGCATTAAATCAAAGCCTAAACCTCCATGAAAATATTGCGACGGTGATACAACATGTCAGGCTGGACTCTGTGGCACAGGAAGCAATCCCACAGAAAGAAAAGACTCAGCATCAACAAGAAGTTCCAGACAAACCAGTTTCCCACAGAGACCTTAAATGTATTTACATCCCCAGTGTGGATAGCGACAGCATTCCCCTGAGCGAAGACAAGAGCGATCAATCTGAACAAAGCAGTAAACACAGCAGCCCAAAGTCTTCGTTTTCAGATCAGAAAGAAGACTATGCCGATGATTTTGACAGTCTTGAATCCAGCAGCCCTGAACTTTCTAGAGCAAAGACTCCCATGCTTCCTATTCACCCCGACTTCTGCAACACCAGCCCAAAATCTGAAGTTATCAAGAAAAAACCAGAACTCTTTGTTCCTGTCAAAGGCTCCAGTTCTCCACATCAAACTCTAATGGATACACAAATCATCCGACCTCACGCCCATTCCTTGGCCATCAGCGTTTCCTCTGATGATGACAGGGATGGCTCGACTTCAGCACAGACTACCAACTCTGGAAAGCACATAGCAAGAAACAAAGTTCAACAAAGCTCCTCTGCTGAGAGATTTATATCATCCAGAGGTCAAATGAGTGAATCATTTGAGGGTAGTAATTGCATTCAAACATTATCTGCAGAATCTGTTTCCTCCCTTGAAGCTCAGGAGGTAGAGGAACTGGAGGATGAGCTTGGATCTCTAGATTTCAGAAAAGAGTATAAACATATTTCTGAGCTTGTGGCTGGCAGACTCCCTGGGTACACAATGTAACAAAAATGTCTAATTATTTTATAGAAATTAGTTTTATTGTACTACAGGGTCGTGATAATGTTTTCTGAATAAAAAATAAGTCATTAGTTTTTATTTTTTGTTAAAAGTGTGTGTTTTCTATTCATTAATACATTTGTTGTTTTATTGTTAGTTGACATGAAGACGTAAGGACAAACATTGTTTCTGCAAATCCTTTATTACAGCAACAGTTGTTTTTAATTTATAATAACTTTTATAATAGCCACATTTGAGTTGCATACATCCCGTTTCAATGTAGCTTAGTATTTTGTTAAAACTAAGTTTTTAAAAATCCAGTAGTGTTCAACATCATGAGTTTTATATGTAAAACTACTTAAAAATTTCCAACGTTTCCTCCTTAAAGATGTCAAATGTTGACTTTTTAAATTAAACCAAGTTATTATATTTTTTTGAGTTTGTAATTATTTTGTATTTAAAATATTCGTGACGTAACCACTGAAAGTAATACTGAACCACACTCACTGCGCATGCGTCATGTGTGTGTACGGAAGTGCTGCTGCAGCACGTTAAGTGTAAACCGTGATGTTTAAGCATATTTTTCTTACGGGACCTCCAGGTAACTACGTTTTAAGTGTGGCGAATGTTGTTTATGCAAACGTTGGTACCACTTTGTAGGAGACAGTCAGCTATCTAAAGTAAAATACCAACGAATAAGCATTTCATGTTTCTGTGAATTAGCTAAATTTTAGCAACCGTGTCCGGATCATGCTGAATGAAAGTAGTTACAAGGTATTTGCCTTTTTTGTATCTTTTTAACTCTTGTATGGAGTTCAGGTTTGAGGGACCCGTTTTTATTTTTTTGTCAACATTTTGTTTTCAGCCTTAGACTTATTGGTTTAAGTTTATTTAGCGGAATCAATACATATTTGTATACATTATCAATCTCCATACACTGTAAAGTATAACCCCCAGGATGACTGCTGAAAATGAGTGAGAGTGAGATTGCAGGTTGAGACAGAGCATCAGCTACTTTCAACACCAAGACAACATGACCTTTTCACCAGCACCCGGTCACAGGACCGAAATAAACTTGTCAGCAGCTAGAAAGTGAAAGAAAAATCAAACTTTGCACAAATTGACTAAGAAATGATCAGCACATGTTTTGAGCCGGATCAGGATCAGTGGGACGAAGATGCAAGATCTAGCTGACAGTTACACATGTTGTCTTCTTTTGAGCTTTTCATTCAAGATTTAATTCAGAAAATCATTCATGATTATAGTAATTATAAATGAAGGCGTGTTATTGGACAGACGGAGACTCAAGTTTATTTATAAAGCACTTTAAAAACAACAGTGTTGACCAAAGTGCTGTACACATTTGCAATGGTTAAAACAATAAAGGAAGCAAAGAATTTAAAATGGAATAAAAAAATTAAATAAGACAAACAATAGAAGCAAATAAACAAAATAAAAGCCATCTCAAACTGAGTTAAAAGCCAAAGAGAAGAGGTGTGTTTTAAGAGAGGATTTAAAAACAGTAAGTGAGTCTGCCTGCATCACACAGAGGGAGACAGGCAGAAGATGGAGCAAATTCATTTACATGCTGACTTTGGGGTTTTATCCATCCTGCTGTTCTCAAGTTAAAATAGAAATTTACAGTCTGTTTGTGATGAAACACTTTCTGTGATACTGGTGCTGCAGTATATGTGACATACTTTGAGGGTAAAGAGTAAAATCAGATCTTGTCCTTTTTTTAGTTTGTGGTCTGCAGCAAAGTTTATGGACACAATATGACAATTAAAAGCAAGCATTTATGCATCAAGTACAAGAAGCACATGAAATAGAAAATATCTGTCTCGTTGTATGGAAACATCTTTTTCTTTCACATGGGTTTCTAAACACATTAAAACAGCTTAATCAACAAGTAATAAAATATTTGTGTAATTTTCAAATTTGAAGATTTTTTTACCCCACTTATATCTTTATAAACATTGATTTATATATGTGGTGTAAGAAAGGTATAAGTGAATATTAACACTGTTTAAATAATTTAGAATTCGGATTAAATAAACATTTGTTGAATATTTAAAAACAGAATTGTTTTTAATTAGACACCCAAAAATGCAGCAGGTCCAGCAAACTAATTAACAATGACTAACAAATATAAACCTGAGTGAGCCTGAGTTAAGCACCCAACTCACTTTTCACTAGTTCATTTTCAAATTATGTTTTTTAATTTAGCTATTACCATTAGTTGCAACTTTTGATTCTATAATGACATAATAATATCGTGATTATTAAAGGCCACATGATTTAGTTAATTATGTTATGTATTTACAATTTATATTCTTTGGTTACAGCATGTTTTTACCACAATGCAGTTTGTTCCACATAGAATGATGTTATTGTAGTTTGTTGACTGTGTTTTATTTATTTAATTTGTGCTTGCAGGTGTGGGGAAAACCACACTGATACAGAAAGCATGTGAAGCTTTATTGTCATCAGGAGTAGAAGTTGAGGGGTTTTACACCGAGGAGGTCAGACAGGGAGGCAGGAGGATCGGCTTTGATGTCATCACACTGACAGGAGAGAGGGGCCACCTGTCCAGAATCAGGTAAAGGGCTTGCCTTTCCATCTAAATCAAACTACCTGCTCTCTTTTATCCCTTTCTTTCAATTCTCCCACGCTTCATCTTAACTTGCAGAGAAGGTGCCGGTGTGTCTCACGGTAGACGGGAGTACACCGTGGGGCAGTATGTAGTGGATTTGCCTTCATTTGAAAATCTGGCCCTCCCCCTCTTCAGAAACGTAAGACTGCATCTCATGTCTCCTAAACTCACCCTCATCAATACATCACAGAAAAACTCCTTTTCCTCCCCACGTACATATCATCAAACGTTTGATTTTCCCAGAATTGATGGAATAATTGTTAGCTTGCAAAGCACGTAAATTCCACAGTGACGTTTTTAGTGTAGGTGGTGCCGTCTGGCTGTCCCTGACCGTGATTAATCCTTCATGTTAAATGAGTCTGGAGTGATGCCTCCATATACACTATAGGAGGTGGCGTCTGTATTGCGGTGGCACGTATTTCACTTTCATCTCACTTCTCAAGTTGTGTGTAGTCACTGTAGATGGTGCTCCCCACCTGTTTGACCTTAACATCTGAACAATCATACTCGTGTTTAAAGGCATGAAATGTAAACATAAAATAATGCAGCAAGTCCATCTGTAAAGGACTTATTCCTTTCTGTCGCTTTTTAAATGGTTAGACTTTTATTTTATTTTATTTTATTTTATTTTATTTTATTTTATTTTATTTTATTTTATTTTATTTTATTTTATTTTA
>JBAMHX010000018.1:7866593-7886681 GCA_037177515.1 Pseudomugil tenellus | reverse complement strand
TTTTATTTTATTTTATTTTATTTTATTTTATTTTATTTTATTTTATTTTATTTTATTTTATTTTATTTTATTTTACATATTGCTATTATCCTGTTCAGGGTCATAGGAGAGGTTGCACATTTCCACAGATGCCACTGCTCTAAATTAAATGTCAAATGATCTTTATTTATATACAAGACAAAATGGTAAAGATTCAGTGATTTTGTTTTTCAAATTTGCTGTTTTTTCTGTTTAATTTTTTTTAGATTTTTAATGAAAATATGTATCTTCAGTGGCTTGAGGGACACTGACAAATGAATACAATGTAGAAGGTTTTCCATCTCTGGGAACTGAATATTTTGGGGGTTTGATTTGGCTGATTGGAATAAAATGGAACAGTTTGAAAACATATTCTTTAGCTTTGCACAAGAACGAATATCTTTCTTTTTCTTGCAACTATCTGTTAAATTCCTAATCAGAGGATAAATGAATTGATAATTGAATGACGACCAATAAACTGTTAATCACATCAATACAAAGTGCATTTTATGAGTAACTTCTGATTTGCATTTCATGCACGCAGTGATTTTTCAGTCTGGTGTCTCCAGGTGGGGTCAGGGGACGGGGGCAGCAGGAAGGTGTTTGTCATCGATGAAATCGGGAAAATGGAGCTCTTCAGCCAGTCATTTATCAGGGCAGTGAGACAGACTTTAGATAGCCCTTCTTGTGCAGTCCTGGGCACCATCCCCATCCCCAAAGGTAAACCGCTGGGTCTGGTGGAGGAGGTGCGGAGCAGGAGAGACGTCAAGGTTTTCACTGTGAGTAAATACTAGTACACTCTGTGGGGAGAAAAAAAGGAGATATTTAGGTCAGTTTGGAAACCATTAAGCCCCACAATAGCTATAAGAGACTGTTTACACTGTATCCTGTTAGGGGGGTCATACCCTACATTATCCCTTAGCTATGGCTGAATTTAATGTAAATCATGCATGACGGATTTAACAACAAAGGAGTGTCTCAAATGTCAAAATAATTTACAACGGCAGACTCGGTTGTGGACATTGTCATTCAAAATACTATGCTATGGTACAAAGAAGGTTTTGGGGCATCATGAGGAGTTTTTGCATACAGCGAGTCAGCCTTTTTTTTTAGACAGTAAATTGTATATTAGTTAAAAGTATGTGGTATTATTATAATAATCATGGGGTGAAGTCTGTTTTCAGTGGACGATAGTCTTCTTTTTATTTATATCTGTAAATACACATTTTGTTCAGACAAGCTACAAGCCACATTGATTTGTTTTCCACTCTTTTCTTTTTCTATGTAGGTGTCTAAGGAGAACAGAAACGCTATCCTTCAAGACATTTTAGCAACACTACAAGAATGTTTAAAGCCTAACATGGACATTCAGAGCCATAAAGGGGAAACTCCAGCAGTTTGAGTGTGTTTTTGCTGACAGCATGTTTCATATATGCTAGCATATAAACTTCACACAACAGACTGTTAAATGGATCTGTACATGTTTAAAAGGGTTTTAACCCAGAGAGCAATAAACTGAGGGGCATCCAGAGCTGCTGGGAGGGTTAGTGTGTCACATGTGCTTATTTATGGAATTCCTCCTTTTTTTTTCTTTTTTTTGTGCAGCTTCAAAATGGATTACATGCTAAATAATTAATTGTGTGATGGAACACAAGTGGGGAAATTGTTCAGTTAGTGTGTAAATATCCCAGTCAAAGATGTCATGGTCTTGAGAACATCTCTGTCTTAAAAGAAGATCAGTTTTCATTTTTCATTTATTAGTGTTTAATATTAATTTTGTTTGTAAAAATAGGTTTTTTTTAAATAAAGAATTGTGAAGCTGTGACCTTGTCAATTCCTGTAATTCTTGCGTTGGGAGCCTGTTTTGTGTTTGTCTTGTTAACCTGAGGCTTTGACATAGAAAATCAATATTTAATGGTGCAACAATGTACAATCCTTTCATGGTTTATTTATTCACTGGTATGAACAAAAAAAAAAGAAAAATAAACATCTCTTAAGAATAAGAATCTCTCCTTGATTTTCATGTTTAATGTTTACAGCATGTAATCGTTCCCCTTCTTTCGGTTACTTTCAGTTTTTGTTTTCATATCTTGTGGTTAAAAAAAAAAAAAAAAAAAAACAAGCTTAACTTTTGTTGCAGAGATTTTGCCTCCTACGAGGTAATGGCCTTTTTATCCATGTTTAGTCAGATTACAGCAAAAGATAAATGGTATCAGAGCATAAAGGATTTTGGAGATGTTGGGATGTTTTTATGAAGGATTTGTTCCCATAGCAGAGGTCAGGAATTGGTTTTAAAGCATGTGAAACTGTACTGCAACTCTCCTGCACTGTTAGTAAAGAGCTTTAAAAGCCTTAACACAGGAGTATCCAATTCGGCCCTAAGAGAGCCGCAATCCCCAGCAGGTTTTTCATGTATTCCACCTGATTCAAATGAAACATATCTAACAGCCTATCAGGTTCTGCACAATGACTCATTAATTTGAATCAGTTGTGTTGGAGCATGGATACATGGAAAACCTGCTGGGTTGCAGCCCTCGAATACCCATGTTTTAGGACATGAAGGCTTCTTTCCATGTTTATACTTATTGGTGCAAGATATAGATTTTTTAGAAACTGGAGCAACTAGTAACATTCAGGGCTCCTGAGTCTGTTGATAAGTTCATATCAGATGTCTTTTAGACTTGCTGCAAGTGGAATCTCAGGCTGCGTGAGCTCTAAAGTCTGGCAGTTGTGTTAAAGTTTTTAATTACCACCCTCTGGCTAAGATGTTTTTTCCTTCTTTTCCAGCACCAAAGCATCTTCAGGTCATTTGAAAGTGAAAAAACATTGAACGCTTTTTTTGGCTTGTTTTTCAGTGCTGCTTGTGTACTGATGTGACATGTCAGGCTGGCTGCAGAAAGAGCTGCCAGCTGCGATCTGCGTCAGACGTGCTGCTGTGCCAGCATCTGTTCTGTGGCCTGTGCTGATGGACCGCTGGATCGACTGGCATCAGCATCCGCTGCAAAAAGAAAAATGCCTTCAAAGTCAACACTGCAGTGGGAGTTTTTTTTTTTTTTAAAACTAACTTGGAAGTGTTGCATTGAAATGTTGTTGTAGGCACAAGCTTTAAACGAGTAGTTGGAATTGATGGTTTGGTTCATGACAGAGCATCCCAAATGGTAGTACTGTGGGAGCTGGCTCTGTCGATTGGAAGGTGATCATCGGCACCCTGCAGCAGAGCAGCAGATGGATTATGTAACAGTGACAAAGACCTTGCCAGTTCTACTAAGTGAAGGGTGTGTGTGTGTGTATGGATACATCTAACGCGTTATGATGTTTCTTTATATTGTCCATATTTTTAAGTTATGTATATTTTATGTACAGCAGGGCTTCCTATCCAGTGACACTTTGCATGGCTAACATGCACAGCAACATGGCTGAGCTCCACTGTTGCAACATGTGGTGAAAACCAACAAGGTAAAAGAGAAGCTCTAACAATTTTACCAGCTTAAGATAAATGCTATATGGTTGGATAAATGTTCAATAGCTGTAGTCATGAAAAATGGATGAAAAATTACATTATAAATATGTGTTTTAAATGAATAGAAAACTTAACAGTAACTGGATATGTTGAATAGTAAATCCAGTGCTTGAGTTCAAATGATAGGACTGTATTATGTGTATGTGGACCAAAAAGATTAGAAACCAGTTATTATAATATAATCATGATAGGCATGAAAAAACTCAAATGACAGTAGCAATAAACTGCACAGCTTGCTCTGGCCTTTCCAGGGTGAACAAAGCATCTATTTGCATACCATATTAATGCAAATGCTTTTCAGACATGTGGTTATCAAAAGCTTGATATTTGGTATAGTAGTTTGTTCATGCACATCCAGTTCACGCACATCCTGCTCAGCTGGAACAACTAAGTATATTGTCGAGGGACTTGATTGCATTGACACGTGCTAAGCAAGAGCAGTGTTGCATGAAAGGTCACGTAGAATAGTTTGAGTGAAGTTAATCAATGACCATGTCGGAGATGAATTTACACTGAATCTGCTGGCCAGATATCTGCGTGGCACCCTTACCCTTTATCCTTTCTCATGCAGAGGACATGGAAATGCAAGGAGCTTACCAGCAATCCAGGACAAAAGGGATTTTGTTGGCTGGTGGGAAGGGTGGGGTTAGGTGTGGGGCTGGCATTAGATGAGGAAATTTCTTTCCCGTTATTGCAATTTGTGGTACCAGCCTGGGAGGCAGATTGACAGCAGTAGAGGGGAGGGGAGGTATGATGTATTGTCTGGAAAGCTTCTGGCCAAAAGCCCAAACAGATATTGTTACACAACATCCTGCTTCAGCTGTCCAAAAGCTATATGTAAAATTCCCTTCCTTTTTCTGAAGATGAGCATATGATTTTATGTAAAATGTGGAGTTAAATAAACTTTCATAGTGTCTGTGATGCCAGAATTCACAGTGCCAAAGCTGGCACGTGGTCATTATTTAGCAAAAATCAAGGTTGTATGTAAGCGTGGATCAGGTTTGTCACATTCTTTTCCACTTAGTTTCATCTCCCCTTTCTTCTGTAACGGCCAGAGCGCAGGCTCAAATATATTCCCTCAGAGAGCTGAAACAGAACTCTAATTTCTCTTGTAGTAACACCTCTGGCTCATTAACAAACCAAACAATCACACAACAAATGCCAAGCAAAATTTCCCTTGTACAAAATTCCCAGCACCTCCACAGCCATGCATGGTATGAAACAGATTAATAAGACACTTATAGCAAAACCATACGTTCACTAAAGTGTTTATAGATTTAAGCCCAGCATCTGTGTCCCAACCACACCACAGTGAGGAAAGAAAATCGTTGCCAGTCTACATCTCAGTAAGCTAATAAGCATAACTGTAGTTGTGTTGATTTTGGCAGGTGGGCAGTTTATGTCAGATGGGATCCATAGGCTGCGGAAACAAAGCCATTTGATCTGTGTTCCTAACCGCTATCCCACCCTACTGCCCACCGCTGATACTTCCTAAACCGCTCTTCCCATTACATCACCTTCATGGGTTCCCTGGGGCTGCTCCAGGCGTACGGCGTTGGGTTTCAAAGCCTGGTAAATGGCTCCAATTTTACTGTTGAAGTATCTAGGTTCGTTTTTTTATTTGGATGTTGTAGCTCGACCGTGATGTCTGTGAGAGACCACTAACTTACCATCCCTGCGGAGATCTGTTGTGTAAAGAGTCGTGCATCTCTCTAGAGGCACAAGCACCATTTTCAGTCAACAGCAGGGGAGAGGTCAGGGCCTGAGGACATTTTTCTCCTGTTACACTATGCTTGATGGGTCCTTTTGATCTCTGGAACTCTTTAAATGCCTGGTTACCCCTACAAGTCTCTCAGCTCTGAAACTTGGAGATAACTTTTGGGTTGAACTGTCATGTGGTCAGTTTTTAGTGGTTAGACGGGAGAGCTGCAGTAGACATGACCCCACATAGTCAGGGAGAAAACTTCCAGTGTAGTGAATGTCTGCAGAGGAGAGCCAAAGCCCCACCACCCCCTCAAGCTCATCCACCCCCTATAGTGGTAAAAGGAGTAGGAGCTGTGACCGGATTGCAAAGAGGTCAGAGGCTAGACTGGACACAAAGATCTGGGGCATTGTGATCAATAGATTGGCTGGTGCCATGTCACTCAGGCTGACCCCATGGCTACCGTTCCAAGCATGAAGGAGAGGGACAGACACGTAGAAACATCTTAATATGGAGACAAAAAAAAACTGTTTGTAATGGATGCATATGTAAGTTTGTCCTGCAGACTATACTAATAATGCATAGATTATTTCAGGGCCATGAAACTGACCTAAATCTTTATTTTCTATACAAACTAAGCTAATGTGTTGTGTGTGGTGTTGTAAAGTGAGAGGATGAGTCATGTGGCATTTAGCGCTACAGTGTCACAGTGAATCACAGACTTCTATTGTGTCAAATTTGCATTAAAAATATCTCGTTAATTATTTCAGAATCTCCATTTGTCACTGCAGCTGCTATTGTGCCAAAGCCAGAGAATTAAAGTTCAACTAGTTTTTTTGCGTGTAATATAGACACATAGCAAAAGTGGCTCTACTACAACTTTTTTAATCCCCTTGCAGATCTGCAGGATTACACAGTGGCCTGATGTGAGGTTTGTTTACTTTAGATCAGTGTGTGGTGCATGTTTTTCCACCTTCTATTATTTCAGCTGCTGTCAGATACAAACAATGCACAAATGTTTCTGCCACTTAAGCTTCACTGCCCTTAAACTGACAGCTCATCTGTGGTAATCTTTCTCAGTTGAGTCAACTGTTTCACCAGCTTTGCATGCAAAGTGGCAGTTCTAGCTGCAAGCTTTGAAGTCAGAACTAAAATTTGATATGCCTTTGAGCTTTCAGACACAGACCAATTTCAATACATTTCATACCCTGCCAGTACTTACGAGTTCTCCGCAGTTTGTGTTCACCTGCAGTTTTAATACTAAACATCTTAATTTTTATATTTTTTAAATATGTCCTTTATTTAAAAAAATCTACAGAGAATTCAACTTTTCCTTTATTCCATCTATGAATCGTCCCAAAATGTGCCTTTTCCCATCTCCTGTGTACTAATCTATCTCAGACATCCTGAAGGGATTTACTGAATATTTTGTAATGCTAAACAGCAGCATTTTGCAAATGTGTTATGCATTAAACTCATTATGCAACCATGTCTGCAAAAATGTCCCTTGTTCCTCAGCCTAAAAGCAATGTTGATTATGCATGTTTGCATACTAAAACCTGAAACCATCTAGAGAAATGATTCAAACAGAAATCTAATGATGTGAAGATGTTCTTCGTCTAGTTTGGTCTTTCTTTGTTCTTCTTATCGTCTTTCTTTCTCAAAATCCCCAAAAAGGACAACAAAGCTTGAATAAGAAACATTTTCACAACAGTCCAGCAAAATAAATGTTTAATCATGCCAAAGCAAATTCTTGTTTTGTGTATTTATTATGCATTTAGTCTTTATTATAACTGATGCTTTAAAAATGCTTCCATTCAGTTGGATCAAGCAGTGTCAAACTGCTGATTTGCAATTAATAAGCTTCAACTTTGCACTCAGAATATCAATAACTGGTTATGAAAAAGTTAAGACATCATTTGATTATGAAAGTAAACTGCAGACTTGATGAGAGTTGAAAAAACGAATCAAGCAGGATAACACAGTGCACGCTGATACAGTATTGTTGGACATAAAACTAAAACAAAGCAAATAAATTTATTGAAAAGGCTAATTATCAGGACTTTTTCCCCTGAAGTGATGTATATAAAACAAATACAAAATAAAGCTCTGGTAGCTATTTTAATCATAAATATGGTCAGTAGTAGTTAATTTCAGTTTATTTTTGCTTAATATGTGCTTTGCACATTGAACACTATTTGTAAAATCCTTATTTGTCAAACTCAACACTTATAAAAGTTATTTCCCAAAGAACTTTTTGAAGACGGACTTGTTGCGAGGCCGCGGCAGGCTTAAATAGCTCCGTAGAGTGGAGTCCTCATACGAGTCCTGATGCCATCCAGCCATCAGTGGAGGCTCAGAGCTTCTGCTTATCGAGGAGCTGTCTTTTGGCTTGTCTCCGACTAACAGTGTCACAGAGTAATTGGAACTTTTTTTCAGGCCTTTTCCTTCAGGGGGTTGCAATGTGGGTTTGATCTTCTGGTAAGTTGCTAGGAGAGGATTTAGAATAGCTAAAGCTTAAATGTATTACAGATTACACATCCCAATAAAACAACAGACTAACCTGATGTAAAGGAGTGGGAGCGGTGCTTGGAACTAAGCCAGTCTTGACTGCTGAACACAGGGGAGTGAGGGGAAGGAGGAGTGTTGTCTCTGAATCTTTCAGGTAGTTTATGAGTCACTGTCTGCTTTGAACTGGCTTCATCTTGATCTGGGAGGGGTCAAATAAAGAGAAGAAAAACTGAAAAACAAAATGTGAACTCTTTTAACACGTGTTTGTGTTCAGTCATATGATGCTGCATTTTCTCAGGATGCAGGAAGGTGATGCATCAGCTCCCCCTAGCGGTGCCCACTATACCTGCAGCAGTATCTCACGCTGTCTTGGATCATTTTTAAGACAATATGAAGCACTGCAACACTAAATGAAACTTTGTAACTGATATTAGCTAATAATAACATAGGGTTCATGACTGAATAGTTTCTCAATGTGTGAATTTAGAGCAGATTAGTTTGGCCTTACCACAACATCCTGCATCAGACGATGACAAGACTGACTGCTCATCCAGACTTTTTAGGTGACTCTGTTGCATGTGACTGTGCTCTCTAGTGTGAACAACGATTTCTTTTGTTTGGGCAATGCCTGATGGTTTGTGCGTGGGAAACGTGTGGGTGACATCATGTCGAGAGAAGCAGCAACAACGGGCTTGATTGTAGCATCTAAAGCACACGGAAGGCTTTCTGTAGGGACAAAGGAGTCAAAAAATGTTCATGATACAGAATTGTTGCAAAGATTTTTGTATTTTGTAGGATTTAGATTGACCGTCTTACGAGGAAATGGAGATGTCTTGGTCAGTAGTGATGCTTGATGCTGAAGGCGCTGATTCACTCGGACCTTTTTAAAAATCATAAGCATTAATCACATCAGTGTAACATTCATTTAGTACATGTAGGCTTTGATATAATTGTATTTACCTGTACTTGCTTGTATTTTCATGATCCATTTCTTCATCAGAAAACGTGAGGACGTATTCAACAGATACTCAGACCCATCACGGAGCCTGAAGAGGAAACACAACTTTTAATTTCAAAAAGTCTAAATAACTGTAAATGCGGCCATTATTGTCCTTTAATCCGTATGATCTATGAAATGGATTACCGCAAGCAAAAACAGTTGGGTTTTTTGGTGTAGTCTGGTGCAGGTGAACAATCGGCTCCTATGAGGTTCAGTGGAAGGCCACACGCAGAACTCTAGAAGGCAGATTGTTCATTATTTAGCACATTTACTATCTGATTCTAAATATTATTTCTCACTTCTTTCTGCTTACCCGCAGTGTATCCTTTCTGTCCTGGAAGAAGCACAAGGTGTGTCTATATAGGACAGCATGGTATGAGTTCCAGCCTCTGGAGGCTGCCTGTGAAAATAAGATAAGAGTGTTTGCTGCTGACTGTGAGCTTTACATTTGCTGACTTTGGTGGCTTAATCGTTTCTCACTTTCTTTCCTCCCAGCTGCAGCTTGTGCTTCCTCTCAAGTGTCCCCTCCATGGACTGCATTTCAGGCTTTCCACTCTAAATGGATATGAATTAATAACATTCAAGTACAAAAAACCAGGAGAACATACTGGGAGTGTAACTAATCAGACAAGGCCATCAAATATTTCAGATCAGTCTCACCAGGATGAAACAGCGCCCCCCTGTGGCCACCAACTCCTTTGACTTCTCAGTGTCCTCCAGCTGTTGTGAAGCTGTTTGTTGACTGTTTCTGTCCAAACCCATATGAACTGACAGGAGACTCATGGACTGGTTCTATTAGGAAGAGTTTAACAGATTTTTAGAATAATAATTAGATTGATTCCTAATCAAAATCTTCTTCTATGCACCTGCCATTGCAGCCTTTGAGAATAAAGAAGCTGTTTTGTTATGTTGTGGTTTCTTAAATTTACACTCAGTCTTATAGATGGTGTGACATCATAACACTTCAGGTCTCACCTTTAAGAAACCTGTATGCTCGTCCACCTCCTCCCCCACTTTTGCCTCTTCCTCTTCCTCCTCCTCCTCCTCTTTGTATTGATAAAAGTATCTCTGACTGTCCTCAACATCTGGAAGCTTTACAGGATCAGACGCAGTCTCGTTCACTGTCACTGAAGTCATGCAGGCTGGTTCCCTGTTAGGAAAAGCTGCCCAGGACCTTCTGTCTGCTATAGCCTGTGGATGAAGCTGATCTTTGGAAATCGGTTCCTTATCAAACCCCAGCAAGCTCTGAATGTGGGATGGCAGTTTGAATTCGGCTACCCGGAGGTTGGGTGCTGATGCTGTGACTAAGTTTCTGTAGAGTACAGCTGGATTCTTAGTTGTAGGCGAGCAGGACAATGGATCTCCAGCTTGGTTTGAGGCTACGGAGTCTTCTTGACTGGGCTGGTACATGATGTCTGAGCAGATGCTCTGCCTGTTGTTTGTAGTCTGGTTCCATATGTCCTCCAGTTCTTCTTCTTCCTCCTCAAACTGCTGGTGATCGAGGTGAACGGAGTCCGTTGAATCTGGAGATGGGCTTGATGTGACAGGGTTTTCTCTTGTTTTAGTGGAGTCTATACTCCCCACCTTAAGCGATATGAGCCTCCCCACTACTCCTTTGGGCTGCATGTTGTCTGGACATGGAGCATCATTGCAAAGCTTAAAGCTGCTGGAGGCGGGGATGCGCGAGTCTACAGAGTCCTGATGAACACTGACACTCATAGTGGACTTCAGATTAACTCTCATATGAGAAGCTTGGCTTGACTGAAGTCCAGAACTCTCAACATGCACACCATTAGATTTAGCACATTTATGATACTGGTGTCCATTCAGGTCTCTAATGCGTGTATGGACACTTAGACACTTATGAGCGACTTGTGAGCAGTTTGAGGGTTGGTTAACATAAATAGGCAGCTGTGCATGTTGGATGATCCCATCTTTTTCTGCTTTAATAGATTTAATATCTGAGAACAACTCGTCCCTTCCTTTCTCTGAATCCTCACAGCGAGTGAACTGCAAGGACGCATCATCACACGGTGCAGTCAGAGTTTCAGAAGGAGCGGGTGGTATATGGAGACTCTTCTCTACATCAGGTGTGTCCTTTGCTACAGCTGTGGACAGCTGTAATTCAAAGGGGCTGATTCCAGCTGAACTTTGTGTGATGGCAGGTTTAGGCCGTGTGTGTCGAAAGGAGCTCAGTACTGTGTGTCTCTGGGAGTGAGGGTCTGGATCAGTCCCTCCTCCTTTTTTGGATTCTGGAGGAGCAATAGTAATGATGTCCTGAATGCTTGGGATGAGGGTCATGTCCTTAGGCAGATCAAAGCTAAGCACAGAGCCCAAAGAGAGGAATCTGCAGTGACCTTTCACCTGACCTGCTGAGGGTAAAGCGGTGGACCCTGCTGATACAGCGTACGGAGTAATGCTGTAGTCTCCTGAACACTCTTTATCAATATCTCCCAGGAGAGGATTCTTCATGTAGGCCATAGCTTCTACCTCATCTCTGTTCTTCATGGCATTCTTCTTTCTTCCACCTTCCTTCAGTGGCCAAGTACGTGTGTCATATGTGATTGCCTCACTGTCACAATGATGCACCGCATCAGCTTGCTCGTAGACGCCCATGATTTTCTGGATAGTGTGCCTGCGAGCATCCCTCTTCCTCTTTCTCTTCTTGCTCATACTCTTGAGGCTGCTGAAGATGGAGCTGCTGCTGCCCGTCAAAGACTGGAAGGTTATATTGTTGGTCTGAGGTCCAGACATGGAGGAAACTTGCGAGGAGGAGGATGGCGATACAGTAGGGGATCCTGAGACTGCAGAGGGGCTCTTTTGGCGAGGAAGGCTGATACTCTCATACACAGGTGCCACTGCCAGGTTGTTATCCTTGACATGCAAGTAAGTACTTACCTAAAGAAAATAGAGGGAACAAGGTTGTCAGTTTTGTTTGTGAGTGCTGATTCCGTTGATGCTGCACTAGAAATGGTTAAGCCCAGAGAAACACATGCACGCTGCAGGCAGAAGCCTGAAAACAGGAGCTGTTTTATGTTACAGATGTGTTACAGATGAACGATGACATGACTGCAAATCTAACAATGACAGTTGTCCCACACATTCCACAAAACAGTGGCCCGAGGAAGCTTTGAGCTGTATTTAAACATGAAATGTTTCTAAAAAATTAAAGACGAAAAGAAAAAACATCCAATGAAAAGACAAAAGAACATGAATATTATTGTAACTGCAGATTTGCAGGACTTAATCAAAATCATATGTGCCTGCATATGCCGTCATACACAGCTGTAATGTCTTGACCTTTCAACTCTGTGACTAATCTCTTGTTTCTGTACGAGCCCCAGACTATAAATCATGTTGTGCAGTCTGGGGGCCTTTCTAAAAGGTTCATTGCTAGTTCTCTGTCTCATGTCTGCAGCTCTACTGGTTTCTGGTCACACTCCTGCTGGGAGCCATTTCTGAGCACAGTTTCATAGGAAGTGAGGATGAGGTCACCCATTTCACACAACTGTGGCAGAGTCAAACATGACCAGGTTTACATCAGACTTACGATGAAATGGCAGCAGAAGAGAGAGCTTCTGTCAACAATCAGAGCAGGGAAAGGACTGCAGTGTTTTTCTTACTCATTACCCTCATTCTGTTTCTGTCATCAGTGCTTTTCAAGTTTAAATCTTGCTCCATTCAACAAGTTTTGCCCAAAGAAAAGGTTTAATGTCAGATAAAAGCTGAATTAGAAACACACTTAGTCACCATCTCACTTTTCTGGTGGGAATTTTGGGAATTGGATAAGAGACGTAATGGAAAAAATGATGGCAAACAGGTTAACACTCACTTGAGCAAATCCAAAAAAACACACATTTGCTTTCAATGGTTTAAGCTTGCTTACAAAATTCTTCTTGGTTTTAAAGCTGGAATGTACAACCTGGCTGAGAATTTAAATAGCATTTAATTCCACTGTAAAAATCATTTAAATATAGTTTACCTCATTTTTATTCTCAACATATGCAAAAGTAAGTAACACTGTGTGTCTGGTTTCAATCATAAATAAAAGTAACATGAAAAATTCTACATAGTGTTTCTTCTGTTTTTGTAATAAAATTTTTTACTTTATTTGCAATAATAGTTCCCCTTTTTCCTGAAATGTTAAGCCTTATTGCAACAAGATTTATTTAGTTGTGGCAACTAAAGTGGGAAACATTGTGTTTCAGCAGTAATAACCGTTTGTTATTGGTCATTAATGGCGCATGTACGGTAATATTTTTAAATCATTCACTGTACTTCCACTGTACCTTGTAGCAGGTTATAAAAACATGCCATCCCTATACACAACATGCAAACCCTTTTGAGACACTCCATGCAATTCCAGTTCATTCTGCGCAATTTACCTCATTTGCACTTTGCCGATAAATCTTTTTCTTTCGCTTTAAACTACCCAAAGTATTTTCCAAAAGCCCCTGGCAGCGCCTCCAAAAGTTTTTACAGGCAGAAGATTGAGGTAGAGTGGGCTAAGGGAGAAAATGAGGAAAAAGGAAGATATGAAGGCCAAGCGAAGGAGGAATAACCAAGGGAGAGGTTCCATGCAGTGTGGTTACAGAGAAGGACTGTACTGCCCTTAGCTTCAGGAACATATTCAGGAAATGTTACTTGCTTGTGTGTTTTTTGCGGAGTAATTCTGATCTTTCATATTAGTGTTTGTGTAATGTGTGGTTCTCACCCTGTGAACGGGCTCAGAAGTGTCTTCCAGTATGTCATCTGTCTGAACAGGCAGGTCAAGCACCTGCACCTGGCTGTCACCAGGGTTACCAAAGCTAAAAATTAGGTTGACGGCTCCCCCCAAAGGAAGGCTGCTGTTCTCCTTGAGCACCATGATGTTTGCCTTTGAAGAATCACCCAGGGCTCCAATGCAGTTCATGATCTCATAACCATCGTCCAACTGCTTCGCTTCACGCTGCTCAGTGTGTTTGGACTGCTGGGGTGAGGGACGGCTATCTGTCGCTGTCTTTGTTGTGTCCTCACCAGGTTTTATGACTTGGACCAGTTGGGACTCCAGGGCCTCATGCTCAGGAGCTGAACTCTATGTAGGATGAGACAGAAAAATAAGACGAAGTAGGAAGCGCTTATCATCATTGTTTGTGAAGAGTTTCACTCAAACCAGTCAGTATTTATTTAACCCTAATGGTTACATATTAAGTGTATATATGGAGAAGTTGTGTTACTCCAGTTTTGAGAGCTTTAATTGTGGCTGGATGATCACTATTTCAAAGGTCTGGTATTGGGCAGACTAACACAATAATTTTGCATCTTCTAGAATAACATAAAATGCTGAATAGAAAATCAAGATTGCTGGATTTGAGTTTCTTTAAGATGTCTTACTCTGATTAGAAAGGATTCATCTCTAACTGACTAGCAAGGAGCTCCAGGGCTTTAAACCCTCAAGAAGTCATCTGCATCTTGGGATTTCATATCTTTAAAAACATAACAGTGAGGCAAAACAAAATTACCATAGCTACAAGTACTATTTGGCAGTGTGAAAAGAGCTTTAATTTTCTGGTATGAAAGCCCTCCCAGGTGCCAGGGTGCGTCTATGATTCACACACGGCACCAGAAAGAATTACCGTGTTAATTACTGCACAAAATCACACCCAGTAATCATTTCAGACGAGAGCTCTACATCTTCTAAGCAAATCCAGTTATGCCATAGCTGTGTCATCTTGTGCATTATGCTGTCATTACACGTTTTTTAAAAATAGTCTTTCAATTTTTTGAAGTTTCATCTGTTTTCAGCGGAGATCCTGATTAATGTAGGTTTGTTTATCTCTCTGTAACTAGCGGCAGAACGTCAGTATTTTCATTAATATTAAGGGGTTAGCTGTAATTTATTCTGTTTGATGGTGAAGATTTATACATTTAAAAAACTACAGAAGGTGTAATAACTTTTATGACAGTTTAGGAAGGAAAAATTGCTAAAAATGTACTGTTTTCCCTCATACACCACTTTGTTTCTTACAACAGTATCTCCATCATGTTTCATTTACCTCTGTCACGGAAGGACACATTGCTGCCTCAGAGTAAATGTTATCTTGTGCACGTTGCTGTTTGTTCTTCTTGTGTAGCCTCTGTTGTTTCTGAGCCCTCCAATGCACTGCGATCCACCCAAGCATACTTCTTAGCTCTTCCATGCGTTCTCTTACCTGCAAGATATTTTCAGTTATATGAAAGTAGATTAAATTTACAATATATATGAGGTTTCCAGTAAGGTGGAAGTGTGTATCCTTGTTTACCATCAGTGTGAGGTGGTGTTCTTTGCTGAAAAGACTTTTTGCTGTTACAGTGAGTTTATCAAACTCGTCAAACATTTGCTCAATTTGCCCGTCCAGCTCTGCCGCTAGTGGCCTCTGGCCATCTTTGCCAAGATGCAGGGCAGTTTCTGAGAAAATGCATGACCTGGTGTCTTCTGTCCAAGAGCTGTTCAGAGGGGGTGGGTTGGGGAAAGGAGGTGGTGTGAGGAGACATGAAACAAAGCTGTGAGAAAAGCCATACGTTTAGAAAACATGACAATAGCCAGACTCTTCTTGATAGGAAAGACATTCATCGCCCTGTCACACCCAGGAAACTTGCTCTAACCCTCTCAGCACATCCTAAATTCCTCATATCTCTTGGGACCTTTGCTTGACAATGAGAACATCCTGTTCTTTCCTTAAAAGATAGTGTAATGGGCAGATGTTCTCAAAAAGAGGTTTACAAAAGAAATTGGCCTGCAAAGGGGTCTTCACAGCCTCACATCATGCTTACATCATAGCGAGATAGCTCCTGAAGAAGTCCTGGAGATGCACAAAGTCCAGCAGACGTGATTTGTTCTCCGACACACACTTTTCCAGGTCCTTCCAGGCATGCAGCATAGCCTGGATCTTTGCCTCGAGCATGTCCATTCTCTCTGGGCACACCTTCTGCAACTGAGATACCTGGTTCTCCATCTCCTTTACTTCCTCTTTGATAACTTCAAAGCCAATCTGGGAAACATAGCAAAATCATTATCAAAAACTATCCATCTTCATCAATTCCAGAATCATTTAAACAGCCTGCACCAATTCTGCCTTTGGCTATTACCTCATCTTCATAGCTTTATGCTTATTATTCAGTTTCAGTTGGAGGCCCATATGGTGTACATATGGCCCTGCTTGCTATAGCAAGCTTGCAATCTCGACCATTTTTCTCTCCTTTTGACGAGGCAGTAATTAATAGTGTTCAGGGCTCTGTGGGAGCAATACTTCATAATGTTTCTCAGCTACAGTAAGCCTCAGGAACACTGTGTTGTGGATGCCTGTCTGCTGACGGCACAGTTATTTCAGTTTAGGAGATTAGGTCATTTCTGCTCTTCAATCGTATCAAGTCCAGACAGCTGTGTGCATGTGTATATGTGCGTGATAAACATAACAGTGCCCAAAAATGACTCACGCAAAGCTTTACCATCCCCGACTTCAGATCTCCAACCCACTGACCGCTGGACACTTATGCACCCCCTACCCGACTTACCCATAAACACACACACTCTGAGAATTAACCGAACAGTGAGTCACACATGCACAAATAAATAACCTGTGTGGGTAATAAAGTATTTTTCACACCCTATGTGTGTATGTGTGCGATTACACAGTGTGGTTTGGATGTCAAATTAAATGCAGCTCAAAGCAGGGTGGGCAGGAAACAACCAGTGGAAGAGTGTGTTTGTTGAATGCATTGCAGACAAAGGAACTTCCCCTTTTTGTTTCAAAGAGGATAAAAAGTTCATGATCTAAAGAGTGGAATGCTGGATCATATAAGCGGTGATGAATCTTTCAGATGTTTACACCAGGTTCTCAACATGAACTAGCATCATCCTCTCACCTCCAGGCGGTCCTGTTTCTCCTGCAGAGCTTCTGCACCACATCGGTCTGGTTCACACTGCATGGCCAACTCTGTCTCCTTCTCCAGGATGTCCATACTTAGTTCCTTGCTGCAGTATAAGCACTCCTCCACACGCACTGCCAGACTAGCATGCTTGCAGGGCACAAAGTCATTATAAGCTGAGATTGTCAAACTTTACCATGTATGATGGATTTTCCAATGACAGCCAGGTTATGAAGCTGTGTTTAAAATAACTTTGTGACCTCCTCTCCAACCAACTGAGTCTGGGATTTTTTGTGTACCAAAAATAAATCAAATCAAAACAAAAATCTTTATGTAAGACGAGAGGTGGGGGGTTACTTGTAGCCCATTTTAGAACACAGCTATGAAAAAAACAGATGTGGCTCAATTAGAGCTTTTAAAGATTTAGCTTTTAGAGATTTTTAAATGATTTTAGATCATAATGTCTTACATTGTAACCATCAGATTTTAGAAACATGAATCAAATCTCTTTGATACTTTCAGCAGAGGTCAATTTAAGATCGCTCCCATCTTCTTACCTTGCTCAGCAGCTCCTGGACGGCGAGGTCATGGCTTTGAGAGCGACCTCTTTCTCTCACAGTATCATTAAGCATCTCTACAGCCTCTCGAAGTTCCTCCACAGGGTCACCCATAGTTCCCATCAAAGGCTCACCACTACCACTGCTTCGGAGTTCAAGCAGAGTAGGAGCCAAGGACATCTCACTGTGGAGAGGCTATCAGAAAGAACAAAAGAAATAAAATGTAAAGGTGTATGAAGTAAATAGTAAAGTTACTGGTTCATAAAGGCGGACCTAAAAGACAAAAGGTAGTCTACATTCATATAAAGGATTTATGATGATTTTTGTGAGGACTGTATTTATATGAAATGAACATATATCTACAAGCACAAGGTCTATTTAAATACCTCTGGGGATTTAAAGGAACACTTCAGAGATTTGCTATGATGTGTAAAAATTATTATATGTGTTTCTAAATATATGTGTTTATCTAAAAAATAAAATTCAGGATAAATTTCCATACTATCATTATTTAAATGACATTTGAGAGGTTATATTTAATATTAAATTAACACATAAAATCAGCTACAACCTAATAAAAACATTTCCTCTATGCTAGGAAGACACACTGATCCTTCAACTTCAACTTTTTAAAGTTGATTCTCACCTGGCTGAGGCTGTATGGACCACTGAGCTCTTGACTCTCCTCTAACTCCACGCGCTCCAGGAACTCAGTCAACATGCGTGTGTCTTGCAGTTCTGAGCTCTGCTGGGTCAGTGCACTTAGGACTCGATGGTATCTGTGAAACACAAATACCAGCAAAATTGTTTGAACTAGAAGCAACACCTTTAACTGTCCTCCACATCTACATGCAACTCTGCATATCCCTGAGCGACGCCACATAACAGAGGCCGCAAGCAGCTCGCTGGAAGGCTGTTACCGTGCTAGAGCGCTGTTTATGTAAGCATATATCATGTGTCACATAAACATATCCTGTACTTCAGGGCACAAAGGTACCTCATCTGTGGAGAGTTTACATATACAATGATAAAGGGATTGGTTTGAAAGGGTGTGTTTTACAGAATAAATGAGCCTTAAGTTACCTCTAGTGTTAAATAATGACATCATACCAAGTGTTTTACAGCTGTTTCGTGAACGCCACCACCTGAACTGATGGTGTCTCAGACTACATGAGTGTCCATCTCTACCCTGTCCAAAAACCCACCCTGGAAACACTTACACTTAGACAGTCTTTATTTTCTTTGGTCAGCTTAGTGTTCTTTTCATAGTCTGAACTTGTGTTTATACACATAGGTATGTCCAGTAAAGCCGCCAATATCATGAGGCTTTACTAAGAGCACTAAGTTGTTCTATGGGAGCAAACTGCAAAGGGACAACAGAAAAGATAGGCGTCATCTTGCAAACATGGAAAGGGTAACTTTGACACATTCTGACAGGCTGTGGGTGAAGTGCATGTCAAAGTTGTGGGGTAGAGCTCGCTACATGCTGCATGACACACTAAACTTGAGCCGTGCAATTAATGAGCAAATGGAGAGTATTTTTTGCCAACTTGAATAAAAGGCAACTCATGAGATCTATGGATATTTATATATTTTGTGGTTTATGGGGTGAAATTGTTTGTCTAAAATGTGAACTGGTTATTTTATGAATAAATCCTTCCATGTTGCATTTCCAAACCTGTTACCTCTTGGAAACAGTGACATACTTCATTTCCTGACAACAGTAGCTGGCAAAAACCAGCAGCGTCTGATTGTTCACATCTATAACATGAGTCTTCCATGATGACAAGCACCAGGGGGCTAACTCTGACCTTTCCATCTCCATTTCTGTAAAAACCTACTTTCTTTCCACCTCCTCCATGCGTGCTGGCAGTCCTCGCGTATGTGGGTGACTGTGGCCATGAAGGCGGTCCACCTCCTGCCTCAGAGTGCTGAGCTCCAGGCTACGTGCTGTCACCTCTTTCTCCAGCAGACAGCTTTCCCTTTCAGCTATGCTCATTGTTTCAGGGTCGCCAGCTAATGCTGACTCCTTTATGGAAAGCTCCACAGACTCCAGCCAGGCCTCCAGGCTGCCAAGGGCTTGGAGCACTTTTACAGTCTATGAAGAACAGCAGAGCAGAAATGAGGTGTGTACATGATATTTGTCATGATATAGAGGCTTTACTGTTTAAATTTTTTTATTACTTTTGTGCACAGTGACTTTAATAAATGGCACTTTATGCAGAAAAAAAAACAATGGGTAGACTCAACAGAACTGGACTGTGCTTTGACCTAAATCTCACGAAGACTCATGGTTTCCAACTAAGTCATTAAGCTGGATTTGCAGCCTCTTTCCAACAAATAATCAAATTATGTGAAAGTCCACTTTTTATTGCTTGGATTATGTACAGTTGTGAGTTTGCCTCAGACCACTGCCAATTATGGGAGCAAAGATAAAAGAAACTGCATCTAACTATGATTGTTAAGTTTACAACCCACATTTTGGCCCAGATGTAACAGTGATAGAATGGTTCCAGAATAATCCATCATGGAAATAAAATTTCTCCCAGAACAGTATGGCTTCAGAAGGGAATATTCTCAGAAATGTACTGACTCTTACCCTAAAGCCCAGGTCCTCCGAAGCCTGCAGGAACACGGCATTCCTCTGGTGCCTCCTCCTTAGTTCTTCCCACAGTGCTTCCAGCTGGCCGAGAAACTCCTCAATCTTAGAGCTGCCTGGATGCTGTGCACGGACCAACCCGTGGCCCTCCTGAGGAAGTGGTTTGAAACTGATGAGTGATGATCAAGAACTGGAATTTAAGTTGATAAATAGAACCTTATCTGTTGTTTTGGGGAGGTACAGATGTTTCACAAGCTATGTCAGCTCATTAAATGGTTAAATGGTTTATATATA
>JBAMHX010000018.1:7853043-7865021 GCA_037177515.1 Pseudomugil tenellus | reverse complement strand
CTAAATTGCCCATAGGTGTGAGCGTGTGTGGTTGTTTGTCTGTGTATGTGTGGCCCTGTGATAGGCTGGCGACCTGTACAGGGTGTCGCCCTGTGTAGCTGGGATTGTGTAGCTGGGATTGGCCCCCGCGACCCCGTTCGGGAATAAGCGGTAGAAAATGGATGGACGGATGTTTAGTCACAAAGCTCCACCTGGTGTGGAAGCTTTGAACCAGCCCGGTATGACATCAGGACAGTATGCATTCTGAGGTCATGACCTTTTATTTGTGCTTGATTTGAGGTCAATGAGAGAAATAGTTCCAGAGATATAGCCAAAACTCTAATTTTTCGTAAATAAAGTGCCACCTGGTGGGGAACCATAAATCCCAAAATGCTGAAATTCAATGCAGGTCGTCCCCTTGGTGAACAAAACAGGTACACTGAGTATCAAATCCAATTGTAAAAACAGTTTGAGTTATCACGCTTGTGATTAAACCATTATATCCCAGACATTCTACGTTGAAGGATATAATAATGCCATGTCACTGGCAATGTAGTTCCTCCTGTAAACCATAGCCTAACAAAGGTAAGTCAGTTTTAACTAAATTATCCAGAATAAGTAAAACGAACAGCTTTTTTCATTTAACAGCTTCAAAGTAAGAAACTGAAAAAATACTAAAGATATTCTTCAAACGATTGAACAAATGAAAATGGTACAAATGAAAAGATGAAGTCTAACAAAGTCACTAACATGTGTTATCCTACTCTGAGGATGAAAACGAGCCATTGCACATGAAATATAACCCTTTTAAAATTCCCTCTGCCCAGGTCTCATTAAAGCAGCTGTGTTTTTTCAGCATTAGACAGTGATTTCCATGAGCATCCAATCTGACTGCTAGAACTATGTAGAAGAGTTTTTAGCAAGGTCAATGCCACAGCTATAGACCTTGTCTATGTACAGAAATAAATTCAAGAAGTCATCAGCCACTAAGCTAGTTTTACAAGCATCCAAGTGCTTAAAAGGTTGGCCAGAGGACTTTTTCAGTTTTCCAGTGAGAGCTACATCTTTCTGGTTTACAGTGCTGGCTGGCGTTGAAACAGAGTAAGAAACATAAAACTGTGAACCTGAGAAAGCAAATGGGACCCTGGGAGTGGGTAAGGATATGTGAAGTGTGGGACAGTGACTTGAGATCATTTTCCTTTTTTTGAAGGGGGGTTTAATTACATAATCATTCTCATATTCTAGATATTATAAGTAACATAATCCAATACGTGAGCATCTCTGAATTTAAAGCTACACTACGTGATTTGCAACATTAAATCTCAGTCCATCGTATTTGTTTGTATGTAAATTTATTGAGCTTTTGGTGCAGCAAGAGGCTGAAAAACGTTTTTTTCCCAGCTCTGTGCATCACTTTTCAGCTATGTTTTGCAGGAAGACCTCATCAAACACTAGGGTTTCACCATACTGGCCATTTGGAATGGCTGATTCGGCAAAAAAATGCAAGAAGATTTTATCGCAGGTGGCAAAGAAAGGAAAGATAAAAAGCTATAAGGCAAGACTCAACATCACACTTGCTTGTCCTTGCCCAAGAGAGCTCAGAAAAGAGACAGGATGCAAAGTGGGTGATGAAATGCTTTTTGTGAAGGGTCGACAAAGAGCAAGAAAGTTAAGAATTTATTAACTTTACCTCTTGATTTAAAAGCAAAATATTTTACATTTCACTCCTATGAACTCATGCAGATCTTTACTTCTTTCCCATCATTTTTGTTCTGCTCTCTTACCATGTGCAACTTTCTACAGTGTACTCTGAAGTGATGTCAGCCAAGAACTATCACTTAGCACCAATCCCATCTGGTCTCCAGGCCTGACATCTGGCTGCAGTTAGCCAGAGAAACAGACGATAGCCATGTTTACCTCCAGAAACAAGAGGCTGTACTACTGCTAACACAATGACACTAATGTATAGATTATTGTGTGATGCACACACTCACTTGCACATTGACACATAAGCCTTTGCAATTTACCTTTCATTTGAATCATGCTGAGCATTAGGACCCTTCCATAGTGAATGTGTGTATAAGTACACCTGCAGTATACTGAAAATACTGTCCATATATACAGATACAAAAATCTCTGAGTCATTATTGGCCAACACAGTTGTGTAGCTGGATCTAAACCTAATGAAATCAGCTCAACATGCTTGGCTTGTAGTCCAAGTGCTTAGAAAATATGTGACAAATTACTTTTACTGTTTAACTGGTGCCTGTACTTGGCAGTGATTTTGGCCTTTAGGCTCCATGGTTTTGTTTGGAGTGTCTTATTAACCCTTCCATAAATAGTACCAAGTAGGGCTCCCAGAGACAGAAGATCGGGGCAACTCCCAGCTCCCAGTCCAATAAAGAGTAACTGCAGTGAAAGGGCTCAGGACAGCAATGGCAATGAGCTTGGTGTCTGGGGAGACAAGCTTTCAGGCTTACTGGTCAGATTGGCAGTAGGGGGCTGACAAACACAAGCAGGGAAACAAACTGAAACTCTAACTCAAGGGAAATGAAGAGTGACGTTTTCTGTCCTCCAGCCATCAGACAGTTTCTCATTGGGGAAAATGGGGCCAGAGGGCTCGCAGGAACTTCAGAAATGAACAAGGTTGACAAAAAGAAAAAAGGACCACTGTATTACGGGATTACTCTGATCTAAACACAAATAGAAGAACGTTCACTTGAGACTTATAAAGAGATTTGATGTGCAAACTTAGAAAACTAAATATACATATAATTATGGGTTTCTAACATACCACACACTTTCTGGAAAAAAAGACCCCAAGAATATTTCCTGGTAGATTTACAAGCACTTATGGTGTTACCGTGGGAGCACCCACATGTTCAATAAAGTTTCAGTTTGGCTTCAAAGATGAGGAATGTCACTCCCAGATAGTCTGCATGTTCTTTTAATTATGAAGTAACAAAGACCTGATATTAATACAGTATTAATTAGGTGATTGTATTTTAGGTTGTGGTTAAAGGCAATGATATTTTTCTATCATAAAGTGAAAGGCATATTTACTTTGGCCCACCGCTCCACCAGGCTGAACCGTCACAACTTGACATTTTAATGGAAACTTATGTAACTTAAGTGCCAGGACAAATAACACCCCCAAAATCTCTTCCTGTGACTCTTTCGGGGTAATATTTATAACAATTGCTGACAGGGGGATCGTATTAGTTATGGAGAAGACCAGCCGCAAAGAGAGGAAAAATTATATTATAATTTATAATATTACAGTGAGATGTATACAGTACTGCTCTGAATTTTAGACCCAAGCTGGTACTTCTCCTAATCATGCTATCAAGGGATTCCTCAGAACAGGGACATACTTTTAAAATGCAGCTAACTAGCTGGTATTCTGAAAACAAGCTAAATAGTAATTAGGAAAACTAAAAATCCCAATGCCACAGCTCATTCTTTAGGCTCTTTGGATGCTTAAATTGTTAATCAGGCATTTTCCAAACCAAAAGGACGAAGTGCGTCACTTTCTGTAGCCGCAGATTTTGTAAGGCCGGAACAGGCTTATCTCATCTGTTGCCAGCTCTGATGAAGTTGTTCTTCTATCCAGAGCCACAGTGGAATACCAGTGCCACTCACCACACAGCCTTTCAGACGATTCTGCTCCTCCTTCACCTCCTTTCCCATGATCACATTTGTCTCTGTTCCCATGATGCACTGGGCTTCTCGGGCGGGTGTCAGGGGGTCAGCATCTTCCCTGGTGAAAGCAGAGCCAGAGAGAGAGAGAATTGTCCTATTATTCCTGCAGGGTGAGCGGAGTGGGAGGTCCCCCCAGTGCTGACAGGAGGACCTTAAGGACTAATTATTAAGACCAGTTATGGCACTGGGATTTTATGCTTGTGTGTGTGTTATTTGTTCTAAAAAGTGATGAATTGTAGCTGATAGTGTTGACAAAATTATATAACTTTGCATCTAAAAATAGGCCATTTGCTTTGGGAGTGACTTCGCCTGGGAAATGTTTGGAAGGCAGAATTTGGAGATGGATGTCAGAACTGTTGACTTTAGTGACTCCACAGCTTTATTTATTACTATGAGTGATTTAAAATGGCTGGACTAATTTAAAATGGGGTTTTACTCTCCTTGCTGTAGGTCTAAAACAAATTCCATTTGATATAGTAAGGATCAGAGGTGTTGTATTTCTTTTCTTTTTCTGGTGGGGTTACGGGTACTTGTTTTACATGTACTTTGTTTCCAAATTGAACACTGTGATTAAATGTGGTCATACTCATTAACAGCCTGATTAAAAAGTCTAGATGCCTACTGTATGCTATTAAACTTACATAAATTGTTTTACAAATTCCATAAAAACTGCAAAATATTCTTGTAAACATGCTTTTTCTCCTATTCAGCAGCTTGTCTCGGATGATGTCAGGATTTTAATAATGAGAAGAGAGCTCACCATGCTGCCAACTTGACACCTTGCCAAGACATTATTCACCTATTTAAAATATCCAAATTCCAAAGCAGCAGAGAAATTCCCAAAAATGGATGGCTAATGATGCTTAGCGTGGTACTTGATCCTTCTGCACTAAGTACTTCTGTTTGGTTATTATCTTTCACTAATGCTTTATCTTTTAACTCAAACTAGGCAAAGTGATATGAGCAGCGCAACATTTTTCCTTAGAAATTTCTTTTTCAGATTTTAAATGGTGCACTTTGAAAGAAAGAAACCAGCACAAAAAAAAACAAAAACAAATAAAAAAGAGATGAAAAAAATGCCATTTAATTTTCAAGAAAAGTGTGAAAATCAGTTTACTAAATCAAACAGCTCATAAACTCTGGACCAGCAAAGCTGCCAGTAGTGTCCTGTTCACATACCTGAGATCACTCTGCAGACGTGCCCAGCAGTCTTTTACTTCACTCTGCTTTTGTGTGATGCTAGCAGCCAGGCCAGGATGCAGATTACACAGCTGAGATATAGTCACGTCTAACATCTAGCACACACACACACAGAGACATGTAGATTAGGAGGAGAAGCTTACAGTAGCAGGTTTCAGAATGGGCCAAAGCAGCGCTGCTTTAAAGCGAATACACTCTTCTCACCATGATTTGACCCCCGATATCTCGTATTTCTCTGTCACCACAGGTTCCCAGTTCTTTAGACGTGGATATGCTTTTCCTCTGAAAAAAAGGGTCAAATTATGAAGCTCTTGCTAAATTTCTGGGAAATTAAGTTAGATTTTTAGCAATTTTACCATGTTCTTAATAGCTAACAAGGTATTATCAGCTTGCTGATAAAATGAAGCCACTTCAAGTGCTAGATGGAGAGTCTCATGGTAGTTCTTCAGATGAGACTGTACCTTCAACCACCTACACACAAGAGCATTATAAGTTCATCTTTAGATTTGAAAGGTTTCATGCAGCATACCAGTGACTAAAGAACAAACCGTACATTTTATTGATGTGTTTCCTCCGGCTGGAGATATTTTTGCCATCTGTCTTCCCTTGCTTCTCCAGTTTAAAGGCTAAGTTGTTGATCTCTTCGTGGAGGTTTCTATGTAGCTGCTCCTCCTGCAGGGAAGCAAAACACAATCCAACTACGACCTCAGCTGTCTTTAAAGTACATCCTGTGGGACATTTTACAATGATTCTATAAATAAGCTATTCATTACATTACAGTCATTTAGCAAATTTGGAAATTGAGCCATTAACACAAACATTTATGTTTTACAGTTTTTTAAAAATATATATTTTAATAAAATGTAATTTAACTTAAATAAAACTTTCTTCTGTGTTTTAATTCATAGGATTCGTTAACTTGCTCTGTTTTACAACACTCACCTGTTTCAAATCTAAAATTCTCCTGGTCAACTGCATTTTGTCAACATTTTCCCTGAGGACATCCACCAGAGACTGTTCCTCTTCCTGCTGGCACACATAAAAGTCTGTGTTTATAGCCCCCATTTGTAAGGAACCCAACCATTATTTTTTTCAGAGGCACAAGGATAAAAACCACATCACCATGGTTATCAAGGAGGATGCCTAACAGAAACAGTTTTCATCATGAGGGGAGAAACTTTGAAGTAAAGAATGAAGAGGATGAGTGGAAAAAAATGAAGAATAGATCTTCTCCAAGGATAGATGTTTTAAAACTTTTATAAGGAATATCCACCATTACATACCTGCAGGTACATTATCAATCATTGCCAGACACAGACAAAAACGGAGAAATGAACACAGGCCTGAAAGGCACTTGATGATTGCTTTTTGATAATGACAGGCAGATGTTTTATACCAGGAGTATATACGAGGATGAAATGTCTTCCGGACATTGAGCTAATTTCCTGTATTAGCAAGTTCTTTTATTTGTGCCAATTATCTTGACAACTGCTGATGAGGCTGCCTGAAGAATACGATTTGCCTCTGGGCCAGCAGTTTTTTTTTTACCCTCTGTTCTGTTCAGATAAATGACCAGCGAGAGAGAGAGAGAGAAAAAAAAATCCAAAAGTTTTAGGGAAACAAAAATCCTGTTGCATCCTATTTTATATAAAATATTTGCATAAGAAAATGTACCAGCTCCAAATGAAGAACTATGACATCGGTAATGAAATTAAACTGAAAATCAAATAGGGATAAAAATATTTCCCCACTTTGATCAGTTATACCTCTCTCTCTGCTATTACATGAACATTTTTACATGTAAGTGTATAAACCTGAAATAACAGAGAAATTTTCACCTTTTCTTTGATCCATGCCTCCAGCTTGTCCGCTTTTTTGTTGAATTCCAGCAGGCTCTTCGCTTCACCCAGGGCACGCGTCTGATTTGCGGCCATCTGTTTCAGGCTCTGCCACTGCTCCCTGAGTTGGCTGAGCTGCTTCTTCACCAGATCTGATGTGGGGTTCAGCTTGCAGATCAACTGCTCACCCATCTTTTGAAATATTAAGAATTTTTTTTATTTAAGTTGTAGCACAGATGGAGCTGCAGGTTTGACTCAGTACAGTGAACGGACACAGTTAACACATCAAACTGCCATAACTGTCTTGGGTACACACTAAGAAAAACTCCATTCTTCCTCTGTACTTCCTTGCCTGTGCAAGAAAAGAAATTAATTATGACCAATGAAACCATTTTTTTCAAGCATTTCTTTGGAACTGACACAGCCATCTGGAAGACTGAGAGTCTGCTTTATTCTCGTCTGGAAGTGCCTACATAACCATTACGTTACGTGCAATGTGATATGACACACTTGTACGGTACTAAAGACAGTGATTAATAGTTGCATTTAGATCTCCATTGTGTGGTAAATCGTTGGAACAAACATTTATTTTGTGATGTGCTTGCTCAGCTAAGTCTGTAATATTTACATTATTTAAAGTTTGCACCAATGTGCTGAATTATTTTGTTACCTGGTTGAGCTGAATCAGCGTGTTCTCAAAGTCTTTGAGGTCTCTCTGAAGCGTCTGTGATGCTTCCTCCCAGTCCTGGAGGGGGCAGTACTGAATATTGCACCCATCCTTTAAGTCCTGCAGCTTGCCTTTCATCCATGCTTCTGCCTGGATAACAAACACACACACAAACATACCTGTATAAGATATTCTACTATTTGTAAGCGTCAATCTGTGAAAGAGTTTCATATTTGCATCTTTTCACATGTGGAAGTCATATGGAGCAACCGACAAATTCAGAACATCCTGGACTACATTGCATGAGCCTTTGTCGTGCAGAGCTGACTTTTCTAAAAACGTTATCTATAGATTGAAAATGCCAAACAGGTGTTTAAAAGTGAATGTTTGTTTTCTGAAGGGAACACAATGTTTAAGTCAATAAGCCACATAAGTTGCAAAAACTGCGTGGACGGATATGTCAACTTGTCACGCTATGAATCATGCCACTGATAACATCAGGAGAACATTGCTTTGGTTTTTTATGCTGAGTGCAGGATATCAAAATCAAGATTAACCTTATAAAGCCAAATGTACCATATTTGATACATGTGTTTTTTTATATACATATTTTGCTTCACTTTATGGTAGAAACTTTACTCATAACCCTGCTGTACACCATTTGATTCTGGTCTCCTGCCCCCCGGTTGAATACCAGAAAGCAGAAGATTACACATTAGAAATTTGGTAATAAGTAATGAAAATACCCATAAAATAAATTGTTCATTTTTTTCAGATTTTGTTAAGGGGTCATATAAAAACTTCCGATTGTAAAAATTGGACTTTTCTGCCCGGCTGTACTTAGGTTGGGGTTTGAAGGGTTACAACACATTTTGGTTTGATTTATTAGTTTTTATATAACAATAAAATATATATGATGAATATTTTACTTGAGAAGTGTAATAGATGGTCACCAAAAAACCTCAAGAGGCTGAATAAGGTGCAACCTCCTTTATTTTACAAGTATGCAAACAGAAAACAGAAAACAAAACATAGAGCAAGAAAGCAATAAACTTAATAACTGTGGGTATTCAGAAGCGTTCATGTGCAAAGATTTTTTAAGCTGAATTTGTGAAAGGTCCAAAAAACAAATTGGCAGCTTATTCCATATCTTAGATCCTCTGTATAATACACAGAACTGCAAAAATTAGACAATTTACTCATTAAATGAATGTTCCTGAAGGAATTTGGAAGGACTGCCATTGAATAACAGTCAGTAGCAACACTGTTTCTTCTGAAACAACAAAACATCAAGCTCACATGTGACACATCCACCAGACGACCTTTTGCTCTCAATTAACATGTGATGTCACTTAAACCCCAGAGAAGGAGGTTATTAACTTAACAGGGCCCCCAGGCTGCAGAGGTATTTCTGGGTTGAACAGAAGGAAAAGAGCTTGACAAAACAGGCCTGCCCATATCTGCTCACACTGGCTCCCATGGCATTATAATGACCTCATGCAGGAAGTCTATGATTCCCTTGTTTCTTCCTGTCAACTCTCTACAACAATAGTCTGTTTATGAAAACTTACAGTGAGCCTTCTTTTTACATTATATTACATTACATTACAGTCATTTAGCAGACGCTTTTTTCCAAAGCGACTATTATCTGAGAATAACACAAGCACTAAATTAAACAGTAGAGGACATCATAGAAGAGTGCAGTCGAACTGCCGTAGTGTAGTTGGGCACAGGTGTTGCCTGCAGTGCTAGGTGCATATTTTTTTTGTTCCCTATAGAGCTAGAAGAAATTTCTCAAGTTAGTATAATTTCCTATTGATCACAACTAAGTGCAGAAATGTTGGTTAAATAGCTGCGTCTTTAGCCTGCTTTTGACAGTAGATAAGGACTCTGCAGAGCGAATAGAGTTTCGCTTGTGATTTAGCCCCATGTAGTGATGGTTGTGCTAGGCTTCTTTCACCGGCTGAGTGTAACTGTCGAGAGGGAGTGTAGCTCTGGATTCATGAGTCAAAGTAGACAGGAGCCATTTGGGCTATTGTTTTGTAAGCCAAGAGCCCCTCCGAAAAGAAAATCTGCAGTTCAAATGATCTTTTTTTTCACATTTTTGGCTGCAATATTGCAACAGAACAGCAATCTAAAAATAAAAACATAATTAGAGAAAAAAATACTTTAAACACAGGGATCTGTAAGCACATTATGTTTTGTCAGACCCCTTTCAATTCCTCTGAGATTGCGTTTTATTTAAAACAAAGGCAACGTTGATTAATGTATACTCTTTAAAACTGTCCATCAACACGCACATTTTTGGCTCCTCAAGGCATGCAAGCTGGCCTTGACAGTACAGTGAGAGTTGGAAGTTTCTCAACTTTTTCTATCATGTAAATGAAATAGTGAAAGGCAAGACATTTTGCAGAGCAGCCGTGGAGACAGATGAGTCCACACAAAGCCATGTTTCTCCATGTGGTGACTTGCGCTGCGCTTTCAGCCTGAATCATTAGTGGCTTTTAAAAGTGTCTCCCAGGTAATCTCACTTCCACTTTCATGGCAATGTAAAATTGTAATAATACATTTTCATCAGTAATGGCAGTCAAGCAAATCACTGTAAAACAAGCTTTTTCCCTCGGCATCAAAACCTCTTGCCATTTGAAGCCTTATTCTCAAAAAATGTTACATACAAAAGGGCACTGCTTAGGAGCAAAAGGGCTGCTAACCTTGTTAATGTTAACAACATGCTACAGTGTTGGTTTCAACACATTCATAGCTTGTGTATTTTCCTCAGCTGACACGTCTAAAATTAAATTTCTGTGTTTAGAAAAATAATTTAAAAAGCCTATCACTTGGAAAGGTTGCTCAAAAGAGCTTTCGTGACACAGCCGTCGACTGGACAAAAAGTCTCTCAGCCAAAACTTGCTGAAAAATGTCCGCGTGCGCCGGGGTGGACACAATAATGAGATAACACAACCAGTTGTGCTGCTTGGCTTAGTCTCTGTGAGCCATAGGCGTGAAGAGATGGAGCCAAACAATGATCTCATCCCTAAATAATTGCTTGTGGCAGCTTCCCCTCCCTCTCCTCCCTCTGCTGAACACAGCTCACACAGTTCTTGAGACAAAATAAGAACCAGTACATATTTTGTTCCCGTTTGCGGGTCATGCGACAGGCAGCTTCCTTTCTGATTTCATCTCAACAGCACAACTTGATGTTTTTTAGATGAACTCTCTCCTCCTTCTTTCCACTACCCGCTTCAACATCAGGGGTGATGGGAGATTCGGATAAGCTACTCACTTACGGAGGTTGAATATGAAAGTGGTTTGAGAATAGCCTCGTTTTAAAATTCGGGATATTCTGGATACTGTGTGTGTGTTTGTGTGTGCATGGCATATTTTACCTGTAATACTTCCTTGTTGAAGAGTGAGTTGTGCTGAGTGAAGCAGTCACTCTGAAATGCAGCTGCTGGCAACACTTCATTCTTTGTGCATTGGTAACTTTCTTTCTTCTGAGGCTCTTTCTTATTCACGTCAGGTACTAAGATCTGTTGGAGTGAAGAAAGAAAGTGTTAAAAACACAAACCCTGCTTCATTGTCTGTTACATAATGCTTGCCTCTGATAAAACCTAAGACAAAATACAACATTTGGCTCTCCAACTATTCTCACTAAAGAGTCTGTTTACCATCTAAAGACCCTACAAACATGTCAGTCTGGTTCGAAGGTCACTCTAAAACAAAATAATTACTGTCAGCACTATTGTATACTAAAATGAGCAGGACTGGCACAACTTCACTGATGGACAGGCATTCCCGCTGGTCTCACTTCAGGAAACATCTGGGCACAAACAAGGAAGCAGGAATGGATGGATCCTGGTCTGTCTGATGGTTTTCAGTTCTACATGTAAACACAGTACTTCTAAAGGACTTTGGCAGATCATATTCCCTTTCCTACCTCCGAAGGTGAGGGCACCGCCATCTTTTCCCATGAGATCATAAACATTTTTCCAATCTTTTAGCATGAATAGCACAAAGGCAGAGGAAAACCAAAACATTGCTGATGCCACACAATAAAATATGATGTGATAGAGTGTGTTATTACAACCAGCCTGCACGAGGACCCATGCAAGCCTTTCTTTTGTTAACATCTCCCCTGACTTCATGTTTTCCAGTGAGCCCTGGCTCTTCTAGGTCTGCTGTAACTGAGTACTTCATCCACGACACACATTTTCTGCCCCAACAAGGAACAGGCCAAATCCCAATATACAATAAAAAAACACACTTATACTATGTTGTCGCCCTTTACAAGGCATGCTATTTATTTAGTAAACTACAACCAAGAGCAGGCTGTTTAAGTGTAAAGCATTGTAACTGATCAAAACATATAATATAGTAAGTGTTCAAACTTGGCAAATGCAGTGAATGACTTCACTTCCTCATCTCTGTAAGATCAGTCAACATAGAGTTAGCTACAGAGCCTGTTCACAACAAAAATACCGTTTCTGAGTAGAGTGGATAAAATAAAACAGAATAACAGGAGCACACAATTACAGAAAATATCTTTTACTTATGATTTGAAGGAAACTATTTCCTTATACATAGCATATATA
>JBAMHX010000018.1:7814239-7837937 GCA_037177515.1 Pseudomugil tenellus | reverse complement strand
ATGGATGGATGGATGGATGGATGGATGGATGGATGGATGGATGGATGGATGGATGGATGGATGGATGGATGGACAGATTGAACAGTATGGAAGATTTTAGAGGTGTATCGTTCCGGATGTCAGCCATGCTGATGATCCTGTCGTGTTACATATAATAGTAGCCTAATATTACAATTAAAAAAGTGCTGAAGAACACAACTGTCAAAAGTCTTTGAACCAATTCTCTCTAGTCTTAAGATTAAGATTGGTTTTATCACCAAAGTGGAAATGACAATTCTCCATGTAATACTTCATCTGTTCAGGATTTGCAGCTTTGTCCAATAACCGGCACCTTTGCAGTCCCCCATGACTTTCTTGTAAAGTACGTCTAGTTGGTTAGTGGACACATAGCTTAACCAATAAAAACTCTTACAAAGTATTAACTTTGCTCCCAATTCAGAGCGACTGAAATGAACCACAAGTGAGAAAATAACCCAAAGCACATACCAATCATCTTCTTTAGAAGAAACAGAAAAGAGCTCTGTTCATTTAATAGCCCTCAAATTAAAGGAAAACGTATGATTCAGTCATCTGGCCGCAGACTTGGATCATGCTCTATGACATCATTCTGGACGGCTTGATGCTCCTGACATAATCCAGTCATGGCGGAAGTTAGATCTGTAGGTCAAACATAAGGGGAATATCTCTGCACACCGTACAAAACCTCAGGTGCTGGTGTTTAAAAGCTTGTGTTTGGAGTGTGTTTATGTCAATTGGAGGCAATGCCTCAAGAATACCATGACAATCCTCTAAAAGGAGAATCTTTGCAAAGGTCCTCATAATAACAGCAGTCAGTAGACTCAGTGAAAGCACCCAAGATGGCAAGTTCAGTGCTGTGATGGAAGACATAGACATGGCAGGCACAAATATACTCCAATAGTGGTAAAACTGAGTGCTTACTGAGCAGTTACTTTAGTTTCTTTTCCTTTTGACATCAACAGATGTTATGTTCTGTCTTTTTTTAGGCAGTTGATTTTGAATAAAGTTGTTTTTACTCTTCAAAATAACAGGACATTTGGGAGTTTTATACACCATGGTAAAGAAAAAGATTGACTAAATGAGCCATTTTGAGTAAAGGCAGTGTTTTTTTCTGCCACAAAACATTGCAAAGCTTTTCCATCACTGGGGGCTGCCCAAAAATACCAAACAACAGTTGGTGTAAACAGTTGTTGTTGACTTGGAGAAGTATGCCGCAGTTGGGCAACTCCTGTTCTCTGTGTCAAAGCAGACGCCACATGTGTTGGCTATAAAGTTAGCAAAACGCACCGCTAAGCAAATGCATGAAATAATGGTTCAGCAGGGCAGATGGGTGACGAAGTCTGCTGTGCTAATGCTGACAGGTGGTGTGACAGGCTTGACTTCTGAAGCAAAAGTCGCTGGGTGTCAGTATGAAAGGCAACAGAGACATACGTTACGAGGGTCACAGTCTGAAATTCCCTTTTTGCAGCTGTAATTTCATACTGTATCTCTGCAGAATAAGGCAACACAAAAACATCCAAAAAATATCAGATTATCAAAGACTGGTATTGTATGGTTAACCCTCTGTTGCTGGGATTATTTGGAAAAAAATCATTGTCACATTTCTTTTGCATACAATATTTTTACTTCTACAGACATGCACAGATTTTTTTTTTTATTTCACTTTTTATTTGATCTATTCTATGAAAACATTCACAGAATTATTTATTATTATATATTATATTATAGTTCTTATATATATACATACATATATATATATATATATATATATATATATATATATATATATATATATATCTCCCTAATCCAATCTGATGATTTGAAAGCACAAGCTCAAAAACAAAGTAGTACCATAAATATCATTCTACACTTCAGAGGTGATCATCCATAAATTCCAGGCATTAACATAATCTATCTAGTTCTACTAATGACAAAAAGGAAACACCAAAAACATTTTGCAGTTTGCAGATAAAATTCCAGATTATTTAATGTCATACCAGAATACATCAAAACACGTCATTTTCTTTCTACTAAAAAAAGAAATAAAGCACGAAGTTTAAGATACTTAAACTTTTTTGTTGTCAGCTAAATTCTGCGGTTTTTCCCATTCTGGCACTCATTAAGTGTCTTCCTAATTACGTGTCAGACCCCAAGCAGCAGCGGCTATCGTCAGCTGTTGTTTGAGCAGCTACAGACACAATCTCACCATTGTGCATGACGTGCAGCTGGCATGGCATCGGAATCCTGACACACAATGAATCAATCACAACTCCTCCTTAGCGTACCAGACTTGGGCAGTGATACTGGCAGATCCAGAACAGCTGTAATATGAGGCCTCAATGGCATAATCCTTTTACAAGGCTCTATTTTCCCCTCGGCCTGACCATTTGGAACCAAAGTGACCAAGCTATACCCACCTCTGTAATTCAATGCGATTAGGTTGCTTAATAAAGTTGCATATATAGAGTCTAGACGTGTGAAACAGCCTTTTTAAGAGTTCTATTGAAATTTATTAGTTCAGGTTTAGGCTTCACAAGTCTGAAAATGGCAAGCTCCCCTCGACTTGTTCACGTTTAGCCACTGGCTCCATTGGTTGGCCCTAGCTTACAGAATGATTAGGTAAGCTGTAACCACATGAACCTCAGATGGAGCCTGCTTAATTCCTCAACCTAAGAAGTCTTCCCGAGAGCACATTCTTATTTATTGACACCCTATACCAGGGTTTTCAGTGCTTTGCAACATGGACATGAAGGAGGAAAACACATTTAAATACTTTTCAGTTCAGTCACTACATCAGGTCATGGTAAATTGAGGTTGTCTTTGATGATTAAATGTTACACGCAAGCCTTGTGATGGCCTCTGTTTTTCACCATCAATCTTGGATTTCTAAGGATGCTGCTTACTAACTGGTTTTGCTCCCCCAGGCTTTATGAATGTCTGTCGAACCAGCAGCGGGGTATTCGATCATTACATTCTATGCTCAATCGCTCTTCAAGCAGACCATACGTCTCATTTGGTTATCTGGACTCTGACACTACAGTATAGATTATATTCTTGGACAGAATTCAGGGAAGAGTGTATGTGTGTGTTAGATCTCTGAAAGCCTCCGGCTCCCAGTACTCCCACAGTGCCACCTGCTGATGCAGCTGTGTTATAGTGCCTGTGATATAAATGGCCACTAAATTTGGAGCGTTTGAGAATTTAATCTCATTCCATCATTTAACTCCCTAAATTAAGCACGATAAACTCCCAACCCTCTATGGCTTATGGTAACTTGGATAATTTTGGGAATTACAAGTTTCTTAAATTATTTTCCTGTGAAAATTGGTTTCATTCGAGGAATCAGGGTTATGTCACCTTTTTCATGCATAAGATTTTAATGCTGTCTATTTTTGGTGAATAAAGGATTTCAGTTACTCAACAGTCCATGCTTGTTGCTGTCTGATTCTCCTTTTCATGATGCTCCACACATTTTTGATCGGAAACATCTGGGCAGACAGGCCAGTCAGTTACACACTCTGTGACCAGCATAACACTATTATGGATCTCTTAAAGCTCTTGCCTTAATAGTAGCATTGGTTTTGGCACTAGTGTACCCTCATTTCATCCCAGATGCTGGCGCTCATACATTTTAATGATAATAAATAATTAGAAGGTATTTCTAATCTTTACTCACATGGAACCTTCGCTATGTTTCAGCTGTTTCATAAAACAGCTGAAATGCAACTCATCTCACCACAAAACATTTCTATCCAACTATATCCACATGAAATTGTTTTCTTCTTTTTGTATATTAGAGTTACAGGTTACATTTCCATTTTCGAACACAGTACGTTTTATAGATTATTATGGTTAGCTATGAGGTTATTAAGAATTATTATGCACTGAAGATATCGAAAAATCATACTCTTGCATTGAAAGACTAACCCTTTCGTGGATTATCTTTTTATACCCAGTCTTGATACTTATGATCAATAAGTCAAAAGAATCTACCCCACCCAGTGATGGACTGGTAACCTTGGTGTACCAGGTATTTTTCCAGATTATTGCTGGGATCGGCTTGAATTTACCAATGACTCTGAATTAGTCTAAACGGTACAGAGAGTAGGTTTTATCGTTATCTGTGTTCATCTGTCTGTCTATCTGTCTGTTAGTTTACAACTTTGTACAGATTTTACTAGGTGGACTTTTGTATTTTTTTATTTAGAGTGGGTCTTGATCTATCTTAAATCCAATAAAACTTTAGGGAATGATCTTGTAGCAGTGGTGGAGAAATCTGGCTCCTGCTATTAGTCCAGATATTTCATCCCACTCTGAGCCCTGCACTTGCAAAGGGACTTATCTCTTCATTCAACCTTTGACATTTTGCCATACACAAACATGAAGTGCTCAAGGGAGATTGTGCTTAACATCAGAGGAAAGATACAATTAGATTATCTCAAAATAACTGAAAGGCCTTACAGTGAATATTAACCTGATTTGAAATTAATCGTTGAGAAGAAGTGCTGAAAAATGTGATTTTTATTTACTGATGAATTTCATTTAGCATAATTGTAAAAAAAATTAATTTCCATAAGATTTTTTTTTTTACTTAAGAGGGAGAGAACCAGAGATTCAGGTTTAAACAGTTGCTCATCTTTATGCAAAATAATCTCTTTCAAAACAGGATTTTCCAGTTGCCCCAGTTCTTTTCTTGCTGAACTTGCAAAACTAAGCAAACATCAGCTAGCTTGTCCCATAAAATATCATACTAGAAATTTAATAGATTATTAGTCAAAACAACATTATTAGCAACTAAAGTTCTGTTGTTGAGTCTTTTATAATATTTAGTACAGGTATCTCCAACACCAGCTCTCTAGGACTATTTTTCATATTTCAGATTTTTTTACTCCTGAAACCCACCCGACTCAAAATAATGGGTCATCTAGCAAACTTGACTTGACAAGATGCATTTAATTTTAATAAGGCATTTTGGAGCAGGAAAACATCTCAGTAAATAGAATTAGGCCTACTTTCTATAATTTTTTATTGAATTAATATGTTGTTCTCTTGATACGAAATTCCGTATAAACTGTAGTCTTTAACTCTTACACAGCAAGCTGATAGAGAGTAAATCGTGCAACTTATACGTTTTATTTAAAATGTCTATTCACACAGGTTCTGGGTGAAAGCGTCCAGTAGGGGGTGCTAGCGGCGGCATCTCCCCTCATAACATCTCGATATGTGATGAGCTCTCTGCTTGTCTAAATATCAGTTAACCACAAGCGACTCGACCCAAAGGTAGTCATTCATGAATCGATATAACTGTATGGCAGATAACCCATTTTTAATCTTCTCAAGGAAGGGAATAAACAATGTTGTGATTACTGTTAACAGTCGCTCAAATGTAGTTCATGTTAGCTAGCTAACAGCAAGATAAAGGCAGTTAGCTTTTACACATTAGCTGTAGCCTAGCTAGCAACAGTTTTTTCTTAACAGTTGTGTATGAAAAAGCTGGATTACTGACTGCTAAACTTGTTACATCGTAAGGGTGGTTTTTATTGTGGTGGTTGAGTTTGACAGATAAGTCACCCTGGCGGTTTGTCGTTGTTACATGCGCGTGTTAACCCCGATTGATAACGTTAGCTAACACTTGCTAGCAGTTAAGTGAGGCATTATTTGGTTTTATGGTTACTATTACGGTTCAGTGTCATTGGGTCTAGATTAACAAGGAATGTCCGAATCCATAGTACTGCATTCCCAAACAGGATATGTGCAGAGCTATGCGTCATCTTTGTCTTTTGCTGTTTTGTAGTTGTTGTCATGGCTAGTCATCTGATATCAATAATGTCCTCTTGAATGGGTCAGGAAGAAGGTTTTCTCATTAATATGCCCTTGTTTGTTCACTGAATCAGTGTGAGATATTAAACATTGGGGGAAAAATACTAAATTGTGTTTAGGGGATGCTTATTTGATTAGGACATAATTTGAGCAATATTACAATATGAAGGCTATAATAGTTTCAAGTTATAGTTATTAGCATTTGAAGCGCTGTGTTAAGTTTACGTGGCGGTTTTTACATCGTCTTGTACATACTATGGAAACAAACGGCAATGCAGTAAACAAGGCAATGGCTTATAAAGAAGAATCAGATTTCCCATGCACACGATCTGGCTTGTTACTCCTCAGAGATATGTTTGAGATTGAAATAGAAATGTCCATGTTGGATAGTCTTCCGGGGCTTTATTTTTAAGAGCAAACAAAGTTTGGAGGTCATTGAGCCAGAATAAGCCAGCATGGGTACATATGGTGCACTTGGAGGTACGTTCACTACTTGTAATACTTGTTTTTGATTAATCAGACCTGGAATCTTAGTGTGGATACATTACAAGATGTAAGTGCTGAAAGGTCCTATTGTTTGGTTATGTATTTTTCCTTAAACACCTTTTTTTTTTTTTACTTTCTATGACTGCAAAGCTATGCAAAGTCAACTGTCAAGATAGCCAAATGATACTTCATAGTACTCCCTCTGTACTATATTATAAATACTTACCCATCCTACCACCTAAAAAATGTGTGTGATGACAGCATTTTTAATGTTATGGTGTTGTCCTTAAATGGAACTGTGGGAGGGTGAAGAGAAAAGGATGAATAGAAAGAATGAGGACTGGTAGGTGTAGCTATAATCACCTCTTAAAATACTCTCCCAGCTTAGATACAGGCACTTGCAAGCCCTGCGGTTACAGCAAAGCTGAATTAGCCAAGGGAACAGTTACGCTTTATGACCTCCCCGATTGCCCGATTCGGTTTGCCCTTTTGTTCTTAACCGTTGAGTATGATATAACTTCCAGTTGTTGTGACTCTTTGGTTTCAGTTGCATGAACTTGATGGGATCGATGAGGGGGACAGAGTGATGGTGTAAGGGCTCCGAGTCACAGAGGTGCTTGCGCGTGGAATGTTACGCTGGTCGGTGCACCTAGAAGGAGGGCCGCGGAGAGTCAACCATGCTGCTGTGGCGGTGGGGCACAAGGTGTACTCCTTTGGAGGCTACTGCTCTGGAGAGGACTACGAGACACTTCGTCAAATTGATGTGCATGTATTTAACACAGGTAAGCAGTATTTTTTTTGGAAAATCCTTTTTCATTCTGTGAAACGAGTTTCAAAATTTTTTAAATGTTAAACATCCAGCTGTTTTGTAACTATGAGTATGAGAAAGCACTTTGCCCCATCAGTCCTGTGGGTGGATACGTGGGTAAATTCCTCCTATCAGCTGGGTAATATTTGCTTTTCAGTTCAGTAAATGAAGTTTTTCTGGGTTTGTTCAGCCTGCTATTTAAACAATCCCTTTCAAACTAGTGAAATTGTTACAGGGACATGTTTTTCAGTTGCTCTCTAACAAACAGGTGTTTTTCCTGAAACGGTTGGTGTCCTGATTCTTATAAAACTGCTCCTTTCTTTTTCTTTAATCTATTGTGGTCAGCCACCTGCTCTGGGGTTTACAACTGCTACAGCAGCTTGAACCTACGTGCTAGTGATGTATCACAAAAAGATCTGTGGAACCAACTATTCAGCTGATTGTAATGGAAACGGAGCCGCCATAAATATTGTTTCTTGCCATTTTGCTTTGGTGCTCAATTTCTTTGATGCCCATTTTACAGCAAAGATTGCAGTTGTTTACATTCCTTTTTCTTTTCTTTTTACTTTTTGTCTTTAATCTTTGTTTTCTTTCAGAAAACTTACTTTCTGTTTTTAAACCTAATAAACCAATTATTAAATAAGGTGGTAAAACGTATATGCTTGTTCCACTGAACTATGACAAAGGAGCCTGGATATGTGAACAATTGTTGGAGCTCAGTTAAATTGATTTAATTTATATCGCTCCCATTCAGTAATCTTGAATATTTAGTTATTTAAAGTAAATAAAAAAAAATCTAAATGGGCTAATGTTTGGGATTTTTATTATTACGCGTGTAAAAAAATATACATTAATGTGAATTGAGTTGGCGTAATTTTGTGGTTTATTTTGTATTTCAGTGTCGTTGCGCTGGATGAAGTTGCCTCCAGTCAGGTCGGGAGGACACGAACGCACCCATGAAGTGCCATATATGCGTTATGGACACACGGCCGTGCTGTTGGATGATACAATCTACCTCTGGGGTGGGCGTAACGACACTGAAGGGGCCTGCAATGTGCTGTATGCCTTTGATGTCAGTAAGTAGACACTTATGCAACTTGTGCTGTCAAGCAGTGGGTTCAGGCTGTATTTCCTCTCAGTTGCATTATTTGAAATGAAGTTTCTGACAGCAAAAGGGAGAGAAAAAAAGTTGGGTTTTTTTTACAACACCTGCACGCATGTGATGGTTTTCTGTTGTTGCACCCCACATTAAATGCAACTGTATGATGCAACCGCTCTTGCATCACAGATACCCACAGATGGTACACGCCCAAGATTTCAGGGACAGTCCCTGGAGCAAGGGACGGCCACTCAGCATGTGTCCTAGGGAAGGCAATGTATATATTTGGAGGATATGAGCAGCTGGTAAGTCTTCATCACTCTCCACTATGAGATGTACCATCAATGGAACTTTGAAATTTAATATAATTCTTTTATTCTGGTTTTTTAGGCGGACTGCTTTTCCAATGACATCCACAGGCTGGATACCATCACCATGGTTTGGTCATTAATTAATGCCAGAGTGCGTTTAAATACCAGTTATTAAGTATTCAGTTCAATTCAGCTTTGTTTGCCTAACGCCAGTTCACAGTAATGTCATCTCAGAGCACTTTACAGACACATAAGTTCAAGCCAATTCATAATAAATCACATAGTTAAGGAAAACCCACAGATTGTATTAGAACTTGACTTTGGTCCAGTCTCTCATCCTGTGCATGCTCGAGTTAACTAGGAAAGAAAACTTTACCTTTTAACTGGATGGAAAAACTGGCAGAACTCAGAGAGGATGTCCGCTTTGCAAACCCAAACTGGGAGAGGTGCCGGTTAGCTGAAGGCTCTGCATCCCATTTTTCTCTTAGAGACTCTGGAAACCACTAGAAGCATGCAGTCTGAGATTGAAGTGCGCTGTTTTGAAATATGGAACTATGAGATCTTTGATATACAATGGAGCTTGGTGACGGAGAACTATATCTTAAAATAATTTGAAATAAAAAAGAAGTTAAGACTGAATTCCGTTTCACCCCTTGGCCCTGCCATTGTTTTGCACGTTCATTTGTAGGCGTGGGATTGTTCTAATTCTTGTTAGACCAGCGTGGTAGGTGGAATGGTAGGAATGTATGACTCGTCAAACAGAGATTTTTCCGAAACACTTAAAATGGAGGGTATGAAAATTTCACAGAATGCAGAGAAAATCACTGGGTAGATGGATGTTACCGAGTTCATAAATGAATGATGAATAATAAATCATAAAAAGGTGTTTTATTCATTAATGTTTTGCCATTTATGACAACCGTTGTATAGTTTGATGTTGTTTCAATGTGTAGTGGTCATTTTCTTCATAAAATGCACCAGGAAGGAAAAAAAAAAGTATGTTGAGGCACTAGCGGTACTCCTCGGCAAACTCGGCAATCTCTCTTCTGGTCTTTACTTACATTTCTAAAGTTATGGGACATAACAAAATGCAGGAATGTCATGCAAAATTGGATGTAACTTTAATGTCAGCCTTTACCCTGTAACTTTTATGAAGCGGTTGGATGTTGTAACTCAAGTAATTGCAAAAAATATCACTGGTTTAAGTGAAGGTTCAAAGATGTTTCTGTTTTTGTACATTTCTCTATTTAGCTGCAGACTATCTATAGAAAAAGAGATCATAGCTGTAGACAGAATTGTTTAAATTTACGGCGACTGTAAAAGCCAGTGGTGAGTGCTGGCGTATGTGATTATCAAAGGGTTGTTGCATTTCCTAAAGTTTGAACATAGACTATCAGTTTGTATGTATGTTTTAAGTGGCATGTCACTTTTTAAGGTGTAAAGAAAATGGGATGAGACATGGTACTGGGCCTAAATCTGGAAATATATGTATTCTATTGAATGTTTAGTCAAAGAAATACTAATAATAGCAATAAAGAGAGTTAGTATTCAGAGTACAAAAGAAAATGAACACAGGTTATTACTGTGGTTGGCAGCATTGCTGCATTTTTTCTCACTGACTAGTTATAAATCCGGTCAATGTGATCTACAGTGTTACTACAATGCCACTAACTGGTTGGTAGCCAAATACAGAAAACCTTAGAGAGGATTATTCAGTCTATAATTTTGAAATATGCTGCACCAAGTATAATTTCACCATCGGTTAGAGTGAAAGTATTTTTTTCTTTATTTTACAGATACATTTTTCTGTGGAGACTCCAAGTTTACAAAATCTTTTTTAAACACTTTTTTGAACTCATTTATAAAAAAACAAAGTAAATATCTTACCTTTGTGCCTAAAAGTCACAGAAAACAAGTGGAGCACATTCTGGACAAACAAGGCACATGAAAGGTTTTAAGGTTGCTGCCTGTCAGGTAGATGCAAAGAGAGTAGAGGCTATTTGTATTTGTGTATTTTTGCATATTAATTGCTGTCTTATAACCTCAAGTGACTGGATTTTAGCTCTGGAGCTTATTATTGTTCAATTTTCTAACAATTGTTCTGTTAAATGCTTTGTAAAAGATGTAGTGGCCTAAAAATGTTCACATTTTTGTGGGTTTTAAGTAATTGGTAGTTAGTTTCACTAGATGGAGCTGTTTCCCTGATTCTTCTCTCTTTGTGTACAACGAAAACAATACATGTGGGCATGCATGTGATAGAAAGTGTTGAAAGATAGAGAAAAAAAAGAGACTAATATTAGCTCATGCGGTGAGCTTCATGTCTAGCATATCTTGGTCATGCCTGTCTTTTTGAGTTAGAATACTTTGCCTTCTTTCTCTTGTTAATGTGTAACCAACACTTCATCGTCTGTTCCTTTTCTGAACAGGGCACTCCGGCACGTTGGAGAGACTTTCACTCAGCTACTATTATTGGGACAAAAATGTTTGTGTTTGGAGGCAGGGCGGACCGCTTCGGCCCCTTCCACTCCAACAACGAGATCTACTGCAACAAGATCAAAGTGTTTGACACAGAGACCAACTGCTGGCTGAGCACCCCTTCAACACAGCCATTGCCAGACGGACGTAGGAGTCACTCAGCATGTAAGACACAAACGTACAAAACCAAAATCAGCTTTGTGACCAAAATAGTGATCAATGCTTTGAAATAATACTCATTTTCATTTCAGTAGACAGTTATTAAACCTATGTATTTGTCTTTTGTGTACAAGTTGTGATTGCTTCATAATATGACTTTATTTTCCAGCTTGAATTTGACTTTTTTTTTTTTTTTTTTGCTTACATTATGTCATTAGACACAACTAGACGCTTTCACTGGTTCTGTTTTCTGTGCAGGAAATGTCTTTGACATTGACCTTAAAATGTTTTATTCATCTTTAGTTTCCTACAAAGGGGAACTCTACATATTTGGAGGATACAATGCCCGTTTAGACGTACACTTCAATGACCTCTGGAAATTCAATCCAGGTAATTTTTTTTACACTATTCCATTTAGGCTAAAGTGTAATGTTGCTGTAAGACCGTGCTGTCGGTTATGATATTCATTGTAGAAATTATTTTATGATTGTATTTTTGGAATTCCTTCTCAATCACTGTTTACATCCATGAGAAAGTGTAACGTGTGCACTACTGGTGTGCTGTTGACCCACTTTTTTCTTCATTCATCTGCACACAATGCTTTTCTTCCTCATTGCATCATTCTCAGTTTTTTTAATAGTGTCTCTGTGTGCCCTGTTTATTATGCAGTGTGGATCACAGATGGCCTGTATGTTGACCAGAAGCACTCAAATGAAAAAATGACAATAATTCGGTCGCTGGAACATTGACAAATGTTAAGAGATCAATCCTCAGTATAAGCACTTTTCCGGGGTAAACTGCACTCTTGTTACAACCAAAACACGACTGTCGTTGGTGAGGCAACACACCTGGAGAATACTTACTGAGAGCAATTATCCTAAATAGTGGTGTAATTCAGCAATATACTGATTTTCTTCGTAATTAGATTGATTTTCTACTTGTGTTTATGATGGGGAAACCAAAAGGAGAAACAATTGTTCCAGCTGTTTTTTTACTTATACTTTAAGTCATACTTTAGGTTAAGTGTGAATAAAATGAACTAGTGGCAAAAATTGCCCTAGCATTTACATATTTAGAATAATGATTTATCAAACACTGAACTCTACAATTTAATTGTCTAGTATATCAAATGAGTTGGTTTTTGTTTAATGCTGTAAATGTTAGAAGTGCCTTTGACTGCATGATCTTTTCTTCTTCTTTTAACTTGCCAAACCTGCTCTTTACAGTCCACTAGGTGGCAGCACCTTAATTATATTAATTATCCAACTCTAAATGGGCTGTTGCCATAGAGATGCATTGATGCTGTTTGAATCTAAGAGTGTGAGGCTACGCTTCAACCTTATATGGAACAAAAGAGAGAGCTTCATCACCATCACTCATGCTGTGCTTCAGAGCAAAAGAGGATTTGTGTTTGTCTGAAATGGAAACTTTGTTATTCATATGAATGCTCAGTTTTTGTTTGCTTTTTTGTTTTGTCCTTAAATTCTTTTGCCCTCAGCACTTGGCTTTTAATGAAGCGGGAATATGAATGCACTGCAGGAGAAATTAAAAACACCATTAGGTTTATGCCGCTTGAAATGATTCTGGGTTTGAATAGCTGCTGTAATCTAAACCCACTAATCATGAGTTACTGTCACTGTACTAAAAATCCTTCTGTTGAGTTATTTAAAGAAAAGGAATTTAGTCAGATGTTAGACTGAAATTTTCTGTTTCAAACGTCATGTGCTCAGTGCATCTGCCATTGTTTATTTATTCTTTTCCCATCAATGTCATCTGAGCTTTATTCTTGTCTTGCTTGTGCACACTATAGAAGCCTTCTGCTGGAATAAAATAGAGCCAAAGGGGAAAGGTCCATGTCCACGGAGGAGACAGTGTTGTTGTATGGTTGGTGATCGAATCATCCTCTTTGGAGGAACTAGGTAAGCCACAAATACTGTAAATATCTATCTATATATCTATATATCTATATATATATCTATCTATCTATATATATATATATATATATATATATATATATAGTATTTATTTTTAAATATATAGTATTTATTTTTAAAAAACATTTTTAATCCTGTGAGTAATTCTACTTCGTTTTATAATAGCGTTAGCATCGTATGAGTGCTAGAATTCACATCTTAGACACACATGATCAGATGTGTGCTGCATAGCAACCGTTACTAGGAAGTGACGTTGAGTAGTTGCTACCACTGGTTATTGCCAGTGCCGCGGAACACTGGTTACTAGGCATGTCTGTCTTTGCTAACGGCTAGTTTTGCTATTAACTTTAGGTTAATATATTAACCCTGCATTTGTTATTATGCCAAAACATACATTTTATACATGAAACACGGTCTTTTTTTTCGAAAGGTAAGATCTTCTGTCGTATCTATATGTCTTGTTAGCCGACACTTGCCCGAGTTAGCGACTTATGTGTTTACCGTTTTTAACTATGTAATTTGGTGGTTTGACCTTTTTTGAATTAGCTAATACTTTTTAAGGATGTACATGATGAAGAAAGTGTTACCTGGCATCACTGATGTTTTTGCTGGTCTGTCCAAAAGTCCAGCAAAATGTATTTACAGCATTAAAAGAAACATTGAAACGAGTTGACAAACATTTGCAGTGTTAGTCACTTTGTTTTATTTTTTTAAACTATTTACTAAGTCTGATCTAATTTACAATCATGCAATACTCCACAGGCTACATTGTTGGGAAAGGCTGCCATGTTCAACGACAGTGAATTAGAGGGTGAAGTAGATCACTCATTTTTTGACAGTGATTGTGATAAAACCGCTGAAGATGGAGGAAAAAAGACAGAGAAAAGATTGAAAATGAAGAATCTGAGTCCAGCTGCACGTCAGAGTTCACCAGCAAACAATGATGAAAGTACAGATGATCTATCCCCAAGGACAGAAAGAACAGATAAACACCTGAAGCAAATGGGGAATAATAAGGGGCGCAAAGAAGCTGTATCATCAATTTCCTGCACAGCAGATAAGGACATAAGTGATAACAAGAACGATTCTAATGTGCTTTCAAACCTACCTAGAGGAACATTTCTTACTTTGTTGGCTGACACACGAGATGGAGATTATGTCTGTAACCAAAGTCCAAATGAGATGGAAGAAAAAGCATCAACATTCAGTGCCAACCAAAAAAAGAGAAATGAGCAATCTTCTAGAAAATTGGTGAGAAGTCGACATCCCCGCAGTCCATCCCCCTTCTTAGCAGAGGCCAGCGCAGACGCAGATTCTGAGAGTTCCTGCAGTAGTAGATTGAGCAATCTAGGGTCTCCCACACTACCCAAACCCACCAAGACGTCCTCACATCCCAGAGTACGGAGGACCAGAGTTGGCTCAGCTGGATCTCGGGAAGTCCTCAACTCAAGTACTGATGAGTCGGATGACACCGTAACAGACGTGACTCCCCTTTCCTCTCCTGAATCCAGCCGTCTCCAGTTACTGGATTTAAACATCTCAGAGATTGAAGAGGGAAGTCATGAAGAGCAGCAGCAGGAGAGTGTGTCATCCAGTGGCCTCAACGACATGAAACAAGAGGAGGATTTATATGTGGAAGAGCGTGAGTAAATTTGTGCTCCATTTATTCCTTTCAGTGAGGTTTAATAAGTTCTCTTTACTACAATCCTAACGTCTTGTTTTTTGTTTGTTTTGTTCTTTGTTTTGCTTTGCTGTGATTTGTTTTTTTAATTCTTGGCAATATGTGAATGATGGGTTTTTGGATTTATTGCTGAAGAAGAAATACCTCAATACAGAGAAATGTTTTTGTGTTGTCGATTTTTCAAATGTTTGCAAAACCTCTGATTACACCCGATTCTAGAGGAAGTTATAGACACAAACAGTTATTATCCAGGCAGATAATAATATAAAATATATATTTTTCCTTTCATTCAGGTTCCCTCAGTTTAGAAAGCCATCTTGGACACAACCTGGGTTTCCACTGCCCTGGAAGAAGATGTAGGAAGAACTATTCATTTACTGATGATGAAGTGCGACGTATTGATAGAGAGAATCAGCGACTACTTCGTGAGCTGTCACGCCTTTCTCCAGGGTCCAGACCAGGAAGTGCTGCGGGAAAGAAGATCCATGTGGCTAGTAACGCACCTCCGATTCGCCCCTCTCACAGTGCACTTAACAGGAAACGTGAGCAGCAACGCATTGAGCGGGAGAATCTGGTGGGTTTAGGGTTTTTGAATAAACAGACTATTTACTAATTTAGAAAATTCTATATGTTCATATCAGCGCCCTATTGAGTGTGAAAATTATTGGTATTTTCTTTTCTTAAATTTTCTTTGCTTATTCTATTTTAAAATGCAGAAAGCTATTAGTTGGTTATTAGTTTACCAAAGATTTTCTCATCAACAACTTAGATTATGGTCTTGTGTGATACACATAGCCTTCTTTGGAAAGTATATTAATTGACTAAGTCACTTTACTTTAACATATTGTATTTATTCTTGTCTGTCTGATATTACTCATTTAGCTCAGAATCCAAAAATCAAAAAGGTTTTTTTGGGATTCACATCACAAAGTGTCCACATATCAGTTTGATCAGATGTCATATTGTACTTTTACTTGCTTTCAGGATGGCTTTTGACTGCACAAACCCAAAATCTTCATTTCAGTTTGGTGTTTTTACACTTAAACTACAGAATTAGCCTCTAAAATCACATTGGCTCTTTTTTTATTCCTTATAATCAAATGTGGTTTTGGAGGCATCCACCTGGAATTAATCGAGCTTCTCATATTTCACAGCAGACTGAACTATATTAAAAGTACTTGAGAAATCAAAGAACTTGATCCTTTAAGTACTGCCTGATTTACCCAAATGACAGTCGACTCTCTAAAGGACATGATAGTGTCTTCAACCCCAAACCCAGTATCATTTAGAAACTGTAATTTGTTCTGAATGGTCTTCATTTGCTCATTAAAGTGAGCCAACAGTCCATCAAGGTGTTTCGTGAGCTGTCAGGGTAGCTGGTGTATAGTCATTTGGTTCAGATGGTTAGGACTTTTTAGGCACTGGAAAAAGGCGGGACGTTTTCCACAGGACATGAATTCATTTCTGCCTGAGGTTGGTGTTAAAAAGGTGCTGAAGAATTCAAACTAGCTGTTCTCAGCAGGTTTTCAGAACCCTGTGGCTGACGCCGTCCAGCCCTTCTGGCTTGTTCCAGTTCAGTCACTCCAGTTACTTCTTCACCATAACCCCATGAGAGAAAAAGTTGGAAACAGAGGAGGTCTCGGTATGTTCAGATGTGAAGGGCAACGAGGCTGTTTTAAGATTCATGCAGGGTGAGAGAATGGACGTGTGACAGTGTGATCTGTTTGACTGGAGGCAGGACGATGCTCTGACTGAACCTATAGAAAAAATATTTAGCTCATTAGCTCTGTCTAGACTCCCATCAGTCTGATCCTGTGATCTTTTTCTTTCTTGGCAACACATTCCCCACGTTGTTCTGCTGTACCTGGTGTTCTTACGGTTTCCTGTAATCATGCTTGTACTTCTCTATTTTTGTTTAAAGTTCTACTTGTATTGTCTTCAATAATGGCCAGGTCAGGTCAATGGTAATCCAGTTTTGTTTTTTGTTTTTTTGTGGGAGGGAAGCATCTGTTGTTGGGACAAGACACTAAATCATATAATTGAAGTGCTCCATGTGGTTCACAGTCAACATTTCAGTGTGTTACCTCAGAGCACCCTCTCAGAGCCTCTTCATCTTCATTAGACCAGGTTTTAATACTGTGTATGATGAGTAGCTGCAGCTGAACAATTAGTTTGTAGGTGGAGATTAAAAAGAACCTGGTTGTGGTCTTTTCTTTCAAAATGGAGGCAGAGCAGAGGAGCTGCATGCGTTTTTACTATTTGCATAAAATAAGTCCAACATCCTATTTTCTCTGTTGGAGTAGCTGACAAACTGTTGCAGGGAGGGACACGTTGAAGTCTCCAGAGATAGCAATGAGTGTGTCAGAATACTGTCCTTGTAGCCTAGCAACGACAGAGCTGATGATATCTCACGCTGGATCTGCAGGGGTACCAGGGAGATTGTAGACTGCTACCAGAATAACCGGTATTTCTTTTCTCCAATAAATGAGCAAAAACCCACAGCGAACGGTTTGATGTCCTTTGAGCTGGTCTACGGTGAGATTTCCACAATAGCACTAACCTCCCTCTACCCTCCCGGTGGCATTCTGGTTGCATTCTGCTTGCACAGTATTAAAGTAGTATACAGACACATTAGATTTCCATGATGTGCTTTGAGCAACGTTTGACTAAAGCACATAATACTGCATTCCTTGTATTCTTATTGAGACCTTGTTATCACTTCAAGTCCTTATTTTTTAGGTAAATGTGAGATTGCTAGCAGTCACATCGGTTGGAAATGGCTTGAATTTCTAACACTTTTCTCCCTGCCTTTCTCCTGCCTTGCATTTGTCTCTTAAAGCTTATTATATTATTATAATAATCTTATTTTAACCTCAACAAAATATAAAGGACAACCCCAAACCCCCTCAACCCCAAAATGCCATATGTATCATGGTAGATACAGGTTTTGAGACCTTTTGCATGATTTTCAGGTAAAAAGATGGCTCAAGTTGACCCTGTTGTACACAATCAGACATTTGTCTTCTGCTGCTGGTGGATATAATAATAATACAATAATGTAGCACTACAATAATTTAGCCATTTCTTATGGCAATAAATGGTAATCAACAAAAATTATGTTTGGTTTTGATTTTTTAATTTTTTTTATTTTAAAGTGCCAAAAATATGTCAGATAAAAAATAGACACTTCTCCCTCTTTTCTTGCTTTGGGATTTACTGGGTTAAAGTGATCAGAATTTGCAATCCCATCATCAGGATAATGTCAACTAGAAATGTGTATTTAAGTAAAAATGGCAAAAAGTGATGGCTTGGTGTCTTTATCAGTTACATTTCACGTTTGCACACTTTGAGCTAAAGGATATTGAAAGGAGTGAGGCAGATATTTGTCAAAGGTTTCCTTTTATACGTTATAATTGTAACAGGTACTGATCAGTCGGGTTCAACCGGTGTCAGTCTGAGAACACACCCCTGAAAACAGACACTTATGAACATGGACAGATGGCAGCAGGTGGCAGGCTTACAGCACTACTGCAGGGACATTAACAGTTTAAGATCTGCAGTTGTAGCCTTTTCACTCATATTTTAACCTTTTTAACTAATAAGAAGTTAACATTACAAACAGTAATGTTAAGTAAAGAATTTAAGAATTAATTAGTTAAGTTACTGACAGCCAATGGGATGTTAGTAAAAAAAATCTCCATTGTTTTCTTCAATGTTTTCTCATGCTCATCAGGTTTCATAATTAGTAATTATGGAAGGTATAACCCTTTAAACTGTGACAAAAATCCATCTGTAATTTTCAGAACAAACTGTTCTCTCCCTTAAGTCCATCCTCTCTGTAGTGCTTTTCCTTTTCTCTATTCTTGGAGAGAAGTAATTGAATCTACTGTGTAAACACTGTGTTCATCCCACACATTACACACGTAACACGGTGTATGTGTACGGCACAAACAGATCAATCTTTTTCAAGACTTTTTCCATGAAGAAGTGGAATTTTGTAAGTGGGTGAATTAATTTGTAAAATATTTAATTAAATGTATACATTGCATAAGCCAGAGCCAACATCACTGACTGCAGTCAAGCGCACATTATGACTTTTTATATAAAATTATTTAATTAAGACAGCATATTGACACATAAGCTTTTGGTATTTGGAGATTTTGTGTTCTGAGAGTTTTTTTTCAGAATTCGCATGTGGGAGTGTGAATTCATGATTTATATTCAACTGCTTCGATACACTGTTTTGCCTCATGCTGTGATGTTGTATTTACTGTTTTACCAAGGTAGCAACACAGAAATGAGAAAATCCTTGTGTTTTTCTCAGGCTTTTCTAAAGAGGCTGGAGTCTGTCAAACCCACACAAGGCCTGGGTCGTTCAGAACAACTGGCGGACTACCAACGTCAAGTGGAATACCTCGGACATTCATCATGTCCCATGCATAGATCAGCCACCAAAAAGGAGAGGGTTAGCAGCAGGGCATCCTTAGGTAAGTGCGTCTGACTCTCCAGACTTTCACTGTGTTGAACCACGATGATGTTATTTCTGTTTTAAATGCACGATGACCGAATACTTGCTCATGCAAGGCCCTCAGATATACACAACAGATTCGCATACAGTTGCCATTTCATGTATCTAGAAGCTGCTTCTGTAGTTCAGCAAAGTTACACTCGAGGAAGGGTGATGTAAACTACTGTTGAAAGGCAAATTATTTGTAGATTGATGGGAGCACTCGTATCTCTAATTTTAATATAACCTTTCATATCTGCAATCTGGGGAGTGTTGTCTGCATTACTCTTAAACTCAGGCGGCACATTCATCACGTGAGAGTTCAGGAGGAAGAGTAGTCATCTTTCCACTGGAAGGTCAGGGGATCAGTTTCCTTGACTACATGCTGAGGTGTCCTTGGGCAAGACACTGAAGCCAAAAGTTGCTCACCAATCCCATCAGCCTATCCGGTTATGAATGTGTGTGTGAACAGGTGAATGTGCCATGCAGTTTAAACTGTGTTGAGTGGTCAAGATAACTGGAAAAGTGCTATATAATTAGAAGTCTATGTACCGTTTAATAGTATATAGCAATTTAAACACACACACCTCCTTTTAAAATGTGATTTCAAATATTGTACCAGTAGTAAAAATTGATGTTGTTCAATGACAGCGAGCAGTTTCTACATCACGTCTGATCTAGTTTTTTTGCTTGTGTTTTATGTTTTATCTGAAATGTCCAAATACGAGCAAGTTATACTCTCAGTATTTCATGTTGCTAATGTGACTACAATGAGACGTCTATCATCTGAGAGCATGTCTTTCTTGTCAGCATCAACAGGTCATAGGACAGCAAGCACCAGAGCAGGCTCATCTACTGACTCCAGCAGAACATCTATATCTAGGTCCAAAAAACTGAATGCTGCCGGACCAGCCTGGTGACGACAGCATTATTACTGAAACAGCATCTCTTTTTATTGATGTCTCTTTTCATCCGTTCATTATTAACAGTTAAATTAGGAAGATATGGATTTGTCATGTGATTCTCAACCAACTGAAGGAACTCTTTAATGATTACTTTATTTATATCCATTAGAAGGTTATTTTTATGCCTTCATGCTGAGGAAAAAATACATCTGATGCTTTAATATAAAAGTTAATTTAACCTGCTTCCGTAATTCAACTTTGGCTTCTTAATGCAGCAGTAACATTGCCAATAAATTAGCAACTGTTTTCAAATGATGTCTGAGAGTATGTGTCCATTTTATCACATTTGGATATAATGATCTGTTGGATATAAAATGTAGTTTTAAAAGGTTATTTTTTATTTATTGCTAATGCAATGGGGTTTTTTTTACATTGTGAATAAAATGTTCTTTTCCAGTTATTCATTCAGATATTTTATGAATTACAGTTTAAATATTTCTTTCTGAAAATCCCTGCTGCAGTCAGATGGGCTAGTCCTTATTGTTAAGATGATACATGATGCTTCAAAAGTGGTCTTTTTGATCAGATTAACGTTCATTCTCCTGCTTGGCTGATTTTATGAACTGCATGACTCAGACTGAAAAAGATCAGGAAAAAAATCTTAAACATGTGTTTTACCTAAAACCCCATGTAAAAAATACATAGTTACTTTTTTTCTGAATAATTTACAGAAGTAATTTATATAACTGTCATTTTTCTCGTGCATAACAAGCAACATTGTAAAAGTCAATATTGGCTGGAATTGATTGAGGTTTTCACTTTCAGGTAATAAAGTGCCTGATTGAACTGAGCCATTTGTAATATTTCAAGTAGCGCTTATGATTTACTTTTTCCTGTTTCACATCAAAATTATATTATGTGTAACTAACATGAAAGTTAATGACTAATGAAGACAGACTTGTTTGTTAGAATAATAAATCTTTATTCTTTATAAATAGTATATGAGGAGGGTAACGAGGGTCAGAGTGGTCACAACGTAACTTGTGGGCTGCTTCAGAAATGATCACCATCCGCCATGTATCTTCTGCTCCATCATGTCATCTCCACCACCTGTCAAGCTTGAAGACTGCATCATAGCATATCTGATATATACACATTTGTTTGGACATAACCAGGTGAAGTACACTAACCCATCTCCCATGGCTGTTGCGCATGATGGGTAACCATACCAACATTGTAATTTACCAAGTTGTTAAAACTATATCACAAGAAATAAGACTTAAGTGAGTGATTTCCTTTGGGATGGAGGAGGCAGAGTTTAGTAGGTGAACTTCTTGATCTCATCATACAGCACCAATACAAACGCGCCGCCCATGCCTCTGATCACGTTAGACCAGGCACCCTTGAAGAAGGCTCGTGATCCCTCATCTTTAAGGATCTTCTTCCAGCAATCGATTGTGCCCTTGTACATGATGTCAGCTTTGGAAATAGAAATGACAATGGGTATGTGCATTGATTATGCAAGCAGTAGTTACAGCTGTCACTACAACTACACAAGCTTGAGGGACGCTTACCTCCTTTGCGTCCTGACTGCATCATCATGCGACGTCTGACGGTGTCAAACGGGTATGAGACAAGACCTGCTGCAGCGGTGACGGTCTGGGCGATCATCCAGCTGACAATGATGTGAGTGTTCTTGGGATCTGGTAGCATACCTGCGTGAGAGAGTCGTTATAGTCTCCAGCACATAGATAACACGTGATAAAGGTGAGGTGGAACAGGTGTGCACCTTTAGCTGTGTCGAAGCATCCAAAGTAAGCCGCTCTGTAGATGATAATACCCTGTACGGACACATTGAATCCCAGGTAAAGACCTTTTAGGCCATCGGTTTTGAAGATCTTGGCGATACAGTTTCCCAGACCGGTAAATTCTCTCTCTGCTGCGCCTTTGCCGATGTCGGCTGCCAGTCTCGTTCTGGCGAAGTCGAGTGGATAGACGAAACAGAGCGAAGTGGCACCTGCAGCGCCACCTGATGCCAAATTACCGGCGAAGTAACGCCAGAACTGTGTTTTCTGATCCACACCACCAAGGAAGATCTTCTTGTACTTGTCTTTGAAGGCAAAGTTAAGAGCCTGAGTGGGGAAGTAACGGATGACGTTGGCCAGGTTGCCCCTCCAGAAAGAAATGAAGCCCTGTTCCTTTGGGATTCTGACCACACAGTCCATGATTCCCTTGTACTGTGTCTCAACGGTGATCTGTTTGCTGGCATGCTGGACCTACGAGTGAGGAAGAGAAAATACTCAAAAATATGCTTTTTGGCTAAATTCAAACGTGCTGCATTGAAAGTAAAATTTAATATTAATTCTAAATTAGTCTTAAAGACTTTTTAAGTTTTTCTCCAGACAGGCAGAATTCAGTCATGTGCTCAACAGTCTTAAGGCAGAGTTCCGTCACTTGAAACTTCACTGTGTATTAGGTTACATTCTTAAAGTTAAATTTAGCCATTCACTTTCACTAAATGTTACAGTGACCATCTGCTATATTGGGTTAATATTAACCCAATAAACATAAAACACCATCATGTGCTGCTGTGGTTGTTTTATCGAAGCATTTATCACAGGGCTTTGCCATCATGGCACAAACCTGTGCGTAAAATAGTCTCCACTCTGACGTGTCAAAGGCCGTTTAGCATTACGCACAACACCATATGTGTCAACTGAGTACGTATAGGTGGCCTTTTACTCCATGAAAGACATTCCTGTTTTTAATTATAGTTTTTGGCTTATCAATGATCCATCAATTACGCATACTTTACGCACAAAGAATTGAGCACTAGATCATGCCACGGGCAGCCTTTGTTTTATTTACTGTACCTGCAGCAACAGCTTGACTCTCTCAATTGGTGCAACAGCTGTTTTGGAGATGGCAGCGGCAATACCACCGGCCAAAAAGTCCTTCATGAAACTAACCACCGCGTCCGACATGGCTGAATATTTCTTTGTGCAGGTTTTAGCCCTTAGCCCGTTCCCAATTTACCCACGGTCCTCAAGGAAACCCTGCGCCCCTCCAAGTGGACGAGGCACCCCCCTCTGTTCTTATATATGGGGGCTACTCATCGCGAGAATTTTGAGTGATGGATTTTCTGTTTGTCGAACGGATAAACGAGGCCGAATAAATTTCCGAGGTTAAAGTTCAAGTTGTGCGCCATGTTTCAGGTGTCAAAAGTGGGCCAAGCCAGGGACGTTTAAAGGGCAAAAACAATGTGATTTTACTATCGATGGAACACAAATATTTTCATCATATTCACAGACAAGTCTTAGTAATCCACAAACTTCTTATTAACAGTCATTTCACTTAGAACAGGGGATGAAAAAGGTGTTAGAGAATTGGTTTAGATCAGATTGTTTTCCTGTAATCAGTCTGTCTGTCTATCTATCTATCTATCTATCTATCTATCTATCTATCTATCTATCTATCTATCTATCTATCTATCTA
>JBAMHX010000018.1:7788509-7814139 GCA_037177515.1 Pseudomugil tenellus | reverse complement strand
ATATATAATATAATATAATCTTCCCAATGTCATCAGTACTGAATTTTCACAAAAAGCTAGAAAACAAAAACATTTCCCTTGATTAGTGCAACCCGCAGCGGCGACACCTAATAAAGACCAAAAGAATATTGACTGCATTAATGCAAAACTAGTGTCATTTTGGATCCACAGTGTTTTATAGTGTTGCTTAAATTGTGCTGTTTGTCCTGGTGACCAGACAAAGGTCATTACCAGTAATTTCAGGGAATAAAAAACAGTTTCTAAACATTTCAACAATACTTATGCTAATACATTGATAAGGAATTATTCTTGACATCATAATAATTTCTGTCAGACATGTTTGAAACAAGTTTGTTTGTTGATGTACTCAGAAAGAGGCAGAAGCATTTTAATTATCATTAAGTTCAGTTTTGTGTTTTAGAAATGATGTTCATACAAAGTAGGAGAAATAAAACATTTCCATTGACAAGAAAAGGCATGAAAGACCAAGAAAAAAGCGAGGAAGTTTTCAGTACTTTCTCAAAGTTCAAAGACTAAATACATCTTGCCTCTTAGAAATCAAGCAGTCCTTAATAAACGTGCAACTAGAGGATCTATTTCCAGTAACTCTTCACAAATTCCAGATATTTGTTTGACCAGATACTCCTTCAGGCCATCACAGTATTTACACAGTATTGTTTGCTAAATCAGTATAAAAGATATTAATGTCAGGATTTTAAACTGTTAATGACATTTATTCTTTACTTGAGAAATAATACATTTTTACAGCAATAAATGTAGCTACATCAGTATATTTTAAATGTTCTCAAACAACAAAACAGCTGTCTGTGATAACAGCTGTTAGACTGTAGTGACAGCCAGGGGTTTGTAGCTGGTTAGGAGCCGCTGAACTGGTGATAGGCATGATAGGCAGTAGCCAGTAGAGTAATCAGGTAGCTTATGGGTAGGCATAGTCAAAGAAATGTCTGAGTCCTGGTCTGCTGTTATCAACAAGGCTACTCTTATCAGGCAAACCCCACAGTAATTACCTGTTGGTGGATCAGAAAACTGTGGATAAGATCCTCTGAGCCACACCATGTCTGCAGGCACTGAAGTCCTCAAGGCGGCTGCCTGCTGCTGGATTGATGTTTCTGAAGCCTCACTGACCACTACATAGTAAAGTTCAATGCGCCCATACAGACTACAGTATTATGCACCGCCAACTCTTATTTCTTTTTAGAAAAAAATGGGAGGGATTTTGTGAAAGAAATGTTTTTCAATTGGTGTGAGGTTAAACATAAAGTTTTGTACAAGCATTGAAACAATGCAACAAAGAAAGCATTTTGGCTTAAAATAGTTTAATTCAAGATATGTTTAGATTAGTCTGGGATTAGTCTAGGATGAGTTTTAAGAGTCATGATTTCCTGTTTGGAGCAGATAGGGCTAAGACTGTGGAAAGGAGTGTCATTGGGTTGATGAAGGGCACAGAGGAAGAAATCAAACACCACATAATATCTACAACATCCTGTTGAAAAGTCAAAGGGTAGATATCCCAAATGTTTTTTTTAAGACTGAGTTTACAAGTCTTACACCAAGTCTGCAGTATTCCTGAAAGGCAGCATTTGATTAGTAGGTGGTTGCTTTGTTGTTTTAAGTCTGCAAAGATGTTGTTTTCTGTTACTGTACAAAGTAGAGCAAAATCCTCTCCCGCTCTAAGCAAGTTGGTCACAGGGTTTTTTGACCACCATTGCACATTTGTTGTTTACATGAGCGCACTTAAGCCTCTTAAACACAGGAACTCCCATAAGCACAGGCAGAGACAAGACACACAAACACAGTACAAACAGTTTTTTTTTATCAATCTCCTTTGTTTGCTTGCACTGCTTTTCCAAGAACATAAGATTTATTTAGGATTTTAATATCTGCCATATTTTGCAGTAGTACAGATTAAGTCAACTAATGTCTTTCCATTACATACCTACTAATTTAGTGTAAGCCTAACCATTAAAACCACCTATTGGTTTGTCTGTCTTGTTTATTTTTGGGATGACAACACCGGGGCAATTAACAGGGCCAGAAAGTTAGTGGTGTCTGTCTCAGTGCAGTTGACAAATGTGTGCACAGGTCATCGTGAATTATTTGCTGGACACCTTGCTTGTGTTCTTTATGGGGCTCCTCATTTTCCTAAGTCTTCCAAAGGAAATTGTGTTTTAATTTATTGTCCGCATCTTATTTTCCTTGTTGTTTGTCCTATCAGACTGATCCAAAGCAGAACCCCTTCCAGTGATATTTATTCCCTGTTTATGATATTTGTTTTACTTCCAAGAATTTGTTCAGGAATAATGAATTGCTTTACTTAAGAAAGCTATTAAGTCCCAGAAGGTTTTTCCATTGCCCTTATAGTTTATATTGGAATTTACTTTGCAATATTTAAATATTAATTGCTGCTATTAATTGCCGTAAATGCTACATTTTTGAAGAGTTAAAATGATAATAATAGGATCTTACAAAGATATAAATGTACAACTAATGACTAAAAGAAACTACCCAGTGTTTTGATGAGAATGGCTGTTTGTGTTTCGGTGCATATTTGGATCCTCCTAACAGGATTTAGAGCTGAAATTCTCTTTTTTTATACTTTTCTATCACCTATTTGATGGAAAATGAGCAGACTTCGTGTTTGTAAATGACAGGCTGGGCATTAGTGGCTGTCCTTTTGAGTGCAACTTGTGTCAGTGTAAACAGGCGTGCTGGGCTGCAGAAAGGCGCGAAATTCTGCCCTATCTTTGATTTATGACCTAAGGGAGCATTCTTTCTCACGGAGTGCAATGTGATATACCATCAGGGCCTCTGCTACACTCATTTACTGAGACCTGCTCACTGCTCCATGAAAGGACGACACATGCATGACCAACTCCACCTGTACTGACCTTCACCTACAAACAAAGCAATGTACTGCTAAATCCTTTAGATTTGTAAAGTTTCCTTTTTCTTTTTTATCTTGTGAGAAACTGAAAAGTGCTAAAACCATATGAAACCATTTCCACATATTGCTTTCCTGTTGCAACTTTGCTGTCATGGTTGGCATTCAAAGCCAGTCTGTGTTTAACTGCTTGTGATAAACAGTGTGGTCTACTTTAGGAAACAGTTTAAGCTTGGAAACAGGGCATCCGAGAGGCAGGATGTGAACAAGGACATGACAGATTGGCATGCTGGGAGCAGACAGTTCGGAATCTGTGAAGGGAAACGTGGCAACGGTCCTGAACTACTTGGACATTGCAGTTTTTTTTTTCTTTTTCTGAATCCATTCATGGAATATGCTTTTACCATGACAGGCAATTCATGCCACTCTGGGGATGTTTAATTTAAATCATCCTCTTTTACTCAAACGCTATTACTTATTGAAGGCCAGTCTTTGTCTTTGCTAAATATCAAGATCTAAATGTTCCCAGTTGTTGGTATAGTCTTCAGCGCCTTAATGTGCACTGCTGATAATGAGTGTTTTTCAGGTTGATTCTAAATGCATTTCACTGCGAGCAGCCAGGACCTGTGGCTGTCATTTCAGGTCAGTCAATGGCAGACTGGCCGTCAGAGATAAATGCATCTCTTTTATGTCGTAGTTTTGTCTAATTGTTCCAGGTAAGGTCTCAGGTCTTATAATCCAATGACTTGAGAAAGATAATTATTGTCTTCATCAGTGTGCTCAGACAAATGATGTTGGTTGAAAGCTACATGATGAATATGTGCCAATTACAGAAGAGAGACATGCTCTGTCAGATGATTTAAACATAATGAGTAAGAGTTGTAGCAAGTACTTAGACCTGTGAATTTAGTCACATTGATGTCACCATTTATTTAAAGAAATTAAATATTTATTATTTATTTTAGTTGTGTATTTTTAAAACGTAACTTGCGTAAACTATTTTCCCAGGATCTCCTACCCTATTTTTAATCACGATCTCTGAAATCACAAAATGAAGGTAGACAGTACTAGTATGAAAAACTGCTTTTAACACAATCATATCATCAAGGACACAAAAAAACACTATATTTCTAAGTTTGCAATGTAGTAATTGTCTTTAGTGTAAGTGTTCATCAAAGACTTTAGCGTTGAATTATTTTCTGTTCAGTCAACACAGTATCTGACAGATGTGTGTTGCATTCAGAGTTTATGTGCCAGGTCTTATAATATCCCTTTTTTCTTTATTTCACATTTTTCAAACTTTTGAAACTAAATCCAGTAGCTGAGTTGTTTTTTTGTTTTTTTTTTATCCTTTATTTTGCGATGGGCATGGCAGAACAGTTCTGTCTTTTCTGGTGAAGTGTAGCATTTTGGTTGTTTTGGATTTGTCCGGATGTACTCACATGACTAAATGACTCACAACTCCTCTTGCCAAGCTGACGTCAGCAGGGTGCATATACACGCACATGCTTCCTTTGCTGTGCCAGTCTTAGCACATTTCATCCATTGGAAATATCCAGTGATTTAGCAGAGATGAAAGGCATGCTGACCCCATTTCTGACACTAAATGCAAAAACAGTTATGCTGCAATTATATAACATCTTTCTAACGTTTTTTTTTTTTTATGTCCGGCAGTATTCATAAAAAACATGAAAACAATGTGTGTAGCTTATCAGTTATATTGTAGAATGTAGACAGAGCTTTTGCTGTGCTTCCACATCTGACAGTGTGTGCCTATTCTACACCCTAAATAAGGAGACCACATAGCAGGTAATCTCACCCGTAGCCAAAACATTTCAACCCATTTAATCCACCAAAAATCTCACCATGATATTTAATCTGTGTGGAATTTAACTGGTCATTTCCAAACAAAAAGCTGATGAGCCAGAAAAGGCCGGCAGAATTCAGTGATTATGTTTAGTAGTTTATGGAGGGTCAGAAAGCTGGTGCCTCGATATCTCCTGCAAGGCTGTATTGCAGCTGTTAGGATAGTGTAGCTGTGTGAGGTGTGGCTTGTTATCACCGTAAAACCTGACAACATAAATGTTAGACTAAACATGAAATGGGATGAGACAGAGCTCTTTACTTGGCAGCCATAGTTCTGAAGGAAAAAAGATTCTTGTTTAGATTTTTGACTATAGTATCTTGGAATCTGCAAACTTGGCTCCATGGAAAGATGCCTGTCAACAAACCATAGATTTTGATACCACACATGTTGTTGTCATTTAACCTTTAGTGTCAAAGGGTAGGCTGCAGAAGCTTCCTTTATTATTGTCTGGATGCATGTGTGTTACCATGTCCAAGATAAAAACCTGTCAAACAGTGAAGGCGACCTCAACAGGATATGGGGCATCCCGCACGTGGCAGGACAAGACCTTGGGGCAGCTCAGCATCACTGTGATTTACTCTTCAAAGACAAGCTGATGATAGTAGTTCATCTGCATCTTAACCCTCCTTAACCCACTAACAGGCTGTGTACATTATGGTGTCATGAGGTTGAGTGTTGCACAGCAGCTCAAATAAACAGCCAGTATAGGCAACTCTTTGTAAAGCTGTTGTCAATGTAAATTTTTGATTAGGCGCCGTCAATGCAACCAAAACATCTCCTAATGATTTCTGGCCTATTCTGTCAAACAACTCCAGTCCATGTAGACAAGTACAAATTACAAGCAAACTGCACCAGTCATTTGATTTGATTTAATATTAGCTTTTCATATAATTTTGCTAAGCAACACTGTTTAAACAATACAGATGTTACAGATGTCTAGCAGTTAAAGATCGCTCTGGTTTCACAATATCTTAAGAAAACAAGACTAAAAAAAATGAACAAGAATATTGTGGTTAATTTAGATTTTGTATAGTAGAATAATTTATTATTTATGTAAATACATCCTTTTAATGGACAATAAAATGTTGATTAAGATATTCAGGCATTGGAATGGGGGGAAAGTAATCTGAATGTGTTGAAGCAATAATAACGAAAATACTAGTTAATGTGTTGATATCTGTTGAGAAACAAGTTGTTTTAACTTTATCAGAATTACTGTCGCCAGCTCTGTTTGTGGAGGAGCTGCCAAAGCCCAGCCCTCTGAAACAAAGCAGATATGATGACAGAGGCTGCGTGACCAGAAGAGACAGCAAAACAATATCTCAACATCAGTTTATTTTTTTGTTCTTTTAGTGCTGTGAAAGCATTTTAGGATTGATAATGAAAGTAGAGATGTCACAATTAGATTTTATTTGTTTGATTGTTGTCAAAGAAATAGTCATGATTTTAGAATTATTACCATTATTAAGTGGTAATTAGCCAACACCAATGTGTAAATTCCCATGAGTGCCCATATGGAACTTAAGTGTTGATCTGGGCTGTTACAATGCTTTAATGCAAAGAGATTTATCTGTAGAATGAACACATTTTCTTTTACTCATAAAAAACAAAGTTATTACTCATCCCATGTAAAATTAATTTGGCATTATCGTAGCGAGAAAAGTTGGTTTTGGCATGCCTTGCTGCTGTGGTGAAGCAAATCCACCAAAATCCATTTTGTCCCCTGTATTTTTTTTTAGGTTTTTTTAGCCTAACAGTAGCATGTACATTTTTATAATTGCACAGGTGTTTTTTTTTTATGATGTTAGGTTTTATAAATGTTTTAATAATTGAATGCTTTTCTCAAAAACATATTTTTCTAACTTACTGGCTCAGAATAAAGAGCCACCTTGTAGTTGCTCCTTTAATATCCCATGTTGATACCCCTTCAACAGTTAATCTCTGATAGAATTTTCCAGAAGAGGTTATTTGTATATTTTCTAAACTATCCTATTGTTGCCTTTTTTATTAGAAAGTGTTATTACTTCCCTGAACACATTATATTGAGTATATTATGGTTTCACCCTGACCGCCACCGCCACTGGATATCCTTTGTGTCAGTGCGATAACTTGAACAATTTTTACAATTGGATTTTGATCCATATACAGGTATACCTCGGTATACCTGATTTCCTCACCAAGTGGCGCTTTATGCACAAAAAAAATCTGATTTTTGGCTGTATCTCTGCAACTATTTACAATTTCATTTTAATACTCCGATTATCTGTTTATGCCCCCAATGGGGACAGCCTGTACCGAATTCCACGATATTTAGATTTATTGTTTTCCCATCAGGTGGCGCTTCATGCACGGGAAATCATATTTTTGACTATATCACTGGAACTATTTGTCTCATTGACCTCAAATCAAATGCAAATAAAAGGTCTTGACCTCAGGATGCATCCTGTGCTGACGTCGGGCTGGTTCAAAGTTTCGACACAAGATGCAGCTTTGTGACTGAACATGTGCGTATTTATATTATTGTGTTGGGTAAATAGGGTCAAATTGGCCAGTGAAGATACCTACTCATACCCTTCTTTTTTTCTTTGGAATAAAGTTTTATGACATAGTTTTGATAAGTTAATAACATAATTATTGTTGAAAACCTAAAAGATCATTAGCTGTGATGTAAATGAATACACTAGCACCATGTATTAAATCTCCAGTGTAACTGAGCTGCTGTGAGTTTCAGTAATTTCTTCCGTTTCTTTTGCTTGCTTAACCTTGATGTTAGTGTTCAGCTGCAGGTGAGGAGATTTATAGAGGAAGTAACTTATTTTTCTAAAAGGCATCCACCACCTATAAAGGAACATTTGACAGAACCTCCACAGTAAGTATATTACCCAGCTGTGTTCAAGGGCGTGAAATACACTAATTTAATGTCCTCCTCTTCATTTCATAGGCAGGCAAGTTGATATCAACCTGTCCTGTTAAAACCCTTGAATTATTTCCTGATAAAAAGGATTTAAATATCTTTTTGCTTGGTGTTTGTCCTGCTTGTTTTTAATTTCAGTGTCATCACCAAGTACACTATGTTTTGTCCACAGATGCTGAAACTTGAGATGTATACTTCATTAGGGCCTGGCATCTCCTCCGTCTAATCTGAAGTCAGGCGTCTCTCTGGGAGTCAGCAGTAGTTTGTGTCTCACCCTCTGCAGGGGTTTAGGTCTGGGCAGCTACAGGTCTTAATCCACTGGCCAGCCACTGCCCAGGAGGGGGCATAGATAGCTTGGTAAGACGAGGTGAGACTACAGAGATTAAATCAAGAGAAATGGACAGGAATCTATGTATCTGTGATAACTCGCTCTATTGGATTGGCTCGAGAAAGTTTTAACTCTGAAACCATTCCTAACTGTGGCTAGAATCTTAAAAGCTTTCTTAACCCAACCTATCAGATAATGCCAACGTAAACATTGTCATTTAATGGAAATCTTTTTACTTTAAAGAGACTTTGAAAGTAAAGGAGAATAGAAATTGTGTTAAAACAAAACAAACAAAAAAACCCAAAACTATATTTGTGTATTACTTGATCTTTAATAACTGCTTCAGTGTTTTTCTAGCTGCAAAACCATGTGAATTATTTATAAATGCTAGTTTGTATGTAGTCAGTATAAAACCAAACAAAAAACCTTTTCAACTACATTTATGTGCCTAGAACACTAATGCACATGTGGTACTGAAATCATCCGATGCGTGTCTGGCCGTCCTGATAAGGTGCTTTGCAGGAAGTTGTAGTGTATGATGAGTTCCTGTTGATCAGATGGTTCTGAAAAGGCAGAGTTCAGTCAGAAATGGAGGAAGGAAAAGGATGTAGGTTATATCATTGAAAGAATGAGGATATGGTCAATGAAGACACTGAAAACAAACTTACGACTAGACAGGTTCCAGCTCTTGAGAGGGAGAGTTTACGGAGGCTTGACTGATAGAAGAGCTGTTCTCTCCTAATCTTTTCTTTGTCTTTGTTTGCTATTCTCCTGTTCTTTGTATGTGTTGCCAAACTTGTTTTTTCTTCATCAATTTTAGGATTGTGATTTACTTCTTTTAACAGTTTGGAGATCTTAGTTACAAAGATCATTAGGGGGAGAAGGCAGTGCATTGCTTGAAAGTACTGGCAATTAGGTGATTAGACACCCTCATATAGTGTTGTTTGAAATAGCAACTAGTGTTATTTCAGTGGGGGGTGCACCATCACTCAGGACTCATTCAGACTGGGAACCTCTGCTGCTGCAGGGGGAGGAGCACTTTCACACATAGTGAAACTTTGCTGATCAAGTAACAAAGTGGTCCATCAAACACCAGGATGCCAAATAAAGTCGCACACTGTGACTTTCCCGCTTCTAAATACTAGCAGTCTGTTGGACGCCTCACAGCTCCTCTCCCGCTACACATTCTCTAGCCGTTGCAGTCTAGTCCTTTTTGTAGTGACCAATAAAGCATCAACATTTCCTAATGTGCTGCTGAATTTCACACCTAAGCTGACATTATCTATGAGAATGTGAGAAAGCTTTATCCCAGGGGATGCACTCTTCATCTCACTTGTTGCTCCTATTAAAGCATCGTCTTATCTGGATGCTTTCACACATCATCATCCAAAGCACGTACCCTCCCTGAGCCCGCACAGTAGCCCACAGCTACTGTGGTGTGCTTTTCAGATAGGGATGCTACTTTTCATACACTAGTTTGGTTAAAAGTTACATATTTACATTTTATTCCCTTAAAAATGTCTCAGTAGCTAAAAGGTTTAAACTGTATGTATTTTCAATCAGTCTATATATGCAATGAAACATAAGAAACTGAAGGTGAACATGTAGTCTTAAAAAAAGAAAATGCATAGTCTGTTATAGGTTTTATATATTTGGAGTTCATAAAAAAATTACTGGTCCTTGAGGAGATGAGAACAAATCAAGACATCACAGCATATCATGGCCTTATTTTTATTCATTTTATGTTACTAAATATGTCCTGTCATACAGAACAAGTGTGTGAAAAAGTTAAAACAGCCATTTAGCAGTTTGTAGAACTTCCTGTGGTAGCCAGAAATTGAAGTAGTCGTTTTCTATATGATGTTATCACTCTCTCAGATCGTTGGGGAGGAATTTCACACTCGTACTTCGGTTTATTGATGTTTTCAAGCAATCAGTTGTTCACCATCCTTCTAATGCGGTGTTGTAGCATCTCCTCTTTGGTTTCATATGTTGAACGCTGGAGTTCTCAACTGCCCTGGCTTCGAGACCCATCATCAACATTTATAGACATAAATTGACAAAAATTGTCAAACCTCTTAATTGTATTTGATTTTTTTAAATCTCAGATTGTACAGGTTTGCAGTTCTTACATGAACATACAATCAGTGAAAAAAGCAATAAGTGATTATTTCTAAAAAAAAAAAACTATAAACTTCTAAGTACATAATTTAAGCTGAGTACCCATTCATTAAATATATAATAACCACTGTACTAAAAAAAAAATACACCCACATATCAAAATGTAAGTATAAGGCTTCTATAACAAAATATTTCTGTAATAGTTATTACGTAATATTTATCTCCTGCAAAAGGCATAACATTAATATGCAAATAAGTAAATATAAACTTATTATATATTTAAAAATTTAATGAATATTTTAACTACAAGCACATAATAGATTAAACAAAAGTTTCAAGTATAAAATGTTCAATTTTCTCTTTTGATGACCTTATCAGTAGAAACTGAATCATGCTGTCCTTGTTGCATTCACTTCAGCCTGAGGTGTAACGCTGACATCATTGGCCTGTTTTTAAAGGTCTTCCACACAGTGAAGTTGGGTCTGGGACCCACCAATTGAGTCACTGGTGAAAACAAGTTCTTTCCCTTCGGAAGCGACGGCTATGGGTATATCTCTGAACCTGCAATTCCCCAATCCTCCAATAGACACAATGCAATAATATAAAGACGCATATGTTCAGTCACAAAGCTCCACCTGGTGTGGAAACGTTATACCAGCCCGGTATGGCATCAGGACAGGATGCATCCTGAGGTCATGAGCTTTTATTTGCTCTTGATTTGAGGTCAGTGAGAGAAATAGATCCAGAGATATAACCAAAAATCAGATTTTTGTGAATAAAGCGCTACCTGATGGAGAAAGCATAAATCCGATAATCATAAAATTTGCTACAGATCGTTCTCTTAGGGACCTAAAAAGGTATACTGATTATCAAAATACAATTGTAAATAGTTTCAGAGATATAGACAAAAATCAGGTTTTTCGTGCATAAAGTGCCATCTAGTGAGGAAACCATAAATCCCAAAATGCTGAAATTTAATGAAGGTCGCCCCCCTGGGGATCTAAACGGGTACACCGAGTATCAAATTCCAATTGTGAAAACTGTTTGAGTTATCGCAGTAACACGATGGATATTCAGTGGTGGCGGCGATGGAACCATTATATCCCCGACACTCCACATTCGGGGATATAATGACATTGTTACACAAGATCATCCTTGCAAACCTAAATTCTGCTATAATTTTATTTCTAAAGAGAACTTTTTGCGTCCTGAGGCCTGTAGAGTGCGAGGAGTTCTGTAAGCATTGCAGTGTCTAACCTTGGGGTGAACTTGCTGCTTTTATCCTTCTTGGGCAATCGATAGGCAGTGACAGATGCCTCTGATCATTGCTGACGCCTTTCTCCTTGGCATTGTACTAACACACACTTGAATGCTCCAGATTAGCAAACTACCAAAACTTGATTTCATCACACTTTTTTTTAACACACCCTCCTCTTTCCTATGTGAGCAGTAAGGTTGTATTTAGTTTTTCTTAAAGGTTCCATATTGTGCTCTATTTGCCGTCTCACAGTCTATCCTATCCACATCTATGATAATATCATGCATTTTGCAACATACTCCATACTTTAGTTTTGCCATATCATTTATTTGTTGCTGAGAGATTTTTAGCCGGAACTGTGAAAGCCTGGGTCTGTATTTCTCCAAACTGCTCTCTTTCTCTGCTGCTACCCTGCCCGCCCGCACTGAGCAGCCAGAGAGGCGCCTCGTGTAGTCGGTGTGCAGTTACACGTGTGTCTGTTGAGGAGAGCTGGAGATGGCATGTGGTGGAGAAGTTTTCAGGTAATGGAAGGGGGAGTCTCCAACTTGTCAACGTCACAGGGGGGTGTCAGCAGTTTGCTCTGCATAAGCTGCACCCTTCTTTTTTTAGCGATAAAACTACAAAAACGCACAGATGAAAAATAAAACTACTTCCGGGAACATTTTAAGGTAAAATTAACACTAATAGAAGGTTTAAAGCTCATAAAAGTCCATTTTGCATAATATGGGACCTTTAAAATAATTATGACACAGTTTGTTGTTCATATGTCATCTTAAAACCTGTCAAGGATGTTTTTACATTTTGCATTGATGCATTAAAAACTACAATTGAAAAAAAGAACACTTTATTTGCGTAGATGCTAATTTTTGTATCCAGCAACAAAGCACCAAGTGCACCACAATTAATTTTTAAGAGTTTTCTATTTTCATAATGAAGTTAATTAACTTAAACCCATATAAAAAACCTTTTATTCATGTTTGTAGAGCTAGAAACAGTTATATATGCAATCAAGCAACCATAAAGTTCTTTGTCTTTACTTGAAATGAACTAGAATTTAGAAAAGGGAAAAAAATAAAACGCTCTCTCTCCTCTGTAATGTTGCAGCTAGCTTTAGAGGTGGAGGAGATTCTGATAAAGTCTCCAGCTATAAGCTTGGGTCACCTTCTGGGGGCAGGGGACGTAATGACTTCCCCAGCTGGACCCCTGGGACGACTGTGCTCGTGCTCAGCACCTCTCCTGGCCGCTTTAAGCCACTACCATGTTTGTTTAGGGAAGATTAGCAACGTAAAACCCTTACAACATCCTGAACACACAGCGAAAGGGAGCTGTGATGGAAAAGGCAATAGAGATTGATGGGTGGGGCGGCAGTGGAGGAGATGGTGGATTGAGTTCAGCAAAAGGATCATCCAGGGGAAAAAATAAAAGTAACTCAAACATTTTTTTTAGACTGGGCATGGGCCTGCTACTGACTTGTTTATGAGTATCAGAATTTGTAATGTGTTAAAAAATGTTCCTAGAGATCAAACTTGGCTGCTCATCTCTCACTAATTCTCTGTGATAAGAGATTCATAGTCACTCATTGGCTGGGTGATGGCTGCCCGCTGGTTGTCTGCTGGGTAGTATGAAACTGTAAAGAGCATTTTTATTTAGTCAGGTCTCTGGGTGTGCTGTTGTTATGACTATAAAGCAGATATGTGTATCCAGTACACATACAAATTTCTACTAACAGCTTTCCAAAAGTAAATCAAGCCTAAAGTATTAGACTCCCTCAGGCTCTGGCCTATTTCTTTTAGGTAGATTTTTATACTATATCTTTAACAGTTGCTGGGTTTTGCATCATTATTATGAGACTTGAATAGAATTATGATACAAGAAGTTATGGTGCTCCAGGTGTGTCACAGGTGTATGCGTGTGCTTAGCTGTGGCAGGAAACAGATGTGCGGTGATAACATCGGCTTCCCAGGTCTGGGAGACTATCAGCAGTGGCCAGCCTGCCGTCTCACTGTGGTGCTCTACTTCCTGCGGGTTTAAATCATGTTGGTCCATGATAAGCAGAGCACTGTGTGAGCAGCTCTTATTGGGAATAATCTCTGGCTGTGATTATAGAACATTAATTAGAATGATACATGACTGATTGCCTATTGAAAGTTAAACAGTTTGATTGTTATTACACTCTTGGAAAATGCAATGATCATGCTGAAAGTGAAAGAAGTTACTCTAACTTAAAATTGTTTATCTTTTCTTGACAGCCCCTGTCCACAGCAAGGAATGGGGGATGAATTTAACCTCATGGATCATTCTGACCTCTATATCTTAGACTTCTGTAAGTATTACTGTCTCATTGTTGGGCTCTGGAACCCTTTAACATACACAGGGTTCTTCAGCTCCAGTTTTTGGGGGCTTTACCTGCTTTTGCATATGTGGTTCAGACAAAACAGATATCTTCTGAACACATTGTTCTCAGCTCCTGCACGAGCCTGATAACACACATTTAATTTGGCCAGGTGAGTGCAAAGCAAGGAAACTGTTGTGGCCGTCTGGGACTTGAGTTAAAGAACTATGGTTTATGGTTTAGACTCGCACTGCCCTCCATCATTCACAACCTACAATCAACCATGTTTCTGTATCCGTTGGCACATTAAAACAGCTTCTACACAACAAAGCACTTAGAAAAGTTATAGACTGATAATTTCTCCTGCAGTAAGACTAGATCAACACCAGTTAGAGGAGAATAATTACCAAAGTTATGATATTATGGTTTAGAAAGACCATTGAAATATAGTGTTGCTTAGTAACTGGTGAATGTGTAAAAAAAAAAAAGTTGCTAGTTGTAAGAAATATTAATCCTTGCAGGTGTAAGAACACAGTCTGCCAAGTTCTTGATGTATTTTACAACACCTTAGATTACTGCTTCATCTCTCACCGTACTGTCTGCCTGGCCTTGGGCTGCTTTGTGTTATCATTAGATACTTCCGTCTAGTGGACAACCAAATATAGCCATATCCTGCCTGCATGGGACCTGCTTGTAATGCTGTCAAGTCACAGTTTGGGTTTGTGTAGGTGGACTTACACCGGGACTGGCAGTACCAAGAGACATCCCCTGTGGCATACGCCTCCTTGTGCCAGTCACGTGTGCTTTCACATTGTTTATCACTGAACATATGGTGAAACAGGCATGACGACGATAGTAAGAGGAAGTTCTTAGGTATTATTAGAACGCAGGTTTGTTATCAAATGAAGTGACGCCGGCATCATCACACATTGCATATCCAAAAGTGTGAATTTTGCTTTTTTTCTGCTGTGTTCCTGAGGTGAAGACAGATCATGATGATTTCTTTTGCATCACCCATAGGAAATCTAACTCATTCATTCAAAAATAATTCTGCCCAGCTCTGATTTGAAGTCCCACGGCCGAAGTGGATATTTTTTCCATGAGTATAATTACTGCCTATGACTCATTATGCTTTTTCTTCTTTTCAGGTCCCAATTTGAAGACATTATGCAAAATAGCTGTTATTCAGTACAGTCTGGAGCAGTCTGGACTCCCACATGATATCAGGTCAGACATACGTCGGCAAATTATGACCCATTATCCTTCATTTAGCGTGTAGTGTCTGTAAAGTCAAATTTGCTCATAATTACACCATAGCTCAGCTAATAGCCTAAAGGTTTGTATATAGACGAATCAGATAATCATATTGAAACATTAGTGTAGTCTGTGTAACATTTTCAGTTTGTGCGTTGTCTGTGAGGCCATATAAAGAAATTGCAGATGGTTCTTAGGAAGAAAAAAAAACACTCCAAGATAGGAAGATGTACTTAAAGCATGGACATACTGCAGCTAATAGCGTGGTGCAAGATGTTTTCTTGGAAGGTGTTATCTTGAATTTGAAAATTGATTTATTTTTTAAACATAATTTTAGCTTTTCTTTTAATGCATTATCACATTAAGAGTTACATTAGCGACCAAAACTTCAGATGTTTGTAATATAACTGAGGATTAACCACAACTTACTAAACATTTTGTCTGGCAATCAAACAATGATTTCACAAGAAAATGTTTTTTGCTTTTTCTTTGCTGAAAATATTTGGCTTTGCACAGACAAGCTTTTATGTCTTACTGGTTGTCATGCCAGTTAAGGATTCATTCGCAGCAGAACTCCAATTAAAGGAATAGTCCACAATTTTAGCCTTCTTACGTACATTAAGCCCATACATATATGCATGCACACACACACACACACACACACACACACACATGCACGTCTTAGTGATGAAGTATAGTGGATGGTTTAATCCCCACATGTATCTGTCTTTCTGTTTTTTAGCAACTTTTCTGAGAATGGGTTTTAGTTTAACTTCGATTCCATAAGAGTTTTTAAATGAAAGTGATCTTGAAAGAATTGCAAACACAGGAATTGTTAATGATTCTTCACCATATGGGTGGTAATGAGCTGCTTGGCAGAGGTCTGTGCTTTTTGAGTGCTGTTCTAGTTATAAATCAAGAACAATGTAGGTACTACTACACTACATGAACTCCACATGGATGCGAGGATTTGATCAAATTAGAGTTTCAAGTATTATTTTAAGCATCTGTTTGCTTTCTTAAAAAGAAAAAAAGCAAGTCTATTAATGATCTGTGAAGATTGAGGCTGAGCTGGAAGCAATCGTGTCATTGTTGTTGAGGAAACTTCAAAGGCTCAGAAATGTGAAACAGGCACATAACATTAAACTGAATAAATAATATATAATCAGATGCTATTAGTCTGCAATGTACGCAGGGATATCAAATGTAGAATTCTGTTTTCTAAGTAAAAACTTTAAATTGTCAAACTAGAATTTGCTCAGGTAGATGCAGAGTAACTCAGTCTTTGGAGCAAGTGTGTCTAAAACTGAGGGCTTCAGGATTCCATTAAAGGGATTTTTTACACTCTGGCCAGTGGAACCTGATACTAATTACTCCTCTTAACCTCTCATTTCTCTTGCACCGTCATTGCCACCTTGCATGCTCCCCACTTTGGTGTTTGCAGTTGTGTTTCTAACCCCTAGAGGGGTTTTCTGTGGGGTCGCAGGACTTTGGTTAACTCCCATTGCCCCTCAGTGGCATCTCCACCTCCAATGCCAATCTCCCCTCTTAAACACATACGCACACAACATAAAACGAACAAAGCAGTTGAGAGGGAGTGAGTGTGAAACCAGAGCCAGTGATAACAATCTGGAACTCAACCTCTGACCTGTCATCAGGTCAGCACTAGACCCTGTTGTCAGCTCCTGCTCCTGATGATCACATTACAGCAGGGTCTTGTCCACATCATAGCTGATGGCAGGAGGGGGACTGTCACACAGCCATTTGAATGTCATTGTAGAAGATTTACCACACTTTTAGTTTTTCTTTTCCAAACTTTAAATGCTTGTTGGGTCTTTCATCTTGTTTCTTATTAATTAGCAGCAGATAAAGTCAATAAAAGCATAAGATGTGAAGTAAAAACACAAAGTTGACTAGATATCAAGAAACATGAACAGCGAGAGCAAACCAAAGTCTGCATGCACAGTATGCCTTCCCATATGCAATGGCACTCAGAGATATGCTAATTTCTTCTGTTTATTGTAGGTGGGAACTGGCAGCCATGACGACCAACAGCAACATCAGCAGACCCATCTTCTCCTCACATGGCTGATGCAGCTGAATGTGAAACGCAACCAGTTTAAATGTTCGTTCTCCTGTTTAAGGAGACTGGACTTTAATTCATTTTGTCAACTTTGCTCCAGAATACTGTTACGAGCAGTCTGGATATCTTTCTGCATCTTTTTCCACATTCTACTAGTAAACACTTTTTGTTGACCAAAATATTCCACTTAAGACTTCCTTGGACATCACGGATCCTGCACGGATATTTTAACCTTCAAGAATGGGTGTGCGAGACAGATATCATTGATGCCAGTTCACCTTTTTTCACTTCTTTCTAGCCTCTAGAAATCCAATCAGCCTATGATAATCATAGACTTGCAACCTTAAGCACAGGAAGAGGCAAAAAAAAACTTCAGCTAAAGGTTTTGAGGGCTAACCTCTGCTGAGGATGCAAGATGTCACTCGCCGAAGAGACTATAGCCAACCCTGAGCTGCAGATATAAAGAGACTGCCATAGCCACGAGTCATGTCTTGTGGCTTTAACATGTAAACTATGTCTATAAGCAGAAACGGCAAACGTATTACACTCTGGTTTAGTGCAAGGAGAAAGAATATTCAGGACTACAATAATGGAGTGTCATGCCTCATAAAAGTCTGTTGGTTGGATTTTCAGTTCTAAGGTGTGTCTAAGGTGATTTACAAGGCAGATAAAATAAAGCTGCCCAGTAAAATAATCAAGACTTTCTACCTCCCTCAATGGCTTCTATCATTGGGTTTTTAAGGCTTCCCATTCATTTAACACCTGCCGTTCCCCAGAAAAAAGCCCTTTCACAGTATAGTTGGTTTTTCTGAAGTGCTGCAGTGAGGAGTGTGACTGACCTGCTGGATGACTCCTCCGCTCATCGAGTTTTTTTTTTTTTTTGGTGCCAAATGTAGAAAAGAATGTCGATGCAAATGTAAAAATGTGTGAAAAATGTTAAAGCTACAAACAATCCTTACCCACCTGCTACAGTTTGCCTGTTGTTGTAGGGAAGCTCATCACTAATATGCATATTCATCTTTATAGACAATCCTGTGACTTTCAGAGGGCCCCTTGATTGACTTATTCATAGATATTAAAATGATGGAAAGGTACTTGTGTATGATAATAAGCAAATGTAAATGCGTAAAGGCTGTTAGGTCACACACAGTTTGGAGACAACTTGGCTCGAAATGGGTATGTTTGTCAGGTAAAAGAGGTTTGCTCAATGTTTTTGCTGTTACCAACAAAACCCATAAAAGATAAAAACAAAAGTGCTTGCAAGGCCAATTCTCAACACTTTGCTGTCCTGCCTGTGGTTATTTGCTCGGCAGTGTGTTCCTTAAGAGTAGGGAGTAGGCATGAAATGTGTTGTGAGTCTAAAGGATTTTGTGCACGCATGTTCACATGGAAACAGGACAGCGTATCCAGTAAACTTTGTGTTTAGGTTGTTCAGGAACACAGATACAGAGACAATGCTGTTTATATGAACTCATTTTTGTTTCTGATCTTTGTGGTCTGTAAAAACAGAAAAACATCAGATTTGTCACACAAACATCCATGAGGATCTAGAGGCTGGAGATCCTGATCCTGAACAGTGTAGTCTGGAACAGAAAAATGAAAATGGCGATAGAAACCATCACTACGTATTTTTTTAAGCTGCAGCCCTGCGTTTCTGCTCCGGTCTTTGGGACCAAGTTTACTTTTGCTCTCTTTTCTGCCACAAAATGAAATATTCTCCTTTTTTTTCCTGTCCTTAGCTGATGTAAAAAGGCAAATCAGCAGATCTGTGGGTCCCAAGCATCATGTTTTAACAACACTGACCTTTTATCATAAATGTTTACAAAAGAAAAGCAGTATAAAACAATCTGTAAATGCAGATTGGAGCCACCAGATAACTGCACTAGAGCCAATTGTGGCATGTCTGGCCTTACAGAGATGAGACATGTTGATGCTGCTTTTTGCCCAAGTAGACACCAGAGTTTCAGATGTTTGTCTCCCCAAACTAAGTTTGAGTTTTATTTCCAAACCAGCAGTGCCAATGTGGGTCAGCAAGGCTTAATACCCTCTGCACATACATATGGAAACGTATATCTTTACGATATAAAGAAAGGCTAATGCAGTGAAAGACCAGGTAAACTGATTGGGTTCACAGAAGGAAAAATAGAACAACCCACTGGTGAACAAATCAAGCTGTATAAATGACACCCAAAGGCCACTGGCAAAACTTTTTTTTTTTTTTTTATGCGTGGTATGGAGGATTTTTATTTTAGGATTTTATTCCTTGTGTTGTTGAGTGTGGAGATTGATGAATGATGGTAATGTTGGTGTATCACACGAATAAAATATTAAATATTTGATCTTGTAGAAACAAAAATAAAACCTGTCTAAGACGTTTCCTCAGTGATGATCATTTGCAATGATGATTGAGTGTAAACATCCTGGATAATAACAGCAGTTTTAAGGTTTCTGGTGCTCCTGCTGTGTTTGGAAAAAAAAAAAACATGAAAATCTGCTTTTGTCCTGTTTAAATTATAGTGTCGAGAGTGCGTCTGTCATTCAGTTTGGACAAAACTATTTGGACTGATATCATGCAAATAATTGTGCTCTCTATATAAGGCCTGAAAGAACAAAGTTTGGATCTGTGTACCTTTTATTTCTTAGCTGCATAAGCTCCCAGCCTTGATGCTTTTATTTCATTTGACAGATTTTTAAAAGGGTGTCTGGGTTAGGTTGGTCAGGACTTTCCGTGCAATATGCTTTATATCTGTATCAATAATAAATCTGAATTAATTAAATATGCATCCTTTGTTGATTTATGAAGTTACATGTAAAGACTAATCTGTGTTATAAGATAAATCCATGTTTTGCAAATCTCCCCGGCTGATGACGCTCAAAGAACAATTCAACAACCTTTTTCTTCATGTTCTTTCTTCATCATGTACTAAAACTCTCTTCACTCCCAAAATCAAATTGCTGATGGTTCCTGTGCAAGCTAAGCTGAGCAGCTTTCATTTTTCTACAAACTCCAGGAGGATGACCTTTAACATCACCTACAGCAAAGAACGGCTCATTCCAAGATGTTTACTCAGTGAAGAAAATGATTGTTGCACATCAACTCTTAAATGTATGTAAAGGATTAGTCAGCGGTTCTCAATGAGATGATCAAGTGTAAGTAGCGACCTGGTTTTATTTAAAACACTGATGTATCTTTGATCCTCACAACAGATATGGATGTATATTTTGGCAACACTAAAGATATTTCTGCTTCCAAGAAGCTAATATTTTTGTTAAGCGGTCAAAAGGTACCCATGTTAACCTAATAGCAACTAAAAAGCTTAAACTTTGGCTCATATTCATATTCATAGGCCTTTCATCCAGTGATGAGTAACTATGATGGACATGAGACTGTAGTTCTGCATAGAAAAACTGGAGGGGAGAAGCGCTTTGAAAAGAACATCTCTGTTCATCTGCTGTTTGCTGAGCCAGAGATGATTTCTTTTATTTGAAAGAGACATGTCCGATTTGTGAAACACAGTGGTAGAAATATCATGGTTATGCTGACATAACAGTTCTGATTATCTTCTATTCAACAAAAAAATGTCAGAACATCTGTCCATGAACCTCATCCGTTTCGTTTATCTCCGTGTTAAAACCTTTCATTTTAGGTTATACAGAAGCAAAAATTACATTTGCTTTTCACCCTGATACTCAATTGGGAACTTTCTGGCTTTGTGGTGTAACTTTTCCATGCTGATTATAATGATTACTAAATGAAATTGCAAATAACACACAAGCCAGTCTAAAGGTCTGTGTTTGTGTGTAGATGAATTTCTCAGGGTGTCTGAGCAATACGGAAAACTAATCCTTTCAGGTGACACACCTGCTGCATAGCCTGCTTTCTGAGTCAGCCGCAACACCCTGCTACAGGAAAATTCATCTGAGTGATAAATCTTTAAAGGAAATTAAAATGATTTACTGGCTGTAATCATGAATGATAAGCAAGCCGGAGCTCGGAGTCATTAGCTCATGTAACAGCTAGATCCCCTCTTCACTGAATCCTGCACTTAGACGGGTTCTGCCCCCTGCTGTGGACCAGCATCATCTACCCTAGCCGGCCAGTCTGATAGCCCTGTCTGCTTCAGTGTGTACTTTGGAGGGGTACTTTGGTGCCACTCCACCCCTTTGCTGGCTTTTAGACAACCTAATGAGCTGTGTGGGGGTCCCATCGTTTTAAAATGTCTAACCCTGAACCCCAGCTTCAATCTTAACGCCTGCTACCTGGCCTGGCAGTTTCTTTCTGTCTGTCACCAGTCGTGTGCTATAAAGCCAGCGTTATCTGTAGCGTTAAGTGCAGACCACAGACAGAGGGTCAGCTTAAAATGGGGCAGCAGAGACACCCTGTCCCGCCTGGTCCCACCGCACACAGGAAGCAAGGCTGTCCTGGGTCCCCTCTGTCTGGCCCCGGAGCCTGCCCTCACCAGCAACGCAGGCGCTAATGCAAGGACACACTCGGCCAAATTACACACTAATTTCCCCTCAGGACTTAGATGATCCCTCTGGCACTTGAAAATCAGACTAAGGATTTGTTCAGGGTGAGTTGTTTTGTCTTGTCCGGCCATATCGCTGTCCACTTCCCTCACTCAAGTTCTAGTTCTCTGCTCCAAGTCCTGGAGAGGTCACTAATTTGGGGATTTGGCAAAAGAGGCACTGCGGGAGCATGAGCCCTTAAAGAATAGAAGCTAGTTGTTCAGGATAAGTTATGCTAAAGAAAACAACAGTTTACTACGTTAAAAAAGAACTTCAATCTGTGCTTTTGCATGCAGACTATTATTATAGATCCCCAAAAGACGAGCGACAGCCGGTTAGAAAAGAAAACACTAAATTTTGTATGTCCTGTAGTGATGCTGTAGTTTTGTGATACCATAATCTATTCATCTGCTGAAGGAACTAATTTAGTAAAAGACGGAGTTGCTCAGGCTCAGTGCGTCATGATTGCAGACCTGTAGCTTAATTTCCTTCCAGCAGGGCTTTAATTGGGTGACTAATACATGTGCAGTTAAAGCCTTTTGAAGACAAACTCCCAGAGCTCACTGCCTCAAAGATGTGTTCAGAAATTAAAGAATAATGCAGCAGCCTGCTTTTCTGCGTGGTGCTGGAGTGATGATGGCACTGCAGTGTAAACTAAAAACTGAACACTTGCTGGTCTTCCTTATTTTTATTCACCTGTGAAACACAGCAAAAGAAAAATTGGTATTTGTTCTTGTTTACTGGTTCATGGGGTTGAATTCAACTGTGCTTGATTTTCAGATGCTGGTTTTAGTTTTAGATCTATTTTTGTTCACCACAAATCTATTCTCCTAAACTAAAGCTACAATAGAACAAAACGATTATTGTCATATAATTTTATTAGATTTTATAAATTTTAAACTGCATCAGATTGACTATGAGCTATAAAACAGAGATGATCTGCTCTATAAATTCATTCTTCTAAAGCCATTTTGTAAAACGTCGCTTTTTAGAAATCACAAACTTAATCTAATCTTAATCTGATCTTCTGTACATTTTGAAGTAAATAACATGCTTCCAACTTATAACACAGTGACATACAAACATCTGTTGATGGTTTCAAAATACCAATTGCACCACAAATTTGCAGCTCTCTTCAAAAACACTTTATTTATCTCAGATGCACAAAAGATGCAATATTGCGATGCAGGATTTGTTTTCATGTTGCAGTCTAACTAACTTCTATTACACTCATTACAGGAAGTTGATAGCTTTTAAGTGCTGTTTTTAATTAATGTGACTGCATAGAAAACAAAGAAAGAAAAAAGATAAGTGTGTACAAATAAACAAGATGTTCAAGACTGTTTATGAGCTGTTGGCAGTTGTTTCATTTTAATTTCTTGAGCTCAATCTGCAGCCATGTCCACTTCTTATTTCAGATCTTCAGATCTGTATTTAGGTTCAAATGATAAAGAAACGAAGATTAAGACAGATAAGTGTTATTTTTATGCAATAAAAACATTTGCAACCAAACTCGATAATATATTATTCAAATCTGAAATCTACAAGGAGCAATTACACAACTCTTATCACACACAATGCATCATTAACACCAAAATTGTCAAATCTTGAAAGGAATCTTTACATATTTGCCTATTTGCCTACATAATATAACATTTCATAATATAGAATAAATTATCTTAATGCAACTCAATACAATCTCCTATCTACAGCCTAAATTTAACCCTTACATGCCCCACATGGATATGTTGACTGAGACGGCTGAGATTTTCACATAAAATAATGATTTTGACAGTGGTAGTACTACTGAGGCAAAGAGGCTTACTATAATCTTTTATAATTCTGATTTTCAAGCTAGATGTGTCAACATCTAAAAATTGTGTTGATTCTCCTTGAGTCACATCTTTGAACAAAAATATTAGTACATGCCCTTTGTGTTCTCGTCTTGGGACCAACTTTTTTCCTCCGAAAATTAAAATTTTATTAATGGATAAATTCTCAAATAAATATAGTCTGTAGAGTGAATCCAAATAGACACGTTAATTGAGAGATAGGCTCTCCTAAACACTATCATTATTTTTTTATACACACACACACACACACACACACACACACACACACACACACACACACACACACACACACACACACACACACATACATGCATACAGACAGACAGACAGAATGAATTATAACTGCATGCAGGTAATATTATCTAACATTTTGAATGCACATTTACAACTGCTCAACATTCAGGTGCTGATTGCTCATCATACTATTTTCTACAAGGTTATACTACACACAAACTACATCAAAAAGCCTAAAAGAAGTCTGAACCATGAATCGACTGTTTTGGATTGAGGACAACCTGTATTTAAACAGCCCTTTTCATTTACATCCATAGTCTGATATTCAGTCAAAGCAAGTTGACACATAATACTTAAGAAGTTATTGTGACATCAATGTGTTACGATTATTATCATACTTTACAATTTATTGTATTAATATACATGTACAATTCCAATGCAATGCACCTGAATTCACAGCCTGGATTTATGACTACCTAACACACCAGACTTTATGAGACTGAAAAGTTGTGTGTGTGTGAGATGGTGATTGGTAACACAAGAACATAACTAGGGACTATGTTCTCACCTTTTCTGATCACATGTGCAACTCTGACTTACTACAACTCTTAGCTCTGTCATCTACAGAAATACTCTGATTATTCTGACACCACTATAAGATGTGGGGAACATAAGTGATGGACAAGAAGCTGAGTACAGATTCAATTAGTTTAAATGGTGTGGAAACAATCATCTCATCTTGAACACAAATAAAAGAAAGGAAGGATGAAAAGAAGTAAACAAAACACTGTTTACCTACTGGCAGAAAGCTGGATGTGATGGAGTATTCCAGGGTTCAGTATGACAACAGGCTAGACTGGAAACGCAGAGGCTATCCACAAGAAGCGACAGACTTAAGAAAGCTAAGATTTTCAAAAGATGTTGCATATCTTCTATAAGTCGACTTCGCAGCCATCTGCTGGGGCAGCAGCATCAGAGCCAGAAACCAAAAGAAATTGAACAAACAGCTGGTTCTGAGCTGAGCTTGCTGCACAAAGCTGCTGAAAATAACACATTGTTCTTCAAATCCTCTACTGCAACACAGTGAAGAAACAGTGAGAGCACGTTGTTATCACTTCCTTATGCAGTATATATATATATATAATATTCAATTTTTTTAAAGGAAACAACAGAAAAAGGGAAAGAATTGCTTAGACTATAATTTTCTTTACGTCACCTTCACGTCATTGCTTTAGATAAAGTGGGGTAATAGTATTTCTGGCTTCATCATCTTAGGCCCTTACTTTAACTAGATAAGTCACTTTTTATCACTTCAATATGGCAAAAATTGATCGTGAAAAGCTTTCCGAGCTAAATTAAGATTCGTTTAACTAAATATAAACCTACTCGCTCGTGCTGTCATCGCGTCACAACAAGTAACATTATCTCAGGCAGCTTTCTCTTCCCCACCGGCTGCGTTGGACGAGAGGTGTCGGGTTTTAGGCTATAAAAGGAGGAGCGCGCGTGAGCGTCCGACACTCATCATCCAGTGTGAAGACTGCAAAGGTAAGAGATGAGCAGAGACACTTTAGCTCCGCTCTGATCTAACAAACCGGAGCTCGGTATTCCTCCATCAGTTATTCAAGTTTTCGCTAAGATATACACATATTTTTTATTTCTAAGTAAAAAGTAATCACTGGATAACAGTTTGAGACTCGAAACTACCCATGGTCAACTATGTGTGTGCACTTTAAATGAATGAATAATGTTTTATGTCAGGTGGCATCAGTGGTGTGAAAATGACTATTTGGTGCAACTTGTGCAAACGTCACGTCAGCGCACCGTGCACTTCTCCCCACCTGCCTGAGGATCACCGCAGCTCTGCTTGCAGGAGGTTCAGGTCAGTGACTCCTCTTCTCTTCGCCACATCTCCACATCCTCTTGTGGCTCAATGAAAACTGCTGAATGTGGTTCATAATCTGTCACAGTGAGATAT
>JBAMHX010000018.1:7714407-7727544 GCA_037177515.1 Pseudomugil tenellus | reverse complement strand
ACACTCTGTAAATAAATCACTGTTATTCTTTTATACAATTAGTCTCTGGTTGTTTGTGTTGCCACCCCTTTTCCTCCCGGACTCAATAGGGGTCGTAACATGTATTCTTCTCAATCTAAAGAAACCAGTGTCGTTGTCCTTGACAGGAAAAACGGTCTCCTACAGACAGAACATGAGCAAACAGAATCAAGCACAAGTGTGGTCTCTTGAACAGGGTGTGACAGTACACCCTCCTCAAAGGCCAGCACCTGATGGCCCAGGTGCATCAAGATGTTGTGCATGGAAGTCCCGAATCAACCGTGCATCCAAAATATTGCTGGCAGACACCCAGGACCGCTCTTTAAGACTGTAGCCATCTCAGTCCATAAGAAATTGAAATCCATGGCCCGGCGTCTCACCGCCAGCAACCTTCTCACTGAGTACACCGGGTCACGTTCAATCAGATCATGGGAAGCACAAGGGAGTGAGTTATGGGCATACTCTACCCACAGCAGTCGTTTGCTGTAGGATGTAGGGTCCCCCAAGGCAATGCATTCCAAACCTTTCTCCAGTTCCTGGTTCAGCGGTTTGGTTTGTCCATTGGACTGGGGATAGTACCCCGAAGAGAAACTGAAGTTCCCAAAAGGGAGCAGAAAGCCTTCTAGAAACAGGAGATGAACAGGGGTCCCTGATCAGTCACAATCCCTCGGAAGTCCATGTAATCTGAACACATTTACAAGAACAATCTCTGCGGTTTCTATTGCAGAGGGCAATTTAGGTAGGAGAACAAAATGGGCCATCTTAGAAAATCTGTCAACTACTGTGAGCATAACAGTGTTACCTTCAGACGGAAGAAAGCCCTGTAACAAAGTCTATGGAAATGTCAGACCAGCGATGAGGTGGAACAGAAAGAGGATGGACGAGACCGGCCTGACGTTGGTTGGACGGCTTGGTCTGACCACAGGTAGGACAGGCTGCAACATAATCTTTTACATCCTTCTCCATGGCCGGCCACCAGAACCTCTGCTGCACAGCAAAAAAGAGTTCTTTTGACCCCCAGGTGACAGAACAACTGTGAAGAATGGGACCACCAGATGACCTGAGAGCGAAGGTCAGGGGGCACAAACAAGCGGTTAGGGGGACAGTCAGACGGCAATGGTAAGTCGTATAGTAGCCTGTTTAACCCTTTCCTCCACTTCCCACAATACCGCACCAACTACACACGAAGATGGCAGAATAGTCTCGGAAGGTTGAGAGACAGGTTTCGTTTCAAAATGCAGAGAGGGCATCTGGCTTGGTGTTCTTTGAACCGATAAGATAAAGTGAAATTAAATCTATTGAAAAACAAGGCCCACCTTGCCTGCCTGGAATTCAGTCTTTTGGCTGTATTCAGGTACTCCAGATTCCTGTGATCAGTCCAGACCAGGAAAGGGTGTTTGGCTCCCTCTAACCAGTGTCTCAACTCCTCCAGTGCCACTTTGACAGCCATTTGATAGCATTTAGTCCTTGCTCTTGCTGGTGAATCATCTGCCCCTGGGTACGCAATGCATTTGGAAGCTGTTTTGAGTCGGCTGAGTCCATAATGGCCAGATTGTTCTATCAGAAACACTGAAAGGAGGACTCAAATGCCAAGACTCCAAGTAAGTTTAATCTGGTTTTCTCCTAGACAGAACATGAGCAAACAGAATCAAGTGTGTGTCTCTTGAACAGGTTGGGACAATAAATGTCCGCTCATTGTCACTATGTAAAGTATATCATTAATTTTATGGTGACATTTTGGAAAGGTTGGCAATATTAGCAGCATTTGTTCTAAATGTTTTTAGATTTTTCACTTAGAAGATTAAGGGTCATCTGAAAATTTGCTAAATCTACCAGCAAAGTTGCCAAGTTAGCAACAGATGAATAACAGATTCAACAAAAACAGCCCTAATGCAGAAAAAAGACTGTATTGTTTTAATAGTCATCCTAGAGGGAGTTAATACAGTAGCATTGCAAGTAAACATTATGAATTCCATCATAGCACTATGTGAATAAAGCAATTCTAACATGTTGTAACTTACTGCAATAAATGAGACAGATGCTTGATGGCATATTTGTTTAACTCATTTGAAGTGCAGACTAGACAATAGCTGACTAATCTTAAAATGCAATTTTATGCTTAATGCACACATGAAAAGAGTTTCAAACCTCTTGTTCTTTACATATGTCAACATGTTTAAGGGTTTGTTGTAGAAAATACAGTAATTTTTGTAATGTTACTGAAGATCATGTATTTTGTAGGGTAATTAAATGTGTTTTTAACTATATTCTTCCCTGAAATGCAGCAGTGAAATATGTAAATCTTTTAACAAGGACTAGTACAAAAAAAGAAATTGTATGCATTTCCCATAATAACCAACAATTTCAAAGACTAGTGAACTTGGCAGGATAAAATCAGTTTTTATACACTGTGTCTAACTAATTTATTACACAAGCTAGCCTCAATTTTTCAGTACCACTTAACTCTTATATTTTTGCAGTGAAAAACATACATTTCTCTCTCTTACTTCCTGTTCTTTTCACTTTCCCTCCCTCTCTCTGTTATGCTGTATTTAGATCCTTCAAAATCTCTCCCGCTCTCTCTGTGCTCCACAGATGAGCAAATGGCTTCATTCTCTAGACTCAGAAACCAAAGGAAATACATTGCATTATTTAGAATCTCTATTACACAACTTTGTTTTGTGTAAAATGCTGGGGTTTGTCTTCCTTCTGACGTTTATGAGCTTTTATTGTGTACTCTGCTCATTACACTAAGAGTAGGGGTAATAAACGTTGTCCTCCATGTAGTGCTTACATTCATACAACTTCAACTTAGTATGACTCAATTACACAGAGGAGAGGTTCCCAAACTGGGCTCCCTGATTCTGAATGGAGTCTCCAAAAATCACAGAGGGTCCACAGTGATTCGACCGCGCAGAGCCTGTGTGGTTGTTAAATTAAGGTAGCTTTCTCACAAAGATGAACTGCGATCTGTACACTTAGAGAGTTCGTCTAGTAATTCAGTGAAATAATAACCTGCATCACACCAAAAAGGGGGGAAAGAAACTTTAAGAAGCTTTTTGGTCATCTCAGAAACTTGCAAAAATCTGTAGAAATCATTATATCTGGATAAAAAAACCTAAAAACATTTTATTTAAGAATAAACAGGAATTGTTTAGCTTAGGTGTGCTCAAAAACAAATTTAGATGTAATATAGGATTTTGGCAAAAAATAAATAGATTTAAATTACTATAGAAATTGTTAGAAAAAACTGCCAAACCATTTTATTTAAAAAAAAAAAAAAAAAGTATTTCAAACCCTAAGATTTAGGCAAGGACCTAGTTTTGATTTCAAAAGTGAGGGTGGGGGGGGGGGGCGAAATATTTTATAAAAGTAATTTTTCAATTCACATTGTTTCTAATAGTTGTTCTAGCTTCCTAATGCTAATTTTAAGACGTGCAGTCACGTGATCCCCATTGTTTACACCACCATGTTGGATGGAAAGTGTGCAGTGATACCCACTGCTGGCCTTGCATGTACGGATGGACTAAAGCAGGAATGGATGGAAGTGACAGTGAGGACAGTCAATCATACAAGAAATAGCAGTACCAATGAAGGAGCTTGTAGGTGTGCTAAACTCAATGAAACAGGCTTAATTTTGTGCAGCCTTTTTCTGCTTGGTCCTAGTGCCTGACCTGTCTCAGTTTCAGTAAAAAGTGCAGGGGACAAAAATGATCATTTGAAAAAGTGGGTGGGGGGGTTTACGGGAGTGAGCGATCTATAACATAATGTTTAAGTGAAAAGTCCAAAGCATAACAAAACAAAACTTACTTACATATTAGAATTAAATATCACATCTTACATCAAGTGTGGTCCAGTAATTGATTGATTGATTGATTGATTGATTGATTGATTGATTGATTGATTGATTGATTGATTGATTGATTGATTGGAGTCTTTGTGCTCCATTATTCATGCACAATTATTTAATATGAATTTCTCTGTCATGGATTTTATTCCAAATTTTAATGAGGGTCTGAGCCATCCACTAGTGTCTCTCCAACTAGCCTGCTTCACTTTTCTTTAATCTGTTAATAAAGCCTTGAGTGCATTCTTTTTACCAGCACTATTGTATGAAAAGTAAAAGAACTCATTAACCTTGCTGTATTGATTTGTATTTAATCCCATAGTGATAGTGTTAAAGTTTTTTAGGGAAAAACATTGCGTGATTAGCATCAACATGTAAGATGGCTACTTACTGCAGGACTTCAGGAAAAAAGATGGGTTCAGCACAATAATTAATACAATATGAATTAATTCAGAAATTTCTTTCACTTCCGCATGAAGGGCAAACACAGTAATATTGAACATAAAGTCTTAGTGGCTATGTGATATGAGTGCTATAATAGTGCAGAGTGCAGTCAAATGTCCTCAGCAAACTGTTTAAGGGTCAATTCATAAAATTTTAAATTGTCAAATAGATATTACAGCAATGTAGCCAGCTGTCAAATCGATGTAATTACAACGGGTTAAGACTGGCCTTTTAGACTCACTATCCTTCCCCATGCAAGGGTTATATTCCCATAAGCCCTGTGTCACTAATGCAATTGTGAATTCTTTTCTTTTTTATTAATATGTTGCCCATGTTTGTTTTTGAAACGTACCTAGTTTTTATTTTTGTTACATGTTACTGCTCCAGCTTCCACTTACCACACTGTGTCTAACTCTGGTATTTTGCATGTAAAATTTTTGTAACTACCTTTTCCATCCACTGTGAAGATTTAAACTTTTTGTCTGGTCACTGCAATGTTGTCCTCAGATGTGAAGATAGTCATTACACCATGAAAATGGGAAGCATCATGCAGACACCTCACTTCTAATGGCAACTGGATGGTCAATCGTATTCCTATTCCCTTTCCTCAAAAGCCACTTTAAAAAGCTTACCTTGTATGCCGCATTGATGTTTACAGCATCCAAGCCTCTTACCAAACTCTCTCTGAGGAAATTGGACAGGACACCCCAAGGGATAAGAGGTGGAAATAGCTCTTTAAAGAGAGCAGAAAATGTATAAGTAGGGATAGATTGTACAATTGGAGGAAGGCTTTGATTACAAAAAAGTCGACCAAATGGCAAAAATTGACTTTGAGTGATTAGAGCCATTGTAAGTCAGCAGGGCCTCCAAATGGACCTCATAATGTCATACATCCCAGCAGAACACAATCACCAGGCAACATGTTGATTGATAGCAGCAGGCAACACTCCAGCGCATCAGCTCAGGCAGATTTATCCATCACCAAAATTTGGACTTGATAAGCTATGATATGACAAAATAGCATTAGAGTGGCAGGGGATGCAGCTGGGTGGGTTGTGAGAGGGAAGGCTCAAATGAGAAACTAGGAAAATTTCAGAATGAGTTTGCTGAGGATGGCTGATGTAGATGAATACATAGCTGGAGAAAGACAAACGCATAAAAGTACACTAGAGCGGATGTGATGTCCATAGAGGCTTATGATGTGTCATCTACAATGTGAGGTCCATTCACAAGATTTTCCTTTTGTCAGAGATCCATAATCTCTCAATCACATTCACTTCTGTGTTGCTGCAGAAAAAGACGAAGAGTATTCACAGTGCAGAAATCTGCTGAGGTTTGCCTGCCTTCGAGGCTGTTTGCTGTGGAGGGTGACAACTTAAATGCCTGATATAAAACCTGACACAACTAATCTATCATACATCGCCTGCCTGTCTGCTTGAAATTCCTCCTTATAAAAGATGGTTTATTGTACCGCCATGAGTCATGGCGTGCAATACTGCTGGCTATGGCCTTGTGTGTTGACAAGACTGCATGTGTGTTCTGGATTTGGAACATCTGTAGTGTGTATGGAGCTGATGTTTTTTTGTTTGTTTTTTTTTTTGGTTTGTTTCTTGGTTGTGATGATTTTATTTAATTCATTTGTTCACAAAGAAGACACAACAACTGCAATTTATCCTTTTTTTCCAGAATAACTTAAAGAAATGACTGCACCTCATAATAGTCATTACCTGTTTGATTTTGGCTATACTGGAAACTTGAATTTCCCTTCAGCGATTTAAAAAGTATCTATTGTTATCTGCAAATAAAAATGCATAAAGTAGCAGCTCTGTTATGAATAAATTGTCATATTAAGGAATAGATTTAAAGTTTTAACCAAACCTCATTTAATTAACCTTAAATATAACACGGATACTAATAATCCTTTTAAATCAGTAAAGAAAAGAAAGTGACAGTCACATTTTATCTAACAGCTTTTTTGAAGCTGAAGAAATAAAGTGAAGCTCTGTAATAAGCGGGTGTCATTATTTCAAAGGCAAAGACCTTATCTATGAAACAGCCAGCAAATTGTTTCTAATTTAAAGGATGTACTAAAATAACTCCCAAACCAAATGACACTTAAGGCTGGTTGTTTATTTCCCATATGCCTTTGACAAACCCATTAAAACAAAACATAAAACATTAATTAATCAAGTTCATCTTTAAATTAATTCTTTTAGAGCCCTATTAAGAAAAAATATGTGTGTACGTCTCTACACCATTTTCACAGTAGCTGACCGACTTCAGCAGGAAACAGAAAATAAGAGGGATTCTCATTTAAAATGATTCTGGGTCATGCTCCAGCTTAGCAAAGTAGGAGCAACTGTTGGTATATTAAAGAAAGCAGTAAATATTCAGCATCAGAATTTTTTTTTTAGTTTAGGGTTTACTATACTGCTGCTATACTGCAGTTTGAATGTGCTAACTTAATTAGCGTTTGCTCATACATGTTTTGTGATACTTTACTGGATCCCAGAGAAAAGTTATTTGACTCTCAGTTGTCTGAGTGTGTGTAGCAACATGATCATTAAAGCAAATTAACAGAATCTAGTTTATCTAGTTTTCACTTTGGGTGGCAGCCACTGCAGCTAAAAGCATGCAGAGCATTTACAAATCTATGCAGCAGAAATGCATCACAGTAGTGCAAGCAGCAACTCCTAATGAAGACTTGAGGACAGGTGCAGGCAGGGTCCATTACTGCCCTCAACACATCTGTCACCATAATGTTCGAAACCTCTATCTGCATAATGCAACACCAACCTCCTTGTCAAACACAACTAACCTTGTCAGGTATGTCTGCATTGCCATGGTTGCAGCATTTTAAAGCTGTTCATGTGTCTCCAGTGATATAATTGAGTAAAGAAAGTCTTTGGAGTAACAGTGATTAACATTTAAGATATGCTGCCATCAACCTCTAATGAGTTCATCTTAGCAGTCTGCTTTGAAATGATATTTATATGAGCCAAACTTGTTTAAGAATTATACAGCAGCCACATACTGTTTCATAACTTTTCTACTTGTCTGGGCATCAAATGATGTATCTGATTACTGGTATATGATGTAGCAAAAAAGAAAGATTTGCAGAGACACTGCAAATGGGAATATTGTACTTTTGAACTTCAGCTGTTTAACAAATTTGTACCAACACAATTTCAATTCTCTGTCGACATAGTAATTCTGCACCTAGGCTGAATACGCTTACCATTACCCCTTTGGCAGGTTTTCCAATTATGTTGCATTACAGCTTGGAATTAAAATGACTTTGACTCTTTTTTTTTTATTATTTTGCTCATTTAATCAATACATTTTCTACTACTTTGAAGGTGTGATAGACTTGAAACCGTGAAATAAAGAAAGAACACATACACACAAAAATAATCTTTAGAAGCCTCCCTGTGCAGCAATCTTCGATCCAAGTCTCTTGCTAAATGTCTGCATACATTTGGCACATTAAGCTGCTGACATTTTTGCCCTTCTCTCAAGCCAAAGCGATTGCAACTCGCACAGGAATCTTTAAATCATACCACAAATTCTCTATTGGATGAAGCTCCGGGTTTTGCCTCAGCCACTTTAAGAAAGTTAAAGTTAAAGTTTCACTTTAAATCATTGATGTGTTGTTGTAAAAGTATGTTTATGGTATTCCACCGAATAAATCTAACATTAGGACTGGGACTCAGTTAAAACAATTAATCAAATTAAGTACAGCCTTTGTAATTAATGGATCATTATTAATCACATTTGAACAGCATAACAATATTTGTCCCAAAAAGCTACTATTTTAATTTAAATGGATTTTAGTGGATGACTAACTTAAATAACAGATATTAATATGGTAAACTCAAGCACAATTAATGTCTGGAAATGTATTTATTGCATTTAATTTCAAAGCAGTTAAAAAAGTAATACAAAATATAAAAAAAACTACCTAGAACTAAAGAGTCATTTTATGTACTCCTGTCGACAACATATTACAGAATAGGCTTGTGAACTTTTCTATTGTTTTTGTCAACAATTCATGAAAAGGCATTAACGTCTGAGCGTAAACCCAGGCCGGATCATACAGTAACAACAAACAACGGACGGACAGACAGACAGACAGTCAGACAGACAGACAGAGTTACACTGACAGCAACATTTCCACACCCGATAACACTGAAAAATGTGCTCAAAAATAAAAGCAGCTTTCAGAAAGAGCTATGAGAAAGACACAGGAGGAACGAGGGGTCTGCCACCTGAATCTAAAGCATCTAGTAGATGACTGGATTGTGTGAGGAGTACCTGTAATAGAAGTTGACATTTCGTTTTGGCCTTGCCACAAACAGGGATGTTTGCACAGATTCTGATGTTATCTGTTTCATGAAGTGCCATGAAGTATGTTTTTATCTCTCATGATGCTCCCACACCAAATTTAGTAACGCAAAGCTTGTAGTATGCTTGAATGAATTGTTGGTGTCCTAGAATACATATTTATCAGTGTCTTTCATTGCTTATGGGGTTCGGCAGCTTCCTGTGTGGATTAAAGTAATGCACATTCACAAGTCATCATCGTCATCCTCTCTCAACCCCTTTGGCAAACATCCAGGAATATGACCACGCAGAGGAAATTTTAGCCAAATTCTCTCAATTTCAAGAGAAAGTTTTCCTTGTTTGAAAATAATTGCAAATTATTTGGGGTTATGAGATATGAAAGGCCATCTAAAGGTACCCGAGATTAAGGTTCAATCGCGGTAAATGATCATATCATGTGGTTATTGGAAATGGAAAGTAACTTCATGTTTGCAGTGAGCATTTCAGTGTCTTTGGGATTACCTCTGATATTTTTTAACATCTCTGATAAATGCCTTTGTTGCCTTGTCTCTGACTGCTAGTGGGAATCCCTTTCTTATTTGTTGTGCTGTCATTTTCTTTCGATTTGAAGTAAAGCGAATTTCATAGTGTTCTGTGCGATGATCACTTTTACCCATAAATAACACTGTCCAAAAGTCTTAAGCCCACCTTTTTTCTTCTCTTTTATCAGAAAATGTGGATCTTTGTTGTCTGTTATGGCACTACACTGGCTCCCCGCTCAAGTTGAGTGTCTTTTGTGTGCTTGAACAATCCATTGGTTTTTCCTCAGTGACAAGACAAACAAGAAAATACTAAAAAAATATATATATATATATTTTCAGAGGCTGGACTGAAAACGAATGAACAAGCTGCTAATGGTTAGAAAGTTAGAAAAGCTTTCAGAAATGCCAGAGAACAACTGATCAAGACTACTTTTAAAGGCTGCAAGAACATTTGGCATCCATGACTCTACTTTACCAGGATTATGTCAGCAAGCTTCTTGGGGAGATCATACGTATTCATTTCTCTTCATCTGCTTGTGTCTCGCGAATATTGAGACCATGTGATGCTTTGATTATACACAGGTGGATTAAACTCATAACTGTTTTAATTTTTTTTTTTTTTTTAGAATTTTTTAATAATTCTATAAACTGAGAACGTCAGTAAACTAGAAAAGCAATCGGAGAGCGCAAACCTCCTCCAAGCTAACAGATTCCCCTCATATTGTGTCTTGCATCCCAAAATATTAATCAGTCACACAACATCTTTGAAGTTATTATGATTATTTGATAAAAGGAAATAACAAAATTAATCAATAAATGCAGTTAAATTACAAGTATATGATTTTTTCAAAGGTTAATGAAATGTCAAAAGAGCCATCAAAACAAAATAGGAAAAATCGAAAAACATTTTATTTTTTGTTTCCAAATCCAAAACGAAAATTGCAGATAACGGATCATCATCCGTTTTCCAATTTAGTGCAAAAAATCAAAATGTAAAAAATGGATAAGGAGCGCTTTGATTCCATTTTCGATTTTTTGTCTGGAAGTAGTGTTTCTGTGAACATTATTGCAGTAACGTTTGGATACAAAGTATACTTCAGGCGGTAGAGTTAGGCAGTTAAAACATCTGGTGCCTATTCTTGAAAGTAGGTTATGTTAAAACTCTGAGGGTGTCAACCCTAACTTGGAGGAAAATAGTTTTTCATTTCAGAAACCGGGCAAAGTCTTGCACCCTGTTTATGCTTGCACATAATCGGTTTTCTGCTCGTTTACTCTCACCTGCGTCAGCTGTCAAACATGGGTTGTTGTCATAGCAATCTTGGGGATTTAGAACTAAATAAAAAAACAAAACAAAGACACGGGGTTTAAAACACTATGACGTGCACAGGTTTCCATTTAACATTTTATACCAATGTATATTACTGTTTTACAAAGCTTGCTAAATAGTACAGGAATGTGTTATGTTGGCTCCGACATAGGCTAGTGTGTGTGTATCCTATATTTTTGTGTTGTTTAAATGTTTTGATGACATGACTTCCCCCTTCAAGTCTTCAGACAGGCAGCAAAAAAATACAGTCCAGTATGTAAAGATTAAACAACGAGGAGTCGCATTTCATGGCAAGACGCAGTCTATGCCACATGCAAAGCGTACCACCATGATCCCACATGGTAAACATGTTATTACAAATGTTTATTTCTGTTTTTACAAAACTTTCTAAATACCCTACACAAAAATATAGTTACTAATTTATGTTTCCCTCCGTGTATGTTTTATGCCAAACGACCGCTGTCAAGTAGCGTGTTTCTCTCTTTTCTCTGTACAAAGTCAGCTGATCTGAACCAGCTGATTAATTACCATACTGTACTACCGAAGTAATTTAACTTGCTCAACTATTAGTGACCACGGTATAAATTATAGGAATTTTTAATCCCACTCCTCCCCTCTTACTGCATGCAGGTGAAGTGACACAGGTATTATTTTTTTGTAAAGTTGAATGTTGCACACTCGTCACACAGACATCTTTTTTAAAGATTAATTAATTACACAATAGCTTAGTATTGTGCATATGGTATTTTATTCTATAAAGTATTTTTTTCATGTTAGTATCCATGTAATAACAGCTTTATGTCATCTAATTAGCAACACTTTATATCAAATAATCTTGCACAGCAAAGAATGTATTCGTTTCTAATAAAGCATTTCAATCTTTAAGTTTGATTAATTGATTACTTGATCACTCCTTCACTAAAGACACTAGGAAAAAAACTGCCAAATACTTTCTTGCCCAACTGTAACTATACAGTTTTCCCACATGCTTGGCTGTGACATGGCATGCGAGGAGATGCAAAATATCATCAGCTTCTATATTATAAAGTATGTAATACCAAGTATGTAATACCACAGAATACAGAATATTATACAGAAATATGGTTTATTATCAAATGTAATGGTATACCAATGGAGTTCAAAATTGCAAAAATGTGTAATATACAATAAGCAAGGATGAAAGAAAAATATTTAATCTATAGTCTGAAGACTATACTAAAGTAACTAAACTTCTCAGTAACATGAGATGAAAGCTTTAAGATAATTTCAAAGTACAAACAAAATTAAACTTGTAACAATAAAAGAAAACCCTGGAACACTGTTTAATCCCACCTGAAATTCCTCCCCTGCCTGGAACCTATTTCATACATACCTTCTGGTTATGTTTACAAGGTCTTTCAAACAGTCTTGAAATGGTCTGTAGTGCCTGTTTACTACGGAGTCAAACAAAGCTGCTATGTCTGTGTGAAGCATATTACACACTGTTTCTGTCTGACTCTTGTCCTCTTCTAAATGAAATGGGTCAGAACCAAATATAAACTCTCGAGTCAGTGAACTCCCCACGTCTTGTCTGTAGAGATCTGAAGCAGCAAAAGATTCAGGGAGAAGGTATTTTGGGGGCTGTGCCTTGCAACCACATTGTGCCAAATTGTTGGGAATGCCTTTTCCTGAAATAAATAAAATAAATGGAAAAAAAAATAAAGAGAGGGAAGATAAATTAAGATTACCAACTGGTTCCATCAATTTCACCATACTTGGTCAAAAGACAGTTAATTCAGTACGCAAATGCTAAATAGTGACAGGTAATCTATTTTTACAGCATTATTTGACAAAAAATCCTAACCAACATGCATGTGGAGTTAGACTACATATACCTGAACTTCAATTCAATTTTGATTCAAAAGAGAAAAAAAGAAAGGAGTTAACATTTGTGTTCATGTTTACAAAATAACACTTTAAGGCTAAGTCTGTACAGTTTGCTGTGAGGCACATGTTGAAATATGAATCTAGAAGCCTGAGCTACAAAGCCTGGTTAACATACTCCAGTAAACTCTTTGTTACCTGGGTTGACATTGGTGATCTGGATAATCAGTACTATGAAGCTGGTTATTGACTCAGTAATTCAACACAGGGTTTTCCCATTGAGATCAGTGAACACTCACATAAAAGGGGCAGAGTTAGACCAATTGCAAACATAGAGTAAACATGCAGTGCAGCTTCTTATCCATGAAAAGCTTATAAATATCTTTCAGAAATTATAAGAATTTAAAGATATCATCCAGACTAAAAGCAACACTGTTGCAACAGCCCTGACTGCCCCGTATCAACAGCCAGAAAAGGAATGCTGGAAGAATATCTATGATACATAAACCCATTGCACATGCTAAAAAAAAGTACAAACTGATCTACTAACAGTGAGTAAAAGGGTGTGCGTCTTGCAAAATTGTGCGTCCTCCTTAGTATGTTTGCCTCATTGAATATGTAACTTGGGGCGTTCACACGCAATTTTGCGTGGAGTTGGAGGAGAACATGTAAATATATGATTTTAGCCAACGCAAACGATTTATCAAACCTGAAAGTAATTTTGCTGGTAGAAACTGCGCCTATATTTAGTACGTTTCAAAAGGACGTGCAAA
>JBAMHX010000018.1:7661712-7673368 GCA_037177515.1 Pseudomugil tenellus | reverse complement strand
TATTATTATTATTATTATTATTATTATTATTATTATTATTATTATTATTATTATTATTATTATTATTATTATAAAATGCTGAAGCTAGCTGGGTTGTCTGATTCCTCTGCAATTTATGTCTGAACATTTATTCAGACATAAAATATACTTTTTTTCAAGCTTGGCTCCTGCATTCTTCTACCCACACAATGTTTACCAAATAGACCCACAAGAGAGAACGTTCCCTGTCTGGCCATTGATATTTAATACCAGCACTTATTTTTTTTTTTTAATTTTCAACCAACAAAAATAATAATGATCTTAATTATAACAGAAATAACTACATAAACATATTTAATTTTATTCACATGTGTTTTAAAACCATTTTATCCCTAGGGTTGCTAGGCTGTTGCTAGACTAATTGTTGGTGTTGCCATAGCACCAAGGGACACCACTCCTTATCTTAGTTGAGGTATATTTAGCAGTTGGTTGTGATATCTTTCAAGGTTTTGAAATTAAAAATGCTACATTTTTAATTGAATAGAATGGAATACCATGTAATGTTATAACATCATGTAACATAATATCATGTATTATAATATCACAATATCATATAATTCGATTGCAGAAAAATGAAACTTGCTTGCAACCTATATATACCCTTTTCCTCTGTATCTACAAAAAGCATATACGTATTTGTCATTTGTTACATTATTAAACTTGCCAATATTTCTGGAATTTTTAAGGAACTAATATTGCTTAAAGAGATGGAGGCTTTTCTTTTTATTGCTGCAGTTCTGTAAAAAACAATACAATCCAATAGCATATGATAGCGGCTAAATTGCTGATGTTGTAACTCTACAAGCCAACAACACTGACAAGCAATGCTGACTACAGCAGTCTTAATGAGATAGCCTGGTTTGTGCCACCGAATGTTGCCACCTTCCTGTAGCTGAGCTTTGCACAGATAAAAATATGTTGGACCAGCTCCTGCACTCTCAGGGTTTTAGCAAACTGTGTTGTTGCCATCGGTAAGAGAAACATCATGCAAAGCATGATTGAAACAAACTTTAAAGTTATACAGTAGTTTATGTATCTTTTTTTCTGTAGCAGTCGGGCATAGTTGTCCATTTAAATAATTTTACTCTACTACACTTCATTTCTTAGTTCTCTTTGCTTTTGACAAGGCTGTCTACTTTTTATTTTTAAAGTGAATACACAAATATGTCCAACACAGTTTTAGCGACAGAAAAAAAGCTACTTCATTTCTGATTCAACTAGTGGTGCAAGAACAAAAAGCTTGAGTAAGAAATAGATTTGTCATATTAGAATAAAAGATGTGGCGTTGATTCACATCACTGAACCCAAGTATCCATTTTGTCCTTTTGTGTGAGGAACAAAATGACAGTGCTTACAGCCCCTGCTGCCACAAAGCAAAAGCACAGCGAGTCACTGTGCGCCTGAGGAGGATATTAAACAGGTTCTGTTATTTGGGAATCATTTATCCATCTGCAATGTTGCTCCTTGGCTGCACATTTAATCCCATAGAAGCAGCGCCATAATCAACCTTTGCAGTGATCAAACTGTTGATAACTTCACACTGCATTTATTTTAATTGTTCTGTTTTTATCTAAATTGGCTTTATGGAATCTAGTGGTCATATTCAAGATAAATGACATTGCAAAGGCACTTCTTCAGCAATAAGAAGCCTCTTAATATGGAATGAGCAAGAAAGAGGGGTCTTATCTCTTCTGTAACCCGGGGTAATTAAAGGACATTTGCTAGACTTTAATCAAAAGAGGAAATATACTCAAAGATCCAATAACTTGAGATGTTTTTATGTCAAACCCCTGTACAGCCAGTGATAAAACAAGAAATCTTTTTTTTTCTTGTACACAATACTTTATCAAAGAATCACATATAAAAACACTCATCTTTCAAGAGCTTTAGCTGCTATGTTCACCCTCAATACTTCAATTCTTTCATTGGTTGCACACTTTGACTTTGACAAGTTAAAGCCCTCAACTACTAAGAACATTCGAGCAACAGAAATACACACAACAGCACACAGACCCTTAAGTTTAAGATTTGAATGCAACACACGATATTCAAAAATATATCCTCTAATCTTGCAGTAGTTGCTTTTTTCCATTTGTACAGTTAGAAAAAATACAGTTAAATGGATTCATTGAGGGGGTGAGGTTGGGGGGTGGCGTGCTTTCACAAAGTCACAAGTAACACTGTGTTTTGCACCATAACGACTTTGGATACAGCAGTGAGAGCTCCATCCTCGCACAGCGTCTGCAGTCTCCTGTGTGCCGTTAAATATTAGGGATCATGATCTCCTGTGTGTTCACATGAGTGTTCACACACACTAAAAGGTATGAAACACTGTTCCCTGCAAGTGTCCTGAGAGTCATATATACTCATATTGACATTTCCAGGGTTCACCTCATTGTCATGTCATGTGTGTTCACATGTTGTTACTTCAGGGAGAGGGGTCTGATCCTGCATGACCACTTGAGGAGGGGTGGGGGCAGGGCGAGTGTTAGCCATCGAGTTTTTCTGTAGCTCCACTCCAAAGGCAGGAGGAGCATTCTGTAACTGTCTCCTGTACTGCACAAAACTGCAGGTTTTTAGGATGATAGCCAGTATGTTCTTTCCAATGAGGATCCCAGATACTCTGGCATCTCTGTACAGGATCATGTTCCCCCCGCGGATGAAGAGTGTGATAACATTGATGGTCACAAGGCTTAGGATTGGGTACAGAAGCATCTTGTGGGGGACGATGTTGATGCCCTGCATGCTGATCTCACTCAAGGACACACAAGGTAGCACAAGCAGCAGGATGTAGCAGTAGAAGAACATCAGGCCCTCTGCCCATAGAGGTAGACCTTTCTTTTGAGGTTCCCACAGGTTGGCTTGGATGTCCAGTATGTCAAGCAAGTCCACCACCACCCAGAAGAGTCGGTTGCGGATCTCTTCGCGCTTCTTGAAGGCGCGTACATATTCCATGTGGTCAATAGCAACAAGCACCACAAAGAGGACGGGAATGCAAATAGACAGCAGCAGGGTCAATGCTTTCCTTGCAAGAGCATCCAAGCTCTTCCTGTCCGCTTTGTAGTTTTGATACACAAAGTAGACCTTGATTTCCAGCACAAAGATGTAAAGAAACCAGAGTATCATGGCATAGCCTCGTTTTGCTGTGCGCACCTCAGCACCCACCCACACTGCCACATATCGCAACACAATTAAGAAACAGATGTCTCCCACCATCACCATGATGCAGATGCCAATCTTTCGAGGTCCGTGGTTCTGCTCCACCAGGTAAGCATCAATCAGTGCCATGCTGCTCATGATAAGAATGGTGGAAAGGCACACGTGGGGCTTATTGGTGGGGGGTGGGGGTACCATTCTTGCCTGGGTGAAAAGGGAGAGGAGGAGGAGTGTTGTTCAAGAGAGAGTGTAGGTTCCTCAGTTTATCCAGGGAGGAGGGGATCAGATGCTACACAGTGGTGCGCCCTTCCATTGCTTTTGTCTTGGCAAGAATCCAGTGTGCATTAATTGGATACACACAGATCACTTCAATCAATCTCCGTTCGTGCCCGAGCCACCTGCCGGGCAGACAGTAACCCTCATTTAGTAAGTGATGTTCATTGGAAAAAGGTCTTTATACATGCAGGTTCATTTGTTGAAATATTAGTGAATGTCAGGATCTGCCTACCTTTTACAACTTCATCATCAGTCCTTGGACATAACAGCTCAATCAGTGAGTTACATGTATTATTTAAAAAAAAAGGTGCTGCGTTGTGCTTTCGGTAAAGAATCCCTTTCGACAGCTTTGCTTTTATGGAAGCTTAGACTTGAGAGATTAAAATCCAGCTGATTACTCACTTGTGTCCCTTTTTGCACTTTATCCTAATGACTGGCAGTGAGCGATCATCCATGAGACTGCACTCGGAGATCACAAAACCCAAATGTAATCCACAGTAAAAGAAAGTAGAAAATGTTGAGGATGGTTTCCTTCTTTCACAGATGTAAATCCAAAACCCAAAGATAGGCTTCTTTTTTTCTTGTTTTATTAAGTAAAAGAGAAATCCCCAAATATTGCCATCATAATCCACTTACTGCTCACACTGAAGCAGGGGGAGGCATCGTAATGGTCACTAAGACAGCTTTCATTCTCTGCGGCTAAGGATCAAGGTTGTTGTTTTTTTTTTCTTGTGCTTCAAGAGTTTAAAAAGCCCAACGCCATTAAATTAAAAAGTCATAAAGTTAGTAAAAAAAAAATCTCTGGTAAGTCGTGCTTAAAAGAGAAATTCCTCCACAGAAGTTATTACCTTTATCATCCAAAATCCATAGACAGGAAGATGAAATCTTTTCTTTTGTTCTTGTGCGAGTGTGTGCATTTCAGAGAAGGAAAAACAGGGGCTTTAGTGGGTTTTTTCTGAAATGCAGTGTGTGTCTGACTGCCCTTCGCTGCTCAGCTGTTTTTAATGTGTGTTTCTGTGTGTGTGTGTGTGTGTGTGTGTGTGTGTGTGTGTGCAAGTTTCAGCTGTCTCCACGCTTCATTGTCGCTGTAAAATGCTGCCCCCTTGGCGAGATCCTGCCTGCTTCGCCGTTTTCTGTCTCCTGCTTAAGCAGCTTTTGCCAGGGACACCAGGATCAACAGTGCCAGTGGATTCCCCTGTATCCACTCAGTGTGCTCTGCCAGCACCGGTAGCACTGTGATGCTCCCACACAGCTGCCTCTTCCCGTCTGTTTCTGCGCACTTCTCTTGCCCTCTCTGTGAAGTAAAGAGACGCTCCTCTGGTGCGTGCAGACACACTCCTGAGATTCCTTTTTTCTTGCCCTCGCAGCTACCTTCCTCTTCCTTCTACCTCTTCTGCTCAAGTAAAGGCACTTGCTGTGTGGAGGTGACGCTCAGCAGAGCACAGCTGCAGAGAGACAGAGAGAAAAGAGGTAAAGAGAGAGAGAGGCACCAGAGAGAGAGACTTTTCTAGGGGGTGGAGAAAGAGAGCGAATAAGAGAGGGGGGAGCATTTTGCAGCTTAGCTGAATGCACAACTTTGCTCCCTCACTCAGTTTTTTTTCCTCCGCTTCTCCTTTTTCTTTTCACATTGTGTTTTGCACTGATATCCCATTTTCTCAGGCTGCTTCATTTGTGGCTCTCAGATAAAACGTTTTTCTTTGAAAAGCACATTACGGCGTCATTCCGTTATCCCTCTTGAGTTGGAGGTGCAGAGAGGAAGAGTGATCCAGTAGGGGAGAGGAGATCCTTCTCAATACGAGATGGAGAAATCCAGCTTCCCAGAAGACTGTGTGTCTGCAGTGTGGTGAGACCAGGGGTGGGAGGGAGGGAGGAAAGGAGGGAGTGTGCAAGGGGATGGCAGTGACTCCTCCTGACAGAGAGCCTTTCTATTGATCCACCAAGAGAGCAGTGAATCAGGACACTGAGATGGGGCCAGAGACCAAGAGATGAGGAGCAAAGGAAGATGGTGAGGTACAGATGTGGATAGAAGTGGAGGAAAAAGGAAAGAAGGAAGAAGAGTGACAACATAGAAGAAATTAAAGAAGACAATAAAAGATGTTGAGTGACTTTAAATCTTAAATTAACCTTTTTTTTTTATAATTCCAAATTGTAATAATAGTTGGGATAACTGATCATACTGGTGCAACAATTTAAAAAGGTAGAAAATGATTTGCTGTGTTACTTTGCGAAGCAGTATACTAACACTGCTAACTCTGTTTATCCAGCTGGGCCAATTAGGGATAATCCTTCCTCAGAGGAACCAAACTGCTTTCATTACTACAATATGAAGCCATTTACAGCTCACTTCATGAATTGCAGTTATTGAAGACTCAGACATATTGGTTTTCTATGCCGTGTGGTTGCACTTTTCATCCAACTGTGTAATGACAACTGAAGATAATTTCACTCAATCTTAGTGATTTTTTGCTGCTGTGAATGGATGTAGCGACCAGCTGTGGATCAGCTGACAGCTGCCGTCATGGCTGTTTATGACCTCTATCGTGCTTTTTTTCCACGGAAGCATATGGAAGCCTCGTGTCTGAGAAATGAACTGAAAAGCTATTAGCCTTTCAGCTGCTTTCTTATTGACTGTTTCCTCAGGATTTATCGTCCATAATTGAGCCTTGACAAGCAAAGTGATGAATTATATCCTTCTTTACAAACTGTAAAGTTGGTCTTCTTCCCTCAGTTGTAATAGTTATTATTCAACACACACTGCGGAACCACCTGGTGCTGAATAGTTTCAGAAACACATTTAACAGATTGTTAAAGGAAGCTTGGGCTGGAAAAATAAATCATGGTGTAATGAAAGGTCACAGGTGTGATCTCCTTGATAGGCACCCTCCTCATTAAAAAGCATGTGTCCTTGAACGGGACACTAAACTGCTACCTGCTCACTCACACTCACTCTGGGTGACAGCACCAGATAAGTGCTGGAATAATAAATGTAAATGAGTGGAAAATCAGAGGGGTATGGTCCTGTGATTTTAAGTTTTTCTCCCCATAAAATCAGTATTAGAGAGTAATGCAGCACCTCTTTTAAATACTTTATTCCTCCCACGTGCCATCAACTAATCTATCATTTATATCTTCATTTGCATGCCATTTGTGGTTCAGATTGCAGTCCAAGACTATATGTTAACCTCTTGATTAAAAGGGCAGTTAACTCAGGCTTGGACTTATGTTGAATATCTTCATGTATCCATGCTCAGCATTCCCCCTTTTTCTCTTCTTTTACTCTGTATATAATTTATGAGCAGCGAAGAAAACAGCTCAGGGTCTCTGAAGACATACTGTCTTGTTAAGATGAAACAGATCCATGCACTTCTTTCTTCTTTAAGGGAACTAGTGTAAAGATGAGTTCACATTAATGTAATTATATTGTAATCCTAGCACAATGCTTCATGTTTTATTAGATTTCTGACAATAGGAAAACATCTATGAGTATATTCTGTCCTCTGTCCTCTTTTCTTTGTCCAGCAGGCTTTGCTCAGCTGTCTACAGAGGACTGTCCTTGGCTCTGGGACAGGGACGCTGCATCATCACTTCTCAGCTCTCAAGCAAACATAGAAAAAAAACACAAACCACACACATTAGCATGTCTAACAAACAATCGAAAACACCATGAAGTGGTCAGAGTGTGGTTTTCTCAAAGCTCAGGTTAAACTTGTTCTGCTTTGAGTTCCTGCTCTTAACCTGCACATCTGATATCTGTCTATATACAATTTTCGAGGATGTCTTCTCACACCACAACACACTCTGTCCTAAGAAATGTTCCCTTGACAACCAACTACAGCAGCTTTAGAAACCTGTTTTCACATCTTGTTACAAAACGGGAGGAATACAGTACTGTGAGCTGCACCTTAAACACATCTTATACTACCCATTAAAAGTAGTCTGTACACATTGTAGGCAAAAAATGAAGAGAAAAACTAAATATACTCCTCCTTTCATACTACAATAGAAAAGTGGGCTTTCAATAACCATTTTTCTTTTTGCTGATTGCAATAGCAAGTTCAGTCAGTGGCCTATTCTTTCTTTTCCTTTGTACTCGCTGTAGCTGTCAGAGTTTAAATAAGACGAACCAAATGCATGACAGAAGAGGGAGGTTATGAAAGCAAAAGGCAAAGTTTATCTACACAAAATGAGTACAAGGTTGAACAAAACCAGTCAGGCAAAGAAAGATGGTGGACCTGACTGAGACACAATCTGGGATAAAAGAAAGGCCCCAAGAAAGCTGCAACTACAAAGCACAAAGCACCAACTTGAAGCACATGGAGCGTGATCAAACATTCAAAAGATGCAACTTTCCACATCTTCTTCTTCTCTTTTTTCTGAGTAATCATGGGGAATGGAATAGTAAATATGTGAAGGTCGATTCAAGAAAACAAGCAAGAAGCAAATGCTGCGCAAAGTCACATTTGCTGAAATGTAGGTGTACCAGTGAAAGTAGTGTTACAGAGATGGATAATAAAGTGCAGCTGATATGTGACCCAATAAAATTCATTTTGATACATATACATATATCTATAAATATATATAAATGCTATACTACAGAAGTACTACTATACTATACTACTGAAGTACTAATCATCAGTACTATCCCAGGCAGGAGGCAGGGTACTCCCCATAGATACAACTAGAACTACATTGAAAAGCATCCTACATGATATAGTGTTCAAAATGGTTTCACAAACTCATCTTCTTATCTTCATATTTATCTCCACAAAATGGAAACTAGAAAAGCACTCGGAGAAAGCGCAGACCTCCGCCAAGCTTATCCTTTTTCTAATGGAAGATGGCCCTAATTCCCAATGAATCCTTTTAAAAAATTGTGGATCCAGACAGTGATCCAGATCACCCCCAAAATGTAGCCAATTCTTCATTTTCCAATTTTGGAAACGTCCTGAAAAATCTAGGGAAAATCAATTCAATACTTTTCAAGTTATGTTGTGCACAAACAAACACACAGACAAACTCTCTCAAAAATGTTACCTCCTTAGCAGAGATAATTATGATCACTGAAGGAAAATGATGGAGGATGTAGTTGGTTTTGTGTCTATTTTCAGGATGCACTATTGTATCCTATTATGACTTGGTACAAAAGGGTACAAAGAAAAATGAAATGTGCATTGCTTAAAAAGATAACAAACAAATTCAATTTCAAAATCAAACTTTTACATAATCGGTTTTGCTGTGCAGTAAATGAGAATATAAAAAAGGCTAACAAAATTTTTTACTCAAGTCAAATTTTAAAAAAATATTGATGACTAATTGGAGCAGCGCTGAAAGAGAAATTGTAGAGATGTCAGGACTAACAAGACCTACAGGCTTCAATGCAACAACCAGGTGTAGAACAATGCTGGTCAGCTCAACCACAACAGGGCATATTTAGTTTGTACCCCGATACTGAAGAGATGATAAAAGAAGCACTGAAACTCCTAAACATGTTGATTAACCCAGTCTCACTACAAAAGGTCTGATGGAGTCCGTGTGTTCAAAACCCTGTGCTGCATTCTAAACAATGAATTGCAAGATGGCAATATTTCCCTTTGATTGTGTTGTCTGGAGGACAGAATCAACATGGAAAAAACCAAATATCAATCCTGATCAATAAATAGTTTGTTTAATGTTTGATCCTTATTTGCTTTGTGTTTTTTGTAACTATGTGTCTTAGCTTCAAAGCTTAACCAGATATGCTAAACCTAATCATTTCATCCTCACTACTACAAATTTGGAATAGAATCTCATTTTACACATTTGCAGAGGCATCCATATGCATCACTTAAGGTATTTTTAATTTAGACATGGAAAGATCTAACATATAGCCCTTAAGGATTATACTAACACTGCGTTCACACTGTAGGTCTTAATGCTCAAATCTGATCTTTTTACCAAAATCGGATTTCTTTTTATGTGTGTGATCATTCACATTATCATTTTAATGTGACTGTCATCACATTTAAGTGTGAATTGTATGTTGCCTTGAAGTGTCATACATGCACAGAATAAAAGACGACGCTACTATCTGTGTGGTGTTACGGAAATATAAATGCATGTTTTACGTGTTTGTTTATCAATCTGGAAGCACTTGCACCATCAGAACTAAAAAAAAAGTATAACAAGTTGATAAATAAAGTGATATTGCTGTGTTCCCCTTCCACAGATGGAGACTCACGTTTTTCTCACAAACAGCAAGACCATTCAGCTTGAGGTCACTTTGGCACAGATTAAATATGCATCCAAATGAGGACAACATATTGATCATTAAAAATTCTAAACGAGTCACATTTGGGCAAAAAAGAAAGTCGGTATTGTGCTCCAGCATAAAGTAGCATGCTGGCATAGTTTCTCAGTCATCTGAGGCTACATTATAATGCAACTCCATTCTGATTTGTGTCCATATGTGACTCATGTCTAAATTTTTTTGATGACATAATTGTTATCAGTATTACTTTAGAGCTGCATGCCATTCGTATTTAAGGGTAATATAGGTCACATTACAATGACAATGTGAATGACCACGCAAAAAAAATGGATTTCTGTAAAAAAAAAAAAAAAGAAAAGAAAAGGATTCAAGCATTATGACCTGCAGTGTGAAAGTAGCCAGGGTCATGGTAATCCCAATGGCTTGAATCAAAGGCAAGAAAACTTCTTTGAAAATGTTTCACTTCTTATCCAACAGGCTTTCTGAGTTCTTATCTGAACTCAGAAAGAAAAAACATTTTAAAGAAAACTTCCAGTTGCCTTCCAGTTGCTCTTAGGAATACTAATTAGCAGTCAAATGCTCGAACTGAAAAGGACAACACCTACTGAGTTCAAAAGAATGAGGATGAAGCCCCAAAACGATGAAGATCAAATATCAAAGCAACTGCACCACAAAGAGAAGCCACATCTGATCATTCCGTACATTTCTAATACTACAAAATGCTTTCTAACGTGTGGCTTTGCACTTCGGAAGCTCCAACACACAGAGTCATCAAAATGTGTCAAGATCTTCAGAGTGTAGCAGAAAAGACAGGAACTGCAAGTGGCAGGGAGAGCAGGAAGGGTCAAGGGTAGTGGGAAAAGATGTGCGGGACAAGTTTTATTCTAGCAGTTTCTGAACTGGCTCCTATTTCTTACCTCCGCTTTAAGAGTGTCTGCTAAAATCTGTTATGAGACAAGATACAGCAACACATTGACAATGTTGTAGGCAAATGCGAATGCAAATTAGGTAGACTGGATTTACTGAATTTAAGATACTTAAGCAAAAAGAATACAATTTGATTAGGCCCGTACTCTCTATGGAAAACAAGGTAAAGCTAAAGGTATCTGTGGGGCTGTTTAACTGGGTGGAAGCACATGAAAAAAGGGGAAGAGAGAATAAAGTAGTGTTGCAGAGCATTACTGCTTTAAAGTGTATCATGTGAACAAAAGAGAAATGGGAGCAGAATGAAGGAGAAATTGTTAATCCAGAAGAAACTGTGGAATGGATGAAGATTATTCTTTTAAAAAGCCAAAGTCAAATGCACAAACTGGTTTAGTGAGAGTGCAAGTCTTTCAAAGGTTCATCAAATCTAAATGAAATTTTGCTCAAATAAAGTGCGCCTATATTTGACATTATTAAAAGAGAGGTGTAAATAGTCTGTGTTTGTAAAACATGCTTGCGGTATTTGTTGTAAGAAAGAGACATTGAACTATAGCAAGGAGATGCAGAATGCATTTTTCACTCTTGTGTGAATATTTTTGCGATGAACAAGGAAACAATTATCAAACCATTTCGCTTATCCAGCATTGCCATTTTGGAGCCATTGGAGGAACTCGGGATAGATTTGAAGTCACAAGCATGAGTCACGTAATACCTGCAATGAGACAAAACTGCTTACAAGTCTGCACTTTTTACATCTGAGTCATCAGCGTAACGTAGCAGCCACAGCTGGTATCCCCCAATCCCGTTTTTCAAATGTGTTGTCCTAAATTTTATGTGGCCCCAGTTGGTGATGGTTAGAAGTTTTTCACGCTGTCTGCAGTCGTTAACTGAGTCCAAAAAGACTTTTTACAGTAGCTGGATTTCCCAAAACCATAGAAAATGATTGCATCCACATGCAGATTGTGCACCATCAGACACGGAGCATGTGTACAGAAATAGCAAACAGGCGTTCAC
>JBAMHX010000018.1:7621064-7644658 GCA_037177515.1 Pseudomugil tenellus | reverse complement strand
CAGTCCCTCAGCATGGCGTTGTAACAGTACACCACCCAGCCCGTAGCTGCTTGCATCTGCGCTCACTATTGTAGGTTTATTAACATCAAAGAATGTAAGTGTGGGTGCTGTGAAGATGAGGTGTTTCACCTTGTTGAAAGCTTCAAGTTGTGCTGCATCCCAGGTCCATGCTGTGTCCGTTTTCAGTAGGTTGTTGAGTGGTTTTATAACTTCTGACAGGTTTGGTAGGTATCTGGCCAAGTAGTGGACCATCCCCAGGAACCTTCGGAGGCCTGGCACATCACCTGGCGGCTGTACCTCTGTGATGGCGCTCACTTTGGAGGGGTCGGGGCGGATGCCCTCTTCATCGATGAGGTGAAGGTAATTCAGTTGCTTTTGGGGAATGAGGCATTTTCTGTCGTTAAGCTTCAAGCCTGCGCTCTCCAAGATCCGCAGGACGTTCTGGAGCCTCTCTTCATGCTCCTTCTCATCCCTTTCATGCACGAGAATATCGTCCATGAACACCTCGACTCCTTCTTGGCCTCTGAACAGCATCGCCATCTCCCTCTGAAAAATCTCAGGTGCAGGAGATCCCGAATGGGAGCCGCTTGAAGAAGTACCTCCCCATGGGAGTGATGGTCAGCTTGGCTGTCTCGTCCTCCAGAGGGATTTGCCAGAAACCGCTAGCTGCATCCAGCTGGGAGAACATGCGGGATTCTGCCAGTCGTGGCAGAATGTCATCAATGGTTGGTAAGACATACCTTTCTCTTTTCACTGCCATATTCAGTTTCTTGAAGTCAACACAGATTCTAACATCATCCGTTCGTTTAGGAACTGGGACCATTGGGGCACACCACTCTGTTGGTTCTGTTATTTCCTCATTGATGTCACACCTAACCATTCTCTTCAGTTCTGCTGTAACCTTAAGGAGCATGGATGCAGACACTCTCCTCGCAGTGTTCACACTGTATGATACTGCATCACCCCTAAGGCGGATTTTAACAGGCTTTATCCTCATGAGGCCCACATCTGTATCAAATGTGCTTTGGACCTCATCCACCTCATCAGGCCCATTGCTACCGCAACGGCCCGGCCCAGCAGATTGCTACAGCTGTTTGTTTTGACCACATGTATTATGAACCGATATGGCCAGCCTTTGTGCTTCGTTAAGGCTGTGAAATGTCCTAAACCCTCAAGTTTCCCCCCTGGGCTGTCAAATTTCAGCTTATAGTAAGCTTCATCTGATATCACGCTGGCATCAGCGTCGATGTCTATTTTAAAGATCACAGGAGTGTCTCTGATGGCCAATTTAACAGTCCATGGTGTATTGGAGTCTGCAATATAGGTGTACTTTGTTTTGATCTCACCTAGAAACTGTTGTCCACAATGGTCAGCTTCCTTTCCCACTGTGGTTATCTCGTTCACTCTGGCGGAGCAACACACAACAGCGATAGATGGGTTGTGACCGTTTTAAACTAAATTTACCAGCTTATTCACAGCTCCAAAACATTCAGCAAATTTTGATTAAACTCTCAGCTGTTTTATGTCAAAGTTAAAAACTTTATACTCGCGTTTTAGCAAAATAACTGTTAATTGCTCACACTGTGACTTTTGTTTCATGCATTTTTCTCTCTGTTTTTATTTGCTTTCTTTTAAAAGTTTGTTTTTAATGCTTCCTTCACTCCGCTGTAATGCTTTTAATGTTCTATGTGAAGCAGTTTAAATGGTCTTGTGCATGAAATACAACAACAAAAATAAACTTGCCTTGAAACATCAAACAATTGCATGTTTTTAAGAATGGGAACCTTGAAAGTACATCCATAACATTGGCTTTGCCATTAATTTTTGCCAAACATGATTCACTCTGCAGTGTATTTGATGCTTGTTTTTTTTGTTAGGTGCTTTATAATTATATCCCCAAATTGGGGATATTATGGTTTCATCCCGACCACCGCCAGATATCCTCCGTGTGAGCAAGATAACTAGGACAATTGGAATTTGATACTTGGTGTGCCTGTTTAGGTTCCTAAGGAGACAAACTGGCTTAAATTTCAGCATTTTGGTATTTATTGTTTCGTCACTAGGTGGCGTTTTATGCAAAAACATCATATTTGTGCCTATATCGCTGAAACTATTTTCAACTAGATTTTGATACTCTGTTTACCTGTTTAGGTCCCCAAGAGGATGATCTGTATGAAATTTCACAATTATCGGATTTATGGTTTCCCCACCAGGTGGCGCTTAATGCACAAAAAATCAGATTTTTGGCTATATCTCTGGAACTATTCGTCTAATTGACTTTAAATCAAGTGCAAACAATAGGTCACAACCTCAGGATGCATCCTGTCCTGATGTAATACCAGGCTGGTTCAAAGTTTCCAGGTGGATCTTTGTGACTGAACATGTGCATCTTTATATAATTGTATTGTGTCTATTCGAGGATTGGGGAATAGGAGGATTGGGGGCATTCAGGGATATACACCTTGCTGTCACTTGGGATATATCCCCAACAAATTAAAATAGCTAATATAGCATATGCTGTCGGAAGGCCTATGCCGCTTCTGAGACTATATGCCTTGTTTTGAATACAATCTTATGAATATTGCACTAATTTTCTTTATATTGCTGAGATTGTTTTAATTTTTTTACATAACTGCAACATTTGGGTTGATTCATCAAAGCTGCAGCATCTCATAGGAATATTGTAAGGCAGTTGTCATAGTTGCAGCCACACTGTGTGTAGTCATGATGCCTGCTGACTGTTTCCTAACGACCAGAGGCTAAATGTTGTCAGCTTTCTGTCCATAAGCAAATTATTATTTTAGATTAATCATGATCTACATGACCTTTGGTTTAATACATGGTTTACATGGTTTAATAAATGGGTGTATTATGTCAGTTTACCAAACTGCAGAAAGTGTAAGCACCACCTTACAAGACAGCAGTAGTGAAGACCTTAACCATGATTTATTTCACCATATTCTACATTACGTTTTATTCATGTTTGTTGCTATAGTGTATTTTACATGCATGGCAAGGAAAATATATTTGTATATCACAATTCGACAGGATGATTCAAAGTGCTTTACAGAATATTAAAACATTAAAACACAAGCATGATTTCAAATTAAAATAGGAGACAAAAAAAAGGCAATTAAAAATTATTAAAATCATGTAGATAAAAAGAGATAACAATTAAACAGATTAAAAAAAGTTCAGATCATGATCAATTACAAAACATAATGCTCAGAATTGTACCTTCAGGAAATTGTTTTTACAACTAATCTGTAGGATTTTCATTAGTTTTACATTATATAATATATTTATATCATATAATTTTATTATATGATATATATATATATAATTTATTTTTTAAGGTTTTCATTTGTTAAGTTTAATGAAATGAAAATATTCAGCTTTTGCAGTGTTCGGATTTTGGCACAATATTGGCCTGTTTATAAGCAGATTGTGCGGTGAGCATTACAGTTCACTTTCTTTCAGTAAGACCCACCCACTCATGTTTTCTCCTTTCTCCATCTTTTCTCTTTGCTAAATGTGACTATTTTCTTAACCACAAAGACATAATTTTACCAGACACCAAAGGTGGTACATAGAGCTAATACATAGAGTTTGCATTTCCTAAAGTCCAAGACACATTTTAAAAATATCTTCCCATTTTTTCCTATTTTTTATTACAAACAAAATTTCAGAACAGTTGGGAAAATGTGTAAAATATAAATGAAAGCAGAATGCACTGATTAGTCAATCTTATAAACCATATTTTATTCCTGATGGTCCATAACCAAAAAATAAATAGATTTCAAAACTGACACAATTTCATGGAAAATATTAGTTTAATTTCAATTTGGGGACAGCAACACATTTTTTTGAAAAAGGTTTGAACAGGGACAACAAACAGTTGTAAAATTTAATGGCACACATCCAAAACAACTGAGAGAGATTTTTTACGATGAATTATATTAACTAGCAATATGACTGGGCATGAAAGGACCATTTCAGTGATGTGGAGCCTCTCAGATGGGAAGACTGCATGTGAAAATGGTGGGGAAGTTACATAAAAATGCTTATCAACATTAAAGTGGGAAGGTTTTTAAGATACCACCATATTCTCAGGAGATTGACAAAAAGAAAAAGCAGAGCAATTCAGAAACTCGGGAGAAATCTCTTTGCACACAGATCCAAATGCACGTTAAAGCTTGATCATATAAAGAAGAAGCCATATGTGAACGCATCCATTTCCTCTGGGATAAAGCTTCTTTAAATGTAGGTAAGTGGAAAACTGCATTGTAGTCAGATTAATCCAAATCTGAAACACTTTCTGGGAACCATTGTTTCCATGCCATGGAGACTGTTCATCCGATTCTATTCCCCCTCCTTGGGTAGGAAAGTTGAATATTTTAAGGAAACAATGTCAAACTATATTGCATCCATCACAATAACAGGAGAAAATCTGGGTGATGAACAGGTATACCTGCAGCGCAGACCACTTACGTATAGAAAACATTTGGTGCAATATGAAATTTTTTCAATCTATGTCTTTGACAGATGTGAAAAGCAGAAGCAGAAGGAAACCTGTAAAATTATTCCCCCTTTAATTCACCCAGAACTCCGCAGTTGAGCCTGTAATTGATTTGTACATTTTCAAGCAGCATTTTCTGAGACTATGATCAGCATGAATGAATGTCTCGGTTCTTGAGGTACACATGGAGGTGCATGTGGTCTCAGGACGTCGATGTAAAATAAAGTGAGGTGTGCTTTTTCAGTTAAACAGTAAAGCTACAGGCTACATTCTTCAACTTCATCATATGTAACATATGTTCACTCTGCACTTCTGTAATAATGTACAGTTTGTCTTTTATAAACCTATTTCCAGTCAAGTTTGTGGAGTTCAATTTTTCGGTCATATTTGCCCTATGTGACCTTCCGCTGTTAATGGACTTTTTTTACAGATTCAATTTCGACTTTCTGAGGTTGTTATTTCGTTCCTCTGAGGGTTGCTTCTGGCAACAACAAGGGCTACATGACCCTGTTGTTTTTTTTTCCAGTATCCCTTCTATATTTTATCAATTGCACTCAAAGAGCTTCATTCCCTTAAAGAGTAGTTCCACACCACTTCTATCTCCTTGTTAGACTCCCTCAACATCCTCTCCTGTGTTTATTGTGAGTGTCTTGCTTGAATACAGCAGCTTTTCTCCCTGCAGGAACTGTGAGTCTGCACATATTTGATGACAAAAGCCAATCCTGCAGGTGTCTCACACACTATCAGTCTTAACATCTGTCACGGCATCAGCCAATCTTAAACTTTAAGCTTTTTATCATACCCAATCTTACACAGAAATTCTGCTGTTTCCCTGTCATGTTTTTCTTTTTCTTTCTCAGTTTTAATTGAACAGTCTCCTTTGTCTTTGGTGTTTTCACTGTTGCCTACCAGCACTCTCTAAAGCACACTAATTATAACTTGTATATTTAATCTGTGCAAACACTCTGCATCTACAGTCTACAGGTTGCCAGTGGAGACACTGTTCTCAGTCAATAAATAGTCCAACACAAAAACCATTTAAACTACCATGTGTTTCTGTTTTTCTTTCTTTTTTTCCGTACAAATTAGGCATAACGATCTTCATGAACAGGCTATAGACAGGCCAAGTGCCAGATTTAGCTGATTGCTGCCCTGTTTCCAGTCTTTATATAACACTTAGCTTAGCAGTTGCTAACTTGTACTTATCAAACATGAGGGTGGTTAAAATAAATGTATTTAACAACAACAGATTAACAATTTTACACTGTATATTTTAGTTCTGCAGATGATAGTACATATTTTTAATGACACATTTAATCTACACCCACGTTGTACACAGTTACATTTGTGGGATAGCATGTGATGGGAAAAAATACAACTTTTTACTTGTTCACATTAAAAAGCTGGAGCAGAGCTGACAGCATATGTTTTAAGATGGCAAAGAGAAGCGATCTGAATGAAAGATGATCCTGTTTACTTCTGACTTTTTCACACTTTGTGTGGGTTTCATACTTGATGCTGTAATTCTCTTCAGCTTCCTGAACTTCAAATCTGCACTCAGCTTGTTGTTGTTTATGCAAATAAGCAAGCGATTCATGAGGAAAATAGAGTAGCTTAAGTTTGAAGTAGGATATGCAAATCGTTGAACATAAATATTTAGACTGAAATGGAAAATACAGCGGTCAAAGCACTGATTCTCATAAAAGTTACTAAGAAACTAACTTTATTTTCTAAACAGCAAAGAATGAAACTATTATGAACAGTGATGAACAATATTTGGCATGTTTAAACCATTCATGCTATCTGCTTTTCTAAAGTGTAAGCAACTACTATCTACAGAAAGTGACGAGGCATAGGCACCTCATGCAGTCCCATCTCATAGAAACTGAATTATCCCTCCATGATATTGTCATTTACAGATTTTAAAAGACCTGCTTGCTCTGCCAGAAAGCCATCCAGCCAAACCAAATCCACAATTTGAGATAAGTTCTCCTGGTTTTACATGCAGTGAACCACAGATCTGCAACCAGGTTATCACTGCTTTCTGTGATAGGCAGAAACAAGTAATCTGACCACCTAAGGTCTCTGCACAAAGTAAGTTTGACTTTTTTCAGTCAATTCAGTTCCATTTAGCTTAGTATATTTGTACAGCACACATTCAATCCCAGAATAAAGAGAATTAAAAATCTCAGTTCATGTCCGGTCAAGTCTAAACCAATTAAATTGAATTACATCAACTAAATTCAAATTCAATCGAATATAGTCCACTTCACCATGATATTATTTCTAAAATTTAATTTGAAAAAAAGTACATCTGCACTTAGAGCAATGTTATGTGATCCAATGAAGTTGCCATAGTGACTGAGCATTGCTGAAATCCTTGTAGCATCCTCGTCAGTACTTGTTTTTATAAATTGTTTATCACACAGCCTTCTTATAAAGGATCATTTTTGACATTTGATATTTAACTCTTGACACTTGATCCTTTTTAACAAGCAGGCACTTTAAAAAATATATTCTACATCTGTCAGGAAATATACAATGTTTTGAATATGGTGTAACTTATAGTGTGGCAAAAAATGAGAATAAGAAAGCAGGAATAAGAGCAAAATTAAGGCAAATTTATTTATATAACACATTTCATGCATAGGTCAAACCAATGCGATGTACATGATCAAACAGGAAAGCACAAAACTGAAACATTGTCATCATCATCATCATCATGACTGTACATATTCAAGAAAATAGATTAAAAAAAGAAGAAATCATTTTGGCTCCTGATTTGGAACTAAAGGTTTGGGACAGACTTCCACTTTGTCAGGTTCACCAGGTATAGATTTAACCCTGGGGATGGAAATCTAACCTAACTGGATCTTAAGTCTTGATGGCTTATGAGGCACCAGCAGATAAAAAGAAAAATGTATTTTGTCCTACAGCTGTTCGGTGCCTTGAATGCCAGCTGTAAAACTTTTAAATGGATTCTCTGGTGCACAGTGTCATGCCCTGCTCCGGCCTATTTGCCTAAACACCGTCACCTGCCACCAGATTTGTTATCCCAGATCACCTGTACCTGTTCCCAATTCCCTCACAGCTTTATATCCCTCAGCTCACCAGTCTTGCCTTAGTCGGACACTGAATGAATGAATGAATGAATGTACATACACTCATGCTTGTTCCTGCTGCTCCTGCCTTCCCTGGTCTCCTGGATACCCCACAGCCTGCCTTCCTGCTCCTCATCCCTGCATTCCTCCTGGACTTCTCCACCTTCCCTACAGTTTCAGTTCATCCTGCATTATATTCCAATAACTCCTATTAACCTTCCTTTTGGCTCCGGCTCCCTCCATTGTTACACATAGGAAGCCAATGCAAAGATCTGAAGCAGAGCAATACAGTATGTCCCCATCTGCTGCAGTTGTCTTGTGACTTTTTTTTCTTTTTAGAGACCTACAGGAATGTCATTACAGTAGTGAAACTGAGAATGTAAATGCATGAATATTCTTTTCAAACTCTCACTGAGGATTCAGCTTCCTTATTCTAATATATTCTTCATGGGATAAAAGACTGAAGAATTCCTTTAGGATGGTTGTTGAAACTTTGCTCCAAGACCACAAGGAGGACAAGATTTCCGTTTTGATCTTAGCATAACGTAAAGGGCAGCAGGATGATTTAATGTTATCATACCTTTGCAATGATATTTATGTTCAGTCTTATAAATATTCATTTTTGACTAACGTTCCCAGAACTGTACGATTTGGCCTTAAATAACTTGTATTTTTCTGAGGTCATAATGCAAAGTGGCTGCATTAAAAAAATACTAGCTGTACTATTTTTTTCCCCCTTCTACTTAATATCATGATTTGAACAAAAAGATGAAAACAAATCAGCGATGTAGTTTCCTGCTAATCACATGAGGCCAATCTGTTTCTTTGGCGCTTGTCTTTCCATCCTTGAGAATAAGAGTTTTAAAAATATAGCACAGCTTAACATGCAGTCCATGGAGGAGCCGGCTTTCTTATTGACAGGGCGAATGCACACGTGGGACAGGGATTGAAACCTCGCCTCTCCTAACAGCAGCTCGATATCTGTAAGCCTCAAGGCAATTATATTTCCTACCATTTACGGCCCCAGTCCTTCTCATCTCAATGAACCCACATTAACTGATAACCTTCATTTCACTGCAGAGGCTGATCGGTATGCTTCAAATTGCTCCACATCACACAATACAAGGAATCTCTGTCTATTGGCTGTGTTGTAAAGCAAACACTTGGAGCACGTGAATATCTTGCTGTGGTGTGATGAGGGAGAGCCATAAAGCACACACACTGAATCTTGGGACTGCAGCACCTCCAGTTTGACAGGTTTCATGTGTGTACTTTGTACGATGTAGAGGCCACCACAAAACTGAAAGACAGACACCAAAAGATCCTGCCCTCAGTTTCTTTAATGTCAAACTTTTGAGGAAAGCTTAGACATCTGAACTGCCTTTGTACATCTGATCCTCTACACAAGACATTGCAAACTAAGAAACCTTACCTTTTTTTCAGACTTATCACTTGGGCTCAGAAACTTGGACACAAACAGTGACTGATCTGAAATGTATCTTTAGAGGCAGCGCTGACAATGAAATAAGGGCTGAATTTTTTTCTGTTTGTTTGCTTTTTCTACAAGTGTCTGAGAAATATCCAAAAGCCAGACAACTGTTCTGTTGGTTTAATTGCCTCAGGACATGGAACAAGGCACCCAACATGGAGAGCTGCCAGCCAAAAACAGTGTGGTACCATCATACTGAGAGCCTCAGAGAAGATTGTAGACAAAGGACGAAGACGAGACCGGAAAAACTCATTTGTGAGAGACATAATGTTACAAGCTAGTTATTTTGGCCAAAAATGAGAAATGGGTTTTTGGTTTTTTGTTTTTTTTTATCCAACATATTAGCATGAAAAACATCTCTCCTTTTTGTGAAGACAAATAAAATCATTCACATTAAATAGTGTTGTTTCTTTTAATGTTTTGCTAACCTCCACAATGAGCAGGATAATGTACCGTCTGACAGTCATTATGGAAAAGTAAACCGTATGTTGATTAGAAAGGATTTAAGTGATCAATAAAGACAGAAGAATGCAGGTCATGTAACCTGATACTAATGAAACAGCTGCATGAGCATCAGCAGCACTAAATGGTGGTAAAACATCCAAAGTTAATTCTGGATCCTGAACCCAGTTTTCTTTATTACTTTATGAAAAGCCACAAAGCTTTGCAGGTCATATGAGCAAACTAGCTTTTTGTGTGTCAATCTATTAACAAAAGAAATCTCTTATTTGTGAGGCTGACTCTAGAGAATGACAAACATTGGTCTGGCTGTAAAGAAAATATCTGAAGAACAAGAAAGGCAAGACACAATAGCATTCGTTGTTGCCACAGTTACTGGTGGTAGCATTACAGTGGCGCTGCAAGTTGATGGCAACATTGTTCAGCATGAGCATAAACTCAAAAAGTTACATGGAAACTAGAAACTAAAAATATATTCATTCAAAGCTGACAAAAACCCACAATATGCAACTGCAAGTATTAAAAAAGATGTCCATCAGGGCAAATTATGAGTGAATAGGGATGGCGGATGATCATCTCTCTGTCTTAGTGTCTGGTCATTCATAATTGAACATGTGTGTTACATAAATTCCTCAAAGCTTTTGTTCTTTCCAATTAATAATGAAGTATCTCATGACTTTGAGTAAAAGTGGTTTAAGGCAAAAGGGATAATCCAAAATAGAAAAACAATTCTTGATATAAAAAACACAGTTTTTGTGTTGGAAATGTAGTTTTATTTTGATCATAAGACGACTACTTAAGTTGTAATAATCATCACCACATAGTCAGAAATTTACATTTCATATATTTTCTTTTAGCTCTTCTCATTTTTGCCACTCCAAACAGATTTTAAAAAACTGTTAGGTTTTTGGTTTCCTGATTTATTTTGTAGTTTTTCCTGTTTTTCCCTGTGTTTCTGTTTTTGCTTTTTATCTTAATTAGTTTCACCTGGGGTTGATTTTGGTCATTGTTTTCACCTGTGTCTTGTTCTGTTTTGTGTATTTATACCCTTGGTGAACTTTCCCCCCTGCCTGGTTCCTTAGATTAATTTGTGGTGAGTTCATGTGTAGTTCTTTTGGTTATTCCATTAATAAATCTAGTTATTCTGCACCGGCTGCCTTCTCCTTTCCTGCATTTGAATCCACCACCCTCTTTGCCATTGTGACACTAACCTAACGTAAAAACTCAATGTTGTTTATGTAGCTTAGATTCACAGCTGCAATTCGGGTTTGTAATAGTATTACCATTTCTTTTATTACGTACCAGTTGGAATGTGTCAGGGTGTATTATATCTATTGGAGGATTGGGGACGTTCAAGGATATACCCCTAGCAGTCGCTTCAGGCGGAATAGGCCTTGTTTAAACTGATTTTAGTGGATAAATCAATTCATAGACTCCATTAATGTCTGGAACAATGCATTTAATTCCATTTTAATTTAAAACGGTAAAAAATATGCCTGGTAAAAACTGAACAGACAAGTTTAAGGAGTCATTTAGTAATAGTTCCAGCTGTTCTCTAAATAAGCGTATACAACATGCTACAGTATTTTATTTTTAACTTCATAAATTTAACCAGGGCAAGATTAACCAGTGTCAGCTGACCTTGTCCAGAGGTACACAAGTCCGGTCCTTAAGATCTACCAATTTGAATTTTTTAAAAAATTTTCCCCTCTCCAAAACACCTGAATCAAAAAGCTGAGTTTACTCTTCTTCACCACCCTTTTTGAGACACTCTTTTGATTCAGCTGTGTAGGACAAGGGTTGCATCTAGATGGTCCATCTCGCAGACTGAACATTAGCACCCCTGCTCTAGGGAGATCGGAAAACTTGCTAAGTTGCTAAATTATAAACCTTATGAATAAATAAATAAATTATAAGTCTTAATGTGTTAAAGCCCCACCCATAATACACACACACACACATATATATAAACTGTACTATATATATGGCAGCTACTCTTCTGTAGGTTTTGGGTGTTTCCTGCAGCAGCTCATATGAATGATGCTTCAGGTAGAACTTGAAAAGCTGTTGAGGAAATTATGTTAATTTAAAATCTCGTATAGGATCAGAGAGAAATATAAAACCTCCCTTGATGGCTGGAGATGGATACCTCCATGGATTTTCTATTCTCATTGACCTCTGCTGCATGCAAACCTCTTGTACTATTTGCTGTTCTCTGTTCACAGCATCACTCCTTTGGTCACATGGTTTAAAAGGGTTTTTTTTTTTTTTTATTATAGTGAACTCTTGTCAATGACACTATCATTTAAGTAAAAATGATAATGATGATTGCATAGTGAAAATAGCTGCAACATGAGCTCAGAATTAATAATGGGGGCTTTTCTCTTGAAACTGGATGTAAAAGCAGGTTAAAAATCTATGTGAAAGTGTGTGAAAAGGTCATCTGTGACTTTTCCTCAAGATACATGTAAAATAGACCTATTTAAATGCAACGCTTAATAATTAAACTGAGGAGGCAAAACTGAATAAAATTATTTTCCCCTCAGTCAATAAAACTTACATTCAAGGACGTTTACACCCTTTAAAAACAGCATATGACATAAGATGATCATTTCAGTCATCTTTTATCTCATCTTAAACGTTAGCATCACAATCAGCTATACAATTTGGCTTTCAGCTCTTTTCCACCTGTCATTCTGTTCACTGTGCTCACCACTGGAAAAAAAAAACTTATGATACAAACAAGTGCTTGTCCCATAAAATACATGAAACTGAACCGCACAATGTTATCTGCAAAACAAAATAAGATTGTTTCTGGAACTGATGTATTCATTTATTCATTAAATTCATGTTCTATACCTTTTAATCCACTTCAGGGTCGTGGGCAAGTTGGACCATATCCCAGCAATTACCAGGCAAGAGGCAGGAAACACTCTAGACAGGTCGCCAGTCCATCACAGGGCCAACACAGAGAGACAAACATTTATTCACGCTCACATTCACTTCTTGGGACAATTTAAAGTGATGGATTAAGCTACCATGCATGTCTTTTTTAAGGTTGGAGGAAGCCAGAGTACCCGGAAAGAACTATTATTGTAGTAAATTATCTTTATGACCAGTCTCTTTCTTTACTTGTGTTTTATATACCGGTATCCACCACTTTCCGAGCAAAACACTGGAGGCTTTCATGACACCCTTTTTTTTCTCCTGCTCAGGTCATCACTTCCGGTCCTCTCTAAATGAATGGAAAAACACATATTTTAGAAGGGCGATTTAATTCGATATATTCACGGAAATGTCTTCTGGGATGACCTGTGCTGTTGTTGGATACATACAAAACTCGAGAAAACTTACAGATTTTATGAATGGAGCATGTTACGACTATAAAGTCACTCGCAAGATGATGCAGAGAGATGAGGTGATTTCACAATAATGACTCGCAGCGCTGAAGTTAAAACACCCACCAAGAGGATCTTCTTCTGCTCTTATTATTTTGTTGATCATAAACAGACAGAACTGCATCCAGATTAAGAAATATATCTGAACTACGAGCGATCAGTAGCAAATTAGAGACAAAGGCTAACTAATTAGCATGACAACCGCTTCCACCTGCATCATAAAGAGCCTATAAGTACTCTGATTTTTAATGCATGTTAGTTCATGAAGTATATTTAATTTTGTGCTGTATTTTTCATGACCATAGGGCGGACTTAAAAGTGTAATGTGCTGTGTGACTTTGAGAAAGCTGCTGTCGTAGAGGACAGCATAGGAACTGAGTAGAGAGACAGGTGGCCGCTGTGAAGTGAAGTAAATGAACACGGACCAACAGCTTAATAAAAAGGAAGAAACTTTTAAACTATAAAACTATAAATACTCTGCAGCAGAATCCTGTTTACATTGGATCCCTGCCAGAAACACAGACTTTTTGGCAGCTTGCCAAAGTAAATATTGAGCTGCTGCAGGCAGCAGCAGAGGCTTTAGCTAGCTGTCACATGTACTAGCTAATGAAAATAAATTAAGTTTAAAAAGATTTCAGTGAAACAGAAAAGGAAGCTGGGGCATGGAAGCAACAATAGACCCAAAATAATCCGACATTTTTAACATCCTGAATCCTGATCGCAGTGAATGGAGCTAAACAACCAGAGCTCTGAACTGTCATCTAGCCATTCTGTTAGAGTAGCTAACAGATGGATGGGAAACTAATCTCTCCGTTCTGTCTTCTTTTGATTAAAATGCGACCTGTGTATCCATCTTTGAGATTTGGCCATTGTTTGAGTAATGAAAATGTTATTTTTAATTTTTTCTGAAGCAGTATTACCTTTTAAAACAGTACTACTTTATCATTATTGTTAATGTAGCCCGAAGAGCGAAACCAATTTTAACAATGGATTATGGGAACGGGGTTCGCCAAGAAAGTGGTGGATATAGTTACTGTTTCCTTTTTAGTTATTTATTTTACTGTGGATTTAGTCACTTACAGTTGTCCCTAAAATCCCAAATAGGATGACGTAGCTAAAGAGTATTAATGAATGGATGCCAGTTTGTCCTCTTTTCCCATCAACACAGACCAGTGAACTTATTGCACAAAACCAAAATAAGGGACTCAGTGGAAATGTTGATCGTCCTTGCTCATGTCATCCATAATCCCATTCTATAATATGGGATAGTGGAATGTGTGGTATGCTCTGACATAAGTTACCAAGAAGATTTATGCTGTGGTGTTAGCCAGACCAGGCTAAGTTCCAAGATCTATTTAAGCTCATCCCTTATTACAGTCAGCAGTCACCACAAATGGAAATTGATTTCACTGCCTGCTATATTATTGCATTCAACTAGACCCACTGTCATTTTTAAACATGTGTGTTCATTAATTGCAATCTTTTTAGAGGATTTTACAGTAATTTTTCCATAAACATACACACACATCTACACAAATGTTTATACAAAACACATTAAATAATAACATAATAAGGACAAATCAAAGCTATTAAACTATGAAGTTGGTTCAAAACTGAGGTCATGCAGTGCTCCACAAGAGAGAAAGCACAGAATTTAATCATATTGTACAACACAAGAACTTATAAACATTCATAGAGGTCTGTATATAATACACCCTTTATGTCTGGATGATGAAATAAATGCATGACAGATCCATAAACAGCAAATTAACAGAGCAATGAATGGATGCAGTAGCTTCACTGCAGGTCTGTATAGAGGACACAGTATACAGTAGAAACATCATAACAGGCTAAATCAATGTGAAATTAAATCAATTCCTCTATCTCTACAAGTCATATTTAACTTAAATTGACAGCATGCAGATTACCTACGAAATGTAAGAAATATTGGACTCCGACAAGCCAATAACAATTATCATCATCCCGGAAGGGATTGTTGCAGTCTATATGTGGTGACGCACTCCAGGTCAGGTCTTCCGATTACTCAGGCAAGCCTTGTTGTGGAGGACAGCACAGGCCACTACTATGTCCTGCCTGGGCTGACCCTTAAGAGGTGAAAACATTAAAAGTACACCTTCAGGAGACCAAAGGTCATTTCTATTCATGTCCTTTTCCTGGTATGGGTATTCCAGATGTGCTTCTTATGTGTCTGCTCGTACATAATGCAATCTACTGAAACCATGCAGTCCAGTGCATCAGTGTGACAGAACAGTGACAATCCTACGATGACATTTAACGCTTATATATGGAAATGTAACATGGAAGTGTTACAAAACTTATAGATTCCCAGTCACGCAACACAGTAAAATACACAGATATCGATAAAAAGACTTTTATTTTAAACCATTTAAAAATTTCAATAGCTATTGCTATAGAAACATTAAAATTCTCCACATAAATACTGTGGGAGCAACATCCCTCAGATCACCAAATGAGATACAGGACAGTACGCTTAATGTACTGTGCCAGGTTTTTTTGCCGCCGATGACGCTGCAGTTCAATCCGTGGATCTAGTGCCAGGACTTTGCTGCCTGTCACTCTTTCACCACCCTGCCATTGCTCTGCCCGGGCCAGATCACCTTCCTTTAAAGTGGAAATAGTGAGCGTTGTTACAATTCAGATCAGCCACCACCAACTCTGAGAGATCAGTCCAAAGGAGGCGTGAGTCCAGCCGCACTAACCCTTACCTGCGAAAAAACCAACCCTCACAGGTATCTGGAGTCTCATTTACAGAGTGGGAGGATCAATTGACATCAGAGGTGATGAGGTTTAGGTGTGTCCATCAGCAGACACATGCTTTCAGTCTGATCCAGATAACTCAGTTCATTTTCACAGCGCACAGCAGCAACAATGACATTTTGTCCATTACTAAATGCACACACACAATAAAACCTAATATGGAATTACTAGATCACAAACCTTAGCTGCATACTGTGACAGAAAGACCAGGAGATGACCGTAATGTCTCATTTCTTTTACCCACAATCCTACAAAAATCCTCTCTGATGCTGTGAAGTCTTCTTTGGCTAGACAAGGAGTCAGTGCTTTAATATGTATTTACATAATTTCCTTTACATTTACAATTTTACCTGGATTTACAACAGATTCACGATCCGAGTACAACTATGTTTTGGAGATATTCATTATTGTGAGATATTATTATTATTGTGATGGTTTCAACAATATAATGGTGTGTATTTGTGCACTAATTACAAATTCAGGGAGTCTGGAATACTTTGTTTCTTGGTTTTATGTAGTTTTTTCTTATTTTTAGTTTGTCTTTGACGTCTTATGCTTGTAGGAGGATTTCCTGCTCGACGCTAACGTAGGTCAATGACTATGAAAGATCTCAAGGATTTATTTGAGAAAGCCACAAGCATGCGCTTCATCTAGAATTAGTTTCTCCTGGCTGGATTCATCTGTCTGCTCATTCCAACTTGCTCTTTATGGAGCCAATTAAATCTCTACTTGTTTGTTTTGGATTCATTGAACCCAGATTAGATATTTATCCTTGATATCTGAATCCTACTATTGTTTCAGGTGTTTTTAAATTGAAGTGCTCTTTTTGTTTCAGTTTCCAATCACTATCTTCATGTTTCTTTATTAAATCCCTCAGTTTATATTCTTCAAATATTCCTTTGCTTATTCAGTTCATTGTGTGTATTTACTGTTAATGAGACCAACCTTTGAGCTTCTTCACGCTCATCCAGCTTTGTTACAATTTGATATTGTGCTTCCTAAGTTTATTTGAGTTTATTTTGTTCACTGTTTTCTTATGAGTCTTTCATTTACCATCTATCTTTGTCATCATTTCATGATCTGTGTTCATTCTCCTTAAAACCTCATAATCACATCATCAAGAGAGATTTATTAAGTGAAACCATCCCAATCTAGAGTCCATGAACTGAGTGGCAAGTCGTGTGTGGGAACAGAGGGAAAATGATGAACAACACAGAACAAAATCTGGAAGCAGGAAAACTTATTTCAGCTCAAGTAAGCATTTTTCTTTTGTAAAGGAATCTGTGCATTGAAGCAATGATCACTGTAACATTATGTGGAAAGACCTGGAGATGGCTTTTTATCCGTGGGGAAGATAGAAAAGAATATACCAACAAATGAAAAGCAAATCATAGGAGTACAGTTTTGTTTTCCACTCACAAACCTACATTTTGGAAGGAAAATCACAGCATACTTCTTTTTTTTTTTATAAAATTTTGGATTACTTTAGGAAATAATTCCTGAGTAAGTTTCATGAAGGAGACTTGAAAATACAGCTAAATGATCTTTTTTTAATTACTTTGAAAACATCTGGAATGGGTTCAAAGTAGATGGGATGAATATGTACTCTGGATTATATTGGGAGAGGAACCTTGGAACCTTTCAAATCCTGATATAAGACAGAACCATTTTCATAACGCAGTAAGATATTTGATCATTGACTTGAAGATACCGAAAATGCTTCCTAGAATACTTTGAAAGCTCATGTGCATAATCTAGTTACTTGTATTTTACTACATCTCCCCATCGTTCTGTCAGTTTCCCCTGAAATTCCTCTTCATTCAATCCTTTTTTTTTTTCTTATTTTCCTCCATTCATATCTCAAGTGGCTTCTCCTTTAAAGTTTCCCTACTGCTTTGTTGTGGTGATGATGGGGGGTGCCGAGGCATATGGAATCAATCCTGAATCAAATCCACTCGGTTCTGTTTGCTGAAAGAGAAGGACTTTCTGTCTCTCACCGCTTTGCACAGTTTTGTGGAGAAGACTTCAAAGACACTGTCATCCCTCCCAACGGGAAGTATATAAATAAATATTTAGATAGTATAGCATAACTTCTGACTGGAGCTCATAACCTGTCGAACAGCATACCATGAGGATGAGGATAACTGTAGCATCACCTGTGAAAGCTACGCAGAGACTATAGCTTCCAAATAACTCACACTTCTATTTCAATGATTTATTTTTTTACAAATTGTCTGTTTCATAAAACGACTACCATTGTTTGTCAGTTTCTACAACTTAATTAACTTGACTTGTCATCCCTTCTGAATGCAACCTTGCCGCAGCAAATCCCAGCCACGCAAAAGCACCCAAGAAGCTTGTATGGCAAAAACAAAATGTGCCAGCCTCTTGGACATGGCATTTGAAGAAATAAGCTGTTGATTATCACTTCCGGCTTTCTTATCAGGGTGGAGGATGACCTTCAGAGCTGTGTGCTGGGAGTGGGGAGCCATCAGAATAAATTACAAACCACTGCCCTTGTCAAAGAAGTCCCGCTGGTGATAATGACAGGGGTGTGTGATTCTCTCTCGATCTCTGTCTCTCTTATGCACACACACACTGCTTCCTACACAATGACATGGAGCGTGGAAGGCTGCAATTATTACTCTGTGCTAGGTGGGCTATGTATTAAATGTAAATTAGACAGAATAAGAAATTATCCTTAAAGATGAACTCTTAAAGTGATTGAATATACTACCCAGAAAACGACACAATAATCTATTTGGTGATTAATCACCACAGAGATTTACCAAAGGAAGAATAAACAGGGTGTGGGATAAAAATAAGAGTTATTACCCAGAGTCTCCAGCCTGCCTGATACAAAGGGTCAGAGAAGCCAAGGCCCACACAGAGTCCAGCTTCTAACTTGTAGCCTCTGCTTTCATAATTCACTCACATCTCACTCCATGCCTGCCACAACTCTAAGCCACATTGATTCCCTGGGAAATCTATCTCTCTGTGTGTTGGCTCTGCGCAGCTCACTCTAGATCCTGGGAGTTGATGGCCACATTTTAAAGAGCAATGAGTACAACTTATACAGGCTCAGTGTGCTAAATTGTTGCCATTCGTCTGCAGGACAGCTGACAATGTTGGTGATCAATAACAATGAGATTAGTCCGCCAGGTAGGCCTACTGACATTTCGCTCTTTCCAAATGTTATGCTGTATTTGGAAAATAATCAGTTTTTCAAGCAGCTCTTTCTCAAGAAAGAATCTGGTGAGACACCAAAGATGCAAAGAATGAAAAAAATACTTGAATAATGCCAAATGACTAGTGTCATTTGGCATTATTTCAGTTACTTGAAAAATGACACCAGTATATTAGTATTATATATCAATTTTTCATTTTAAATTTATTGTGAAGGGAGTATTAAAGTTAAAGCCTGGGCTGACCTGAGTATGTGTGCCTCAAGTCCTTAATAAAAGATCTGATACACTGGTTTCACCTTGAGGTCCCAAGCACACCCAGAAGAGAATAAGTCGTCACTGTCAGACACAGACTGATGGATCTGGATTTTCACTGCTCACCAGTCAGGAAATCCAAACTTTTTTTAGCAGAGAATGTCACTGAGGTTCATTAATTCAAGGCATGTTATTAAACATCTGCTAATGATTTGTATCAGACATGAAAGTTTAATCAGAACCCTGTTTTATACTATATGATACTGGTTTCCAGCCCCCTGGAGAACATCAGAAAGCAGAAGATTATACAAACATAGTTTTGACCTATCACATAATAATAATTGGTAAAAATAAAAATAAAAAAAAGCATTTAACATTTTGTTACAGGGCCAAATAAAGACTTCATGTTTTAAAAATTGGACTTTTTGTTCTTAGGTTGGGCTTTAAAGGGTTAAAGTCAGACAAGATTGAAGTTGTTGTCTTTTGGGCCAGTCGAGGCAGATGGCTGTCTTCCCTGAGACTTGTTCTGCCGGAGGATTTGACTTCCTGTTAAAAGGAAGACTTTCTTCCCACTGTCGCCTCATGCAGCTGAGGATGGGAGAATGGATCAAAGTCAAGATTTGATGCAATGTTTTGGTTTTCCTTACTAGACTATTTATTATGAATTGTCTTAAATTGATGTGCCTGTAAAGTGCCCTGAAAAGACATTGTTGTGAAGTGGCACTATACAAATAAAGATGAATTGAATTGAATAATTCTAACTGCAGCCAGAGTTTCCCTCCAATTTTACATTATTTAATAATTATTTAATTATTTCAACTTTATTGTAGTTTGTTGCAGGTTTTAATTAAATATAAACCAAGCAGAGCTCTTGAATCCAAAAACTCAGGTCAAGTAGTCCAGACTAAATATGGTGAATCAGCATTTTGCTGTTATGCTGCAAACATGTCGAACAAACTGCCAGTAGATATAAAACTTTCACCAAATGTAGAAAGGTTTAAATCCCCATTTAAATTTCTTTTTTCATGTCCTTATGCATGAAATCTGCATGGTAACTTTTAATTAATCTTGCTAATAATAATTTTAATTGAACTTATAATCTGAGTGTGATTTTTTGCTATTTATACCGGCTCATTACACCTGTAATGCTTTTGAAGTTTTTACGTAAAGCACCTTGAATTAGTTCAACTAGCCTGTGTCATTTCAGAACACAAACTATGATGATTGTATATAGGTGAAAAAGAAAAAAATACCCATATTACGTTTTTTCATTGTTGGTCATGATTTGCTTCCTGTGTTTAGTTTTTCTAATGTATATAACTTTACATTTTTACAGTAACTGGTAGGATTTTGAACTGAGTTTAAACATAAACGTTTCACACAGCTTGTTTTCCAGCAGCCTCTGAAGACACAAGCGCTTGCACTTCTTCCAAATGTCCAAAAGTATGTAGAAGAACCACATGAAAACAGGCTCTGATGAAATTTAAGTACCACTGCATGCAAGTTTTATAAACTGTCAGTCAGAACACCAAAAGTTCCCACATCAAGGACATGAGGAGGTGGCCTTCATATCCGAAACATAGACACCTCTACCAAAACACAAGAAACTATAAAACAATACAAATCAAGTAACATTATACAAAACCCAACAAAAAGCTCATCAAACACAAAAACATTGTAATGTTTATTCTACAATGTTATTTCTTAATTGCTCTGGTTTGTTTTTCTCAGCTGCTGTTGTGCCTTTGTGAGTTCGCATCTTGCATTGTCAAAATTTATTGTGCTGCACCTCAGTTTGTAAGAAATTCATTCTGTTAAACAATCTGACAAACACTTAATAACCCAGCATTCACCAAAACAACCAATTATCAGAAAGAGCATGCCATTTCCATGAAAAGCAATCCGCAGAGGTAATATTACCGCAGAGGTAATATTAGGACCCACTAATCATAGAGTAATTCTCATTCATACAATTGGATGGTGCCAACATAGAAGCCTATGGTCTTAACATGGTAATATTTTTCCATAATGTGCAAAGGGAGAGTTAAATTGATTGTTTGTTTTTTTTTTTTTTTTTTTTTGGTTGTTTTTTGGAGACAATAGAAGTAATGCAAAGGTTCGATTGTAACAAGACTGAGTAAAAATGGGAAGAAAGAAAACTTTTAATGTTCAAAATTTTGGAGTAAATGGAATCTGTGATCCAAACATATTTGTCTAACAAGATGTGAAATAAGAAAGCAACTGAAAACGTGACTATTTGTTATTCTTTCATTCACAGAGACAGCTCGGTCTGAGTATCACTGCATCAGGAAATTAAAGAACCCAGCAGTGAAAGGAGTGGAGATGTCCTTGTCTGTCCTTATGTGCTTGGAGCAACTCTGAGTCCAGAACTACAGTGAGTGATTCATTGACTCTTTCTGATTAATTTACATGGAGGTGCGTTGACTCCTGATCCACATTAATTCTGTCCAGATTCAGTCACCCGATACAGAGAAAAGTCTGTTTTTTGTAATGTTTTTATTACATTATAATCAAAGAGTTAATGTGAAAACAGGTTGCATGCATTTCCACTCATTCAGCAAATAATTCCAAAAGTTTGTCTATTAAACAATAAATGTTCATGGAAAAGTCCTGTGGTGCAGAATGACATGGAGATTAAAATGGGAGGGCAAATTGGGTTCATAAGGTGCTTATTCAGATACTGGCTTTGCCTCAATTCAGGGTCTGCATACTTTGCAGTGCAGATTCGAAATGTGCATATGTCATACCTGTCCCAACACTTCAAATGCACGCTTTACTTGGGGCCAAATTAGCTTAAAACAAAAGCTGTGTTCCAAACCATGCATGGATTCGAAGTACATTGACGTTATACTGGTGCGCAAAGTACTGTTCCAAATCAAAGTGTACTGAGGGTCCACACTTCAAATGCACACTTCATTTTGGGCCGAATTAGCTTAAAACAAAGTGTTGGTGCTATGTATCATTCGCGATTTCCAATCACCCAGAAGTTATTGCATGCAAGATAAAAAGGAACTACCATTTGTCAAGTGCTGGACATTCTTTTATGCATATCAGCACATATTTGTTCCAGCAGACAAGCTGAAATAACAGCAGGACTGTGTACTGTGACAACAAATACAGTGACTTTTATTACATAAATCTGAACAGGATTATTTTTCATTGACATAGATGTTTCAATTTAAACACAGTAAAGTAAAATAAAGTAAAGTAAATAAAAAATAAATACAGTTCAAAGTACTGAGGTGGATTTCTGTAATTTTTTTGTGTTTTTTGTGGGATCATTAATTTGATAAACAACATATGAAGTTGCTAGGCAACAGAGGACTGGAACACACGTGATGCTCATACACTGGATGTCTAATTTCAAACGATTGGCACACTTTGGACTCCACAGACTGCGTAGAATATTTCTTAACCTATTTAATTTGTGTACTTCGAAGTATGCAGACCCTGAATTGAGACACAGACAATGTCACATGATAAGACTTCTCAGGTGTAGATAGGCCAGTCTCCTCACATGTTCTCCATGTAAGCACTGAACATGATATATAAAGATATAAACACTTGTGTTTTTCAGTTTCCTTCAGTTAATACTGCTCTTTAATCTATTTCTCAGTTTATTCTCAGTTTATATATTGGGAGTTGCTTGATTCCCATAAAAGTCATCTGATGAAGTAACTGACAGTAGACATCGACGGTGCTGTATATTATCATTGAAGTAAGATCTGGGCTACAATATTGTTCGTCAGAAAGAAAGCCAGCTTTGTGGAATCTGAAGCTAATCTGTTTCGTTTTTATGTACAATTTCATGACTGCTGTTATAGCTCACGGCACACCAAATCAATAGAGACGTCACAGATAGACACGTACCTCAGATATGTATGCGATTGATTAAACACTGTGCTGCCGGCCATCTCGTATTTTTAGTACTTAGTCTTTTAATATGCTCTGTCAGTACTGAAAAGTTGAGTTACATGTAATTTAATTTTCTAATTATTAAGAATTTATCATCAATGGTTCTTGCTGCCATAAGCATCCTTTCTGGAGGGGAAACTACCAAATAATTTTATATACAAATTTTTGGAATCAGAATCTTTGTTATCATTGTTACAATGCTGTATTGTACAATACAAATACAAGAAGTGTCAATAAGAGTAAAAATATAATGGAGATAAAAATAGAAATAGCCACCATTATAATAAAATACAAGGAAAGAAAAAAAAGACATATTCTCTCTCTATATATATATATATATATATATATATATATAGAGAGAGAGAGAGAGAGAGAGAGAGATAGAGATAGAGATAGAGATAGAGATAGAGATAGAGATAGAGATAGATAGATAGATAGATAGATAGATAGATA
>JBAMHX010000018.1:7600898-7617529 GCA_037177515.1 Pseudomugil tenellus | reverse complement strand
GCTGGGATTGGCTCCAGCCCCCCCGCGACCCCGTTCGGGAATAAGCGGTAGAAGATGGATGGATGGATGGATGGATGAAGATAGAGAAATCTGGGTATCAAAGAGTATACAAGTAGATCACTTCTAAAGTTAAATTTTAGCACGTTCCCTTTTACTCCAACCATCCTTCCATTATCTACCGCTTATTCCCGAGTCTCGGTGGGGCTGGAGCCAACCCCAGCTGACATTTTTTTTTTCCAATCCACCAAATGTAGTAAGTGCAGCTGAATGTACAAATTCAAGCCTCAAGGGTTATAGCATCAAACTGTAGATAAGCCTGTTTTTTTTTGTTTGTAGTAAAAATGACTAACCTTACATGTTGGCACACCAGTATCAATGTTCGTTGTTTGTATGTACGGTTAGGTGAGCGTGAATAAGTGTGGCCAAAAAAAAAAAGAAAAACGACATCCAAGAAGCTCCCAAGGCAACGAGCTGCAAAAGTAAAGCAGCTCTGGCATGACAAGTGCAGATAAGTGATTATGTGTTGGTTTCAAAGGAGAAGGTGATTCCTCAGCCCTGCGGGTGGGAGGGTGAGACTCAGCAGCGTGGAGAGCCCTCATAAACATCAAAAACCCAGTAAGATGTAAGCTCCAGCTATGCCTTGTGAGATCAATGATATGGACTCCATCTACAGCTGTTGGTTTAAATGCTGGAAGTGTGAGAAATGAATCACTGTGCTGATGTGGTGGGGTTTTTTTTTTTGTTTTTTTACTTGTCTTGTCCAGCATAGAGGCAGGCAGAATGAGGATCTGTCCGCTATATCAGGCTGAACAAATTTATTCTGTCAAGAGGAACTATATTTAAATACTTGTATATAAATTTCCTCTTGACAATCTTTATTCTTTATTCATTTTATTTACATCTTAGTTCAACAGAGATTCCATGTATTGCTGGACATGACAGGAGGGGACAGAAAAAAAAGATAAAAAAACAAGAGAAAAGGAAAAAGTACCCAAACAGAACATAAAAAAGAGACAGAGTCACACCACAAAGAAAAAAACGCAACCCATACTTTGTCATTCATCCTCTTCAAAAAGAGGATCTCATGAGTTCCTGCAGAGTAAACGAATATGAATACGGAAAAAATGACTGTTACTAAATAATCTAAAAGAGATCGTTATGACTGTTTCATCATGCAGAACATACGAGGTGAAAAGTGCTCGCAGGAAAGTGAACGTGCTCAGGCAACCCCCTCCGCTCAAAAATTCAGAGGTCGGCCAAGAGAATCCCGAGACCCGGACACACGGCAGCCAGTACCAAACAAAGACCCTAGCCACCCAACCCTGAACCAGCCCATCGTCCCCCCAGCAGGCGGGAGGTCCCAGCCAGAGCCCCCCGCAGCCCGGGGGAACGGACCCTGCAGGCCTAGGTCTGCAATCGCGGATCCCGCCGGATGCCCAGAGCGCCCAGGGCAGGCAGAGCGCAGGCCCAGGGCCCCAAGATCCCGGAGGCAACCCCCCCCCCCCCCCCACAAAACACAAAGTCACACACTCCCATTAACCCACACACATCCCTCCTCTCCCTGTGTAAAATGGCCCTGTCACTCCCCACTACCCCCACCCATTAATGATTATGAGGTGTGTTGTCTGTAGTTAAAACTGAGGAGTAGGGCCCACATCATGCTGGGGGCAGGGATACCTAAGTATGCCCTCCCACCATACATTCTATGGCCTACCCCTCAAGATCTGTATGATGTGGTGTTTTCATTATGTCCACATTTTGAACATGAAACAAGAAATAAATGTGGATTATAAACAATAAGTCTAAACCAAAACACTACATCTTTTACTTAAAATTATTGAAATTTAAAATGAACATTTTCTCTATAAAAACAAACAGGTTTTAATTTTGTTGCAACCTTCTGTGTATTTTGTTACTGAAACCAGGTTGCAGAAACGGACAAAAGCACGAGGAAGAAGAATTTTCCTTGCTGCAGCACCTCACCATGTCCTGTTGATGAAGCTGAAAACCTGCTGTCAGCATGAACGCACTTCCTGTATCCTCCCACTGCGACAGAACTTAAGGCTCACATGAATAATTTCTCCATCTGGGAGCAGTCTGTTTAGCATACCTCATCTATCTGAGCGTGAAGCACAGGGCACAGATAAGGTTGAATGCAACTCACTTTTTTTTCAGGGTGATTTTACGCAAAATAAATTAAGAAAATTAAAGCTTTCAATGTTAATCCTATTAAAATTTCCGTGAGTAAGGCTACAGCTGATTTATGAATGAAAAAAGTTATGGCAAGATGAAAATAAGATGTATGACACTGAGTTGGTTTCCATATGGCAGCAATACAGGATAATTGCTCCATAATTGCTTTGAATGTTTGCACTCTGGACCATTTGCCTCACCAGCTGTCATTGCTGAGGCATCTGTTGGATACCTCAGCAAGTAGTGGCTCACATCTTGGTCCCCTTAAGCCCACCCAGAGAAATATGCTCATTAAGTAACATATAAAAAGTATCGGCCGTGGTGCCTGTTTCCCCCTTGGTGCATTTGTTCCTCTTCCCACCGGGTATCCCAATAGAGGTCATATCTTCCTTGGTTAAGGGTCTTCATGCACATTGTTCTGTGAGGCCATTTATTCCTCTGCAGGATTAACCAATTTCCCACTGAAAACCACCTAGAACTACAAAAGTAGCTGAACTTAAACTAAACTTAATCCAGACATCACTTTACACATCTATCATGTATTAGGCATCAAAAAGTAGAAAAAAAGAAAAACAAACAGGTACGGCAGTGTACATTTTTCACCTTCAGGCTTATGTTTAGTTCCCTTCTCTCTGTTGGTAAAGGTCCTACCTGTCTCCATGCCTGTAATTCATTTTGAAGAGTTGTCTCCAGTGAATGTGTTTAGCCAGAGGCAAAGGTAAGTGCCATCAGTAAAGACATCACAAGTAATGCTGGCAAAATACAGATGATCTGAAGTACGTGAACCAATTTTGATATTCATACAAGTACTGAGCTCAAATTTCTGTGAAGAACCGAAATTAGTCAAATAAAAGGTAACTGCAGAGAGGCTCAGTAACAACACTTTGGATTAAAGTGGATTAAAGATTGTCCATGCAGAAACCTATTAATTGCAAAATAAATTGATATTTTTTTGTCATTTTAAAAAGTATTAATTTAACTTTGTATTAACACTGCTACTTTTTCTGTTTTCTATTTAATTTTCTGTTTAATTAGTTTATTTTTTTGTTGCTTTGCTAATTTTCCATTTTTCTTACACCTGTGTTTGATTCTGTATAATTTTCCTTTTATGTTTTCCTAAACCTAAAATAATTACAATCTGTATTTTATTTTCATCAACATTTTATTTTTTATTCATTTATTGACATTTTTTATATTCACACTTACATCTTCATTATTTCTAATCCTGCATTTTCTTCTTGTATTTATTTCTCCACGCGCACATATTTCTGTTTCTGGCTCTCAGTACAGGGAGGACTATCCAGTGGAGCTTCATGGTCTCTGCAGCTTAGGGCTTAGAATCAGGAGGGAGATGGAGGTTTTGAGTGGATGAACTCAGCATGGCTGATTTTCAACGGGGAGATTCTACAGGATGTTTCACCCATTGCTCTTTTAGCTGAAAATCACATGGTCACTAGTAACTGTTGACTGTTTGGTGTAGATGCAGTAACTGAGAGGATTTTCTGGATTGTTGATATTAAAACTTGTATAAATCAAGTTTATAGTGCGGTAACCAGTCTTACGAGGAATCCAACATGATCAAGCAGACATGTATTAGCTCATAAATCACAGTTCTGGAAAGCGGAAAACACTTTTTTGTGCGTTTTGTGGATGTTCCTCCATGTCCTGACTGATGTTAACTGGGTTTGTATGTGGCTGAAGTCCATAAAGCCAATCTCAGTTCTGCGGAAAGGTTTCCTGTTTGCACTGCCTTGACTCTACCCAAGAAGGGTCTAACTTCAGAAACACACCATAAAGACAGTTCTGGCGCAGGCTCCACTCTCAGGCCACCTTCTCAGCCTGAAAAATGCCATTTTGCTGTGCTGTGGGAAGTACAAACAGGAGTAAAGACAATCCACGTCTTTGTTTTTACTCCATAACAGGTGGCAATCATCCATTAAAAAAATTAAATGATTTTATGGCTACGTGACATCAGCCGAGATAACTGGAAGGAAGCCAAAATAAACAATGGGCGACTAAGCAGAGTGCATTTTTATGGAAACTGTCAACCAATATAAAAGAAAATCTGCACCTTATCATATTATAACGAGACAGTTTATTGTAAAACGTGAAAAGCATCACATTATAAGGTGATACGTTTTATTGTGAAAGCGTGAGACTGAGGCCTACATAATAACAATACATGGTAAAAAAGGTGGAATACAAACCGTATTCACTAATTAATGACAAGGTTATGCTGGAGTGGGTTAGAGAAATGTCTAAATGGGATCAAATGTAAATCATAGGGGACAGTGGGACGGTGATGTTTAGAGGGATTACGGTAATGAAGAGATCCACTAAATGATCCCTATTATTATTAAATATGGCATAAAAAGTATTTTTCTTAACAAGAATACAATAAAATCAAAAACTCCTTTGAAATCAGCAGAAACATTCACAGGGGTGTTAGCTTGAATACTAAGGTTTTTTATGAGGACAGGAGATTGTATGCTTGCTTGAACAGTGCACATAATGTTACTTGTAGCATGATCCAGACAGTGGCACGGTGGTTATAACACACCGTTACTCAATTTGTCAGCGCAACTGAATATTTCATGCAGTTCCAGAATGCAACCTACTTTGAAAAGTCTTTGTTTCTTCCTATGTTGGAGGTGCCCTTAGAGTGGATCCTACACCAATACTGCCCTCACAGTGTAGCTCTGCAGCAAGATTGGCTTGCCCCCATCCCAACTCCACAGTATCACTTCCAGGTGATGTTTTTGTAAATGAGCCCTTTGGGATAGACTGCATCTGACTACTGTCTGACTTCAGTCACATTAAACTAGGTGAGTTGCCAGGGCAGGCTATGAAGGCAAGCTGAACAAGGTTGTTGACATGAAGAATGAAATTAAATGAATGAAAAATACTTGTAGAGGAATTTCATGTATTAGCTTAATAACCTTGCTCTTAATTAATGTCTACCTGAAAGGTCCAACTATAAGGCTCCTAAACTGATGTCATCTGACCTTTAGTAAACCGTCTGCTAAGACCTTGGTTGTTTTAGCTGAAGCAAGACCGGCGTCCTTCCATCAGAGAAATGTTTAGAAACAGATTGATGCATGTGACCAGAGTCTTTAAACAAAGCTCCCCTATCTGACTAGGGCAGAACAGCTCCAGACATCTGTGGGATCCACAGGTCTTTGGGGAATATTCTCCCCGAGTTATGACCTTGTACCATGTCTGTATGTCTTAATGTTTTGTCGCTTCTGGTTTCAATATTTAATGTATGTTCTATACATTATACTTTTTGGATTATTAGGATTTGGCTAACTTATTGCAATATGAAATACCAAGGCTGAAATAATTTATTTCAAACCTATTAATAATATTGGGATCAATTTATTACTAGCAGGATTTAAGTCCTGTCAGGAAATCTGAGTTTGCAACAGTAAGAGGTTAAACCAATCAGGACCAAGTTCTGTTGTGAAAGGAGGCAGGTTGACAAGCTGCAGGTGTTGAACTCCAGCTACAGACTCCAACTACTGTCAGGTGACCTCTGCTTTTATTTTTGGTCATGTGGTATGGTCATAGTGTTCGATGCAGTCCAGGTACATTCTGAAATGGGATGAAATTTCTAACCCGCATGCAGGATCCCTGTTTTTTTTTTTTTTTTATAAAATGCAAAATTGTTTTGTCCATGTTAAAAGTGTTCTACCGTTATAGTTTTGTTTTGTACATGTAAACATGTTTTTTGTGATCTAAATGTGTCTAATTGATGTTACATATTTATCTGCTCCTTGTATTTTTGCACATCTGACAAGCATATCTGATTTGCATTTATAAGACAGGGCAGTGATCTAGAGACATTGTGTAATCTGTCTAAAGATGAGTACTGCAACTGAATTTACAGATTAGTTATATTTTTAGTCTGGACCTGTGCCAGTTTTTGGTACTCTGTTGGCATTAGATGGCTCTATTATAAACCACATTAAACTATTTAATTTTTGTCATACAATCAAATATCTGCTTATCTCTCTCTCTTTTCTTATTTTATTAATTAATTGAAAAACAGTAAATTACATCCATTCCCCAACACTTAGGATTGCTCCACAGAGTAAATGAGGAGTGTTTGGAGGTTTAAATAATAAAACTAAATCAGTGGGAATAAAATTACACCCAGTTCTTTTGGGAGCACCTTTGTTAGACTTGCAAAGGCAAAAGAAGATTGTTCCATTGATTCTCTGTTTTACGAAGGTTTACAGAAAACGTAGTCTGCTGCTGCACAAATTTAACTTCTCATGCTGGGAATCAAATTTCCAAACAGTTAAGGTTGATTTTGCTATTATTCCACAAGTTGCACAGAAGACCCAGCATGCCTCAGCAGCAGACGCAGAACACCGCTAACACCATACAGAAAACCTCCTCACTGTGCCTCCAGTGAATCAGAGATGTGCAGAACAATGGCATTTGATTTTCCCACAGTGCAGCTCACAGGCATGTCAGGTCGATTCTCTTCAGCCCCTGATGATCAAGACCTCAGGGCTTCTCCAGCCATCAAAGTGAAGTTGTTGCATAACATTTCAAAAATGGAAAATTTAGAGGAAAAATGCTGAGACTTTGCTGGATTGTTGGTCAGCTGAAACTAGAAATAAACTGTTCCCAGTACTTCACTGATATTAAAGAAAAAGAAAAAGATGCACAGGACCAATGTCTGTAAGAAACCAGAATCAGAAGCTGAATGTGTTGTTGTTGTTAAAATCATTCAAAGGTCAACTTCCCAATAAAGTAGAAGAAAAAGCAAAACATACCAGTGAACCACTGAATACTCAGAAGAGGAGATTGGGTTGAAGTCCATTTGATTGAATCAGCTGATTGTCCTTAATCAGGCAATTTATTACCCTAAGATGAAACTGTGGCACTGTACAAATAAAATTGAATTGAATTGAATTGAACTGAACTGAACTGAACTGAACTGAATTGAGTTCACATACAGAAGAACAAAAAAAAGTTTGTCAAATTACTTAGCAGAGATTTGCTGCCTGAAAAGTTCAGCTAAGATATAAAATCACAAAGAAACAATGAGATTTCTGTTATTGTCTCAACATGTGGCTTGTTAAAGTATTTGGAGGTCAGCAGGTGGATATGCCCACATTTAAGATACTTAATGTTACACTGCAGAACACTGCTACAGATGGTGTATACTGCTAGAAATATGAATATTTCATTAGTGATTGTATCAAAGACATACTATAGACTGATCTTCCTCAGTTTTTGAGAAAAAGTTGTTTCTAAGAACTGGGGGAAAAAACATGTGCACCCACACAATGAAACATAGGTGGCTTTTCTATTATAATTATACCAGAAAAGCATTATATTTTATTTCCCAAATGAGTTGTGAGAACCTTTCAATTCAGCTAGAATGGCTTCTCTGTATCCAGTCACATAATATATTTATTATTATATGTTTCCAACCATCTTCTTGATCAGTAGAATAGAATGGTGCAATATAATGTAGTTAAGCCGTCTCCAATATGTACTGTTGTCTATTAATGTGGAAGCATCTGAGCGTGTTGGGGTCTTGTTTAAACTCCCCCCTGTAGCTTTTAATTTAATTTAATCAGCAATCTTACGTGCACCTTTAACACAGAAATTGTGTGAGCTGCAATCACATAATTAGGCAGATATACATCAGCTATGAGCTTAATTAATATATGATCAATAGTTCAAAAGGAATCTGACACATTGAATTGTTAAATAAGTAAATTACATCTTTGCCTAAACTTTCCTTTGAAGCACCATGTCATATATTCATGAAAACTGAACTAAATTTACAAAAGAAAGTGCCTTTGAGTTATGAGTGAAGCTCCTTTTATTTAACACAATACAACATTGCATCCTTTTCAGCTTCTTATTATCTTTTTATGGCAAGATGACTTGTTGTTATGAGAAAACTGTAATTGTAGAAGGGCTGTCAAGAGTCATGTGCAGCGTTGCAGCTCCTTTCCTGACAAACAGCGGTGTGCAGAGGCCGTGTCATTCGGTAAACATCGTGTTTTTCTTTTATTTCAAAACAGCTACAACAGTAGTTTTTACTGTTCAAGTCAAAACATATTTAATAATTTTCAGATACGTACATCCTGCTATATATATTAATGCAACTAAAAATGCACTTGGAGAGCGTAGAATTCGCCAAGCTCATTATTTGGGCTTATTTTATGGTGAGGCATCTTTGTCAGAGTGAAATACTGCGGACAAAAACGGTCTGTAGGAGACGTCAGCTGCCATCACGATTGCTTATCTTACAATGTTAAAGAATCTGTCAAATCCTTCCTGGATCCAGACGGTGATCTGGATCACCTCCAAAATGTAATCATTTGTTCATCTTCCCTCTTTGGAAATATCCTGAAAATTTCATTTGAATCCATCCATAGCTTTTACAGTTATGTTGTTCACAGACAAACAAACAGACAGATAAACAAAAACGATTACATAACCTTTTTAGCGGAGGTAACTGCAGCAGACCTTATACACAAATATCCCTTAGTATGAAGTCAAGTTGCCAGAAGAAACTGTGAATCCAGCAGGCCCCATCTGAAAACTGATTGATCGCCCAGATACAACCTGAAATAATTGATAATCTCACTAGTTAGAAAGACATTTTAACATACTTTCCTGATTAGTCATTAATTAAAAGTATGGACTTTTGACTTCACATTTCTGGAAGTTTTAAACTATGTACGGCTTTTTACCTGATATTAGTCTGCAGCTTTGTTAGCACTGATCTAGTGATATGATAGCACTATATTAGTTTTAAGACAAATGCAGAAAACCTTTGCATTTTAAGTTATCAGCGAGTATGTAGGAACTACACATCAACACAGTTAATTGAGATTATTACATTAAAACTAAAAAAAAAAAAAAAAAAAAAAAACGATGAAGATGCTAAAAACAAAAGTACTCTTAGTGTCCAAGTTACTTAGCGCTGACTAAGCTAGCACTATGTGATCCAGTTTGATTTGAAAAGGTGGCTAACAAGGCAGCTAGCAAGGCTGGTAGCTGATGTTGACGTAAGCCGAAAAATATGGCCTTTATCTTATTTTGTATAGAAACACAGAAGAAAAGAAAGTGAGAAATTACCAACTGTTTGTAAAGAAAGAATCGAATCAGAAAGCCCTGACTTTATTGCAATCAGTCTACCACCATCACATTATTGCCAGGAGGAGAACCCCTTGATTGCCCTACAACCACCCAAAACACCACACCTTTCTATGTAATACAATTAGTATTAATTATAGTATTACTAATAGTATAAATAGTAGTATTAATATAAATATGTCTTTATATCTCATGTTTATCAACTTCACTACTAATTTTGAGGGTGTCTGAAGGTACCCTAAAATGTTCTTATGTCTGGCTAAAAGTAAATTTAAAAAATCTATTAATTTCATTATTGGCTTCAGTGTTTGTGTTGTTAGTGATTGTGTGAGCTATGTCCAGCCATATCTGGATCACAGCGCAGTCCAGTTTCCCATGTTAAGTCTCGACAGCCAGATCTTCTGTCCACTCATTTTCATTCTCACCTTTCACTCAACAACAGCTGCACCTGCATGTAACACAGCAAGTCCAATTTCAAATGGATAAACAGTGGCTTATTTAAAAAAAATAAAAATAATTAGTAGTCATTAACTTAGCTAATTAACTGCAGAAACTTGTCTGAGAACATAAGTGCTCCCAGTTTTATGAGTAAAAGACTTTCTAGCCCCTTTTAAATTAAAATTTTGCAATCGAGGTGGGTTTGCTCTGAAAATGGAGATGGATCAGTTTGTTCTCCATCTGCTATTATTAATGAAAAGGAAAAAGTGTAAATAATGATCATTTCCCTCTCCAGGGCGCAAAGGAGAACGGAGACATCTGCTGAGGAGGCGAGGCTAAAAGACAATGAAATCTAGAGTTCTACTATTATGTTTAAGTAATGTTAATATTTGTAATGGTGTTAAAAAAAGAGGACACAGTGAAACAGAGAGGTTGAAGGACATGTATTGCGAACATGGACGTAGATTAAGGGACACAGGAGACATGCTGTGTCCTCTTCCCCCATATTTTTTAAAAGACCATTTTTGTCCCCTGCACTTTTTGCTGTCCAAAAATCAATATTTCTTTACAGGAAACTGTAAGCGGAAAATGGCCGCACAAGCTGAAGTCTGAGTTTAGCCCGCTTACAAGCTCTTTCCCTGGTTCTGCTATTCCTTCTGTTCTATTCTAAGCCGTTCTTCATGGTGATGTAAACAATGGGGACTGTACATCCTTTGTACAGTCTATGATATCTATCAGTAAGCTAGTCTGCAGCCAGGTAATCCAGGTAAGTGTTTTGCACGTTCATGAGACTAGAGGGATTGAAACATTAGCGACATGAAACAATAGTTTCATGCCTTGGCCCCCCTGCTCCGCATCTAATCAATCCCATTGCCTTCACCTGCCACCACACGCATCATGCCTGATCACCTGCACCTGTTCCTCTTTCCCTCACTCCCATATAACACTCAGCTCACCAGTCATTCCTTTGTCGGACATTGCCTACGCCGCAAGCCTTTTCCCGTCCTCAGCGCCCGTTCCTGTTTCTCTTCCCTGTCTCCGACTCACCTGCTCCTCTGTAGACCTTGATCTCCTGTTGCTGACTCCTGCCTGTTTCCTCGACACCAATTTCAGGCTGTCCCACTAATTTGTAATAAATAACTAAAACTTCCATTAAGTCTCCGAGGTCCTACATTACAAATAGATGCACACGGAGGAATGTTCCAAACTTTATCTAAACGACCGGGCTAAAAACATCCAAGTGATTTGCCACCACATGAAACCATAGATGTGAATAGGGGGTTGCAAAAACATAAGGGCCAGACTAAAAACAGTCAATTAGCTCCATGAAATTGCGAGATTAAAAACGTAATAACTTTAACTGTAAAGCTAGAATACCAAACATACATCTCCTGCTCCATTTGTGCGCTGTTCCCTTTTGTTTTATTGGTCCGACTCCAGTTATAACATGTATTGCTGCATGTTTTGTGTTAGATTTCAAAGAGAATGAAAATTGACTGACTGTTTGTTCACTTGTCCTGCCGCTGTTTCTCTAACGAAACAGCTGATGTGTGCGCTCCCATAAACTACTCCTGGAAGTTGGGCAATCAGAAGCTTGCATTATCTTTCTACTTGTTTCTAGCAGAAACCTAGGGTGAGATTCAATGTTATGTAAATGAAGAAGTTTGGGGAAAATGTGATATTAATTCATGTCCTTGTGGACTCACAAAACAAACAATTTAGCCTGAAATAAGCATAATAGAGGCATTTTATGCGTAAAATTAGCAATAGGAAGCACGAATAACTATTAGAAAACACAGTGATCTGAGAGATTGTTTTTATGAAAAATATTTCTCTCCCCCTCCCACGCCACACACACACTTTTGAAATCAAAACTACGTCCTTGATTGTCAAAGAGAATGAAAAGATCATAGGCAGAAAGAGCAAGTGACGTCCTTCCCCTTGTGAATTTCATTTTGGAAACAAAGCCACAGAAGCCAGACAGATAACATAAGTTGCTCAAAACCTAATTTTGGTGAACAGAACAGGTCATTTCCTCTGTTTTTATTTCAATAATTAAGGCAAGGATGGCCTAGATAGGTTTGGAGTGTATAATAAGTTATTAAAGAGTTTGATCCTTTTATAAATCCATCTTGTTAAGTTTCACTTTGAGCTTTAAATTAATTCTCTTCTGGTTTTTTCTAATGTATTGTATATGAAAGTAAGACTATGGATTAATCACATCCTGGTCAAATTAATCTACAGTGTAAGTAGTATAACTAATTGCACCTGCAGAAAGTTGCTCGGGGAGTTGGTTGTTGTTTGCTTCATAACAAGGCTCCTGTTCAATCTTCTTATATTTTTGCTTTTTTTTTTCTCCCCGTGCATGCATTACTGTCTCCTGCTGTCAAAAACAGTGCATGTTAGTAGCATGGTGATTCTATATTCACCCTAAAAAGTGAACTTTAGTGACCTAAAATATGATAAAACAGGTAAAGACAATGGATAGATAAAAAAGTTTGTCTATCAAACAGCCTTGTGTCTCTAACATACCATTACAGTCACTGATGTTTAGATGTTCTCTGTTTCAGAACAGTGTCTGTATTCTGTTACGCATGTAATCAGAGCTGTGATGGCCCCACCTAAATCTTTCAGGTGCTGTCATCAATTGCATGAGCCACACCTAGATCGGTGTGAGCTGCCACCTACAAGAGGCTCTCCAATCTCAGCTTAGTGTGTCTCTCAGGCCGGGGCTGAGTGCACCTAGGTTGGTTCAGGCAGCATGGCTGGGTTTTAGTTTATTTTCTCTTTATTTCCCTTTTTTAGAATAAAAACATTTTGTGCATCCAACAATCTGAGTCTGCCCTCCGTTATTGGTTGTCATGTGCTACATTCAGGTTGTGACAAGTGGGGGCTCGTCCAGGATTTGACCCTGGAACCTCTTGCCCCCACAAGCGAGAATTGGGGTTGTGACGGGTTGTGGCCTTTAAACCAGGTGGCAATCTCTGGCTGCCGATTGTGAAGCCAATACAGAAATTGATATATTTGCAGGTCAGCCCTCACCGCTAGAGGACTGGCTACAAGAGAGAGCAATGCCCATAGACTCCCATGTTAAAATGTCAGATTTCACAGCTGAAATAAGCATGTGAGAGGCTCAACAGAGTGGCTCAAAAAACTTTTTCCGGTTTAATGGGTCCAGTTTTCCATCATGACAACTCTGGGGGGTTTTATAATGCCTCGGTTTAGATGTTATTTTAATCTTAAATTTAGAGGCGTGTCCTTTTGATTGATGTGTGTTTGAGCGCTATCACTGGTTGCAGCTGCATACTTCCTGCTGACTCCACCGTGACGGAGTCCTCTCAGCTCTACCTTTTCATCCATTTTGGGATTTTCAGATAATTACGAAACACCATGATGGCGACAGTAGGACCCGCCTATGGGCTTCAAATCCGCTCATCAGAAACCTACGGGTCACTTGATGATATACGCTGTCCAGTAATTATATATCATATAATTATATACAGTCACTGCTTTAAACAAAGGTGTTCCTAAGAGACTGGTCAGAATCACTTCACACTACTGTAAAAGACAGATCTTTCTAGCGATCCTCCTCAATTACAATCTTGTACTTTGCCTGTGTTGTCCTTCATGTATTGTCTCACTCCATGTCTCATTTTGTTCCTTGTTCAATATATCGTGTTTAATTCCTTTATTCTCATTCGATAAACTTACTCTCTTCAAAATAAAGAAACAGACTCCTTGTCCTTTAACAGAAAAATTGCACACCTATTGTCCAAAAATACCTTGAAGTTTTAACTACAAAAACATTATTAACATTGTTTGTGCTTTTGGTACAACCCATGCATAACACTTTTATTTCAGTCTCCTCATCAACTAATGAAAAGGAAACAGCAACAATAGATTTAACCATAAATGGTAAACAGTTTTCCTGTTCAGACAGCATAATTTGATGTTTTTATACTTGATAAGGAGATGACTTAAAAAATTACCTTGACTTTAACTATTTAAACATATGCAGTTCTTTTCTGTGTACTGTTTGAGTGTAAACATTAAGCACAACATCACTTTCTATCTTAAAACTGAGTTTTGTGACTCATTTTGAGTTTGCTATGAAAACCGTGTAGGTTCATATATATTCAAATAAAAAAGAAGATTGTTTACTTTCCTTTTTTCTGCAAAAGCCTTTTTCTTACACAAATGGCATATTTGCTGATCACATTGGTTTACACTCCAGGTTTTCGATTGTGACTGTCCATTAACTTGGATACAATGGGGAACATTTGTTCAGAAATGTTTGGTATCATAAAAGTATAGCATTCTGACACATTAGATCAAAATGTCAATTGTGGAATAGCCTACTGTAGCTTTTCAAAAACAAAAAACAAGCTAACAGGTTTGGAGGCTGCCACTAACTTTTCAATTTGCATGCAGTAATAGCATGGTATGGTAGAATGGCACAGTATCAGTCTCCTTCTTCAGCAGATTAATTTAGAGCTTGAGATTTTAGATTTTAATAGTTTTATGATGAATTTCCAACATTACAAGGAGACTATTGAAGTTCAGTGCAAGGAATACAAGGAAATGTGACATCTGAGCTCAGCAAAAATGACTACATAAAGATTTATTGCAAACTATTAAATAACCTGATTTAGTTTTTATTATTTAAAAAAACAGTCTGGTCATGGGTCAGCTTTGTTCTTTAGCTTCTCACAAATATTGCCAAGAATGTGAAAAATCAGTGTTCCTGGCGCTGCAAGAAATCCTTTACAAACACTGACAGGGCGCTTTATGTGCTCATGGAGCAGATGACATGCTAACAAAAGGCATGGAGTATCCAGTTATTCTTGTAAAAAATATTGAAATGTAGATGTAGTTCTGCACCTATATTCTCAAGAGACTGCAGGTTTTAAGGAAAAGCCGTGTTGTTGGACATTAATTTTATTAGCTTCTCTTTTTGGCCTTGCAGGTAATGGTGCTCAGTGTTCTTGGCATAAGAAAAATAGAAGATTAATAGGTGCCTGAGTAAAACTGAAGGTTATTCTGTAGAGTAGAGGTCAGAGGAAATTAAACATATCATGCTGAATAAAAATTGGAGGTTTAATAAAGGAGAGGGTATGATACACCTGAAAAGAGATGGAGAAAGAGTATGAAAGGTAATCACAATTCATTAGAAGGGGGCTTTTGGAGCAGAACTCTAACAATCCTGTTCAGGGAAATTAGATTTCATGCAGGGGAGCACCATGACCTGGTCTTGAAATAGTCTCTGTATAGTTTCATTTTTCTGGAGAATTCATTGAAATGATTCTCTTTTAAGTCTGATTGGGCTCCAAACCTCTTCAGCTCTGCACCAATAATGTAAACATTTTGCATGTTTGCTTTGCTTCTCATTAAGAAATCATGCTCTGAAAAGCATTTGTACTATAATTTAACAGTAGAGAGAAAAACAAATCAGCATGCATTATCTGTAAAGCAAAGCATCACTACTTATAACTCGGCATCATCGGTTGCAAACGACTTCCTAACAACTATGTAGTTTGAATATTCCTTTCAGAATTTATTCATTGTTGCAAAAAAGCAGCTGTATAATGGAGAGACTCAATGTATCTGCTACTAAAGAAATAAAAACAAATTTAAGAATTAAAGAAAAAAAACTTTATATTCCTTTTAAATGCCTATTTTGAAAGGGGTGGCACTGAGTAAGTCAAGGATTCTTAGATAGCATTTAAAAAATATATAATTTTTTTATAATTTCTCAATGCAAGAAAATTTTATTCAGGAGTTGCAGGTTCAGCAAGAAATTGTACATGTAGGACTTAAAACAAACCCAAGACCATTATCAGAACCTGCCATCTGCAAAAAGAGGAGAAAAAGACAGGCTAATGCAACAAGTAAACATGAAAAAATCCCAACTTGAAGAATGTTTTCATGCATACATTTAAAGCAGATGATGATGAAAGAAACATGCTGAGAAAATATCTTCAAATGATGCTTGTGTGTTCTTCTATTGAATCGTTCAACTCAAGAACATTAGCACCCCTGTGCAAGTGCAACAACTTTCATCTGCATCAACCTCATGTACTGAACTTCCATTTAAAGGAATCTTTTGTCTTTTTTACACCTGGGTTTAACTCATGTTTTTATATTTTTGCAGCCTGATGAATAATATGACAGAGGGCAAACAGTGCTGCTTTAAGAAAACAAGGCCTATACCGTCGGAAGCAACAGCTATATCCCACACACCCCCAATCCTCCTATTCCTCAATCTTCAAATAGACACAATACAATAATATAAAGCCTCACATGTTCAGTCACAAAGATCAACCTGATGCCGAAACTTTAAACCAGCCCGGTGTAACGTCAGGACAGTATGCATTCTGAGGTCATGACCTTTTATCTGCACTTGATTTGAGGTCAATGAGAGAAATAGTTCCAGAGATATAGTAAAAAATATGATTTTTCTTGCATAAAGCGCCATCTGGTTGGGAAACTATGAATTCATGAATCTTGGGGACCTAAATGGGTATACTGAGTATCAAAATCTAATTGTAAAAATTGTTCAAGTTATCGCGCTCACACAAAGGATATCCAGTGGCGGCAGTCAGGGCAAAATAATATCCCTGACACTCCATGTTCGGGGATATAAATAATGTAAGTAATGGGCTGATTTCAAATATGTTTGTCTTAGCTATAAGCCAGATCCATTTAAGTGAAAATAGGTCTCATCAATCTATCTATTCATCCATCCATTCATCTATCCATCAATCCATCCATCCATCAATCCATCCATCAATCCATCCATCCATCCATCCATCCATCCATCCAGCAATAAGAAGACAAGGAAAATAGGTCGCATTTTTTTGGGGAAA
>JBAMHX010000018.1:7559666-7594163 GCA_037177515.1 Pseudomugil tenellus | reverse complement strand
ATAGATAGATAGATAGATAGATAGATAGATAGATAGATAGATAGATAGATAGATAGATAGATAGATAGATAGATAGCTCATACATTTGTACTGAGTTGTGATCCTACAGTAAATGTCATTGATTCATGTTTTATTCTTTTTTCTTTTTCTAATTAAATTCCACTTTGATGAATCAGTCATGAAACACTGTTTTTAAAAAACTGTTTTCAGATATCCATTTGCTGACTTTTGATGCAGTGCATGAAGCAAAATCCATTTTTACTGTGATGAGGAGGTTGTATGAAAAAGTAGTGATGTGCAATTTCTCTTTTTGGAAATGCTTTGGGACAATTGTGCAGTAATGTGTGCAATAAACATCACAGTGCAATCAAAACAAGACAAAAACATCATTTTTTTTAACTCATAAAGTTTCACAGTGCTACATTACATTATGGATCTTAGTTTTAAAAAAACTGCTCAAATCTCTCATCGTGCTGACAAAGATCAAACACTGACTGCTCATATCAGTGTCATGTCTCTTATTACTTTTCCCTTCTTCTGCCACCAAGAAGCTCACCTGGAAAGAGGTTTTGAAGTAAAATAGTTCTCTTGTTTCACTCATTTTGTAACCTCGTCCACTTAATGTATTAACGTAGAGCTAACTAACCCTAACCCTAACCCTAACCCAATTTCATTTCAGAGTAGTGGAAAAAGTGTCTGTCAAATAGAAAGTTATTCATTTAATTTTAAGATACAATGTGACAGGAGGAATTCCGATAATTCATCAAGATCTGTCTTCAATCAAAACTGATGTAACCACACAGGCAAATAAGGCCTAAGCCTTCTGAAGGCTAGTGATATATCTCTGAATGCCTCCAATCCTCCAATTCCCCAGTCTTGAATAGACACAATACAAAAATACAAAGACGCACATGTTCAGTCACAAAGCTCCATCTGGTTACAAAACTTTGAACCAGCCTGTTATGGCATTAGGAAAGTATGCATCCTGAGGTCATGACCTTTTATTTGCACTTTATTTGAGGTCAATGAGACAAATAGTTCCAGAGATATAGTAAAAAATCACCTTTTTCATGCATGTAGTACCACCTAGTGAGAAAACCATAAATCTCAAAATGCTGAAATTAGATGCAGGCCATCCCCTTGGGGACCTAAACAGATACACTGAGTATCAAATTCCAATTGTGAAAACGTTTTGAGTTATTATGTTCACACAAAGGACATCCAGCAATGGCGGCAGCGGTCATGATTAAATCATTATATTCCCAACACTATATCTCGGGGATGTAATTACATCCACAAATACTTCTTGGAATAAAAAAAAAAGAAGCTATCATGTTAAACTTATCTAGAGACCCTTGTGACTTCTATGTGCTCAGGAACTGGAAGATCTGCAAGACATGGACATTATGTGGTTTACATCTATAAAAACAAACCAACCAGACTTTTATCACTAAGGAGACCAACTTTCAGACTATGTGAGGGTGTGTAATTGTGTTAGCACCCATGACAAGGCTTATTTACATCTCTGTAATAGCAACTTTCATGCACAAACATTTAACGTCTTTTTAAGACAACAGCTTTTCTAGAGATATAAGGTCATTTATTTTCAGACAATGCAAAACCACACTGCACTGGATAAAAACGCTACATGCACTAAACTGAACTGCCTGCAGGTCTTGATTTTAAAACACATTGCTGCTTTAGTCCCTGTCATTTGTATCTTATTTCACTAGCTGACACATTTTTGCTTGAGTTTAAGCTTAAACTTAAACCGAAAACACAACATATCATTTCTTTATGTGGACTACATTCTTTCCAGAGTCATGAAAACAGCAATTTACAACAGATATGCACTGACCTGTTATTTTATTTGGTACCAGACTGTGTCTCCCTTTGCCTTCAGAACTGCTTTAATGCCTCATAGGACAGATTAACTTCATGGAGACAAATTTAGGTTTAGTCCTCTAAGCTAATTAACAAAGAGTTAGAAACATTTCTTAGAGTTATATTGACACGACAACATCACACCATTGCTGCAGATTCTGTCAGTTGCATATCCATGATGAGAATCTCCCGTTCCACCACATCCCAAAGTTGATCTATTAGATTAGACTGAGATGTGATAACTGTGGAGGCAAATTAAGTACACTGAACTAAGTGTCATGTTCATGAAACCAGTTGGAGGTGGTTTGAGCTTTGTGGCATGATGCTTTATTCTACTGACAGTAGCCATCACAAGATGGTACACATTATTACTCTGGTGTAGTATTGGAATGATGCTCAGCTGATATTCACGGATGCAAAGTTGCGAAGAAAATATTCCATATTACACCAGCTGCAGCTTGAACTGGTAATACAAGGCAAGATGCATCCATGTTTTCATGTTTTTTATAACCCTATCATCTGAATGTTGTAGAAGAACAGGTTAGGTTAGGCATATTGTGCTCTGAGATGCATTATGCATACTATCATCTCTAGCCATGCTGGACATTGTCTAACCTCTGCTATCAGTGCTTTGAGTGGTCACACTGACTGGAAAAACACTATATAAGTCCAGGTTCATTTACCGTTTTACCATTTACCAACAAGGTGTTTTTGTCCAGAATAATGCTGTTTACTAGATCTTTTCAGACCATGTTCTGTAAAGAGGCTTGTTCATGAAAATCCCAGTACACATGAGCAGATTCTAAAACACTCAGACCAGCCAACAACCATGCCACATTCAAAGTAACTAAATCTTCTTTCTGCCCCATTCGGAAGCTCAGTTTGAACTTCAGCGGCTCATCAGTCTAAATGTCTACATGCCTAAATAAACTGAGCTGCTGCCATGTAATTTGCTAGTAGACTGTTTGCATAAAACAAGCAAATGAACAGGTTAAACTAGTAAAGTATTCAGTGAGAGAACATTACAATAAACCTACTTGCCTACCATTGTTCTAAACATGACCTGGCATGCTAGCTCTGGAGACTATGCCTCTTCATTCTATGCAGTCTCTGACACAGTGATCGCCTTTGTCTGGTTGGTTTAGAGGATCCTGTACTGCAGCCTAATGTTAGTGATGTGGGACTTGGTTGGCCTTGATGTTTGCATTTTATGTGGTAGCAGCCTCTGAAAAAATGGGTGGGGTGACTCCTGGTGTGGACAAATATGGCTTCATCACAGCGGCATCAACCCTGAGATTATATTAGGGGCATATAAATTACTGTTATTAAATGGGATTGATGGAGTGGGGCTGTCTGTAAGAGATAATGAACGATTAGGTGTGTCTTTTTAATTTGGTTGGGTTAAATACTTGGTAATGCAATGTAACGTATGCTCATTTTCATTTTGACGTTGAAATTATTTTAATTAGATATTTATTTGTTGAAATTTCAAGCACCTTGTGTTACTCCTTGGTGAGAAAAGTGTAAATAAAATGTGATTTAATGAATTAACTTCAGCGTTTTCTGGCACTTTTAAATTGGCAGCTATGTTTTATTTTTTTCATTTGCGTTGCAGGACTGGGGCTCAGCAAGATGAGAGTGTACTGCTGCAGTTTGTTCATGTTGGATTAGGATCTGAGGAGCTTGTTGGCTTGGTCAGTGTATATAGCTCTGTATCCTGCTCCTTAAGCTGTACCTGCAGCTGCAGTAATGTGGGGTACATCGTACCGCTTAAGTCACAGCAACATGGATGTCATGATTTCATGTAATTTTCATGACATTGTAATTAGATGAGGAATATTTATCACTTCTCCTGTCAGTGTTGATATCGGTGGGGGATGTTTGTCAAATCTAATATTAACCAGTAAGGAGTGTTCATGATTAGTTTGGGAATGTTTGTCGAAGTTATTACAGTGCTTCAATATTTCCACAAAATTATGCACATTTGCTTCTGTGCCTTAGCTGATTTAGTTGGGAAGATATAAATTATTCACATTTCTCTCTATTTCTTATGTAGTTATCAAATAATCACTGGAAGATTTGCAGTTTAGGAAATTATTTTAAAGGAAAGGAAACAGAAAAGTGTGATGACAAGCTCTCCACTCAATCTGTGTATTTATAAAGTTAGTAATGAAAAAGTTTGTATTCCAGGTTTTGGTGTGAAGGAGTTGGATTAGAAGTGGAGTCTCTGGGCTAGAAAGAAAAGCACAATGTCACAGGGTACCAAGCCCTTTACTGTCAAGAAACTACCACAGTGTAAACCTGCCACGGAGATACACAGGATGAGAAGCAGTTGCTTTCAAATGCACCCCCAGGGACCGGTGTGGGTCAAGTTTTCACTCTTGGGGGGGTTCAAAGGACCTTGAACTACTATTAAAGCAAACACAGATGTTTGGTTCTACAGCTTTTGACAGAAGAGGTCTCAGTGTAACATATAGAGTCTGGCAACAGCCTGGAACTATTTATTGGCTTGCAGCATCCTTCAGAAGGCAAGAGCCCATCTTGGTGTGTATCTGCTTCTGCTGCATTATTGATCAACTGAAAAATATTAAACCAACTTTTGTTGTTTGGAGCTTGTTTTCATTTTTATAGTTTATACTATACCACCCTTCCACCTGCAGAAGCACCTTGATACTAATGTTAAATAAAATTCATTATATAAAAAACCCCTGTTGTTATTTTCTAAAGGTTAAAACCTGAAAACCAAAAATGTAATTCTACAAACACTCTTAAAAAATAAATGGGTTGGAAAGCTTGGTGTTGCCTGAAAATAAAAAATAAAAAACATATATATGTATTTTGTTTCTAAATACTGAATGAAGTATTTCACGGCCAATGCAGAATGTTTTTAATCACCATACTGACATTGTAAAATATTATAGATATGATGTTTAATATGTGGATGAAATAAAAAATAAGGTATTACAGTGAGGTATTTGCAGAAATAAAAATGCTGAAAAGAGATGCATCCCATCTGTGAATTTTTGGTGTTCTCACATTATAGTTTAGCTTCTTTTCCTGCATCTGAGCCAAGATGGCCTCTTGTCATTTATTGAACAATGATTTCTGAATGAAGCAATCACCTAAATTAAAATGAAGTGAGCCAGTCTGTGCAGCTGTGAATGTGGAGCAGTGTCCAAAAGAAGGGACAGCCTCGCACATTCAAAAGAAGGGCCTCGCACATTTAACATCTGCCATCGAAGGTCCTGCGAGACATCTGAAAGCGCTGACTCCCACAGTCATTTCAGGCGTTTAACTACCGAGGTCAAGCCTTCATATTAGAGAGAAAAGATGTCTGTCTGATGGTGTCAAAGTGAAATGGATTCTGAGTCTATTTAATTCCCAGCTTTGACTCAGCTTTGTCTGTGATCTCCTTTAAGTACCTCAGAGCCACAGGCCATCTTCACAATGCCAATGCAAACCTTCAAATGACAGTGAAGGATTTGATTCTTAAATTTAAATATGATGTGGCGTCTCATCTATCAATCTGAGAAAAAGTATTCACACAATAATGGTCGTGCGCCATTCTTTAGCTCCCTTATGAAACACACCTCTGCTTTTTTTTCTTTAAGGGTAATACATGCGATACATCTTGACTTGACTTTTTGTTGCAAAGAAGAATAGTGAGATTTTTTTCCTTTCTTTTGAAAAAAAAAATCAGTTCGGAGTTAAGAAACTGTAGCTCTTTGATATAAGCTCAGGATAGACAGCTCTGAAGTAAAGTAAGCTGCAAAGTATGGTAACTCTCCCAGGCAGTCACAGTGCCAGGGAAAGAGAGTTTATTAAGGTCATAGTTAAACCCTGTTGTATGAGCTTCACAACAATAGATATATTAGAGAATAGAGGACACACCCAGCACATAGAAACACAAAGCACATGGGAGAACTCTTGTTGTTCTTTGAAGTGCTAAAGATTTCCCAGATTTCATTTTGTGAGCGGATGTTTTCAAAAAGATGAAGAAAAAGTAAGTCAGCTAATATCCCATCTTTCATGAATGGTGCCGGTTTTCTAAAAGCTCAATACATTAAAATGCTTTACAACTGTATTAGATATCCTCTTAACGTTATTTCTGCCTTCTTTGTGCTCTTTCTGCTCCTCATGACTGCAAACATGACTAATTAAGGATAGAATGTTGTTATGTTTTAATAATTGATGCAAAGCGCATCTCCAGCATGTTATGTGTGAAGTCTTAATCTTCAGAGACACATTGTTGCAGAGTGAGCTGCCTGCTCTTTGGCAATGCCTTGGTGTCACTTGGTGTGAATTCTGCTGACTTTGTTTTCCCAGTGGGCATCAGAGCAGGCAGGAGAGCATGATGATAGAGACCTTAGAACCTTGTCTGAGAAGCCAGCCACACAAAATGGGAGAAGCAGTTTGCAGGACCTTGAGGAAAAGCCTGGATAAGAGTTTTGTCTTATCATGAATCCCACAACTGAATTATTCATATGCTACAATTATATTCCATCTTTTATTTGATTCAAAGTAGAATGTGGGCGTGAAAGCGGTTCTTTGAAGTTTGGAAATGTTGGCCGCTGGCTCTGGAAACAAGTTAACAAAAAAACATTTTTTGCATTAGCGATGGATGCTTCTATGGCCTGCTTTGATTACAAATGACAGCTGTGCTCTCGTTGTCCCAATTTCATTCAGGAGGAAAGTTTTAGCTTTTTCTCAAACATGCAGACAGCATGGTGACAGCTAATAAGATAGTGTGATTTATGTTTTTTAATACATTTGCTAAAGGGCAGGAACGGTTAAGAGGAGAGGATTACAAGAAAATGGCAATAACACATCAATCAATGAGATCTGGTTTCACGAACTTTGGCAATTTATGTTATGTAAAATGTAATGTTTTCCCCAGAAAACATTTGCATACACACACACACATATATTTATACGTGTGTGTGTGTGTGTGTGTGTGTGTGTGTGTGTGTGTGTGTGTGTGTGTGTGTGTGTGTGTGTGTGTGTGTGTATACTACTCATAAAGGTATAGTGTTAATGACATCTCACATTGTGGTACAAGCCACCATCAATTATAACGAAATAAAGCACTTTTTTAAGTGGCCTTAGATTGAGGAAATGTGTTTATGGTTGAGTAACAAAACTAGGTTAAATTAAAAAATATCACCAGTTTAGTAAGTAGTGTTCACAAACGGAGACTGCTATTTGCAATAACCTTAACAAACACCATCTGGTATTTCCAAATCACCAGCTGGTGTCTAGAAATGCCATTTGCAGCAGTGTTTACCAACACCAGCTGCACCAGTCAAATACCGAACAGAAGAAAATGATTTCCTGTGTAGGTTTTTCATACCAAGACAAAAAAGCACTTTTTCTATTCATTCTGTGAAAAACAGAACCAACATGTTTTGGGTGAAAATGAGTTTATGTGACATGCTTCTGCACTGCTCAGGTGTCTGATGTCAGCTGTATGCAGATGATGCAGTTCTTTACACATCCGTCACTTGGGTAGGTGGCTGACAAACTTTCTATCTATATGTTGGACATCCAACAATGGTTAATCCAAAATCAGTTACTCAAAAACACTTTCTGTGTCTAATTCTATCAATTAACTAGATTTAAAGAAATGTTTAAAATTTTTATTAAAATATTAAATAATTCATACTGTAGTGGAATTTAAACATCTTGGATTAGTTCTAGAGCCACAACTTAAATTTGATAAACATATAAAGAAAATATCACAAATAGTATAAAAATATCTCAATCTAATAATCTTTTTCAAGTTTATCAGAAACTTCAAACCAAACCCGGCTGGCCTGATTTTTAATATATGATACAGCATGACAGCATAGGCATAGGTTGCTCCTACTGTAACTAAGCATACAGGATCACTGTTTAACAGAGCACTAAAAATTATGGATAAAAAACAATCCACCAGCATCATTGCGCCAACCTTAAAAAAATAATCTAATGAGATTTGATAGCTTCAACCATTTCTGTTTTATTCAAATAATTCAAAATGTATTTATTATTTAGCACCTGAGCCACTAAATATATTTTTAAGAGACAAAAAACGAGTTTTTCAGGAGTCACCAGAAGTACCAAAAGTCACGACTGTTAAATCTTTTACTACAGGACTGCATTTTATTATATTTATTTCAATTGTAAAGTGACTTTGTGTTTCCTAAAAGACACTTTAAATGACATTTTGAATTTCCCTGAAAAGGGATTTAAAAAAGTATTTCATTCATTTTAATTCATTTCATTCATTCAAATAAAATGTATTACTATTATTATTAGTTATTTTTATAAGGTTTACTTCCAGGCTTGAAACTGGCTAAAGATAAACCAGGACTGCACTGGTTTATGGGTGGGATTGTTGAATGCACTGACAACTTCAGACATTGATTTATGTTTTGAGTGTTTTATAGAGATGTGTGAACACACCATGCTGTTTTATTAATGATGTTTTATTAAAGCCATTGAAAACAATTACTTATTTTCTGATAGTGTTAGCATTTTAATTTATGGTGTAGAATTACTGTCTGTGTTTTGTGTAAAAGCCCAGGCCTTGGCTAAAAAGCTGTCACATGTGATATGTTGATTGATACATACTTGTCCCTATCACATAAATAAATAAATAAAATAAAACTGTCTCTTGTTTCATTCATCCTTCTCTTTGCGACTAATCTTCCATCAAAAAGTGACAAGAATTTGATGAATTTTTAATCTCGGATGACAGTGAGATTGTCACAGTTGATAACTTCAAACAAACACAGATTGCATTTCTGGTTGTTTTGCGATGAAACAAGTCCAAGTTTCCTCTCTTAGTGTTTAAAATATGAAAAAGGATACATTTGCATAAATGCATGAGCAATTTGGTTGGTACTAGCAGAGCAGTAATGCATCGCAAAAATGTGAAGAAAAAAGAAAATGATGTGTGTATGTAAGTTGATTTATGTACATAAATGACACTCTGCCTCTTGCTGTATAAAAAAATGGAGTAGCAAATTTTCTGAATGACTTATACAGGAAAAACAGAGGAAAAACTGATACAGGAAAAACAGATTGGTATCTTTTTCTGCAAACTTAGTAGTTGTTCACTTTGCATTGAACTTGGTCAGTATGTAAAAGGATTATGTTGTAGACGTCATATAAGCCCATGCAACATGAACATATATAAAATCTGCTCTGTGTGGTTTAGTTTCTCTGACCAGTAAACAACATAACTCTAATCCAGTTATAATCAGTTATAATCGTTTAAAGAGCCACAGAAAAAGCATCACTGCCATAAACCTGTCTTAGAAAGCCATGAGTCAAATTGCTTGTAGCCTGGAAGAGAAAGACTTGATTCTCTAACAAGCTGTGGAATTTGCCATCAAAAAGGCCTTGATCAAAAAACGTTCAGACTAATCTAAACTCATTTTTATAGTGATTGATTAATTGGTTGGAAAAACGCTGTTTTAAGACAGAAGTGACCTAATGCAGCCGGCTGTGGATTTGTATGTATGTGTTGTAAGAGAAACATTTAAATCCAGACTCGTCATCCTACCTTGACTTTCCACCCAAGTGTTTTTCTGTTTTATATTAATGAGAGATAAGAAGTAATGATGTAAATCTTAACTTTCTATTAAATAATACAAGCATGAAAAAGGATGTTGTAACTGGCAAGGTTATTAAACCGAACAGTCCATTTTCATTGGCATTCCACCACAAGTGTGGTAACAGATGAGACTCTGCCCTCCTTCTTTAATCCTCTTGCCTTTCTCATTCTATGTGAAATGGTTGCTATGATAGGTAATGCTCACAGAAACCATTTTAATATAAACGTAGCCCCAACTGTCATCTTTTCTCACCACCCTTGGGCTACGAGTGTGTGCCGAGACTGTGATTGCACTGTTTGTTATCCAGCTCTGTCGCACTCAATCCCTGGGAATGAGGAAAACAAAGCCAAAGCTTCAGCCTTACTGTGAAGCTAAAGTGCATCTGTGTAGATGCAAGATTACATTGCATCTAGACAATGAATGCCAACCCGTTTCTTAAAAAAAAAAAAAAAAAAAAAAGTCGTAGTCTCGTGCTGATTCATGCTGCCTTAGCCAGTGGAACAGAGCAGATTTTCTTTGTCTCTGAGGGAGGACTTCACATCGACAGTGTGAAGGTGGGAACTCCGTCTTCTTCTGCAAAGGCTGGTTACAGCAGCCCAACAGGGTATTGAGAACTGGAATGAGAAAAAGCTGGAAAATATGTTGCATCTGCTGCGTGGAGATTTCAGATCGATTACAGTGTTATGTAGGGGGAGTTATCCAATTGCTTGAAAAATCTCCAAACAACCCCCTCCAATCACCCCTAATAACAGTCCATTTATATCGATCCACTATGCTGAGGTTTGTGTCGCTGCTTTTGAAATGTGTACTTCGCTGACTCCATGTGGACAACCAGCAACTTCCAGAGAAATTGGGGGCTATATAGAAAGTGGCAAATTGCACACTGTGTTCTACATTATTGGCGGTGTAAGAGGAAACTGTGTACAAAGACCAAGATTTGAGCTTATAGGGGGACAAGGATGAGATTGCTTTGGTAAGCTTGTTATCATGTCAGTGTGAGGCACATGCACACACTGCCTTTCACACAGTTCTACTCATTGACATGTATGGCATGATCCTTTGCTCAAGTGAGTCCTAGTGATCCAGCAGCAACACATCCTTTTTGCAAGCTGCAAAAAGTGGCACAAATACAAGAATTATAATGCCTACTTCTAATATATAAGTGGATTTGTGTCTGTTCTTACAGGGTGGGGGCCGTTGAAAGAGCAGAAAACCATGTAAAGAGTATATTATATTTCAGTTTTTTACATTCTTCAATAATGTATTATAAGCTGCAGTAGTTTTCATGATTATTGGCTATAATGTATGTTCCCTTCAACAGCATTGTGAAGTCTTTACTTTTAATATGTGTAGTGTTGTGTCATGTCTCATGTGTGTGAAAAGAAGAGAGGTGACACAAGTTTCAAATGTTTGCAAATTACATAAACACAGTAAGATCTTTTGTACAGCAAAAGTCATCGTAATTATTCACGTTTTGATGTAACTTTTGTGGTGGTAGAGTCAAAGCTTTGGGCAGAGTTATTCACCAACATTCCCGAAAAAACTATAGTAATATATAGCATTGAGTGTCAGCAGTGACACTCAATGCTATAATCCAGTTAGTCTATATACCTGGCAAAAAGGAGATTTTACCATCTTGATACCTATATTCTACACTAAACTTATTACATTTTAAGCATTTTGATCAGATTAGTGGCTAACATTAGCTCAAAACATTTAGCATGTCTGTAAAGCCTTTCTGTTACAACCACAGAATGCATGTTTGCTGAAATCTGTGGCTTATCAAAGACCTAATGTCCGCTATATATAGGACTGTCTTGTTTAGCAGGCTGTACATTTTTCAACTTTGCTCAAGGAAGATTGTGTAACTAGAAATATCAGGCTCATGCATTCGTTTGACATGATCCTATTTACATTTGTGCATAATGTGACAGGTTTGGACCCACAGGGCAGTATTTTAATCCCAGTTTATTCCCTTGGTGTTTCCCTGCTGGTTAGAGCACAGACAGGCAATAAGTCAACACCAACTCAAACTTAGTTAAGTAATGAAACTGTCAGCTGTGATTAGGTTCCTTTTGATTAAATAAGTAGATAATTTAAGGTGCTAATGGTCGCGATAAGCCATAGATTTTCAGGCATTTGTCAATATGTTGTCCACCTCTTGTGTATTTGCACTGTGGTTAAATTGGCCTTTTGAGAAAAGAGGGTTCCAGCTAAGCCAAGGGCTCCAAATTAAAGTTCTTGTTTGAATGTCATTGCTGTTTCTTTATGTCTCTGACACATAAATATTATGTCTATAACACTAGTAGATAAGGGCATCTGTTAGATTATTAACAATCAACAGAAAAAGCCAAACAACTATTAACTATATCTGATCTTCAAATTGCAGCCTGATAAATCCCTCTTCTTCCCTTCAGCTTTAACACTGCAATATGAAAGCTTATAACCAGAAAGTAATCGCTGAATTCTAGTGATATGTTTATGGTGATAAAGAGCTATTAAGATTGGTGTGAGAGGGTAAATGAGGTGAAGGGAGCTAAGCAGCTTGGTGACCCTGCATCAGGCTGACGGAAAGAAGCAGAGTCATTAAGGTGGCAGCAAGTGGACAAGATAATGAAAACCTCATATCTTAAAGATGGGTGGGGGCGGGAGGGGGACAATGAGCCCGTAATCTGTGCCTTTATATACGATAACCCATTACCCACATAAAGACGACGTCTGGTCCCGGCACTCCCTCCCGTTAAGTGATAACAAACCATTTTACATTTCTTTTCTTTTCCTCAGCTCTGGCAATGACACATTTTTTTAATCATCTGTGCAGCCATGTGCAAGCTAACTTTTAGTCTTCTGAAGCACAAAACTCAGAATGACCTGAATTATCCAGCAAACAGAGATACTGCCCCAAACCTTCCATACACATTCGTATTTTTCCCCTCATATGATTTAACATAACAGCTTGATGTCATATGTAATTATTGCAACCATCCAGCTATCTTAAAACTGAAGTCCCACTTTCTTACTATGGCTGTTCGTTTATCACTGCTTAATGAGGTTAGAGCAACCATTTCATCTGTTTGCTCAGTAATAAATCTATTCTCTGCCTTTTTCCTTCCCATTTTAAAATCAATATCAGTTCTAAGAAATATGAAAATACCCTGAAAAGTCCACTGAGTGTTTTGTAAGACGCTAAAACATCCCTTGAAGAATCTGTGCCTGTCTTGGCTTATTTATGCATTTCCCTCAGTAAAAAGCTGAATAAGAGAAAGCCTTTCATGCAGCACTGTGTACACGGAAAAATTCATACAATGTCAAAACCCAACGGAACGAGGAATGCACTATTGAAGGCAAACTTAAAAAAAAGTTTCCTTCCACAATGGGAGCTTTTCCCTGTAAGAGCTGAAGAATGACTGCACAAAATGAATCAACAAGATAACTGTTCTCTTTAATGAGAACAGACTTCAGTTTGCAGCTGGCAATGCCACAACCTTGCAAGACGGTTTGCATGGTGATGGATTGTGTGGACGTCAGGACGAGTATAGCCAGCGTCATATTGCTCAGGAGTTATTTTATGCACTTCCTCTGGATTTAACAGACTATGACTTAAAAAGTGTATTAGCAATCCTTGCTGCAGCTTCACATGGTCTTTTCACAAATCTGGGTCAAACATCCTGCTGATAAGATCCCTAAGTAGAGACTTTTGAGAGAAGAGAGAGAAGCTTTGATTTATTTGGTTTAATGTGCTTACTTCCTTCCCATTCAGTTTTGTTTTTGTCTGTGTCACAGTATGATGCATCACGGTGAGTTTTTCTGGTAAATTACTGATATGAATCAATTTCCTTCCATGTAAACCACATTGATTCCGGAAAATATGGCAATGCTTGTTGGAAGAGCAGGGTTTGTTTAAAAGCAGGGGGATTAACATTTCTTATTTCCTGTATTGTATTTTATTTGCGTAAAATCCCAACAGCTTTATGCAAAAAACTGTCATTATTAAAAATGTTTTCATTCAATTTTAGCAGAAAAATCTAAATAAACACGGATTTTAAATCAACACAATGAAATAATGTAACCACCTTAAAACAAGAACACTGTTTTTTACAATAAGGTTGCCAGAGGACCCAAATATCCAGATCAAGAAATATTTCCCACAAACTTAAACATCCTCTTACAAGCACATTTTTAGAATTATTGTACTAATTGTACTGTACCTTGTACTATTATTTAAAATGATATGACACAAACAGTGGCTTGTTGTTGTCCTGGCATGCCTGTTTTGCTGAATGAGTAAGAGAATAATGAATCTTAAGGAAAATCTAATGCTAAAGATGAAATTCTCAGTTTAGCATTTCCATTTTTCATTTAAAGTTTGTTAAAGATGTGACTTTTTCCTGTCTAAGAAAACAGCATTAGGGATTGGCTTGCAAGGAAATTCCAATTTAAATCTCTGGCCCTGACATGTTTGGGGTAAGCTAAAACCATGTCTCTTGCGTTGTTTAGCACAAATCGTTACTTCTCCATTTAGTCCCCAGTGTTCAGCTGCGATGGAGGCCACACGGTTAAGCAATGGTGTCCACGCTTGGTCCTAACATCCTGCTTTTGGGCTGTTCAGCACACTTGAATTAAATGAATGGCTCTTTACCAGGCCTCTGCAGAGCTGGATGACCAGCAGAAGAGGGAAATCAGAAATTTAATCCAGGTGTGTTGGATAAAGAATGCATCTAAAAGTTGCAGGAAGGTAGATGCAGAGCCAGATCTGGGCAACTCTGCTGTAGAGGCTTTTAGTAGTATGCTATTGCAGGATGACTTTAGACAGAACAGTACTGTGCACTTTCCAATGGAGTATGTAATAATATTCCTTATTTTACAATATCGTCATGCACTTGTTTTCACTCTTGCACTGATGTTTTTTATTGATGAGTGTGAGATTGGACTTCGTAAATCCACCAAACCTTAGACACCCTCAAAATAAAGAGTTAGCAAGCATGTACTTAGCTATTGAGGTCCAATATTTGTGACTTGTTTCTAACATAAAAACTTTTTTTGCAAAAGCTCCCAGATGATGATCTGTGGATGGACCCCCCATTGGGTGCTTTGGTCTCAAATAGCTGTGCATATTTGTGACAAGATGTATGATTTGCTAGCTTTGTATGGTCGACTTGATCCAGTGTGCTCATTTTTGTTTTGTTTTACTTTTAGGGGGTCATTATCTGTGACCCTGTGACCCTTTTTTAGACTAGGTGGTACAGATAATGGATATATGGATAGACTATCTGAGCTTTGGATGTTTCTAATATTCACATTCCATTAGCACTGAATCTCCTGTGAAAGAAAACCAAGCAATGACTAAGCATTTTGCTGTTTTTATTCCCTGGATGGTCTGCAAACATCTTGGGAAATTGAAGCTACTTTGTGATGGTAGTTATGCGTATAGTATTGTGTAGCGGGGAGTACTACTTGCTGATATGAGGCGGTAAACACAGAATTAATTAAATGACTACTAAAAATGTAAAAATAATAACTAAATTAACTGATGTCCATAAAAAAGGAAAATCATTTGAAAAAAATATTGTGATCCTTTTCCCCAGTTTGAGATCTAATTGAGTAATAGCCATCGAGTATATTCGTGGTCTCGAGCTCTCAAAGACAAAGAAAATATTGTCTTGGAAAGTAACAACTGATTCCATAAGAGGCTCATCAAAAGCCTGAAGCTTGATTAGACTCCTGAGTTGATGTGCAAAGCTGAGGAGGAAGAGAGAACAGCTCAGGATGATGATCCTAAATTACCCATGAGATTCACGAGGACGAATTCAGGAGATGCATACCAGAGGTTTTGTGATGATCCTCACAGCTCTCTGACTTTGGCATTATTATGGATCAGTGGACAGCTGTTCAAATGAAACAGCATGCAAGACAGCCAGAGTTTCACTGAACCTGAAACCTTTCCCAGGAGGGATGTGAGAAATACCTTTGCCCCAGTGATAGAAGCTGGCCAAGGATGCCTAAACTTTTGCATGCCAGTGTCATGCAACGTCTGATTTGGTGGTTCATTTCACAACTACAATGCATATTTCATAAGCTCTTCATAGTTACTGGCCAAAACTGTAACTCTATACTCAAATATATGATGTTATTTTCTCTTTTTTTTCTTTTAGTTAAAATAAGCTAAAATAATACAGGTCACACACTAAATAACACCTTCACTTTGACAGAGTTTAGCTCTGACAGAGGTCAGGAAAAGTGCTCCTGACATTTAAGGCTCACCGACAAGATAAAGTCAGTAGTGTTTTTCTATCGCTTCCCTCAGGGCAGTGTTTGCAAAGCAGTCCGTTCCCTGTTCCTGTTCTGCTCTGGTGGTGAAATTCAGATTTGCTGCTGTGCGCCAAAGCAGTGAGAGAAATCTCTGACAAGTTAGGGACAAAGGTGAGGTCAAGGCATGGCTTGTTGACGTTCAGAATGTGCTGCTTTCTTCCTGCCAGAGCTCAGTGCCTGCTGAAGGACGACTAAAAGCAAGGACGAACAGTTCAATGATCATGTTTTCTAGTAACAAATACCAACACATTCTCTTGGAAACTGTGGCACTTTCAGGTCAATGCTGGGAGTTGGATAAATGGATCATATTTACAGTAAAGTGTGGGTGGTATTTGGGGTAAAAAAAAAAAAAAAGCAGCATGACTGCTGTACTTTTTCATTGGAGTGTCCCTCCATTGTTTTAAAACTGCTGGAGGGTTTCAATCAGACACAGCTCATCACACATTCCAGAAAGTTTGTTTAGAAAACCATACTGGCCAGTCATGATGACTTTTCTTCTGTTTTTTTTTTTTTCCAGCTTCAAAAGCCTGCTGTTGGTACAATGGTCTTAAAGTGGAAAACTCTGCTTCTCCCTTCAATTAGTGTCCCTCCTGAGGCTTATTCTATCACAACACAGACTTGGATCATTATTTTGGCCACATCCATGTGCCTGCACTACTTTCTAACACAAAGTTTTCGTAAAAACACATGATCAAAAGCCAAAGATTGACCATTTTGCTGCATATTTCTAAAAGCCAGAAAACATCAAATGGTTTCAGACCAGGAGGGAACATCAAGTTGTTGAGCTGCTTGTTTGGGAAACTCTTAAGATTTGTTTTATGGGTTCTTTTTTATTTCCTAATTAAATCTTTTAGTTATGTACTTAAATGGCAATGATAGACTTTTTGCTCTTCTTAGAAGTGTGTGAAATGAAAGAGCAAGTGAAGAATGAACAACTAGACTGGCTGATTTTGGATCACTCTTGACAGATAATGACTTGTATCATATTCTATCCTTGGATGGGCATGAGAAGCAATTTGCAGATTGCGCCTGCATACAGTCAAGAGCCCTTTCTCCGCCAAAATGGCTGCAGAGAGGAGCCACTGATGCTGTTGGAGGATTAGAGTTCAAATATAGCGTTTCACAACATGTTTTGAGACTTTTCTCTCATTCTGTGACTGCAGGGAACGCTGTGATAGACAGATACCTTTTCGATTTCATGCAGTAGTTTGGGCTGTCTGATTGCAGAGGAGTTCAAAGGAATGGGGAAGCGCAATCAAACATACCCGTGGGCTGCCATTTTGGATTTCGAGGTTAATAGTGAGAAAAACATGTTCTAGAAATCCAGCTAAAATTCAAAGGCAGAAAATAATAAGTGCTGCTTAAAATCATTTATTAGGTTTGTTTGTTTGTTTGTTTTTTCCTGTGAAGAACATGTAGCCAAAGCAACACATTCCCCTCTGTGTCTTTCTTTTTACTTAGGGAAATCTAAATGCAAAATGATTCCTCCCAACAAAGGTTCCCATCTGAATGCATTAAGGAGAAGGGAGGAAGGAGAGCAAGCTGGCAGGTGCATTTCCCGCTCCTGCCTAAATGGGAATTTTAATGTCCGCAGAACCTTTCCCCCTAAACCTGGCTATTGTCCAGAAAGTCTTTTGTAAGTCTACCAGTCGGTGCCGTGAGACCTAACCAGGTCTCACACAGGATTCAGCAGGTCTATCGGACTCTTTCAGGGTCTTTGTCTTGGTGTCTTGTCTCTACGGCTGACATTGATGCAAATGGATTTCATAGCTTCGTCTCTCTTATCTTTCTTGGCTCCATTGTCTGGAATGGATACACAATGCGTGTCAAGGGAATGTGAATGCACATTCTTCTAAGATCAATGGAGCTGCGCTGGTAACCACTGAATGGAAGAGAATTCTGAAAATGCTTCCTGCAGAGTTTTACATACAGTAAGATCAAGATGAGATTCAAATCTGACACGTTATGTCTATCCTGATTTGCATACCTTATGATCATTAACCCATTGCATTTCCATTGCTCCATCTTCTTTTATTAGCCTTTCTTACCATTCTCCACGGTCTTTCATCTGCACTCTTATTTATTCAACTGTGCATAAAAATGTAAACACATAGAGGTTGATTTATGTTGCTCAAATAGTTGATAAACTCATCAGAAGATTCTGCCATCATTAGCAAAACTGTATGTTGACCAGAATTAGAGGACTGCCTGCTCCACTCATCCACACTAAATGTATGACTTCTTTAAAACTCTGATACTTCTGGCAGGAACGTGATATAGGGCTTGTGCTAAAGAATCTCATTCATTCATCACCTAAATGGTATTTGGAGAACGCAAAGGCAATCACACAATAACTAAAACCCATAAAAAGTTGTTGTAAATAAGATAGACATTTTTTATTAAGATGCACAAGTTAAAGATTTAAATATGGGTACCAATACCAAGAAAAAATCCAGCTCCGTGCTCCATCATGTGTTTGGTCAGTTACCGGATCCAAAAAAACGAAGTTTAAATGAACAAGTGTAAAACTGGATTCCAACTGGTTCCACTTTTGAGGTGTTTTTTATTAGATACAGAATAATGGCATTCACACCAGATAAAGCCAGGCAGATCATTTTCATCATGAGATGCCATGAACGAAGCAGATGTTTGACTTCGTACTGCTATCGCACCTTGTATCTACAGTAAAACAGAAGCTGACTTATCAAGACCATCCACTGAAGACAGAATTGACACAAGATTTATAAAAAGAAATAATATGATGTGCTTTACAGTATCAGAAAGATAAGTGTTCTCCTCTTGCTGTTTACAGACTTCAGTGTGAGATTTTCACCCATCCAGCAGCAGTTTCACCTCATTTCAGGATATTGGCCACATTGAATCAGCATCACAGCCATGCAGAAAACAAATGATAATACCTGGAATAAATCAAATTTCCGGAAATTGCACATCGATTGTGCCTTAACAAAAGATATAATTCATGAGGAATGATATGGTTAATGTGCAAGGCTTGCAAAACCCTAATTAGATCAGTAGCTTCTCTGTAACCTCCTGATTGGAGGTGTGATTAAAGTGAACGGTGCAAAGAGAGCTTATATTGAAGAAGGACATGAGCTTTAGATTGAGCTGCTCTTTGTGTCTGAGCATGTGGCAATCTTTCCAGCAGATTACAAACAGACAGGATCTCTAAATTGCGCCTGACTGCTCACCAGAGACCAATCCCTGTGAGCTAAGAGTTGAGCCAGCTGCAATATTGTGTGTGAAATGAGAAACATCTCTGTATCAAACTGCACAGTTTTCCTGATGAATGAGACCTTCTTTAAGCTCATGTTAAACTACTCTGCTTTGATAGACCGTGACATTAACCCTTTTCTTCCAGTGGAGCTTCAGAGATGACAAATACTAAGCAGGTGGAGCCAAAAAGAGAGAGAAATGTTTCATTTTGCTTAAAATTAACATGGAAGTAAATGAAAAATGTCTTCATTTCTCTGAAGTTCCTCCACCCCACATATTTATGATCACGCATGAATGAAATGAGGAGGAGGGCAGATGTCAAATCTGCCCCCAGATGTACAAACTCAAATAAACAGTGGAGGTGCTGCAAGTGTCGTGCAGCTTCAACTCCACACGTGCCGTAGGGTCAGCATATGGCTGGCAATAATTAATTCTGTGCCTCTCAGCACACATTTCATTAATGTGTCAATATGGTCCAATTATTCTGCATATAGACGCCTACCTGTGAACAAAGATGCAAGTTCTAATATATTCACTCCTTTAGACGAAAGTCCAGATTATCAGTTTGAATTTATTATCGCTGCATATGTTCACAGGCTGCAATGAAATTATGTAGAGGATGCGGCTTATTTCTTGATATCCCTTTCTGGAGTGAAGGCAGACATATCAAGTGTCTCAGACAGTTTTTAGAAAGATATACAAAGTTATCTGAAGGCTTTGCCATTCATCACATTGTCTCTGCTAGCTTTAAACAGACACCACAAAGACCTGACGTCATGTGAAGCTCTAAATTTAATATAGAACATGTATGAGCTCAGTCTGCACAGAGAGGGGAAAATATTCCATTTGTTGTCAAAGGCTTGCTCATTAAAAATTCCTGACACTGATGGAGCGGAGGTGGCACGCAAACAATGTCAAATAAAGCCTAAAACAATAGCTCAAACCTAAAAATAAAGATATGCCCGGAAACCACATTTGCATTGTGTCACGCTGAAATTATGCAGAATCTGGGATTTATTCAGAAGTCAGTAAAAGAAAAAGAGTAACCAAACAGGACGCATTGAGATAGATCAATTTCCTGTCTGTCAACTGAGAGCAAACGCCTTGCACTCCCTCCACCTCGTCTCTCCTGCACAACTTCATATTAGGGTGCTTTGATTTTGTGAGAGGATGCATACAACTGAACAGGATGACTTTTTTTTAAAAAAAAAAAAAAGGTTTGTTTGTGTTACTCTCCAAAAACTCAATAAAAGCGAATACACTCACAAAATATCAGGCTCTGGCGCTGTGGAAACATCAACCGTGTCACCAGTTTCACAGTATATGAGCCTACCCACTCACAGTCGTAGGAGGAGGAGGTTCAATCAGGAGTGTAGACAAAACAAAAAATGTGGAGAGGAAAAGAGCCGAGGGGAGAATGAGAGGGACAGAGAGAATATTGTTCTTTTATTAAAACATACACACAGCGACACGCACTCACACATACAAAGGAATATAGATAGTGTGCCATCTATTGGATGAAACATATCATGGAGCAAAGTATGTCCCTTATTGACTTGTAGCACTCTATTCAACCACTAGGTGGCAGTGCACCCCAAAATTTCATTCTGTTGCAAGAGTCCTTTGGGAACCAGAGTGCGAGATTCCTGGAAGGGGAAATGTAGGTATGAAGGCGCCCTGTGCTCGAGCTCACTTCTGTACACACCCAGAAATAAAAAAAAAAACTCTAATTTGTGTTTCACTTGTTTGTAAAATGAATGAACATTTCCTGCAAAGGGCTGCCTAGAGATGCAAAATGATTAAATGTAGTAAAGGATGGTGTGTGTTGAAATGATTCTGCTTACTGTCATGAACAGTGGATATTACCACAGGTGCAGAAAGTCTCACATTACATCACATTAAACAGTAACAACTGTACTTTAAGGTTGATTCATCATGTTTAATTAATTGTATATTCACAGAAATTGCAATGTTACTAAGTGTTCATATAAGAATATTTCCACATCCAGCTGTTTGCATGTGATTCAGCATTCATCATCTGTCTTGGCTTAGTAATCGCTACGTAACACCTGACATCTGGTAACTGAATAAAGTTCTTGTTTTAATTCTGAAGGTGTGAAACCCATTGTTGGAAATTGTGACTAAGGACACCAGTCAAACTGGACTAGACATGCTCCGGAGGATTATGCAACAACTATGACTGACTTGTATAAATAGTAATACTAAAAGTTACAAATCCCTCCCACATGTAAGTTTATGGTGAATGTATCTTTTGTTTAACTCATTTACATCTACTTTCCATACACTGTTGCAATGCTTCAGTATGAGTTTCCTGATTTTGTTTGATGGAACATAAACTAGATATGTAGCCTGAGACAGGACCCAGAGGTAGATAAATAGACTAATGATCTGGCAAAGAGGGCTTATTTCAACGAGTGAGACAATAGAGAGGCTTGATGGGCAGGTTGTAGAGGCCCAGAGAGTGCTTGGCAGTTGGAGAGTGGGTGTGCAGACTGAAAACCAGAGGGTTGAGCAATCAGAACGGCTGTCTGAACAAGACCTTGGAAACATATATAGACAAGTAAATATCTTGGGAATGAACTTGTTTTTATTCTTTTCTTTAAAGTAAGAATATATACCAAATGGAAACCAAAAGGAGTATTACAGTTGATGTGCAGGTGGGTAGGTAGGTAGCGGCTCAGCGGGATTACCGCTCCCATATTACATGTCAAAACAGCAAAACTGACAATACAGGAGGATGAAGTAAAGGAAACTAAGTGGAAAATAAATAACGTCAGGTAACAAAAAAAAAAAAAAAAACAACTAATATCTTTAAATCTTTACAACACTTTATATCAGCTGAATTCTTTGAACATCTGGCACACAACTGCTTGCATCATTGGTAACAATAAACATCTATATCAGAATGACATAACTGTGAGACGGGGTTGTGTTAAACCAAAGAAGGAGAAAAGTACAGGTTAAAAAAAACATGCATAAACTAGTGAAAGTGCCCAAAATCACATTGACTTCAAGTCCTGACTCTAAAGATTTAATTGTCTAGTTAAAATGGTTAACTCTGAGACAGCTAATGCACAAGCTTTCCTCTTAAGACATAAGATCATTTCAACAAGACGTATATCAATGGAAACATGGTGGTGGCAGTATCATTGTGAGGCGATGTTTATCTGTAACAGGTACTGGGGACAAGTAATGGTAAAGGTTGAAAAAAAGGAAAGAGAAAAGGGGATAAACTACCACCAGCACTGCAAAGGTGAATTTCATCACATTTCTGAATTATTTAACAAGATGGGGAGGAAGGAGGACTTGACATGTCAAAAGGAAATACTAGTTTTTTGTTTTGTTTTTGTTTGTTTTTTATTTGTTTGTTTGTTTTTTTGTGTGTGTATTTGTTTTGTTTTACAGGTAAACATGTCGTGGGTTTGTGGCTTGGTACATTATAAAGTGTCCCACCCTATGCTGCCTCCTATCAGGCTCCGCCCCGCCTATCAACATCCACAGTCGATGAAGGGAAGCTGGGAAATCGGAGGAGCAGGAGCAGGCGGCACTGGGCTCAGTTGCTCCCGCATTTGTCCGACACTTAACTAGAGCTGCTCCCTGGCAGTGGTGGTGATGATGGCGGCGGCTGTAGACAGAGGAGGCGTCCGGGCCGCTTTCCTGAACCCAAGCAGCGGTGGCGGTGGTGGACCTGCACCGACCATACTCCCCGCTGGAGCCTTAGCCGGGGCTGTGGTCCTGGGCTCGGGCTCCGGCACCATGCCCGTACCCATGAACCTCTTTGCGACCTGGGAGATAGACCGATCATCCCCAAGCTGCGTTCCGAGGTAACGTTAACATGATTGTGTTAGCGTACACTTCCACACACCACAGGGTTTGCACTCCACTTTTTTTGCTGAATAAATGTGATAAACGCCCTCATCGACTGTAACGTTAAGCAGGAGTCGAGCTGCCACATATTTCCAAAACAATGCTGGGTTGGCTAGCTGGCAAGCTAACTAGCAAGGAGGCTAATGCTACAGCTGCCTAGCAAATAGCGCTTGTTTTTAAGTTAGAATGTTTTGTGCGAAATTAATTTTCTTATTATTTTTCTTATATTCAAAATGTATTCCATTAGAATTAGTCGTGGTAATTTGATAGGCATGTTAATAATTCTTTGTCGTGGTCCTAAAGTATCTGAATGCTGTTGTTGCTTTTTATCCTGACCGTTATAATACTCAGCAAAAAAAAAAGTTAATCAGTCAGAAGAGTTGCGGTCATTTGTCGCCTGCATCGATTTTCATTTCTTATCCTAAGTTTTGCGAATATTAGGTGTCTGGATGAGCTAGTTCTTGGTCAGATTTACAGAATGCACGCCACTTAATAGCAGGATAACTAGCTATAAATAAAGTGACATGGATGCCATCCGTCGCATAAGTAAGAAGGCATCTTTTTCATCCACTAGCAACAGCACCGTGACATTTACTAGCTGTACAACAGCTGCTCAACAGCTAACAAAAAACATTGTGTGAGGTTATTTTATACTTTTTTATTTTAAATTATTATAGTTTCACCACACCTAAAACAGAAGGTGTTGACACAACAGCTTTAAAAGTAAATTAGTTTGACTTATGTGACTCAAAGTGTGCTCTCAGCTGCAGGCTGTCTTTATGCTGTAATTACACTTTTTGAAGTTGAGTAAGGTTTTTTTCCCCCCATTTTTAAAATGCATTTTCAGTGAGCAGGCATTGCGTCCACCTGACCCAGAACCTCTCAGGGGCTGTGGGCACATTAATCAGCTATGACCTAGATCTGCTCCACTCGTTTGGATAGAAGTGGGCTTGTGAGGGTGGGTTTCCTCTACTATTGATGAGCATGTTTGCATTTGTCTACTGTGGCTTCAGTGACTGTTTGGATCTACAAGTCTAACAGGAATCATCTCATGTTAAAGACATAGTGTCTTTAAAAACCTGTATTGTATTTTTTTCTCCAAATCCAATGGTTTAAAGTATAGTTACAATTTGTGGATTTAGTTTCTGTCCAGAAGGGTTATATTTTCTGCCATAACACTTGAGCGAGCTTGTTTCAGATAGCTCTGTCCATGATATTTTAAGAGTGACTCACAAAGTGGGGAGTACTTGTGTACATTGATAGTGTTGCACTGATTTCCCATGGATTTTTTTTTCCCACGAATAAAAACCTTTATATTGAATGACATACAAAGTGCTTTATTAAAGATGAATACAGTTTAGGATGATAATGGGTTGTTAATGAGCCATAAAGTAAAGCTTTACTCCTCATTGTTTTGCATAAATCTCAATGGGAGTGCTTGTCGAGTCTTTTATGTTAGTGCTTAAGATGTTTGATCTGAAATGCAGTAGAGCAACAGTCATTGAGACACTAATTTATGATTATTTAGTCTACAAGATTTTAGTGGCATAATAGTTTAATAGATGTAGTGGCGTTTGCTTAATTTTGTTCAATTATTCCTGCTCATTGTGTGTTTAGAGCTCAGCCTTGGCTGGTGTGAGAAGTTCTGCTTGAAGCCCAACCCAAAGCCTGTTTTTGGGGATTTTGCCTCGGCATTCTTTCAGGGGCTGGGTCATTTTCTGTGCAGCTGTTTGCAAGGCTGTAGCAAATGCGGGTGTCCAGCTAAGTTGCATGATTTCAGATGAGGACAGAATGCTGCCTTATTTTCATTGTTGTACCTCTAAGGTCACCAACAGCTGTTGTTTATTTGTAATTACAAACTAGTTAATGATTATAAGTCCTGCAGATTTATTGAAAGTGATGTTTAGGAAGCAATACTTTATCCACATTGCAGAACACAGCTTTTATTTACTTTAGTTGCACGAATCTGCAGCGACTCACACTTTTGCTGTTGACCCACCCATGGCACCAAGTCACGCAATTAAATCTTAAAATGTTATTGCAAAAATACTTTGCACACTTGCGTTCTTTTTATTTACTTCTTGAGTATTGAACTAAGTAAAGATGGATTCATAATATGATTTTGTTTATGCAAAGAGATTTGAATTAATGTATTCACTAATAGTTGCTTAGCATTAGCATGCAGTTTTTATACAGGCATGCACCACTCGATCACTCGTTGACTGGAATTGTTCACTTCTTGGTTGATTCTGCACCAGTCAGAATAGCTCATTTCACCTGCACACTGACAAAGACTGTAGTATATATATTTTTTTATGTTTCCGTAACACTTTTGGCACCAATTTCCAATCTTTAGAAAGTAGGTTGTGAGCTACAATTTAATATTCATAAAAAAAAGCATGCCTATTTGCTGGACAAGTAGCATCAGTCTCTACTTGCAGCTGGCTTTTTAATGAACTGTCTATTAAATGTAACAAAAAAACATCATGAGCCTGTTCTGTCTCTTAAAAAGTGGAATGTGCTTCAGGTCACTTTTACTTAGGTCAGGGGTGGAGAACCTTGGCCCTCGTCCTGGAGCTTTCTTGGTCTTGATAGGCTGCTGGATCCATTTTATTTGCATCGCGTGTTGAATCGGGGACACATGAAAAATCTGCAGGATTTCGACTTTCAAAGACCAGGGTTCCCCACTCCTGACTTGGATTGTATGCATTTGGAAAAGCTCAACTTTTGTCTTTTGTCTTCATACTTTTAAATTATAAAGGAATTTATCTCTGCACTAGCAGATCACACAAAAAAGGTTGTAGACTGTGGACTGTTGGGTGTGGTGTGGTTTCAGAGAGCAGCAAGAGGAGAAGAAGATTGGTACAGGTATACTGTCTTTATCTGCAATCTAGGCCTCTCACAACAACATATTTTGCTGTGCAATTAATTGGCGCAGGAATTATTGCGATGAATGATAACATTGCGTGGAATGATTGTTGTCATTTTTAGACCATTTTCAAGTAATATAACAATAATAACGCTAAAAACACCATTTCAAAGAATAAGCATTAATTTCTGAAGAACATTTAGCTTTGAGTTCAGGGTCCAGTCAGCAAAGTGCATCCTCATTATAAGGGGTTATTGTTAGACTAAAATGGAATGTCGGATCTACTTCAGTATGTTGTTTTTCATGTTATTGCAAAGTTGTGGACCTGCCATTTGTGACATGTATGTTCTTCTGGGCTATTTGTAATAGCTGTTAAATGTTTGCATTTTTCTAAGTGCTAGTTATACAACAAAATAAAAAAGGCAACATCTCTTTACAGAATCAACAAACCATATGGTCAGTGACTGTGCAATAATTTGCTCTGGGCTGTTTGTTGGTTAAATGCCTCAGTGACTGTCGGGAAGATACATTACCCACCTGTTAAGGTCTTTTTCTCCTTTAGAATGAAGTTCTGTTTGGGTGATGCACCGAGAGCTGCCAAAAGCTGTCCCCAATCATGCTTGTGAGAACAAAACTGCGTCATGTTTCCCTCTTACCAAATCTAATGTTTCTCTGGCTTGCTGGTATTCACAGGCAGCGTTCGAACTGCCTATGTGCACAATAATGCAATAATGAAACTTATTGAAACCAAGGCTTTGTTTTTGTTGTTCTCTCCATTTTTACCAAACTAAAATGATTACTGCCAGCAAACTTATCAGGCTCTTTTTTTCTTATATTTTTTTTATTGTGCAATTAATTGACTTTTTGCAACAGGCCTAACTGCGGTCGGTGTACAAGGCAGAGCTAAGAGCAGACAGCCAGCGAGGGTGTCCTAGTCTCTAACATACATCACAGTGGAAACCAGTTGTGCTGTGGTTGTACCATGTGAATCCCTGAATTAGCAACACGGTGAAATGGTATATCTGCTGTTTCATTACTCTGTTTGCTTTAGTGTTATATATATTTTACCTCAGTAAATACACTACCATAAGTCTTAACGCAACCTCTCCATGTCTGTAGAACAAGTTAAAGCAGAATACATAACATCCCAAAAATATTGATAATATTGATAGCATTGATAACACATCCTGCCGTTTTGCATTGCACTTGTTCTGTGTCGTTTTTAAGACAGGCTGTACGTTTCCTTTATTATTCTTGATGCTCCGTTGTGATTTGCACTTAAGTAGGCTATTTAGAAAAAAACATTTGGTTTATCCATTGTTATTTGACAATGTATAGCCAACGCTATGATCTATTATTTTCTTTATAAATGAGGAATGGCTTATTCCGCCTCTTTGCCACCTATTCTGTGTGGGACAATAAAAATTATTTTTGTTTTAAAACTGCATCTTTGTCATTTAAAAAAATAAAACCAGGATAAATTGCGTAATGTACATGAATAGATTCATACTGTTTTTGTTTGGTTTTAACTGTGGTGACACCACATACCGCGCTGTTGAGACAACACGCAACACCGTGGTGGAAATTCCTTAACCGCAACACCCCTATGTGGAACATTGATGGGTTTTTTTTTTTTTTTTTTTTACAATCTTTTAAGGGTTTTCTTCTGACAACATATTTTTATTATTATATATAATTATATATTATATTTTATTATAATATTAATTTAATATTATTTGAAGAGGACTCACAACTATCTCCTCCAGGTTTTAATAATGCATTGACAAGTTTTTAACCAGTTCCAGGAATAGGTTTATTAGTTTTGTTTATCTAAAGCAGCCTTTTATTTTGACTCTTCTGAAAAACAACATCGTTTTCTTATTCTTTCTTTTTTTTTGGCCAGGCCCTGTGTGGTCTGTATTCTATAAAAAACCATTTAGGCAAAGTGACATTTATTTGCTCTGTTGCAACTTCCTTGTCATGGCAAATAAGCAAGAGCAACGTGTGCTTATTTACTTTGTAATGTAGGCTCAGCAGCTGGCTCAGGAATCTATTGGATCTGCTTATGTTTGTGGCAAACCAGGCATTTGTTGATGGAACGATGTGGTATTTTCAGGAATGACACCTATGTGGAGGTCATGATGGTGCTATGTTTATTTTCTAACAATAAAGAATGTGCAGCATGATGAGAGGGCTGACTTCTTGCCAAGTTCAAAGATTTAGGGTCAGGCGCTAACTGAGCAGTTTGCCCATGTTTGCTATGCAGGCTCACGAGGCTTCAACAATTATGGATAAAACATCTCACTTATTGCTTATTCAGTCTCACAAACTAAACTATAGTTTTTATTGGATCACTGGATTCACAGAGGTAGAGATGTCAAGAGGGCACTCGCAGATTGCAGAATACATCTGTCCGCTTAGATGTTTTTCCCAGATGAGTCGAGCATCTTTCTTTCCGTCTGTTTGACTAACACGGGTTGCAAGCTGACCCTGTTCTTGAGTGGCAGAGCTGTATTGCAGTAGCTGTTGGGTGGATATTGCAGAGGCAAGTTGTTTCTTCTGCCCCAAATCTGTGTGGTGAATCAAGCTGATGTTTGCTGTGTATGTCAGCAAAGAAAAAAAAAGTTGCGTAGAAGCAAAGTCAAGACGGGATTGGATCGACATCGTCATGTTGTCCTTGTTCCAGGTCAGTAAGCAGGAAGCCATCAGCCAGAGGTTTCTACATATACTGTAATGCAGGCAGTATTCAAGATATACTTACTGCTTAACTCTCTCCACCATAATGTGTATCTTTATGCTCTTCATTTCATTATTTTTTTCTCTATGGATCCTATGACTGGCATTAAATCCTTTGGTTGGGATCAAAACTTAATAGACCTGTGATATGTCCTTAATATACTCTTTCACCCCTCAACAACATGTTCATCTCAAGTCATGGATATTGTTTTTCTTAGCTGGAGTGCTGCAGTAATCTGATTTCATAACAGGAAAAGAGGAGCTAGTAATCTGATGCTGAAGACACACAAACACACACACACTGTCCACTTAATCCTCTGCTTCCTTTTGGATTCATAAACAAGGCACCACCAGTCATCTCCAGTGCCCTTCAGGACAGTGACACGGTAGACCATGTCAGTCTGCATCATGTTTGCTATCTTTAGCTGGCAACATAATTAGCAGCTGATGTAATATTTACATGATAACAATGACTGAAGTGGTTTATTTGGTTTTCAAACGGTTGAGCTGGTTATTTCTTGGAAAAGGCCAATGAGATGGCAACTTATCCCACGCACTGAAGAGGATTGAAAAGTTTGTAGACATAGTCATGATTATATAAATTACTGCAAATATTCAAATAATATGAAGGTTTCTTTTTTTGTTTGTTTTTTGGTGCCAGATCTAGTCAAGTGATGCTGGTAAATACACGGCTCTGGTAAGCAAAATATCCAGTGGATGCGGTGGTCAATGCGCTGTTGATAGTATGAACTTTGTCTGGACGCTGAGGTAATGAGGTGTACCCAAGAACACTGCTTACGAATTGTATGCAGTCATTGTAGAGGTCTGAGGAGCTTGCCAGATGTAGGATAGTTTGCTTTGTTTTTGTTTTTTTGTTTGTTTTTTTACTTTTACATATATAATAGGGGCTCGCTCGCCAACTAATGTTTTTACTGGAAACATGCTCAAATAAATAACGCTGTTCTAGCTGTTTGAGAGGTCTTGCTTTTTTTTAATGGGGTATTTGTCCTTTCCCAGAACAGCTTTAGAGGAATAAGCATACATTGGTGGGTTAGTTAAAAAAAACACATTTCCCACTTTATCAATGTTGATAAGTAACGTAGTTCCCTATTTGTTTCATCCTCAAATCAATTCAAGTCCCAGCTTGGCTTGACTCTCCACTGTGCCGTTCACACACTTTCCTCGCAGGACCAATCAACACCATAGCTCCCTTTTTCATGCTTACTCCCACTGCCTGAAATGTGTCAAAATCCTCTCTGTTTCCTTCCCTGCTTTCCTGGAGGAGGAGGAATTTCCTTGGGAAACAGTTCACATTCCTGGCAACTGAAGAATTGCCAGTGAAGCCGAAGTCTGGCTGCCTCCGTGTTCTCCGCGCTTCCTTGTCGACCAGCAGACTCTGGGAGGAGGGCAGGATTGGAGCTGCTAATTGCCCGACCCATTGCAAAGTTTTGCTGACCTGGTCTATAGCTTTTACAGTGACCAGGCAGGTGCTGAATGTTTATGTTGAATTCCTCACAAAGGAAAGAAAGGTCCCGTCCCGCCCCCTACCTGCACCCCAGAATTGGACAAGAGCCAGATACTTGTGTGGGTTGGAATCCGGGTCTGAAAAAGTGAAGAGATCCAACTTCCTGAGCAAGTGAGGAAACTGTCCTCTGATACAGGCAGATCTCTGTAAAAATAAGCAAACTGAGGACAGTGTTTCTCTTTATTTATTTATTTTTCTCCCTGAACTTATTTCCCACCTCTTATTTTCAGGCATCTGGACTGTGTTGGCGGCAGAACATAGTACCAGAAACAATCATTTCAGATACAGAAACACTCGTACTAAATAACCTTTTACATGTGACAGCTGTTATTGTAAAAAAAAAAATTGGTCGGGCATTTAAGCTAAATGCATCTGTAGAAAAGAGTAAACATATTTGCATGTGTTGTTTAGTTGGGGATATAACCGTCTTTAGAGGTTCAACTCTCAAATAGCATTGAGCTGGATGCCCTCCCCACTTTGTCTAATCACAGATTAAAGAGTCTAAACTGTCTGGAGGCTTGTTCTGTCCATGCACAGTATCTCGATGGTGCCACCATCTCTCCGGTTTTCAATTTTAGTGAAATCGGTTATTAGAGTAAACAATTTGACCCGACAGACATGACAGGGCTTATTTTGAATCAGCAGTCCAGCTCTTTCAAATTTGAGAAAGGTGGTTATTTGTATTGGTGCTTTAAATGCATTTCATGCAGCCAAGCAGGGTGTTATCTCAGAGATTAATCGTAACCTAAAAGGCATGTTCCTGGATCAGCTGTGGGGTTTTATTTAGGTGACAGCTGAAGTCCCATCGGTAACCCTTCTTGCGCTGATTGTGCTCATTATGAAAGCAGTATACAGTGTCAGCTCTATACGCGTTTGCTCCTTTGTTCGTGGACGTCCTCTGCATCATTTATGTTGAAAATATTTCTGCTTGGATACAGAAAAAAGCAAGATCTGTGCAAAGAATCCCTAGAGAAGTCCAAGCCCCTATGCATCGAGTCCATTAGTCATTTGGATGTATAAGGCCTGGAGGGGTGAAGAGGAAGTAGTAGTCAGCAAGTACTGCTGCTGTTCATTTCATGCTAATGTGCTAGATAGTCACATGACAGAGTACTGGGTTGCTTGTAATATAGCATATTTTCTTCTAAGAACTTTAAAGGTTTCCTTATTGTAAAGTAAAAATAAATGATAGTTGCTCATGCCAACCATTGTTCATTTGACTGCACAGTTCCCATTTCACAAAGCTTGTTTTTCTACCAGGAAGTTACTTTTACATTCCCTGAAAAAAGTTTGGAGTCAGATGAGTTCTTGAAACTTAAACCCATCTAACATCATAGACATTGACAGTAAATGTACCCCTGAGGGAATATTTTCTACACTTGAAGCACCACTGTAACCTCATTAGCAACATTTCTCCTTCTTTCACTGGCAGCAGACTGTGATTCTAAAATCTCCAATCACTAATGAGGGCAGACAAACAGATACGGTTGTGGAGAGTTAAAGAGAGACTTAATCCTGTCTGATGCTCAGCTGAGGCACCATATGTCAACATAAAATATGAATAGTAAAAGTCGGCTGATCCTTTTGAATGAATGTCAGCAGAGCTTTCACTTAGATTTAACCAGATGACAACGCTTAACTCTGTGTGCCATTCCACTGCTCTCATGATGAAATTTATGCTGTTTTTACTTGCTAGATTGTTGTTGCGCTTTGAAAATGTGTTTGACTTGGTTATGTTTGTCTTTAAGCTTTCATATTGTTGCGTTTAGTCCCAACGGTGGAAAAATCAAAAACCTGCTTTGCCCCAACTCTGGGCTTAACGTTTCCTGTTTCTCATCCAGACTGAGATTGAGTCTGCCCTGACTTGCCAGGAGCTACAGATGTCAAAGCTCCCAGGGGTCAATACAGAGGTCGGGAAGGCTCTTCTCTCCATCTCATTGTGTTTTCATCCCCTCACAATCCAGCCCATTCATCATGTTTCTTTTTTTTTTTTTTTGATGAATTCATCCTCAGTCATTTTTTAAAAAAGCACTTACATAAGTTCCGAGACTCTGAACACAAGACTCCAACATACTCTCATTTATTCATGCTGTTTTGCATTTCAGAACATGCCAGCATGTAGGGTGTTACAATGAGACAAATAATCCAATTCTCTATTACAGTGATACTAGTTACATAATTCACCCAGTTGTCTTTTTTTCTTTTTAATTGTCAGAAAACTGCATTTACATCAACAACCTACCAAGCCTTTAAGTATAGTTATTTATTTTCTTAATGATTAGTCTTTTCTTTGTAAGCATTTTAAGTTTTCCTAATCAATAGGCTTTACAAATTGCTTTAAGTTAAGCTTTGCTCTTGAGCTTTAGGTCTTACCACTAAACTCAAAACAAAGGGACATTTCTGAAGGACAGACATGCACCTCTATCATAGGATTTTAACACTTAGTCATAACATTGTCAGAGGAAGCTACGTCCCCAGGATTTGCCTTTATCTGTTGAACTGGTCACTGCAGAAATTAATGGATACAGCAGGCAAGTATCAGAATACCTTTGTGTTAAGAAGATTACCTGTACAATAAGTTGCAGTTGCTAAACCGTACTAGTATTCAACTGTATTTTCTGTTTTCTATAGAAATGTTTTCTCTTCTTTTACATCTGTTATGATGTACTTTGGCTGGTGTGGTCTTGTTCCACTACAAACATCGGCCTGCTGACTTCATCCGTTTCAGATCAGAGCAGGGACAAAAGAGCTGTTAACCACGGCAAAAATGTCAACAAAGGACGAAAGCTATGGACTTAGTTGCCATTAATTACAGTTAAATTGCTGAGATGTGAATGCGTGCTGGTGTTTTATTTTCTTTTGTACTGAGGCTGAAGTATGGAGCTAGAGGTTGAGGTAATTTGACATACCTCAGTAGGAGTCTGTGCATCTAAAGCCTTTTACTTAAAGAGGAGAGACTGCAATGAACTAGATAGGATAATTTAGTTTCCTGATTTGCAAACCTTGTCTCCAGGTTGTGTTGGCAAGTTGGGAAGGAACATTATCCCCACGTGAGTTTGTGCTAGAAGCAGCTGTTATACATTGTGTTCCTGACTTGATGATAAAATGTAAGGACAGGTTTTATTCTTTTATTTTGTATCACCAAGCACAGCATTTTTTTCTCTGCCCCAATTTTGTTTTCTATATAAAATTCATACATCTGGCTATCCTTTCATTATATGAGAGGAGTTTATCACCCACATGTATTGGTGAAACCTTTGATTCACACTTTACAAATTTAAATCCTTTTTAAACGAGTGTATGAAAGAAAACATTGGCTTGAATCAAATGGAAATGTAATCTGGCACTGAGCTGTAATATGCCATCCCATGCTAAATTACATAAAATGCGGCATTAATCCCAACAATAGTCAGATTTGGAGTTTACTAAGACCATAATGCGGAATATCATAACTGTTAGGAGCACAACTCTAACATACTCTACTCTCCCAGAACACAACTAGTTAATCTCCTCCACCATTTTTTTTAACCCATGATATATCTTTACAGTTTTTTACAAGAGCAGTAACACCTGCCCTGTCTCTACGCTGGACTAAATAAACCCATTGCAGCTCAGAGTCCATACAGCCAACCTAATGCTAAGAATAGACATATAAAAACAGTATATATATCGTATATTTTTATAAGTATATAAAAATGGGAGGTTGGAAATCTTTTTATCTAGTTTGATTTGTGTTGGTCAGTAAATGTACCATAAGTAACTGGTAACATCCATTACATAAGCAAAAATATGGTAAGTTCTGACCCTATAAGCAAACTTTCTCAAAGCTAACTAACTAAAAACTGGAATAAATCACTGAGGAATGGAGCAGCATGGAAGTCCAAAGTTTATGGAACCAACAGATGACGCAGAAATTACACTGTGAGTTAGTGTTAATAAACGACCAGTTCCCATTATATTCTGAGGTCCTTGTTTTAACAACTTGAACCAATTCAACACATGAGTTGCAGCAATTTTGTGGCTAAAGCAGGAATCGGTAGCTTACCAATGATCATTGGTCCAACTGCAAATGAGATAAATGCTAGTGTTTCAGAATAAAAATTGCCAGTAAAGTATTTTTGTTGGTTTGGGATGTGTCTTGAGCTTTCAGGCTGTTTATTGCAGGAACTCTCATACCCCAATAATGTGCTTTTAAGAGTATTTGAGTACCGCAAATCTTAAAAGAATCAGTCTGTGAGGAAGAGATGGGTGGAGAAGAGCTATCTACACGACCCTAAAATCTGTTTGAAAACTGATGAAAGAAAACGGAGCTGCTGGTGCTGTGTTTGTAGCATATCACAGTCATTTCAATGACGCTACTGTAAGTTAGAATCAGAGATGCTTTATTGATCCTAGATTGGCTAAATTAAGTTTAACAAACAGTATGAAATATAAAAAGAATATATACATATATA
>JBAMHX010000018.1:7538660-7559320 GCA_037177515.1 Pseudomugil tenellus | reverse complement strand
AAAACTGAGTTTTCAACAGACATCTGGAACATAGAGACGGTATTTACTATTTACAAACAAATATCCATAACGTTTTATGGTAATTTGTTAAAAAGAAGCACAAAATGACTCTTTTATAAGAAATAAAAATGTGAGATATGGTGTGTTACAAATATGGAAGATTAAAGGATACATTTGTAAAAATCAGTTTGAGAATAACCAAAGCCAACATGAAAAAGTCAAAAGCCTTTAATGGCCGTGACTGTATCCTCTTTGGCATTTCGCATTTTATCGCTATGAAGGTTACGTCCATATCATATATCATATTTAGCTGCTTTTAACCTCTGAGTCTTGTTGCTCAGAGGTTAATGTTTTGATTCACATGTTAACTAGAAATCTGGCTTTTGACAGAACAGGGTCCTCTTGCTCTATTTTCACCGTTTTTATTCACTGTGACCATGAGAAGATTTCATTTAGGGGTATTAAATCCAAACCAGCATATGGCCATCTGGCACACATGATCAGATATTTGGGGTCTAAAATAGCTTTTACATGCAGCCTAAGTGCAGGCTAAGCTCTTATGGGACATCCTAGTGTGTAAACCACTTTATTGGTTTAGATTAGGCTTAATCAAAGATGTAGGAATTAATTTAGCTACTATCAAATTCCTAATTTTCATCTTCCTACCTTGGTGCTATTCCTTTTCTAGCAAAAAAAAAAAGCTTCTTCATCATTTGCTTTCCAGTTTTCATCTAAAAAAATGTCAAATATATTCATTATTTAAAAAAAAGCATATTTGTGATAGATATTGAAGTGTGCATTTTTTTGCTTTTTATATTATGGTTGAAACACAATGAATAAAATATAAAAGTCAGTAAAGCTTTATGTTTTGCTGCCTGAGCACTTTTAAGCAGTTCTATTGACTGCACAAACCACAGCCTTGTGTTTGTTAAGTAAATTAAATATTCAGAAGAGTTGCTTTTAAACTTGAGTATGCTTTATTTGGGCTAAATTATGCATCGAGACATGAAGAAATCATTGCGTTATTAAAGAACAAAAGTACATTGCCTGTTCTTCGAAAGGCCCATAACATCAGAAGAGTTTCTTTTTAGTCTGCTCCCTACATATAAAACCAGTGTTGTACAGTTTAGTAAGAAAGGTAATGCAAATATACTGTTTTTTAAATTACTGTATTCAGATGACAGAATACAAAAAACTGTACGTTAAAGGCACTAAAAGCATTACTTGAATCCTTGTTTTCTCTTGCTTGGGCGCCCCTTAGCACATACCATACATAGATCCAATACTCTGTTACATCACTCTTCCTCCATCCTCCACTTCCCCCTGTTTTGTGCCTCTGACAATTGCTGTGCAGTGATCCGAGGCATGGTACTGGCAAAACATCAACGAGAATGCTGACCAGGGAAAATGATGACAAAAGTGTGTTTATGTTTAGGCAGCATATCGTTAAATTCAGAGGATTTGTTGGTCTTGCTTTCAATGCCACAAACATTATTCACACTCTGAAAGGACTCATGTCCATATATTTACATAATACACTTTTGGATGCACATGTTTCAATTAAAGGAGAAATAGCTTTCCAGAGTAGCAACAACATAACTGCTACTGCTGTTAAGGCATTGCAAAGCCAGTGGTCTGTTCACAGCCACTTAGTTTGAGCACCATGTCTTCACTTAGTTTTTTTTATTCTCCTCCTGTTGGCTACTGTAGCTGGTGTATCTTTGTAAGCCCTTAAACATGAGTGTTTCTATCACCAGGTTCTTTTAAGATGGTGCTATCACTTAAATGTCCCAAAATAGTGCAGTGATAGTAACCACGTGTTCTTAAATGGAAGTGCGTACACGACAATGAAAAGGAGATGCATATGGGAATGTGATATCATATGTGGTAAACATTAAAGGCTTAATGCTGTAAAGATGGTCATCCAATGATCTTTATCTGAATTAACTATTTTTGTCCTGTTTTTGTTATGATGTCAAAAAAAATTAATCTACAGAGAATGAGCTCTAAAGTCTCATTGTTCTGCCTTAATCCAAAATTATTATTCCCTCAGATGCTTCCAGTCACATCATCTGTCATCAGACCTTTGCTGAGGGCTAAAGGTTCAAGGATTTCAAAATGTGGGGTTTATGTTCAAATACCTTGTAATGCCTGCGTTCTATAGACTGCGCTTTTGCATGAGAAGTCCTTAGGCAGACATATCGTTTTACCAAAGAGCCAGACTCAAAGCAGAGAGACACTGGAGCTTGGTGACGGGCCAGATGTCTCCTTTGAGATCCAACTACAACAAAAACCTGTGTGAGTCTGTCTGTGTGTGTGTTTAAAGAAAGCTAGTCATTAAGCAGAGTGTGAACGGAGTCTGGGGGAGGACAAAGAAGATTTTTGCTTGGTTTCCTCAGATGTTGCAGAATCTTTTTTCTTTTTTTTAAAGCAGGAAACCATTGGTGCAGCCAGGATGATTTCCGCTTGCACTTATGTAAGCTTTGTCAGTTTAATGTAAAGAAAAACAAAAAACAAAAACTACTTCCGTCAAATGTTTTCAGTCACTTTCTATTTTAAGAGTGAACATGTATGAAGGAGCCAAGATAATCTAACCCTCATTTAACCCACTATTACAGGACTCTTATCTAAAACCAAATATTTGACCAAAGCAGTTATTGTCCCTCCTGATAAGATGTTTTGTTTGTCCAGCACAGATAAAGGTGAGAAGGTTGTAGGTTTGCCACAGACAATCAATCATTACACATTAACTTACAGTAGAAATAATAGCAGGTTCAGATTCTCTTTACTTTTATGAAGTGATGATGATAGATTTAATAAGTAAATTTTATTTGTGATTTCTTGAGAGGTGCTATACAAAGTGCTTTAACAAAGAACATAAAATAATAATAAAGCAAGTTTTAAAAAATATGCTTTCAGCTGCTTTTAACGTTTAACATTTAAAGTTTTAACCAAAAACTGAACACCACGGAGTAAAGAGTGATTTAGTAACAAAACCATGCAAATATATGGTTTCCCCTATAGAATGTGACGCTGGTCGGAAAGCCCTCTCACTTCACGCAATGAGAGACATTTACCATCTTTATTGGATGTCACTTTTTCCCTGGGAAAAGTGTGTTTAATTTAAAAGACACAAATGTAAATGTAATCTAAAGGACTTTGCTGTATTTTAAAGGGAAAGGCCAGCATTTAGTGAGTGGGTGACTTGAACAGACTAATGGGCTTAAATGGAGCACCATTGCTGCTCTTACTGCTGTAAGTGATGACAAATAGACTAAACCTATTAGCTTTGCAATGCTCAAACATCTACAGGGTGCCTATTGTCAGCGGAGTCAATATCTGCTCATTTTGAGGTGAAATTACATAGCAGTCTGTCGCTTTTTTAAATTCCGCCTTTTGTCACAAGCGTGGTTAAAAGTTTGCACCATTCAGCAAAATGCTCTGCAAATGTGTATGTCGTAGCAGATGTTATTAGGAAGGGCACAAACGGCATGGGAGAAGTTGCTTACTTTGCCGTTTATCGGTATACGTCAAATCGGGAAACAACTCATTTAATGAATCGCCTGAAAAGGTGTTTCTCCCTGCAACTATGTAAAAAAACATTAAAATGTGAATGTATTCAACTTAATGGACCAGTCCAACAGAAAATAATCATCTTATTTGTAGCTGCCACCTCTATACAGAAAAAGTATACAGAATGTTGCAGATAATACAACATCAGAGTCATACTACTTACAGATATGTATTGCAGTTATTATCGCTTTGCTTTTGAAATTGACAGTATGAGAAATAAAAAATTTAGCTAGACTATTATAGGAAATATTACCCTGTCCTATTTATTGTAATGTTGTTTGTAAAATAAAAATAAAAGTATAATAATTCTGATAACTTGAATGAATAATAAAAAGGCACAATAGAAAACTAACTATTGTAATCTTATTTATTGACATGCTGAAATGTTATTATACCTCATTTACCTGTAGACTGTCATTTCTGTCTAAATTGATGTCTATTTTATATAATTACAACTTGCAAAGTAATTGGAACAAGAAGCCTGAAATGTATTTTACAATCAATAAACTTCTTTTCCATCAATGATAACCCAATCATGAGAGCTTGGCAGGGAGTTTAATGGCTCAACCAGCACAGACACCAAAACTGAAGGAGGGATTTCCTCCTTCAGGCTCTTATCAGCTGGAAAACAGACAGAAAATGTATCACTTATCTTTGCTTTACACTGTCTGCTCACAGAAATATTGAACTTGAGACTGTTATACTGATGCAACACCCACTTAGCTTTCTGTGGACTGATAACACTATTTTGTTTTGGACTGGTTTGGCACAGAAAGGCGCAATGTGGTCCCAACCCAGGGTATCTCTGAGCAAGCAAGAATAACAGGCTGTAATGGAGCGTTTATGCATTTTGAAGATTCATTAGTTACTTGATTGTGTGTGAGCATCCACTGAGTAGAAGAGGTTACCACACACAAGATCCCGACTTCTTGAATTACCCAGTTGTTGGTTTTGTGTCACACCTGGCCTGTTAGTGAAGTTACAGTTGGCTGGCAAAGCAAACTGGCATTGAGTAGGAGCACGGGGACAGCCAGGCTCCGGGCCAGGACAGATGGCCATGAGCTTCACTTACAACAAAACGCAGGAGTGCAGATAATGCTTCTGTCTAATAATAAAACCATCCTTTGTAAAGTATGCAACCCCCTTTAGTGTTCGCAGCCTTTTTAATTACGTGAATTAGTGTCTGCAGAGAGCATATGAGAGCAAGCAGTGATGACATGGAGATGTAAAAGCATCGGTTCTTCCTTCCATCTCCCTCCTTCCAAACATCTGTGAATGGGTAGTGATCTGTTAACCAGTGATCCATGCACTGCAGTTAAATTTTTAATTATTACAACATCAAATGAATCTGTGATTACATGCAAGTGCTTTCTGTAATATTGTAGAAAAAGGAAAGCCTGCAGGGGGTAAACTGAGTTCTTGGCCTTGTCAAGCGGTTGAAAACGCGACACTGTCATGTTTGGATCATTTTCTGTGCTTCAGTGAAACCTCCACTGAACTTTTTTACTCAGTACTTGATTGAATAAAAATCATCATAACTGAACCTGAACCAATCAAATCAACATCTTCATGGTTAAAACCTGCCTGTAGTAGCTAACACAGGATGCAGGTCGCTATAAGCTTGTATGTTTCAGCCCATTTTTAGTTATTAGATAAAGCTGCCATCAATCAACAGTGCAAATTGTTTAAAATCAGTCAACAGTGAATATGCAAATGCCGCATTACATCAGATCTCAGCTTTGTCATGTTTATCAGATCACAGTTTCATTTGTACTTGAATAGGATGAGTCTTTATGAACCATTCTTACCTATCAGTAAGTGCCTGAATAAGTGGAAAGTGGCTCTAAAGTGGATGATTAGATGATATATTTGTCAGTGTTTGGTTTTTTTCTGGACAACTCTGTCTCAGACTGATCACAATTTAATGGTTGGAAAAACGGATCATGAAGTTTTCATGAGTTTCACTCTAAAAAGCATTTTTCTGACATGAATTATTTGGGTTTTTTTATTTTTCTTCTTCTGTTAATTAATTGATGTATTTCTTGTCATCTTGGCTTCCGATTTCAAGTGTCGACTGGGACTCTCTTCAAGCATTTTCACTGATTGTAGAAGGCAGCTTGACAGCTCTGTTGCATTAAAAATGAGTGGTGTGTCAATAAAAAAAAAGGCCTTTAAATATGAAGTGCGAAGATGCGTTTCTCGATTATGTAATCTGATTATAAACAAAAAAGCCTGCGGTTTGTGCTCTTAATTCAGTTGGCTCTGAATGAGCTAACTGCAGATAATTATGGTTTCTTAAAGGATCTTCGCTATGTTTTGTGTAGCAGCACCGTGCCTCCCCATTTACAAGAAAAACACCTAAATATGTTCTGTCACTCTAGTCATTCCTAGATGTTTCCTGCTTGTGCTGTCATAAGATAAAGAGTTAATAGTGATTTAAAAAAAAACAAACATGCTAAGACTGGTACAGACTGTTTAGAGAGCTGTGTTCATTTAATGTTATGAAAGTGTGTTTGTGTTAGTTGTGCCAGCAAACTACTTATTCTTATTTTGTCTAAAGCCCTGTCTTGTTTATTTTCCCTTTTTTTTCTTACAGGCTTTGCAGCCTCACTCTGAAGAAGCTTGTTGTCCTCAAAGAACTAGATAAAGAACTGAACTCCTTATCTATAGCTGTCAAAATACAGGTGGGTGAATTAATTTTCTATATGTGACTGGACCAACAGGCTGGGGTGTAAAACACTTGATAGCAGTGTGACACAGTCTGAAGTCTGCGCAGTCTCCCTCTTTTTCTGTTTGCTTTTGAACATAATCACATAACTTCGCCAATGATAAGACATACTCTTAATCCTACTGCTTGATAAAGCCTTCCTTAGCAGCACCGAAAGCTCTAGTGCATCACATCCACTCGGGGCAGAAAATATGACTGTAAGCAGGAGTATTAGCACCTTAAGACGGATTGTGCATCTTGCATTGATTGCTTATGCATACATGTGGTGCTTAGTCTGCATGTTTGTTTAACATTTATCCTGAACACTTTGTGTCAGGATAAATGTTGTCATATTTAAACCTTTAAAGTAAAGTGTAGCTTTTTATCTTTCCTTTTCAGCAATGTTTAGATGAGGTGGCGAGTGGTTGGACACACCAAATGCACTTTAGCAACTTGTTAGTCATAATTGTAAAGGTATGAGGTATAAAAGGTCTTATAAAGTAGCCACTGGACTAAAACAAGTAACTCTTTGTAGTAGTGGCAGCGGGTGTTTAAGGCTTTTTTCATGAGGCGCTTTGATTTGAAATTGTAAAAGCTCAGGTGTGTCTTTATCAAGCATCAGATGTGAAATTATGTGTGACTGTGTCTGTCCAAGTTCCCAGTGTATAAAAGTTTGTAAGTTGTGTCCCAACTGCTCAAATAGCTTGCTTTGTTTACTTTTTACAGGCCCTGTACCATACTAATGTGAGAAAAATATGGAGTATTTATTTAAGATGTGTCGTTGTTTAGCACGCAGCACTATCAGACAGTCATCACAGTTCTGATTCCATCTCAACATTGCATTGACTTTGACCACACAGCCTCTGTGTAAAGAATAATGTTCAGAGATGAAACAAATCAGCTGTCATGATACAGGTTGAATGATCCTGACAGAGGCCTGATGTCAGCATCACAGAGACATGCTGGGCCAGCATGGAGAGACAAAAACAAGAGAGACTGAAATTAATGTGCCAAGAAGTTGACACTATACCATATCGGTGTATTTTTTTTAAAAAATGTGCTTCATAATGGAAACAGACACCCCTGGTGTCAGTTGGAAATGGTGATACAGCATCAGATCAGAGGCTAGACAGATCTGCAGTGGCACACCGTTGGACTCCTGCCTATAATTCCCCGTGAGGCAGCACAGTTTTAAAACAGTCAGCAGTAAGTTGAGCAGCAGTTGAAAAGATCGTTTACTGTTTCTGAAAATGCTGGTTTCTGTGCAGACGCAATAAATCCTAATTGTACAAAGAAGAGCATACAAGTTGTGTTAAATTCATTTATTCACATTTTTGCATCTGAATTTTCCCTAAAAACATTAAAAGTCATGTATTGCAATCTATTTATAATTAAAGATTAGTTTAACTACTTCAAATGCTTAAAGGGTGAGGGGGAGGGGGTTGAATGACATATTACACTTGAGAATGCATGTTGTTTTCCTGTGCTCTTCACATTGTACGGTCAAATACACTGCTGGCTCCACATACTTGTAGACGTTTCATGTAAGTTCAATGAAAATTGATTAATGGTTGACATAAAAAGCCATAAGGTTGAGGGTCTACATCAGCATGTCCGAGCAGGAACCGCTTAGTGCACAACTCCCCATTCTTGTGTGTTAAGTGTGTTGTGCAACGGCCTGCACAGATGGCAAGTAAAGCCATATGTTCACATTTGTTGAACTTTAAAACCATGTTGTACTGACCCTCCTGGGTTCAGCAAATCTCTGGTGACCACTGCTTGAGCTGAAAAAAGAAAACTACACTGAATGCGTAAAGTTGTTTGCTTACAGATGCAGTTTTGAGTTTGTTAGAAAATGTTACAGAGTAGTGATGTGCATTTTAAGGTGTCAGGAGGATTGAGGAGTAAATGGTGGTGCTGTGTTAGTGAAGCCAATAATTTTCCTATCTATGTGAGATGAGTCCAAGCTGATAGTCTCTTGTATTGGTGTTGCAAACTGGACCTCCAGACAAATAACAGTATTTAAAACCTCAGTAATTTGCCATTTTTTCTGTGCTGCTCTTATTATCATCCCCATTGTTAATGAGATTTAAATGGAACTGTTTGCAAAACTGGACAACTCTATTTAAAGAGGCTTAATCATCCTCTTGTTACTCTCATCCTGGAGGCGAACGTGGCCAACCAAGTGTGGCCGTATCCATGAGCTACTTGTGTCTCCGGAGCGTGAAATCTCCCCATTTCTCCCGAGCTGCCCTGAGGAAGCCTGAGTAAAGCTCTGCTCACCACAGCTCTGGAACTGGAGCATTAAATGCAATTTCCAGCAGGTTTGGTGAGGGGGAACAGAGACACAGAAGGGATAAAGAAACAAGCTGGCGAAGATGACAGGAATCTCAGGGTTTTGTTTTCACACAGTGAATGACAAAGCCTCATTACTGCATGCCATTGATTGTCCGTCCAGTGTGGTCATGGGCTGTCAGTTTTTCTCCCCCCTGGGGCTCATCAGGTTAAGTGGTTTACATGTACACACACACACACATACAACTTTTTGAAAGCTAACCAATCAGATGGACTCTCAAATGAGAAAAAATGAGGATGATGAGATTGCAGTTTAGTTTCCTTGGAGACAATCTACCCTGTAGGCTGCTGGGTCTTTAAAGTAACTTAGCCCCACTCAGACTGACCCATTAAATGCTATTCATGTTTCTCAGCATAGTCTGTTGCTGTACATTCAATTCATGACTATGCATTTATTGTCATATGTGTCTACAGTCGTCAGAGGCTGTAGCCATAAATTAATGTCAGTTGGATTATGATCGGAAAGGTATGCAATTGTCATTTGAGTAGGAGCTGATGTCCAAAGCACTTCCATTTGCAGTATACTGAGATATGATCCAATTACAGGTCTGTGCATGTCTGTCATTGTGTATTGGTTGAAAGCAGAGACCTCAAAATGCCTTTAAAACCTCTTTAATACAATTGCACATAAAGCTTTTGTCCTGATCTGAAGTCACTTCCTGTCTTTGCTTCAGAGAAGGGATTTCATTTAGAGAATTTAACATGTTTAAAAAGGTAACCTTGAACTGGTTTTCCCACAGGCTTGCAGGTCCCCCCTTTATTCTGGCCCCCCACATGCAGCAAAGTAGCTATAGAAGTGGAGAGAGGATGGGCAAAAGGGGGCGAAAGGACATTGAGTGCAAGCTTTCCCTGCCAAGGCTCAGTATTGTTAATGCATGTCATGCAGTTTCGGAGTGCTTGGGTTGTGTGCCTTGATTCATTGTACTCGTCGCTGGGCATGAGAAAAGAGTGCATATACAAGGACTCTTTGTGGAGCTTTGGTTAGTGACGACAAGGTCAGACCCAGAGATTTACCCTCCTTTTTTTCTTCTTCTCTATATACAAAACAAGCTGCAGCTACTGTCAAGGGCCCCTCAGCATGTCCTACTGTGGAGCATATTTAGCTGCTATGCAGGCTAGAAAATACTCCTGACTGAGTATATATGTTAAAGGGAAATATTCTGCACTTTACCTTCACTTCTTCCAGGTTTCTGCTTTTCATCTTGTGTATTTCATTGTAAACATTGTAGTAACATGTTCTTGAGATGTCTTTTTCTATGGGAACTGTAAGGTTACAACTACCAGTATGCATTTTCTGAGTTTTAAATACATTTTTGGGACTAGAAATGTGCACGAGTACACATTTTTCTGAAAGAAATGTTTTGTAGTAATAACACTTTTTGTAACCCTAAAGAATATATGTGCTATTGGGATATTTATATAATCTCATGGTTAAATTGACCAGCACAGTCAGCTCTGCATAATTCTATTTGTCATCATCATTCATATTCATAAATTAGCTGGATGAGAACTCTAAACATAAATGTTTCTGGCTTGAATCATAACATGATCTTATTGCTGAATATCACTCCTGACTGAGCATCACAGCACAGCTGTGGTGTAGCAAGTGTGTGTATGGATATTAGTACTTAGGCAAAGAAAATCTTTTTCGGCACAGTGAAAAAGTAAACTGTATTGTGACAATAAATATTTACAATAGTGACACTGTAAATAGTCAGAAGGACAGAACAAAAACCAAAATGGTTTGAAAGTTCAGTTCAATTGAGGAAAGTAATAAAAACAAGGTTTGGGGTCACTATAGTAACTTAAAGGCAGACAAAAGGAAAAACTAGCTAGGCTACATATGGACATATTTTGTAAAAGGAGAGCCAGAAATTTTTTTTTATAAATTAGGATTTCTGGCAAAAAAAAAAAAATACATGTCAAAATGTCACCAGTGTTGCCAAAACTGGCATGGTAGTATCCAAAGTTTTGGTTTCATAGACGGCAACAGTATGTAGCTAACTGTATATTTCATTAACACACTTTCTTTTCTCCACTAGTTATACGCAGTCATTTAAAAAAGTTCTAAATGCCAAATATTACTAATCAATTCATGTAATGCTTGATAAGCTTGTATTCTTATTATATATATATTTTAAAAAATTGCCTCCGTTCTACCTGTGCGGCTATGCTTCTACTACGATACTCTCATAAAGGGTTATCACTTTTTAACATTCTGTATCAAAACTGGGTTGTTTAACTTCCCCAGCTCATTCTGCTCCTCGCTAAGGATCAGAGACAAACAACATTCATGTATTTTCACAAAACATTATACATGACATCAAATTCATCACAGTGGCACCCTTTTAAAATAATTTGTTTGAATCTGATCAAATAATATGCATTTATAAAGCGCTTTTCATGCATTTATTAATTTATGCAGAATTTAAAAGAAAAGCACAAACAAAAGTATTTTACAGCACCTTAAAACTGCATACAGCATTATTGTCTTTTTCACACAAAATCACACACTCTTACACACACAGACACAAAGCACATGTCTCATCTCCCCCTACCCCATTCTGCACACACATGAACTCTAATCCCTCCTTACTGTCTCTTACCTAAATGTAAGTATAAAAGTGTCAGTAGAAACTGGAGCTTATGGACATAACCAATGTTCCCTGAGGGAGGGAAACAAGCTACAACACACATGTATGGGGATTGCACCCTCGTGAGACCTACCTGAAGACGTTTATTTCAACATGCCTGCTAAGGCCAAATGAGGCTGATGTGCAATCCCGGGCAGCCCCGCTTCCCTGCACTATAAACGTACTGCACCGCCTCATTTCCTCAATCTCAACTGCACTTCACCGAGCAGTATACGATGAGGGCCTGACGTGTGTTGTACCTTGTTTTCCTCCCTCAGGGAACGTTGGTTATTTTCATAACCTCCAGTTTCCTTTCGGTCGGTCCACTCTGTACAATACATATATATGGGGAAATAACAACACGCCCCGAGACACCCGTGCAGATAAATCGAGGCACAGCCCTTGCAGAGCCCTTTCCTGCTGAGAGGACCGCTTGGGTGACATCCTTGGCAGTCACGGCTAAGCAGTAAAATCTGACAAATATGTTGGGCAAAGCCCAGTTAGCAGCAGAGCAAATATCCTTAACTGAAAGCCCTTTAAAAAGAGCTATGTATGTAGCCATGCCCCTAGTCGAGTGCGCCGTGGGGCAAGTTCTTGTTCTTACTGGCATAAGCTCGAGAAATTGTCTCCACAATCCATCGCGAAAGTCACAGCTTGGGGAGGACTTTACCCGCTGATGGAGCAGCAAAACACAAAAAAAGCTGATCTGTCCTCCGCCATTCACTTCTCCTGTTAATGTAGGTGCTCAGTGCCCGAACCGGACAGAGGGTGTTCATACGTCGTTGCTCGGTCGAGGCAAAAGGAGGGGGCAAGAATGCCGACAACTCAAATGACAGACTCTTATAAGACAAGTCTGGAACTTTAGGGACATAAGCCGGGTTAGGGCGTAACATCATCTTAGAGTTATCTGGTGCAAACTGTGTCCATTAATGATGAATTGAGAGCGCATGGATGTCCCCCAACACTTTTCGCTGAACATAGAACGAAAAGAAAAGCAGTTTTGTATGACATATCCGTACTGACTGATTCTATTGGCTCAAATGGTGTGTCGCATAATGCTTCAAAAACTAATGCCAGATCCCACAGGGGGACCATCATTCTCCTTGGCGGATTTTTTCGCGAGACCCCTTTCATGAACCTCACCACCAGAGGGAAGGAACCGGGGGACCGGCCTTCCCAGCCCACGTGACAGGCTGAAATGGCTGACAAATAGACCTTTATGGTGGAAAAAGAGCGTCCTTTTTCCAGCGTCTCTTGTAAGAAAGACAGGATGTCCACTATTGATCCTAGGAACGGGACCACATGTTTCTCCCGACAACAGGCTTCAAAAACTCGCCACTTGCGGGCATAAAGACTCTGCGTGGATGCCGCTCTGGCACTCTGAATAGTGTAAATAACGATAGCTGGCAGCTCTGTGGCCACTAAATTCTCCCTGTCAGGGGCCAAACCCACAGATTCCAGATCTTGGGGCGCGGGTGCCAAATCTGGTCCCGAGCCTGCGTCTGGAGATCACTCCAACACGGAATGATCAGAATCATGGTCAGCCTTTTCTGATGTACCCTCTCAGAGTGGGTTGTATCAAAGCTATTGGAGGAAAACCATACAGGAGCGCTGGTGGCCACGGGTGTGCCAGCGCGTCCAATCCCAGAGGCGCGCTCACATCTCGAAGATGCAGTGGCCGTTTTCTCTGGAGGCGAAAAGATCGACGTAAGCCTGGCCGAAGCGGGCCCATATCTGCTGCACCGCCTCCGGGTGTAACCACCAATCCCTCGCCAGTGGAATTCCCCGGGGGAGAGTGTCCGTTCCATGGTTCGAAATCTGAGGGAGAGCAGTGAGTGCTGCACCACATCAGCAGATTGTGTGTGAGGGTGAGAAGAGGAGCAGATCACGTCCCTCCCTGTTTGTTTATATAGGCGACCGCACAGCTGTTGTCGCATCCAGAACATGTCGGCCAGACAGCAGTCCTTTCCTGTAAAAGTGTTGCAGAGACGAGAATACCGCCAACAGCTCCAACAGATTGATGTGCCATTGTTTCACATTCCTCGGCCAAGCGCCATTCACATATTTGTTTTTGCAGAGCCCTCCCCAGCCCCACTTTGATGCGTCTGTGGTAACCAGCACGCGCACTGTAACCCGACTAAGTGAAGCCTCTCTGTTGAGATACGCTCTGTCTCTCTGCGGGTGGAGCGCACGTAAGCAGAAAGAGGAGACCCTGATGGTTCTCGTGTACAGCAGCCCTTGTCTTTGTTTTAAGAGAAAGCAACTTTGAAAACTTCTCATCCTTAGCAGGCCCAGCGGGAATCATGGAAGCCATGAAGGCATTGGTGGAGTGTCACCATGCGATTTGGCTGAAAAGGGGACAAACATTGGTTGAACACCGCTATCCTCGGCTGGGACAACCGAGCATGAAACCTTAAGGAGTCCAGCTCCAGACCCAAAAAGCAGATGTTCTGGGTAGGAGTAACTTGGCTCTTCTTGTGGTTTATAACAAACCCCAGGGACAGCAGGTGTGAAATCAGCAAATCCGTGTGAAGCTTTGCCTGCTGAGCAGAATCTGCCAGTATCAATAAATTGTCTAGATAATGCAGGATCCGGATGCCTCGGCTCCTGACTGTTGTGAGAGCCGCCTCCAGGCATTTGGTAAATACCCGAGGAGCAAGCAACTGACCAAATGGCAGAGCCCGATATTCATACGCTTCGCCCTCGAAAGCAAAGCGCAGAAACTGCCTGTGTTTTTTCAGAATTGAAATGTGAAAATAGGTGTCTTTCAGATCCAGCGTGGTAAACCAGTCTCCTGGTCTCACTTGACTGCATTACCTGACGCAAGGTTAGCATTTTGAATTTGAACGCTCGCAAATGCTTGTTCAGCGCTCTTAGATCCAGTATGGGACGGAGCCCCCGTCTCTCTTCGGAATCACAAAGTAGCGGCTGTAAAATCCGCTTTGAGCGTCGCAAGTAGGGATCATTCTTATAACTCTCTTTGCCAGCAGGGATTGGATTTCTTCTCTTAATACCAAAGCAAAATCTCCCTGCACTTTTGACATTGTGACACCTCTGAATGGAGGCGGGGGCTTCCCAAATTGGAGTCTGTAGCCCTGCACTACAGTTCCCATGATCTATTGTGAAGGCGGGCATGTGCGCCACGCTGCCTATCTTACTGTGAGGCGGTCGGGCATCGCTATCTGAGGGGAAACTACGCCGACTGCCGGGGAACAGGGGCTTTGGGCCTGCTGAAGCGTTATTTTGAGTTTTTGTGAAAAGGGACAAACATCGCCTTTTATTAACACACAGCAAACAATGGGATCTACATGAACATTTTCTGCTGTAGAACAATTCCCTCCTAAGGCACTGAGAGTGTGTGATGGGGCATGTGCGCTTGTGTTTAACCGGGATCTTTTTGACACCGGTGACAACAGGATGATGGAGGGTTCTTCCTTTTTCCCTGTGGGTGGAGAAGCCCTCAATAGTGGGAAGGCACCAGGCGCCCCCCGTGATACCTCTCCTGCCAGACGCTGCACAGTTAGGCAGACCGCTGCTTTTTCCCTCTCCCCGCTGAGGACGATTTCACCATCGTCACCTGTTTGGGGACAAAGCAGTGTCTTGTCCAAGCTGGATGTCTCGGCTGAGACAGAGATGGCTGACCCACAGAGGTTGACGGCTGAACATTAGCCTCTGGGGATGGTCTCTTTGGAGCATGGCACCGCGTCTGAGAGCGGGAACGACCGTGCGCGTCCCGGGGCTCACTGAAAGGCTTCGGCTAGACATAATGGCGCCGGGGAAGACTGACACGGAACGCTTCCTCTTGCTTCTTCTTCTGATCGCAGCGAGTTTGGATCGTTTCCAAAGACTGAGTTATCCAACACCATGTGGAGGAAGGCTGAGCGCTGGGACTCTGGTATCTCCGTGAGCGTGAGCCAGAGGTGTCGCTGAGCGACAACCGCTTCTGACATGGCTTTGCCCAGACCTATGTCTGCTGTACTGGATGAGTGTAAAATGAAGTCAGCCGTGCGGCGAACTTTATCCAGCAGTCCGACCGGGTCCTCCTTCGCAAACAGCGTCTCCTGCAGGTCCTAAAGTTTTTCCGCTTGGTAGGCTTGCAGCATACATGCAATTTTGAATGCGCGAGTGGTCAGCCCCTGCGCTTAGTAGATCTGCTCCAGCTAGGAAGATGAAAACCTGCACTGTTTACTGGGTAGAGTGGGTTTTCCAGAGACTGCATTAGCTTTGGGCGCTAGGTGGGCAGCCAGTATCTTATTCATGGGAGGAATGTTTGCCAGACCGGCCGCTTCCATTTCCTCTAAGTCCAAAAACTGGGTGAACGGCAGGGACAGCGGGGCCTTGGGGGAAGTCCAAGACCATGTCAGCTCCATTACGAAGTCTGGAAAGACTGGCAACCTGTGTCGCACTGACACCTGCTGCTTGGAGAGGAAATGGTTTCCAGCGAGTCTGGTCTGCAGCTGGTGGGGAGGCATAACTGGCCACGACCCCTCAAGACGTTCATAGTTCTATGAGGGCCAGTGTGGCACCGTCCAGTTTCACCGGTCCTAATATGGTGCCAGTAGGTTCAGACCCCGCCCCACGTCTGCGTGAACACTGCGGGGGAGTCCTCTTCTGGCAAGCCTCTGTAGGCTCACAACGAAACTTCGTTCGCATCTGAAGCTGTATGTGGAAACCAGCAAAATCTTCCTCCATATCGGAGATAGGGAGAAGCTCATCCATCTTGTCGCCCCAAGATGGTGCATTCGCCTCGTCCTCTATCCATCCCTACTCCTCTTTCTCCGGAGAACCGATGGTTTCGGACTGGAGGGGGTCCCTAGCTGCTGCTGAACCCCCCAATAATTTAGACAGGAATGTCACACGCCTTTCCAGAGTAGACCGTTGACGTCGGAGACAATGTTCACACGGGTTAGCAAGTGCAGCTTTCGCATGCCACACACACTGCACAAGCATTGTGTGTATCCATCTCTGAGAGAAAAAATCCACACGCACTGGGGCAAGGATGAGAAGCACTGGCTCCGCTAGCTTTGCTAGACCTGCCGTGACTTTTGGGTTTTCTCTCTAAAGCCATGTTATTTTTCACGACCAATTCTCGTTGGCAACTAAACCAGCAATTTTGTTAGCTTAGCTAAACAAGCTTTGTTAGTGAGCTAAACAATGTTTTTTTTCTTTAAGAAATTATCCAGTTAGCGAGCGAAACAGGCTAATTGTCAAATTGGTAGTTAGCAAGTTAGAGTTTTTTTCTCGGAGCCAACAACAAATTTCTCGCTTCTTGTGGAGTATGTAACAGCCTTAACTCAGCCTGCACTTATCTCCGTTCTATATATTGACTCAGCCAAACATTGAGGAACTGGGATAAGCTGTACTACGAAGCTGTTAATAACTTGCTGACTCAACTCAGAACTTTCCACTTAAGATACATGCGCGTTCACATAAAAGAGATGGTTCTCGGAGGTTCTGACCAATCGCAAACATGGACAAACCCAGAGCAACGTATTTTACCACATAAGAGCAGAAAATCATTCTCTACAAATACAAGAAATTTAAAAATGTAATTCAGCCTAAAACCAACACTGTTGCTGCAACAAAAGCAGGACGGAATTAAGGCAGAAAATTGTTACTCCGTTAATGCAGAAGTTTGTCAGATCATCCGATATTAATTAAGAGGACAACATAAACTGACAGCACTCAGATCACTGTATTACAGCGCCAACATATCTGGGAATGTTTTATCTACGTCATATTCACCAGTTGTGCTGTATTTAAGTTGTTACCCACCATAATAATGCAGCATGTGTTAAACAGAGAAAGGAGGGAATATCTTTAAACGGTAGACAATCCATCAGCATTAAAGCAAAAAGACAGATACTGGACGTTAGTAAGCAATCTTCAAACTATATTTCACTTTTTTTAGCTAAATGACATCTTTTGTGCATTAGAAATCATCTATATTTATCTAATGAGCTCCATGTAGCACATATAGATATTAGGCCTTCCTTTCAGTGTCACACGCACATTTAAATGTGACCCATCGATATGTAAAGTCTACAGACAAAACCCCACGCACACACACAGTGTCATCTATTGAGGAAATGGCAGAGAGAACAATCAGTAGCTGTACAGCTCACATGGGTGTGAATGAGTGTGGATAATTCTGTTGTTTTGGGTGTTATCTTCTACAGTCTCACATCCCTGAGTTGTGATGGGATCGCTATCTAACGCTAATATGAATGTAGAATCTTGACTTGTGTTAAAATGTTGTTTTGCAACTCAAATCCCAAACGCATCGTCCCTTCAAACAAGAAGTGTATCTTGGATTTCTGTTTGTTTACCTGTGAATATAGTCAAAGGTTCAAATAAATTGATGCAAGCAAAAATAAATAAACAAGATATGGAAATGAATGGGAGAAAACAATCTATTCATTACTTTGTTGAAATACATTTTCAGCTTGACACTAAATTCAAACATGATTTTTTTATTACAGAAATAGTTCACATAAAAGTTGATGAATGGCAAAGTAGTAAAATGAAAAGATTTATTTATTAATGACAGGCTTGTCAAAGTTAATGGGATAATGTGTTGATATAATTTTAGTCCATTAATGGCATTAGAAAAAGTAGTGACATCATGAATAATGTATAATTAAATCCTACATTCCCACTTCTTCCCAGTTTAAGCTGCTAATGCACCAAAGTGCTGTTTGAATGCTGCCATACAAATCGGTGTTTGAATCAGTGAGTGGACGACTTTTAGCCTTCGTAGCTTGAAACTACCAGGTTAAAACCAACAAGGTATCAATTTATGCTGGAGTAGTGGTGGTGCTCCAATTACCTTATGGTGAGAAGTACTCAGATATTTTCAAAAACCTATCTTAAATTGCTAAAAGGTTGCTTTTTGGTTTGTGCCTGCTCTGACACAACATGGGCAGAGAGAAAAATCCTTACTTTATAATATCAAGTTCTTTATTTTGCTTCAAAGGCAATGCACAGAGTTACTCTGAGACCTGGACTTATCCCAAACATTTAATGGCTGTTTATGAGTAAGATGAACCGTAAGCTGAACCGTCTGGTGTCTTGTGCTGATTCCTCAGTACACACCCAACTGTGTTATTTGGTATCTGTCACATGATTTGGCAGTGCTGCAGATGTTTCTTACCCACCAGGTCACCAAATTGTTCAAGGCAGATAAGTGACTTGGGCTTGGATTGTTTGTGAAACCTATTTATTCTAGATGGCAACAAGTTGCCTTAAGTCGTTACAAAACATTCTGTTTTTGGCTCAAACGACTGGATGTAAAATCCTGCGACCAAGACTTGACAAGTGGTTTGTGTCCTTTTACTTGAGGTCTCTCTCTCAAGATTAGAACAGGAAGAAAAGGAAGCTTGTTTGAGGAATTAATCTCTACCTGGACAGTGAACAGGATCCACTTTAATCCAGGAGAGAAGCATGCTAAAGGCTGAGACGGGTCATCTGGGGCCATGCTGTTTTGTTGACCTTCTATTTTGAAGAGGCTTTCCACAACATGCAGCATTTAAATCCCTGCACAACTTTGCATCAGCTGCTAAGATTGGCTCAGTCAATCAGTCTTTCTCAACCAAAATAGTCAGCCTTATTAGATAATAAAGCTAAATGCAGTTTTAAGCGGCATTGAGACGATGACTCTTCACTTCCAGCAAAAATATCAGTGAGAATGTAAATATCAGAACACCGAGGTTAAAGTTACATAGTAGTTTCCTTAAAATGTATCATTTTAGGACTTTTAACTATTGGTGTATAAGATGGTTAGACAGAATATTGTTATAATCAGGCTTCTGCAGTGGTTTAATCACTCAGCATAAATTATGCCCTTTCTACAAATACTGTTCCTTAGAAAGTGGTGAGAGAGTAGAGGACTGTTTGTTCCAGCTAATCGTAAGGTGTGAATCTTCATGAATGTGTGAACGGGGAGCAGGCTGTTGACTAAACTGAGTCTTGCACATTTGTTCCCTGTTGTCTGAATACATGTCCCTTTAAGAAGCAAGTAAAATGTGCAACTCCTCCTGGAGGAGTATATTGATGTTATCCAAATCCTTTTGTATTTAAATGCCACATTCAAACCTTACGTCCAGGTAACGAGTTATTTTTTACATCTCCTTTCAACAAAGGATATGAAAACTAATAGTTTTTCTTTGTTGAAGTATACAAACATGGAGGCAAAGTTATTGGAAGGAGAATTTGTTTTAGCAATTTGACTTGTGTTGTAGGTACATGAAAGGGTTTTATACAAATAAACTAGTAGTAGCCATTTGAGAATCTGGGAGCTATCAAATCATTACTATCTGATGGTAGCTTTCCTAACAAAATATAATGGATTGAGATAACATAACTAAGGTTGTACATATGTTTATAGTTAGTGTTGGTGCATAACATTATTTATGTATGCTATGTACAACATGTTAGTTTTGTGGATTAATTTTATGCAAAGCTGCCAATCCTGATCTGATTACTTTATCGAACTCAGGAACCTGCTCTTTGTTACATTTTTAAAAAGGAAAAACTAAAAGCTTTACGCACTGTGCTTACAATAAAATGTTTCTTCACTTTGTCCCCCAGGGTTCAAAGCGTCTTCTGCGATCAAATGAGTACGTCCTCCCTCCCAGCGGGCTCATGGAGACGGACCTGGAGCTCACATTCTCACTACAGGCAAGTGCAAGTTTTCACACAGATGGAAGAATCGCTTGACAAGCAGGATTATCCACCTGCTTTTCCTCTAAAACGACTTCAGTGTCAACTTCATTTGCAACTATATATATATATCTGTGTATATACGTGTATATATATATGTGTATATATATATTATAGCATTGTATAGCATATGCAGCAATGATAAAACCAGGCTTGGTTGTTTAACATGTTGTGACTGAACTAAATGTTATACGTTATGACATTTATGTTCTGCAGCAGCTACACAGGTTTTGACATGGCAGCCTTTTAGATTACTTGGCAGCTGCTTTGGCCAGTATTAGCACTGCTGCTCTACTTGATATGATTTGTTCTTAGTGTTGTTCAGCAGATTTAACTGTCTGATGCAAGACAATGGCTGATGTTAGTCAGCAGCCACTCATGCACTATTCACTGCTGTCCTCTTGTCACAACACCGATGTTGTGTTGGTGTCCATATTGCTTTTACAACTGATACCTGCATGTGAGGTATTTAGGAGACGTCGGTGAATTATACATAAATCTACATTACACACTCACTCAACAGGTACTGCTCTAGTTTTACAAAAGGTAAAGAAGTAAAACCGCTTTTTAGAAAAGTTGAGCATTACTGGTAAATTAAATTAAAGCAGAGGCGTTCAACCAGCTTGTCGAACCTGAACTCCGGAATTAATATCATGAAAATACTGCTTGCC
>JBAMHX010000018.1:7524250-7537560 GCA_037177515.1 Pseudomugil tenellus | reverse complement strand
ATATATATAGTGTGTATGTACTAGTGTCTTCTCAGTCATTTCACCAATTATTATGGCTGTGGGCTTTCTTATAAAGATGCTGAATAGATAATGTTGACTCTGTTGCCTATCTGACTTTTTGTCTTATTTTCAGTACCCCCATTTTCTGAAGAGGGATGCCAACAGACTGCAGATCATGCTGCAGAGACGGAAACGTTACAAAAATCGAACCATCTTGGGCTACAAAACTTTGGCTGTAGGAGTCATCAATATGGCTGAGGTACAGCTCGCTCCCTAAACAGTTGCATTGCTTTCATTCATTACCTTCCATATAGCATTGTCATATGTTTCTTGTCTCTTGAGAAATAGAAACTCTTGGTTCTAAACTTGCCGTTGTGTTCCTCCTGACAGTGATTGGCATGGCTATCATGTTTTGGTTGCAGAGAGAAGGCCTTCTGTGATACACATTTCTGATGATTTATTCTCATCACACGTAGTGCTGCGCTGTTCAAAATTATGGGCCATCTGGCGCTGCCTTTGTGAGCACTTTTCTAAAAATGGCCCATGCAGTCATAGTGTAGAAATAATGGACTGAGAGCTGGAAGTTTGTTTGGAGAAGAGATGAATATTTACATTTTTCTTTCCATTTTCTTGGATCTCATAAAACTAGACTAGTTTTTAGGTGAACTTGCAGGTTTGGCCTCCATGCCATCAGAATGCCTTTAGCTTCCTAAAAGGACTTTGTGTTCTCTCTGTTTTGCTACTTGAGCTCCCTTGGAAAGCCGATTTGTTCTGAAGTTTTAATGATTTATTCCTTGACGTGTACCTTCATAAAGCAGAAAACGATCAGTAAAAATAGCTGACCTAAGGTGCAGTTTGTTTGCTGTTTCAGTGCAAGTGAGATAGTTATAACAGATTGTATCAGTAATGTTTATTCGGAATAACACAGGTGTGGTTTTATTTATTTTATTTCTTTATTTTCTAATTACAGAAGCAGATGTGCCATCTATTCTCAGCTAGTTCTGTTCCAACAGTAGCCTCAGGACAGGAATTGATTGATATCTGACAACAAGACTAATGCATTAGCGTATTTTAAAATACCGCTCAGCTGCTGTGCTTTTTCTGTGTTTGCGGCTGCGAACAAACCAGCAGGCCTCTATGAATATAGATAGATTGGCCATTATTGGATCCTGTTGGGTAATTACCTTGTCATCTGCTGCAGAGTAAACTCTGTCCTCATTTGAAAACTATCGGAGCGCTGTGTGGGAAGAAGTCCCTTATCGGACTTAGTGTGGAGCATCCGAGTGCACCCCCCCACCAGTGTTTGAGCAAAATGAGTCCGCACCCTGTACGGCAATTCACCAAGTGAAATATTGAATGCCCCCCCAGATGGGGCTTGGCATGAAAGATCATCCTTTCCTTTCTAATTTAAAACAGTTCAAGCAAAGTGTGTTACTGTTGGAACAGATTGGCTTTGCTCGTTCAGACATTCAGAATTGGAAAAGCAGTGTTGTGCTGATTTATGCAGATTTATTTAGGGGTAGCGTAGCTGTCAGCTTGTGATCAGTCTGTAAATTTCAGAGCATACAGCAGGGTAACAGAATTAATTAAAATCTCTGTTTGGATCATAATATGAGACCGAATTTTTCCATCCTACCAGTGTTACAGGAGGGTATCTTTGCTGTCTTTGTTTTATTTTGACTGCAAAGTGAGTGATAGGACTTCTGCACAAGACATGATGATATCGCAGTTTTCCTGGATTCTGATGCTGTTTAAATCAGTTTATCCATCTCTCATAGTTACTTCAAAAGATGAGCTTAAAAACATTTCAAAGGAAAGCCGGAGTAAACCTTTTTGTATACATTAGCTTTGAGTTTGTTTCTTATGTAAACTGATCCTAAATTTGATGTCTGGCGCGTATGTTAAACTATGTCCAGGTGATGCAACACCCAACAGACGGTGGACAGATTCTCGGTCTCCATAGCAACGTGAAAGAGGCGCCAGTTCGTGTGGCAGAGATCAGTGTGTTCTCTCTGTCCAGCCAGCCCATCGACCATGAGGATGGTAGTGGACAAGCTGGTCGCAAGACCAAAACATCAGGTGGGAAGTGGGAACAGTCATCTCATGGCTCCCTGGTGTGAGTCTGTAAGACAGGCCCAGGCCCATACTGCTCAGCCAAATCCTGCTAGTCATTTCAGCCTCCACCCCAGAGGCAGCCCTCCCTACAGTGGCCTCTCTCTTCCCCCTTTCCACATGGCTCCTATTTCCCAACTGAGGATAGAATAAACTCTTAATAATCCAAGGCCATCCTATGGCCAAGGGTATGTTTTTCTCTTTAGCTATGGCTGTAATGTTGATGTGAGAGTTGAACAGATGTAGGGCCTATTAACTTACACTGCTCTAATTCTGGACAAGGGGGAATATTCGGCCCTGTTTGGATTCCAAGCCTCTTCACTGCTGCCTTGATCTCCCTCTCTGTTCTGGATGTTATTAAGAAGGCTGCTCAAACATAGCAGATGAGCTCATGCACCAAGTATTAAGCTGGTGTCACATTGAAAAAGTGGAAGGGAATGAAAGATGTTTATTTTTGTTATCGGTTCAGGGATCTTTAATGCCACCGTAACCCACCTAAGAACACAGAACTCACAAAAAGTCTGAATAAGGTGTTACTCAAAACAAAGAAAGAAATTCCTTCACCCGATCTGCCCTTAGCTGTCGGATACAGTGAAATCTGCTTCATGGGGAATGTTGCTTTTTAGGTAAAAATATATATTTTACATAACATATATTAACTGTCTACACCTATTATATAAAAATAGTTATACATTATTACTATTGTTATAGTAATATAGAGTGTGTAATGTAATATAATAAACCACTAGTAATATAATATAATAACTATTTGAGAATGCTGTAATAACTGAAATGTCATTAAAATGAAACTGACACAATCACAAAAGAGCTTTGCAATCTAATTTGCAATAACTTTTAAACACCCAAATGGAGCAATTAATTATGTGCAATGCTCTATAATTGGTTAATTAATATTGGCGTGCCGTCAAAACAATGCATTCCTGAAAAACTAAATAAAATAAGGTAAGAAATAAACAACTATAGCCACACAAGATGGAAAATTTCCTTTGGGCTCATCTAAATATCTGAAATCATGGCTGATCTGTAGATGTATTGATTAGTTTTTCTTTACCAGTGGTGATTGTTTTCTTTTTACACACAACAAACAGAACATCTGCCGTTCTCTTTGCCACTTTTTACTGATTTCCTCCCATCTAATCTGTTATGAATGTTGCCTTAACAAATGAATGCTATTTCTCCCAGCATTTTGACATCTTTGTGTGTGTTTGTGGCTGCCTTACCTCAGACCGCTCCCCAGACATGGACAATTATTCAGAGGATGATGACGACAGCTACTCTTCGGAGCAGGAGGCCAGCGATGATGCAGTTCATGCCCAGGTTGGAGCCAGAACATGCCTTTGTGCTGAAAATCTATAATACTCAGTGCAATTAAAAACAACCTCAATTCCTAACCAAAAGTTTGAACGCTGTGTAAGATGTACATAAAACCAGAATGTAATGGTTTGCACATCACACAAACCAAAAATTACTCACAATAAGACATACAATATATATGCACTTTATTAAAGGCAGGAACATGCCTCAGTAAAGAACACCTTAGAGTATCTCAGAGATACATATAGACTTTAGTTCTTCAATCTGTAAGAAACAACATCTACAACTTTTTGAGCAGTTATGAACACTCATCATCATTAGAGATGATCATTTTATTAAAAGGTTTTGTAAATCTCTGTTCAAGGAACATAAATGAAAATCAGTAATGCATGCTCATGATTCACTCCACTATAAACAGAATGGATGATATAGAAATTGCAGCGTGTTTTGAGGAACACTTTCAGAAATCTGTTATATTCCTTGCGCCGTACACTGATGCAGGTTTGATGTCTATAATCCAATAAAAAAATATGCGTGTAAACATTGTTCAGTATCTGCTGTCTTGGCCAAATTTCACTGTGGACAGACTGAGGCAAAGTGGAATACAGTTCTCTCATCGGATTAATGAAAAATGAAGTTCTTTTTGGAAAGCATGGACGTTGTGTCCTCAGACCAGAGAAAGAGACAGACTACCCAGCTTGTTGTCAGTGTTCAGGTCAAAAGGAAGCATATCTAAAGGCAGAAGCGTGCATTCGTTCTTACAGCACTGGCAACATGCAAATCTGGAAAGGCACTATTAATACTGAGCAACATACGCTCCTGGCTAGTTTTCCACTAAAGACTTTGCATATTTCTGCATCACATATACTGTACATTGTATCTGTTGTAACAGCATGGCTTCATAATCATGTCACATAGTCACTAATCATTACACACATTACATAACAAACTGACACCTTACCCATGAAAAACTCTTTATCAATACTGAATCCATTATGCGTTCAAAATTTCCTATTTTAGTGAGTGTGCGTAGAACATCTTTTTTGAGTTTATTTCTTTCTGCAGGACCTTTATGATGAAGATGATGAAGTCAGGAAGCCCAAAAAAGCGCGTAGGAAAATGATCCGAACCACCTCTATGACCAGGGTGAGTTTACCTTTTAAGCCTCGTAGAACTTTGTGCTCACCAATCATAGACTATGAGAGAAACCCAAGGCCTGCGTGTGCTGGTGCACTAGCTGTAAAAGAGAAAGAAGACATGTTGTATTTGTTCAAGCCATTAGGACAATGTGGATGAGCATGGAAATGACCACTGTGGGTTCACTGAACTGATGATAATGGTCTCTACAAAGAATGACTAATCCATTGGACAGTAACTGGGAAAATTCATAAGCATGAGCCCAGCTGTCACACATATTTAACCAGGGTATTCAGTCTCTTCTTTTTATAATAATTGCACATTAAACTATTTATTTTCTTTCTGTTTCAGCAACCTAATTTTAAGCAGAAATTTGTGGCCCTGCTGAAGAGATTTAAGGTTACAGATGAGGTGAGTCGCAAAACAAACAAGCGGAAAAAAATGTAACTCTTGGATGTAGAGGTAGATTTGCAGTGAATATGAGGAATTTGTCAGGGTTTTACATGAGCAATAGAAGTACCTCTGGTACTTTGCTTTATGCACGAAAAATCTGATTTTGGCTATATCTCTGGAACTATTCGTCTCATTGACCTCAAATCAAGTGCAAATAAAAGGTCATAACCCCAGGATGCAGGTTTTACATTCCCACCTAGTTTGGGAATGTAAAACCAGGGAGTGTTTGTTCCAGCATCACTATTTCACGGCTATGTTATTATAAACCTATCTATCAACATTTACAAAAAAAACCCAAAACATTTATTCTTATTATTTTTGTCCAAAAAAATGCCAAAAAGAAAAAAAAAAACATTTATCTGACCTTTTTATTAGTGTGAATATTAAAGAGTTAAAGTGTATTGCATCTTTGTCAAGTCTCCTGTTAGTAGACTGTGACACTTTCAGCTATTAAATTGCCCCTGAGGCATGAGAGAGTTGGCTCAGTATTGACTGTCACTGTACAGTGTACAGCTACATCACTACTAATGTGTTCCTGACTAGAGAAGAGTAACCACCAAAGAAGTCGCTGTCAAAGTGTTATGTTGTAATTGTGTCCTCATGGATTGTGATTAATTAATTTCCATTAGCAGCCACTCACATGTGGAACCCATTAAAGGCCTAATTCCCTGCACTTTAGTTAGATAGAGCTTCTTGTTGTATCTCTTATTTAGCTTTTATCAGCGTCAACGTGTACACTAAAATCTGGACTTGAAGGATATTTAGAGCATCTCCTCTGAATAAAACAATCTTCATCAGAACATTAAAAAAGTGTGATTAAACTTATTCTTTAAGTGTTTTTTTGTTAATTACGGTATTTGGGGCATGTGTGGAAAATAAGTCCACGATTAAGTTTGGAAATACAACGTGACTTCCCAGCTGAGTGTAGCTCTCATATGATGTTTAACTTTTTTTGTCATTATCAGAAATATCATGTTGGATAGATCACCTGTTACACTTACAGAGTTTATGAATAAATGATTAAACAGAGTTTATTTTAATACTAAGTATTATTATTATTGTGTGTGGACTGTGTTTCGTCCCTCTATCATGGATGGATGGATGGATGGATGGATGGATGGATGGATGGATGGATGGATGGATGGATGGATGGATGGATGGATGCAGGTGGACATTGCAGGAACCTTTGCATTTGCATTATTGCATAATCTGCACTCACTTATTAAAATGATGTTGGTTTTTGCAGACCAGTTAAATCTAAAAGAACATATGCGAGATCTGTGGCATCATTCCTCCTGCCTCATCTCTCAAGCTGAATGAAGATTGGCATTCCTTTTACCCACTTCTTTAAATTTGATGTGATCAAAACCACCAGGACGAAGTCCTGTTTAAGTGATTTAGTCTAATGATGCCTCCAATAACCTTTATTCTTTCAGTTATGCTTTGCTGGGTGGTTCTGGAAGCTCCAGGTGGCCCAGTGATCTTTTATCATGGTCTCTGTCACTAATCTCTTCCTTGTGGCTGGGAAGAGTGTGAGGCTACAGCTCTATAAATACATAGCCAGGAAGAAGAGAGGGGACAGACTGTGTTTATCTGCTCCCCGCCAGCTCCTGTCCTTATGGAGTGGCATTAATCACCTGATTAGTCCACAAGCTGTGTGCAGTTCCTATGATATGAATCCCCACTGCGCAGCACCTTAGCCTGCCTCCTCCATTCGCATACCTTTTAATTAGCTTGCTGAGAGCTAAAGCTGAGGATGTATTTATTACTTAGACTCACACCCACCTTTTTTTTTCCTTTTTTCTTTGACATAGTTTTTTTTTTATTCATTCTTTAAGCCCCATTATTCCAGATGTGGAACTCGCAGGTGCATATGAAGATTAACTGTCTACATGTCCATTATAACAATCCATGGGGTGAAGATGTGTCTAACCTGTGTGGCAGGTCCTGGACTCTGACCCAGTGGATCAGACTCAGGAAGTGGAGGAGGATCTGGACTTGCTGTATGACAGTTTGGAGGTGTACAACCAGAGCGACAGTGGGCCAGAGATGGAAGACAATGAGAGTGTCCTGAGTACCCCCAAGCCCAAACTCAAGTATGTTTCTCTTCAGTTTTTACCACCTTTCAGAAATGCTAAAACCTCTTTTTATATTATTATGGCTAACTTATTGGATATCATGTAAACAGTGTTGGAAAATATTGGTTAAAAAGATAAGTACATACAGTAGCAAGAAAAATATCATTCATTGGTGGTAGATCTGATCCCTACTAGTGTAACCCAAACGGGCAAGCTGATGTGGAAGACCATAAGTGAATCACTGGATTTAATTTAAGAGTAAGGTATCTGCTATATATTGTCAGGATGTCTGCTGTGAAGCACCATGTAGTTCTGTTGACTTAAGGGCTTCAGCAGGAGGCTCCCTGCTGGGTCTTCTTGTCTCCTTAACGTCTGAACAAATAAAATGCTTCATGAACACACTGCAGAGATGCCTTCCAGCTGATCACCCAGAGCGAAAAATCTATGTTGCTATGAATGTCTGAAGCTGTAAGGCTTTGTTCTTTCCGTATTTCCAGTTAATATGGTCAACTGATTTTAACAAAAGCACGACTTGTTTTGAGTAAATGAAGATAATGAGAAAGAATTAAGGGTGAAAGGTTAGCCATCAGCTTTTCAATTGCTCATCTCCTATTCTTAACAATCGAAGCAAAGAGGCAGTTCTGTGAGGTACATTAGCTAGAAAAAAAGATGTTGACAGAGTTTGACAATGTGACACACCATAATTAAACAAGGACAGAGCTTTGCTAACATTACAGACGTCCCTGGCAGCTAGTTGTTGGTCATTTTGCCAGTCCATCATGCAGGATAGTTGCTTCCTCCATAATGTACTGCTGTGAAAACCAGAGCTGTGCTATGATTTGCATATGTTAAATTCATGAACCAGGATTCAGATTAGCTGATTTCGCCTAAAGCCGTTTCTCTGAAACATGCCATGTTGAGCTTGTGGAATCAGCCGTGCACCCACATCTAAATCCATTCAGAGATTTTGTTTTTCATGAACCGATGAATAAGTAAGATATTTGAATATGTTTAATAGTTCTTTCATTTTAATGGATATCATTCATTCATTCTGACTCATAAAAAAGGTTTTGTGCTTCGACTTGTTATCTTGACTTTATTTCCTAACGTGAGTTAGTCTGAAAAGTCACATAATTTCCAACTTACTCAGTTTATCTGTGATGTTTGGTATCATTAAGAAGCTCTAAGCAGTTTTATTGTATTAATAATATGGTGCAAAGTTGACCTTTTTTATCGATCCATTAGATTCCTCCAAATGTGTGCTTATTGCTTTTAGATACAAAGATCTAAATCTAGCATTTATTTCATGTTTTTCGTTCAAAATTTTGTCTGTTTTCAGGCCCTTTTTTGAAGGGATGTCCCACTCCAGCTCCCAGACAGAGATTGGGAGCATACACAGCCAGAAGAGCCAGCAGAGAGATCTGTCCTGTCCTGTAAGCTGAGTCACTCTGAGCAGACTTGCCTTTTGGAGCCTCATTGTTTACCTACAAAGCTGTGCCTCTCAATTGTTTGCCATCCTTCTTGTAAGCTGTGTTATTATAAAGGAATTGCTTGTGTTTAAATATCTGGCAGCTCTCTGTGCTCGTTGTAGCTCAGGGATTCCCAAAGATATAACACAGGCAAGACTGAGCATGAGCCACCAGCAGAAAAAAATGATGGGGAGGCTTTAGCCCTTACCCTACCCAACCCTGCAGCCCTTCAGTATTTATAAGGACCAACATCAGATGACCTTTCCAGCACCATCGACACACACACTCAGACACAACTATGCTTCCATGCTCCAAGAAGAAGTTAGAGGGGGCAGTCCCGAACTCCTACTCAGAGATTTATGTGCCATTAGAACAACATGAGCTGAGAGGGACAGACATGTTGAGTCTGATGCTGTTTATAAATATCAGGAATCCATTTTAGCTTGTAATGAAATAACTCCACGCATTTCAGGCTGCTACTGCCGTCCATTTTGTTGTGTTCTAATGCAACTCTGTAAACATGTCTTGCAGCCAGGAAGAAAAGTCTTTAATCTGATATTGAAATGAATTGAACCAGATGTTATAAGATGGATTTCAACACTTTTAGTGGAGTGAACCTGTGCACATAACCATGTGATTTGTAGTCTCCTGGATATAATGTGCATAGAAACGTGACCTCTATAGATGACAATGTTCTAATGGGTGACTTTGTGTTTTTATCCTGCAGAGTGGAGAGTTCCTGACTGTGGACAGATGTAAAGTGCAGGGAGGAGGACGATATCAAGATGACAGCATCACAGACACAACTGTTAAGGTATGTTTTTAGAAAAGCAGTGCATTATTTAAACTAAATCTCCTTCAGCAGCTCCCTTTTTCACATTTTTCCCTCTTCCAACCCCCTAGCCCTCTTGTCTTGAGTGTCCTCCCATGGGTCTTTGTCGTTTTTCTGAGAAAAAGAAAAGAGGGAGGGCGTATGCAAGGGCAGACAAACCAAACAGCACATCCATTATGGATCAGTGAGGCAGACAAGGCAGCTCCATGCTGGAGAACGTCTCACTGATGGGGACTGAAAGAGGGTGTTAGGGTGTGTTGTTGTTTTTCTGCTGTCGGGTCAGTGTAACCTTGTTCATCTAGCTGCGGCGCCCCATTTGCGCACAAGGCAGCCGTCTCAGCGCACCGCTCCACTAACCCAATTTGAAGTGATATCAAAGCAGCAGGAGAAGTGTTTCCCAAGCTACCAGCTGAGAAACAAGGATATTTGATCTTGTCTGTCAGAGTTGGGCTTACATCATTATCTCTACCTAAAAAACTGAGTGAAGAACAGAGTTCTTCACCGGGCCAACAACTCCGAACCTCATGCTTCACCTCAGCTTTGTTATCTCTCCTTGCTGGCTGCAGATGCACCACACTAGAGACTGGTTTAGTTTGATAAGACATGACACCATTTTAAAGTCTAGAAAAAGACGGGGAAGGTGTTGAAATGATCCTATTTACATTTATCTCGATTTTTTTTATTTTTTTTTATTGCCGTACAGCAACACAAACGTTAAATCTAAGCTGTCAGCACACAATACTGGGACTTAAAGAAAGGCAGTGAAAAGAACAACATAAATAGATATTGATAATATATAGATAGATTGATAAGTAGATATAACATATAGTTCTTCCACTTATGTGGGTCTAGACATGAACTGCTGAACAAATAAGGTTTAGTGTCGCTTTGCGGTTTCTTTTCAGTGATTTTTCTCTGTCTTTGCAAAAGAAATGTGAAACAATAATAGATCTAAACTCTGTGTGGAGAATTTCTATGAAAAAATAGTGTTTCATGCTTCATTCTTTTTTTTATTTTTGTTATTCTTTCTTTTTTTTATATTTTTCATTGTCATTTGTTGTAAAAAGTTGATCTGAGTGTTGGAGACATTGCTTGTGTATAAACTTCAGTCATGTCCTGCTCCCCTTCTTGACTCATCTTTGCTCTCTGTCTTTCGGTCCAGGAGCCAGAACCTGATGACAGTGGACCCGGGCCAGGCGAGGTAAACAGCTGGGATGTTAACACTGAACGAATGACCAGCACTGTTGGCAAACTCTGCAAGACTGAATCCCAAAACCACATGTCTCCCAGGTACACTGTTCATCACTCCATCTGGGAATAAACACTCATTATATCCCCGAACGCGGATTGGGATGGTTTCATTAGGACCGCTGCTGCCAGATATCCATCGTGTTACTGCAATAACTCAACAGTTTTCACAATTGGAATGTTTGGCTATGTCTCTGGAACTATTTACAATTAGATTATGATAATCAGTATAACTGTTTAGGTCCTCAGGAGGAAGACCTGTATCGAGTTTCACGATTATTGGATTTATTTTTTCCCCACCAGGTGGTGCTTCATTCATGAGAAATCAGATTTTTGCCAATATCTCTGGAACTATTTTTCTCATTAACCTCAAATCAATCGCAAATAAAAAGTCATGACCTCAGGATGCATCCTGTCCTGACGTCATACCGGGCTGGTTTAAAGCTTCAACACCAGGTGGAGCTTTGTGACTGAACATATGTGTCTTTATATTATTGTATTGTGTCTATTGGAGGATTGGAGAATAGAAGGATTGGGGGCATTTGGGGAAATACCCCTAGCCGTTGCTTACGACAGCATAGGCCTTTAATAAAAACCTAATTCATCTGTAATAGTCATGCATGTGAAACAGAAGCTGCCCTCTTCGACGTGTTATGTGAAATAAGCATTCTCTTCTTTCCAGTCTTTTAAGAGCAGTTCATTAGGTTTCTTCCTCTCTCTGACATTATTTTGAGCTCTTTGTGTTTTTGTTTCCTCAGTAAAGTGGAGAACAGGCTGCAGAGACGCCCTCGCAGCACTTCTATGAAAGACAGACAAAACTCAAAGGCGCAGAGCGACAGGACCAGCAGCATTGACAGCGAATGCTCACCAGACTCGCGGCTAATAGCGCAGGTAAATCCCACACAGATTTAGGTAAACTTTACATTCCCGTTCTGTGTTTTCCAGATTTTATCCTGTTGTAAACTTGTTGTTGACTCTCTGGTGCTCATCTGTCACAAAGGTTCCCAGAAAGTCTGTGTACGACCAGCTAAACCAGATACTCATCTCAGACGAACGCCTGCCAGAGAGCATTATTCTCATCAACACTACAGAGTGGCAAGGACAGGTGTGTGTCTTCCATACACACCTCATTATAAATACTCTTTCATTCATCTGTTCATACTTGCAGTAGAAAGAAGGATCATGGAGAATGAGGCTTTCTTCTTAGCCATGCTTCAAGCTTTTATATGACATGCCAAAAGGAAAAAATGTTTTGTTTGTATTTATTGGCATCCTAGTAGCATGTGTTTCCAGCTTTCTTTCCAATCCGACCAGCGCTGCCTTTTTTACACCCATTAACTCTTCGTGCCCTTCTCATGTGTGTTTCTGTGCAGTATGTAGCCGACTTGCTCCATGAACAGGGCCAGCCCATTGTCTCCACGTGCTCTGCTGCAGATGTTCAGGCTGCTTTCAACACCATCGTTACTCGCATCCAGAGATTGTGAGTCACATCCATACATGCACACGCTGTGGTTAGATGACACATAAAGTGTGATCTTGTTTCCCCGTCATCTGGGACGGTTCCTTTGCTAGCCATACGCGCTTACAGTGGCTCCCTGCCAGAGAATTCCTGGATGCTGTCAGCGAGGGGCTTTCTGCCTGCACACGTTCTCTCTGTTTTCTCATGATGGGTCATAGTTGCAGCCTTCTTCTCTCTTTCCTCCACTCATCTGCTCGTCTGTCATCTCCTCAGGATGCCATGACAGTAGGAGACAAGGCTGTGTCAGTGTTGCTATTCTTCTTTTGTTACACTCGTCATCTCCTTCAACCAGCGCTTGCCAGCATTTCACACACCTGCTCTTCAGTCAACCCGATGCTTCAAGTTGGGGTCATGCCACTTGGAGCCATGCACGTCTTTGATGTTCACATGCTCCCTCAGCATTGTCACAGCCTTTAGCTGGTAGCATGATGTTAATCTTGTCATGGAGAATAAACAAAACCTTTTAATCCAGCATATTAAATCTCATCCTAGTCTTGAGGATTAAGATAAGGACTTTATTTTACATGGTTTTATATATAATTCCTGATTAATTATAATCTGCAAAAAATAAAAATCAACACCCACTTTAGACAACTTTGTAAAACTTACTTGTCTCATTAATCTAATTGAACAGAGTCCAGATAAGCTTTATGGATTGCATTTATCCAATGTTTGCCTTTGTCAGAACAGGATAAATAACAGATGAAATATTTTCCTTTACTTGGTTTTACTAAGTATAACACAGTCTAGCTCTTATAAGAGGTGAGACTGTCTGTAAAGCAGGAAGAGCCTATTAAGACATGAATCTTTTAGACTCCTATAATTTTGTTCACACACTGTCTCTGACCCACATTTCTCAGAAATTGGATTTTTCTCTTTGTCTTTATTACTCATTTCCTCTATCCTCCTCTTTAACCTTTACAGCTGTAACTGCAATGCGCAGACGCCGCCAACGATGAAGGTGGCGGTTGCAGGCGACCAAAGTTACCTCAGCACCATCCTGAGGTTCTTTGTGGAGCAGCTGGCCAATAAGACACCAGATTGGCTGAGTTATATACGTTTCCTGGTGATCCCCATCGGTACGTCAGCTGGGATAAATGCAATCAAATATACTGTGATTTATATAT
>JBAMHX010000018.1:7512376-7524150 GCA_037177515.1 Pseudomugil tenellus | reverse complement strand
ATTTATGTAGATCTTTTTAATATGCAAAGTTTTTTTGTTTTTGTACAGGCTCTCATCCCCTTGCGAAGTACGTGGCTTCCTTTGACAGTCGGTTCAACAGCCTCTTTATGGATACTGCATGGAGGGAGCTGTTCTGCAGGACAGAACGGCCCACTTCAGGTAGGACACGTCTCTCTTATTGATCTCTTAAGCAAGTCTGCAGGCTGAATGATCAAAATCCCACTTATGCTTTGGCCTCTAAATTCTAGTTGAGTCTGTCATTCATAGCAAGTACAATATGATTGCTAATGTTTTATTGCAGTGTTTTTGGGTTATTTTATTAACCCAGAAAGCTGGCTATAGAAATAAACTTGAAATAATGATGAGCCCACTTGAGTCCTATTACAGGTCATAGTCTGATTAATAGGGAATCATTCTGATTCTAATTTATTTCAATATGTTAAATAATCAAACATTATTATTCAATAGTCCTTTTGGACACCATGCTCAAAATGGGAAGAATTTTATTTATTCTCAACCCTTTAAAATGTAAACATATGTCCACATAGACAGTGAGTTATTCGTTTATGTAAAAAGCAGAAATATTAACCCCCAAATAGAAAACAAAAAAGGATTTTTAAAAGAATTATGGTATTTTAATCACCTGCGCAAATGGTCCTATTCTCTTCTGTACTTTTTGAAAATTGACTTCTTGTACAGTTTTTGTTTTTAATCTGGTCACATTTAAACATTTTTCAATTTGTCACCCAAAAATCTGTTTATTTATATTAGAATTCATCTTTAAGGTTTAACTTAATCTCTGGACAGAATATGAAGTCGTGTGAGTTTTAAGACGTAAATTGAATTCCTGCTTCCTCTGAAACCACGTCTCATCTCATTCTCCAGAACCAAATGCTAAACGTACCTGTTCACCAAAACCCTTTATTAGCAATATAGTTACTCTTGAAATCCACTGAACATAACTTAAGACAGATTACATTTGCATAGATTAGATTTTTTTGTAACAAACTGGCCAAAAAATGTGTTTAAAGCTGATCCTGCATAAACTTTAACCACAATATCAGCTTGTTAATAATCACATCTACTCTGCAACTACGGGAGTTCACTGAGGGATAGCCGTTTCTATGGCGCTAACATCCCAGCATGTAGCTCAACGTGACATATCATCACATACTCGCATCACTTTTTCTGTCTCAACAAGCCTGACAAGCATGAAGTCGTGAAATAAAATCCTCAAAGGAGTAAGAGCCACACTGTCGCTCATACAGTGAAGCATGTCAGATGGGGGGGATGTTGCATGGAAAATAACGACAGCTGCCAGAAAGTACCGGTGAAGCTGTTATCCCAACATGTGAGACACTTTTAGATAAATTGCAAAATGTAAATTTAAGTTCCAAAAGACGAATGCAAGACTCGAATGTTATCTGCAAGCTTTTCTTCGGTTTTCCGTTTCTCTTATAATTTGTGTCATGTAGCTGATTTAACCCACATTTTAATGACATTTAACACGCAGCATCCCCCGTCTTAATTCAGCAGGATGTAAATGATTAATGCACCAGCTCCCAGCAATCTGATGTGTAAAAAAAAAATTAGCATATGCATCAATTGCTTTGAAGCTTGTTAATCGGACATAAAACAGCAGAGGCATGTGGGTAACAATCTCTCTCTTTCTCTGCTCCCTGCAGATAACATAGATGTAGCAGGACGAGTCATTCAGTATCTGGCCGGTGCCAATGTGTCCCACCAGTTCCCCATCTCAGAAGCCATGCTCACCTACAAACAGAAAAGGTAAACCAACCGGAAATATTGAAGTTATTTAGGCATATTTATTGTTTTTGTGTGAATGTATGCTTGTATGTATTTGTGCCGTATGTCCTCGAAATATGTCTTTGTTGCAATGTTTCGTAATAAGTAGTAGTGATATGAATGTCTTCTATTTTATTTAATTAAAATGTAGTTATAGTTACAGTTAGTTAGTCAGCTGTTTTAAGTAACTACCTGCTAAACTGTGTGAATATGCATGCCAGCATACATCTACAGGCACATACATTAGACAAACAAACACAAGTTGCTGGAGTTAGTTTACATATTAAACTAAAAAAAAAAATCAGCATTTGCCTAATTGCAGTGTTTTCTTTAAGATGTAAAACAGAGTGACGGTTGAAAGTGACAGATGTGCTACATATTCAATCCGGTTGCTTCCTGCACAAACACAGACTCACTCAGCGGGACAATCCTTTTGTATTTCTGTCTGCATTTGCTTGTTTTCTTTCCGAGGTTTGACCAAACCCTTCCCCTCTTAGTAAGAGCAGCTTCCTATTGGTCAGAAGGTACTAAATACAACACAGTTTTAACACTGTTGCATTCCTTCTCCTCCCCTTTTCCCCTTTGATTTGCTTTCAAGGAAAAGAAGTTTGTATTTTGATTTTTATATCAGGTATCTAACTCAACTCGTTTTGTTTTGCCTTCTTATTTTCACTCCTTCATTTGGCCTGATCTCCTTGCCGTGTCCTAACATTTCCCTTTTCACACTCTATGCCCACTGTAACTTCACTTTGTCCTGACTTGTACCTCTGGTTTGGTGTGACTTTGATTCTTACTCTGTCTTCTGTGTTGTTGCCGTGAAGATTTGCCTAACAACCTTTAAAGCAAATGTTTGCATAAGTAATTGCTGTTCTGATGCATATCCACTCTTAACTGCATGAGTGATGTTGAAACCAAAACAAGGATATCTTTGTTTTAGGTTAGTGTTTACTAAATATTCTCATCCATCTACATAAAATATGCCAGTAACTAAAAGTATTGTTTCTGTGATGATTCTCCACATATACACCCACATAAACATACAATGCAGTAATGCCCACATTGGTTTTTAGGGATTAGCATTTGCAGCTCTATTTATTGTTTTTTTAAAGGATATTTAAAGCTCATGACACTGCTTGTGTCCTTTTTACAATTTCTATTTTTTAGTAAGATGCTTCCTTATATAAGCAATGCAGAATTAGTTTACATTTGAGACGCATCTAAAATGGTGATAGTAAGACCGCATTCTGTAAATCTGTTATGAAACTACATATTTGTCACTATAACTGTTCAGTACATTTCAGTTACCTTAGCTAAATATTAATATTGTGATACATAAGAGCACTGGAATAAAAAAAGCACTTTCTGTCATTTTTAAGGTTTTATATAATGAATGAAAAGATTATATGATTCTTATCATGTCTGGAAATCTGGGATACAACCTCAAAAAGAATCATCTATCATTTTATCATTAATTTACCAAAAACAGAGCCAAACCCCTGAGGCAAAATGTAAAAAAAAACCTAAGAATTTCCAAACAAATCTTGATCTGTAAGTGTGGGGGCTTCTATAAAAACAGAACCTAAGGCAGTTTGCTTGCCTGGAGCATTCAGGTGAGTGTTAACATGATGCCAAGGAGGAAAGATAGTCCGCTTTGCTACCCATCCATCTGGAATTTGGGGGTAAATAATTTAACAGTGAAGAAGATTATTAATAAGTGAAAAATTTAAGAGGGTGCTAATCTTTGCAACAATGGACGTCCCAGGACTTTCACCCCAAACTCAGTCACTGCTAAAAGAAAACCCTGAGAGCTACGTCTTAGATTGCACAATCCTCAAGCTAGCATGTTTCATTTTAAAGGTTAAGGCAGTAAATGCAGCCAAAGTATAATTTGTTTGTAAGAGTCTCAGAAAACAGCAGTAAAGATTAGCTTTGCAAAGCTACAACTGACCAAGCGGTATCATTTCTGGAATCGTGTGCTTTAGAAGAAGACTCATCAGCACTCATTAGGAATGTAATGCACGGTGGTGGAAGCTGATGATTTTGGGCTCTGCCTTGCAGTCATTGAGTTGCTCATATATTATCGAGTCAAATGTGAAGCCGCTTATCTGACATGTAAATCTTTACCTGAACTGGGTCATGAAACCCGATCATAGACTTCATGTTTTCCTCATCGTGCTGTTGAAAGAGTGACTCGACACGTTTTGTCAGCTAGCTACACACCCACCAAGGCTGGGCCTTAACTTTCACCTCTGATTGCGTGTAAAAATAGATGTTTTATCCTACATCTGGCTGACTACAGCGATTTCCTCTAGTTCAGGTTGTAAGGAGCAGTCCTTTCATTCATCTCATTGTAACGTGACCCCCCCATCCCCCCTTTAAGAATACCTCATTCCACCCTAGCCAATCATGTGCCATTTCTACTGCGATGGGACATGGTGCAGGCCATCCCACAGCCATCTTTCCTCCAGGACAACTGTCTGTGTGCACTTCTCGAGTGTTAAAATGTTCAAACCCACCTCTTGTTACATGTTTTTCTTTTACTCTTCATCCACAGCCCCGACGAGGACTCCTGTCAAAAATTTGTGCCATTTATTGGGGTAAGAACTGGGTTTCCCTCACATTATCAGCCATGTGGCATCAGTTCGTTCTGGTTTGTTGACTTGTTCTCTCGCGCAGGTTGTGAAAGTTGGAATTGTGGAGCAAAGCCTCTCAACCTCAAGTATGTAACTCTGAATTTTGTCAAATATTCTCCATCAAGTTGATGCTTTTTAGGATTTAACTGATATTCTTTATCTTTTATCACTTTTCTTCCAAATCACAGTGGACTCAGACGATGCAATGGGAGGCAACACAAGCATCCTGTCCTCCCCGACTCCCCCATCGGCTGGCCCGTATGGGAAGGAGATCGGGAGCACCCCCCCGCAGTCTCCCTCTGTGTCCACCGCCCTGTCTGGAGCAGGGTACGAAATTACCACTTTTCTCTCCGACTGTAGTCTTTTATCAGCTGCATTTCATTGTTTCCTCTGTCCCCCCCCTCTTTGATCTTTTGTAGCTCTCCATGTTCGGGCAGCGAGGTGATGGGGCTCCAAGTGGATTACTGGACTTGGCAAGGCCCAGAGAAGAAGAAAGAGGGAGAGAAGAGAGATGTAGGGTTAAAGAATACTCTGAAGAGCAACTTCCGTTCACTACAAGTCAGCCGCCTCCCCAGCGGAGGGGAGCTCACTCCTCCTCCCAGCATGGCCATGACTGTGGTCACCAAGGAGAAGGGTTACAAGAAAGGTTAGCTGACTTTGTAACCTAGAAAATGTAAAGGTGGTGAAGTTATACACACACGACTAAAAGAAATGCAGCTGCGTCCTGACTGCCAGATCCAGACTTGTTATGCTTGTAGCATTTTTTTTCTCTCTCTCTTTCCACTTAGCCAACTCTTCTTCTCTTTTCAGTGATTTTTCTTAGCAAGAAGCCAAAGGAGAAAGAGCTGGACTCTAAGAGCCAAGTGATCGATGGAATCAGCAGGTTGATCTGCACAGCCAAGCACCAGCACACCATGCTGAGAGGTAGGACATATGCAGGTGAAGCTGCGCTGCCATCTGGCGGTCATGACGCATCACGCAACAGATTTTCTTCTTAAAACTACTGCATTAAAGTGACCCAGCATGGGATATATCATCTTTAATCCTTCTTTTTTTTTTGTTTTACTTTTAGTCACTATTGATGGAGTTGAATGGAACGATGTCAAGTTTTTCCAGCTCGCTGCTCAGTGGCCAACACATGTCAAGCACTTCCCAGTGGGAATCTTTGGTTACACGAAGCCAGTTTGACCCTGCCCACTGTCCTCTCAGCCAACCAGACTCTCCAGTGCACTTGTCTCACCCAGATGCTGCAGAGAATTAGAGGAAAAGCCAACAAGACCACCCCAGTAATAGTTTTCCTGTGGAAATCTAATTGACTCATAACCATGTGTTCGACTTACAGATTTCACGTCGTCTATTTGATGTTTTTGATGTTGTTGGGTGTTGTTGTTTTTTTTGTTTGCTTTTTTTACACACTACAAAACGAACAAGTACTATTTTGTAATGTTTGTGCTACCGCCTCTGAAGTATTTTGAGGTTTTCAACAAATTGCCACATTTCGATAATGGCAGCTGTGTTTGCACTTTGTTTTTGTTAACATTTTTATTATTTCTGTGAAATCCTACATTTATTGTTACTCTATAGACAATGGAGAAGTGTGATGGTGATGTGCAGTGGCGTGTGTGAGATTGTTGCAGATCGTGTTTGTGTTTGTTGTTCAAAGTTGGAATATTGCTGTGAATTTAGATGGAATCCTTCTAACTCAGTGCTCAGTTTTCTTACTCGTCCCTTTACTTTCTGAAAAAGGTCAAATTTTATAGGAAGGACCGTAAAATAGTTTTTTTTTTTTTTTTTTTACTCGCTGCTTTGAAGCAAAACAAGACAAAAAATAGCAACAAAAAAAATAATATTGGAACGTAGCTATGATGAATGTAGCTAATAACTTGTACACAGTCCGTCACATCAGTTCATCATTTCAAGTACTAACATTTTGATGTTGGTATACATGCAGACTGTACAGTAACAACCAGTTAGAAGCAGGGTACTGAGATATTTTAACCTTAATAGCTGAGCACCAAATTTAATCGCAAACGTATGTCGTAGTTCAGCAGCTCTCACCTGTGTTGTAATTCGGCCTTTTCTCTGTAATTTCAGGTTGCAGCTGATATAAATGGTAAATATGGCCGCCCAGTGTTCAGCGTGACATACCGGCTTTTTCTGCAGTAACGTAGTTAATACTGGACTGTGCCGTGATGTGCCAAAGTTTGCTATACAATCCATTTCAAAGAGCTTGCTGCTCAGCCAAACTTTATAGTGTGTTATACTGGAAACTAAAACTGCATTTAATGTGTCTGTGGTCCCTGTGGAGATCAGTGTTAAAATGACTGATTTATTCATCTAACAAAACGTACCTGTTTATCTGTATTTGGCCACGTTACCGTCATAAGCGATTTATATATCCCAACGAAGCAGTTACCGTTGTGTCTTTCAGAACAGCTTCCCCACAGCAGATCTAAAACATAGCGAAGGTGTCGGGGCTTCTGTATTGCGAGCCTGTTGAAGGGAAGATCCCAAATAAGAATGAGTTTGTCTGACTTGAACCATGCTTTGACTGTAGTGTGGAGCGCCGACAAGCGTATGGAGTCTCGCCAGATGTCCAAGTCACTGCCTGTGAGTCTGTGTAAGCGTGCTATATGTTTGATGGTACGCCCTGAATAGTGTTAACGTGAAACTTTTGCAATAGGAAAACCTTTAGACAAAGGGCCTTTTAAATGAGTTTGCTTTTTATAAAGTAAAGACTTAGTAGCTTTGATAGGCTTTTTCTTTTTATTGCTGTATATAAATATATATATATACAAGATATAATATTGTGAATTGCAAATGCCCCTTCCACTAAATTAAAAGCACAAGTAATGTACCTTTATTTCTCAACAAAAATGCCAAATATATTTCCAGAACTCCTAACTAGAAAGTTGACAATGCAAACACTATTAGGTATGTTTCTCATGCATTTCCCTCACTTTGTAATGCACTTTCATGTGGTTTTATACGCAGAGTAGCTCAAATTGGGATACTTTTGAAGTTCTAGGTGTTAAATTTGAAAAGTAAACCACTACTTGTAGTTTAAAGTAATCTTTCTTCCTCCTGTGGATGATGTTTTTAACGGTGGCTTTCAGCTCCATGTGACGGCTGAAACACCACCGTGGCTCTCTGTTGCCTATTATTTTTTTATTTTTGCCACTTGATGTTTGGAGTCTATTTTGCAACTACCACCATGTGTCTGCCTGTGACCACTCAGTCAACTTTTCCCATTTCCTGCTTTTAGAAGGGTCAGCGTGTTAACCCAGGAAAAGCTGTTTTGAGGGAACTAGTCATGCAGATTAACCTGTGGAGTACTTTATGAAGAGCAAAATTTGCAGAAGACCTCCTTTTTTTCTTTTTCCCTAAATCCAGAGATAGTAGCATGGGGGTGTTTTACTAGACGGGATCAATGAGCAGGCATGCTCACTCATAATTCAGTAGTCCAAAAAGAAACCGACATCAGTGTTAACACTTTCTTTCCTGGTCAAACTACAGCTCTATCATGCCATCTCATTGCTCCTGTTACTTGAAATGCCTCCCAGTGTCTTTGCACAAAACCCTATTTTAAATTACATGACAGTATTTTTAAATTCACCACTAAAAATATGGGTTACTCTGCATGTTTTACTATAGATGTAAATATCTTTTGGATTTTTATATTGTTTTGGTTCTTTTCATGCTCTCACAAGCAGTTGTGTTTAATAAAATTTTTAATCTTCTGTACAAACTGTTTGTCTTTATTTCGATTTTCTTGCCATCTGGCTTCATTGCAAGGACCAAAATATCGCAAAGAGTCCATGAGCAAAGCAAGTTCAGACTAATGTCTTAGTTGGAAGAGACGGAGGGCAAGTTGACGTAGCTCTTCATCGGAGGAAGAGGTTTAATCTTGCGTCCTGCCCAGCCTCCTTTCCGCTGCCACAAGCCACTGGAAGGACGAATACCGAGCCAGCGGTTCCGTCCGGCTTTGCCAATGATCCGTTTGTTGTGGTCAATGTTGGACACACGTCCCACTGTCACCATGCAGGTCTCCAATACCTGTCAACAAGACAACATTCAGATCAAAAACCAGCAAAACAAACGTCTTCAAACAGAATCGATTTAACCGCATCTTTACCTGGACTTGCTGCTTGGAAGGAAGCTGAACTATTGCTGTTCCGTTTACTTTACGGAGCAAGACGCCGCTTGTGCCTGAAAACCAACAAATGACAAAAAATTACGATTATTTTACAAAAACCTCTGTAATATGTACATAGTTTTACATTTTTTTGCACAATTGATTACCTGCAGCACGTATATACTCTGACCCTTTCCCAGGTTTTATCTCCAGGTTGTTTATCAGTGTCCCAACAGGAAGCGCTCCCAGAGGGTAGGCATCCCCCTCTTTGGCTGACACTGCAGAATAAACCAAGTTACAAACAGCCCCTTTGTCTTAGCATTACCAAGCTATCGCAAGGCAGCTTGGCAAGAACTAAGATTTTATACCTGCCATACGTCCAATAACTCCAGATGTCTTAATGATGTCTCCAACCTGCATGCTCTCCGTTGCGATGATCCATCTTTTACGGTTACCTCCTGCAACCAGGGCTATATCAGCAGACCTTTATGAGAGATGGAGGTGTTTTTAAGCTATTTATTATTTGGCGTATGTTTTAAAGTTCTGGAGTTTGACTCACCTGCATGGGTCATATCGCACCTCGATAACCTTCTCCTCAAAAGGCTGGTCGTCTTTGTTATCTTCATAGCGCAGTCTTTGGAAATCGATCCATCTATACTTTTGTTTATGGCCACCACCGATCCCATGCGTGCGTATCCTCCCTAAAGAGAACACAAACAAGTTTCATCATCCTATCATATCTCTATACACAGAAAACTACAAATCCCAGTCTACTACACTGACTACAGTCTTTACCTGTGTAATCTCGGCCTCCTGTCTTTTTCATCCCCATGGGCTTGATGTTGTATTTCTCCCTCTGCTTCCAGTAAGCCCTGTTCTGCTCCAGACACGCTGTGGTGAGAAAGCCTCTGCACTGGGTGACTGTGCTGGACACAAGAGTTCCCAGTTTCAGCTGTGCAACAGTCTATCAATGCAAGAAAACGTATGAGAAACGCAGCTTGCTTGGTGGCTGAATTCATGCTGAATCTCTGCAAGTATGAACAGGAGCTGAGTCTACCTGTGATGACATCACAGCAGGCTGAGTGAGGGTCAGAGAGCACAGAGCTCGAGTTAAGCATGACACGGCCATCACAGCAACGTCCTGAAGAAAACAGAACAGAAAACTGTGAAATACTACTGAATTACATTATAATTTTTAAATGTCAACATTTTAAAAAATAAAAGAGAAACAAAATGCTGATTTAACTTTTATTATCATAATTATTATCATGTTTTACTTTGTATTCAAACTGATAAGATTGATTAGATTTTCATATTCAATATACATGTTTTATTAAATTTAAAACTGTATCCTGCTGCTGCAGTTGGTGTCTTATGTCTTGTTTATTTATTGATAATTATTATTGTTTGTTTGTTTTGTTATTGAGAGTGCTAGGCTGAGATAATTAGCTTTGAATCTTGAAATCTTCCTTTTTAAATTTCATGCAACCTTTTGTTCTGGTTATAACCTATTCCCAATTAATCAATTAAAAGCACATAATTAACCACACAGTGATATCATCCTTTGGTGATCTGCTGTGATTAGTGTTGGTAAGCCTTTGCCTTTTTCAACCTTTAGTTTTAAATGACAAGCAAAGCTCGTGCAACTAGCTAGCCTCTGGGATCCAAGACAGGTTAGTTCCGCTCGAATCCTCTGTTGCATGACTACTTATCTGTTAAGATCTAGTTAAACCCCAAACACAACCCAAAACCATATTAATATTAAACAAACCTTTATGTTTCACTTATTTCATTCCAAACTTCACATTGGCGTCCTTCACAGTCCCGCACGCGATGTCGCACACTGATGACGTATATAATCACATTCCGCGCACCCACCCCCCTCGCCTCCCACGCGCGCTTTTATTGTAAGATATTAACATTTGTTTTGTGTACAAAATATAATTGACCTTCTATTACATATCCATGTTCACTTGTTTAACGAGTACCTGTATTTCTGAACTTTAACGACTTGACATTTGCTGTGATACAGTTTTGTAATGACACATTTTCTGAGAGCGTTTCTACACTTCACCGGCAGGGGGCGGCATTGTTTCATGACTCAAAGAAAACAATCTGCCATGTTAAAAAAAATCCAGTTTAACACGAAGATATACAGTATTTGCTCGTCTATGCGATACAACCAGCTGCGTCGTGAGCTTAACTGTATGCTGACCCTCCCTACAATCAAAGGGCCTGTGAATTACAATATTCTGTGCTTCTCACATAATGTCAAGAAGATGCGCACTGTAAAGTAATTAACTGCACAGATGTTGATCTAATCAATTTTTCATCAATTCTGTCATCTCCTGAAATGAGTTCTAGTAATATCAATAATAGTGATTAGAATGCCGTTTTCTAAATAAAATAGGGATAGTATGTTTTCATGATTTGTTTTGAGTTGCATTTAATTTGAAGGGTATTTCTTTTGAGATTCATTCATTTATTGATTGAGAAACTTTATTTGAACCTAATAACAAACATGAAATCAAAACTAGAAATAACACATATAACTATAGAAGAGAAAAAAGTTTTTAAAAATAGTGGGAGGAAGCATAATCTTACATAATCCCACCGTGGTAATCAAAATAATCCCTCAGACATTAAACCATTATAACAATTACTACTAGGCTCTATGTAATCTATGTAATCATTAATGGTCATGCTAACAACATGGTATAGCAGTGATATCTGTATAACAATAATAATATCCTATTTATCTATGATCTTACAATAATCAATTACAGTGATGGAGTTGTGCAATAATAGTAATGAAAAAAATGTCAATAACAATAATAACAACAATAGTAACTATTATACTAATAAAGAAAATATGTCTTTGCTCAGAGTTCAAATATAAATTCATTTAGTCAAGCAGGATTGTGATTGAACCCTTATCCCTTTAAATCATTCAATAGCAGCTCGCCATCTGTAAAATCAGTGAGTAGAAACATTTGCCTCTGGTAATAAGAGGCATTTGGGAGATTTTCCCAATACTGCTGGCTCTACCGTAATCTAATTTATGTCAGTGCACACAGTAAGATTTGTGCAAGCTGTATCAATAACTGATCTTTTTACTTATTTTTTCAGATAGATAGATAGATAGATAGATAGATAGATAGATAGATAGATAGATAGATAGATAGATAGATAGATAGATA
>JBAMHX010000018.1:7488486-7512276 GCA_037177515.1 Pseudomugil tenellus | reverse complement strand
ATAGATAGATAGATAGATAGATAGATAGATAGATAGATAGATAGATAGATAGATAGATAGATAGATAGATAGATTTTATTCAAGAAAACACTAGTTTATGAAGTAAACATACATGACGTCACTGCTCAAAACATCAGTCGCAAAGGCTTCTGGGAGAAACTTTCTGTTCAGACATTTTGGATTTAAAGGGGCTGAGCCAGCCGTCAGTTCTAGCTCTCGGTAAGTGAAAAATGTGTTTTCACTAAAAAATATTAGGACTGCGCGAACATTATATATGAACATGTTTTTGAGAACTGTATATAAAAGTAATATGCCTACATTTTTTAAGCTCGGCGCTTAGAATGGTGGGAACTCGCAGCAACTATTTAGGGAGTGGTGATGCTAACTGGTTAGCCGATGCTAGCCAGTTGCCGAGTAGAGCAGCCAACACATCAGACGCCGAGCGCCACTATGAAGTTAGCTGCATTGAGGAGTTTTTAAACAGGAAGTGTATAATTGCATCATGTGGATGTTACGGGTATTATTATGGTTTCATATGTGATTCCTAAACCAGTGGATGCAGTCACCTAGCCTGGTTGTGGTCAGCCAAAGCCATATCATATTAAATGCGGACTTAGGAAGCATTCATATAAAAATATGCACTCCCTGATCTCCTATTCAATGCCTTGAACTATTTTATAAATCAAGTAATGACGCTATTGTCAAAGCATTTTAAGGTTGTGCAGATTCGTTTACATGTAAAACATATTTCTAGCAGATGCTTGATTTCGCATTGTCACAGTTTGAAGGACTGTGCTGAACGCACAGGTGTCATATATATTTTCTCTTTATTATAAACATTGAGACATTGTCACTTAAGCGAAACAGTTTATTTCACTTTGAATGTGAGTTCAAATTCTCCGGCAGACATTTTTCAGACAGCCATTAGAGGAAAACGAGCTCACTCGCAGCTGGTTCGTGGGGTGATGGATGACAGTGAACAGTGCCAGTGGCACTTCCCTTGTGGTTGTTTCTAGCCTCACCACACCCTCCTAGATGCCTGTCTCTTTGTGTCTGTCAGTGTTTTTGCTTGAAATGATTCAAGAATGGTCAAATGGTCTATTCGTGTCAGATTCCAAGTAGATTGAAAATCAATTTCCCTCTGTGAGTCTGGCCTTTCTATTTGTTAATGCAGTTTCAAAAACATGTAAAAGTTATTAAGGGATCACCCAAAAACAAAAGGTAAATAATATAAAATAACCACATCAGAAAGGTGGAAGAATCTATTTAGTAAATGCAGATTGACAGTGATGTATGTAGTTTTCTGATGTCTGGCCTCTATTTAATTCCCAAACTCTCGTAACTCTGTTCTCTACTCCTGAACATTTGCATTGACTCCTATGATTGCTGCAGCATTACATGACCTTTGACCATTTTGCAAGGTGCGGTCATCTGACTTGTCCATAAAGTTAATCTCCAGCTCTACATAATGTTGACGACAACAGAATAGTGCATGTTTTCAGTCCTATAAAGATGAGGAACTGTTTGCTTGCAAATGCAAATTCCTGTCGTGCACAGCTTTCTATTGATGTGTTTACATTTCACACCCTATAAAATCTCACTAACGCATATCAGGGTTTTATTCAAAGAATTTTTATTATATTTTTGCATACATTTTCTAACTAAAACTTAGTTAAAACTGCAGATCTGCTACCTTTTAAGTTTTATTTCTATAGTAAGATTGGTTGGATGATTTGTTTCAATAAGGGAGTATTTATATCCTTACATCATCAGAGCTTGTAGTATTGTGTTTTCCTTGTTTGCTGTTATTTTCTGGGCTGCGGATGCCAAGTGGTGAATGGAAGATGATGTCTGGCGAGAAACTCTGCAGGATTATGTAATATTTGAATAATTTTATCCAAAGAAAACAAAAAGTGTTACATTGAGAATCAGTAGTATGAGCAACATCTTTGAGTTTGTAAATGGTGTCATTGAGGTTATTCCCTTTTTGCCTGATAACAGAAATTGAGCTGGCTCCCTCCCCCATCCAACCTGCTCCTCTGCACTTTTCTCCTTTTCTCCCGCTGTGGGCGGGCCTGTCTCCTAATGTGCACCCTGAGCTGATGCTGGTTGTTCTGACAAAGCAGTGGGAAGGTCACAACCATCTGCAGGCAGCTCCCTTCCTCCTCCCTCTCTGCAGCATCAGCATTCATTACTGTCCTGTTTTCTTTTCGTTTGCCTCTTTTTACCTTTTAAATTTTTTATTTTTATTTAAAAAAGACTGTCTTTGGATAAGCAAATTGATTTTATTGCCACTGTGTATCGATGTTGCTACAGGAGGAAATATTATTTCATCAGCTTTTCTCCATGCCAGACTATGAGGCTCTGATCTTCCACTGAATCTGAGGTTTGTTTTCTGATTCAGTAGCTGCAGCCGCTGAAAACACTGCCAGCACGAATGATGGACGACTTAAGCCTTCAGCAACCATTTGGTTTATTTTGCAATGCAAATGTATGCAGCGTGGCTCTTTTATACATATTTTACCGTAAAGCTGTAATTTTCTAAATGTAAAGCCTTGTTTGTGACTCAATTTGCATAGTAGTTCATCTGTTGAAAAGCACTAGTGAGAGCCTGAAACATCTGTTAATGGACTATGTCTTATCTGTGCTGTGTGCGAATGAAAAAGAAGCCAAGTAGCTACGCTCGGAGGGATTTATTGCTGCAACAACATTGCTTGTACTGAGTGATATTTGAATGTCGTCATGAAGGCATTTGGATAAAAGCACAAACTAAGCAAAAATGTTATGCTGCATGATATGTGACAAAGTAACCATGGATGCATCTTTTTAATGTCCCAAAAGCAATGTTACTGTTCCCTCTAGAATTAGTGGTTATTATCTGGTTATTACTATTTCATGCATTGTTCTCAATCATCATATCATTTCGTAAATCTCTTGCATTTTATATTGGTATTCAGTGCCATTTATAGTTTAAAATGAACACAGTGTTTAAAAATTAAAGTTGTAGGAGAAAGTTTAAATGTTAAAGATTAAGTCTAAGGCAGCTGCTTAAAGGGGAAAAACATCAGAGATATTGGACTCAATCTCATCTGATAAAGACTTGGGAAACATTAACTACTGCTGTCTAAAAAAAAAGGAGTTCTTTCATACAGGTGTTTGTTATTTTATCCTGGAAGCGATGCTGCCTGACATGAAAGCATTTCTTTTTATTTGCTGTTGTGTATCCCCAGCGACTCTTTGCTTTTATCCATACAGATGTTACAGACTCACAGTTACTCTACGGGGTAATAAGCTCTCTGATATGTGAACATCTTTGATCCTTTAAAGAAGATATTTCATGTGATGTTCAGACAAGCAGGTTATCGAGTATTAGGGTTTCATAATTCCTCTTTTGACTCCAGTTTGACTTCCCTCCTTGTATATAACGTGCTTTTTAACTAGGAACATAAATGTAGATTAGCACAATGAATGCACAGTTTAAAACTGGCATCTCTTTATTATGCAAACAAGGTTATGCACTTTTTTATGTTTAATGTAAAGAAATGACAGTTTTTTGGTCAGCTTTATTTGCTTGATATTATGCTTCCAAATGAATGTAGGTTTTGTTTTTTTCCTGCCTGCTGATTTTATTATTCTGCATGTTTAAACTGCTGACTGCAAGCCCTCTAGTTATTTAGTTTTAATGTGTGCATGTTGTGACAGCCTTCAGAAAATGGTGTTGAACATTTAGTTCAGAAGATAAGTTTTCTTAAACACATATTTGAGTTCATGTTTGTGGCAGCTGCCATCAAATCAAAATGGTTGCGTTTGTTTAAGATGGTTGAAGCAAATTCACAATCGCATTGTTTCTGGCTCTCCCCACATGGACGGTAAAAGTATGATGATCTGATTGTGGTGAAATTGCATGTTACTGGCCGCAGAGTAATTTAAGCCGTTTCGAATTATGAAACATTATTCCACATCTCATTGTTATTTTGATGAACTGGCTTTTTGCTAAAGTTCCCTTTTTTGGTGCAATACTGAAGTGATTAGCTAGTGAGAGGTGTTCAGCATCTCTTAGGATGCAGCGTGCTTACCTCTGCTCAATTGGTCTTTTTTCATAAGTCTTTAAAGAGATGCTTATGCTTTAGTCATGTAAAATATTTGTACACAAGTCTTTTTTTATTATAAACTAAATCCTTTATGTTAATGGATGCTCTGGCTGGATTTCACAGCAGACACCTATTTGTGTTTCTATTGATAGTTTACTCAACATGTATTGACCTTTTTTGCCCTGCAGTCTGTCCAGTTGTTGTTGTACAGGCACCGGTGTCATCCTGATTACAACTCACTTCCACAGGCTGCCTGACATTCAGTTGACCACTAGTTGTCTGCAGTAGCTGCCCTCAGTCTGGGTCTAGTGTTTGTCAGGTGCAAATTAGCATGATGGATAATTCCTGTCAGAGCCTAGCTGTAATTAGATAAGACATGACATTCATAACATCATAAGAACCCAATTTCAGGATACCAACTACATGTTTGGTTGTTCATGTTGCTGCCAGTTAAAAAGATGTGGAAACCAGCAAGTCAGCATCTATTTAAAAAGATATTTAGTCATTTAAAAACAGCAAATTTGTGCAGTTGTATGTCTGCAATGTTCTCATTTTGTGTTTGTTTAGTCTTTGTTTATTTGTGGGGCAGCACTAAGTATTTGAAGTTGCTGTTACTTATTTGTGATGGATTTTATGTTTTAGTGAAAAGTAACTCATTGAAAAACAAACTATTTAAGATTTTATGGTAATGAGTACAGCTTCAATCCTTCAATCATTTAAACCCAGTAAATATATCTGAGCAGGTATGTTTTTATATTAACTTTTGGTAAGTAAAGCAAGGAATTAGATTTTCTGTTGTCACTGTGCACAACAAAAACTGTTTCAAGCTGTTTTTCTCAGTATTCTTTATTAGACAAATGCAGAATGCAATTAGCAAAACAGGGAGAGACTCGTGAATGGTTATATATACTTTCTGCAGGCAGATGGCTCTCAGCTGGTTTTTATTACATTAAACCCATTTTTTCTTAACCCTTTAGCCCCACTGCTGCAGAAATCATTGCCTGGATTATAGCTTTAAAGGCATAAGAGGCGTTACCTTGTTTTGCGCGCTCATTTCTTCAGAGTAGCCAGCAGTGATGTGGCTCTATGAGTCATCATTTACTTTCAGACTGGACAAAATGGCACATTTTCCATGCTCTCACTAAATGGCTGGGTTTTTTTTTAGTAACTTAACCATTTTAGTTTTTCGTTTCTCTGGGACTTTGTTAGCTGATGGGATGTATTGCAGTAGCTGTTTGTCAGGTCATTGTCTTTGTTGTCTCAGTGAGCGTGGCTGGCCCAATCCATCCACACTGCAGCTTCTGTGCGCTATGGGTTACACTGCATGCTGGAGTCCACATCCAGCCAGAGATTATTTTAGGTGCTAAATCCCCTCGGTCTCTTTTTCACTGTCATCCCATGCAGGCTTTACTAAGCATGCAAAGTTATGCAGGTTTTACACTCTGAATGTGGCCTTTTATTAACCTAGTAATTCTACATACCTGGTTTTTACTTTGTGTTTTCCTTTAGCGTGTTTTCTTGACTTTATAATCAAGCTGTAAGCACTCCTAATGTGTACAGATTTCTTGCATGAAAGAAATGCTGACCTACAGTAAACTGATTAGGAAGTTTAAATCCATCATCGTAGCTGTTGGCAGCAAAAAAAATCTTTAGCTTCCTCTAATAGACTTCTCAGTGCTTGGAGATCATTGTATTAGAGAAATGCAGGTGCGGTGTCTGTCAGCATCAGAGGGGAGGGCCCTTCCTGAAATGATCAATACGATTAATAAAAGGAAAAACAGTGTGGCATGATTTGACCATTTTAGTTCAATCCAGCCATATCGTCCCAACTCGCTGACTTTCATTTTATTAATCGAGCTCAGCTGAATTGCAAATCATAAAAATGTGATTTTTAGCACCAGCAAATTCCAACAGTGCTTTAGTTTGTCATAATTCCCTGACTTATCTCAAATCTTTTCCAGGTTTCCTTGAGCTACAGAGAAAATGTCCACCATGGTGTATCCACGGGAAGAAAAGCTTGAGAAGCTTTCTCAGGAAGAGATCATCTCCAACACCAAGTTGGTGATCCAGGGTCTGGAGGCCCTGAAAAATGAGCACAATTCAATCCTCCACAGCCTACTGGAGACCATCAAGTGCCTAAAGAAGGATGAAGAGGCCAACCTGGTTCATGAGAAGTCTAATCTGCTCCGCAAGTCAGTGGAGATGATTGAACTGGGTTTGGGAGAAGCACAGGTGAGACCTGTTTTTTACACAATTCCTCTCTTGTTTTAATCTTAAAATGAGCTCACAATAAAAAGTTTTAATTCATATAAAAAAATGTTTTTGTGTATGCTGTTCACCCAGACATCTGTCTTCTGGTTTGTGCGTTTCTGCTTCCTCATTCTATACTGAGCCCGTGTGATGATGATGATTCATTCAGATTGTACTGCCTTCTGCACCAGTTCGCTCCAGTTACACGTCTCCAATGCCGTCTCCTCTACAGGTGATGATGGCCCTGTCCAACCACCTGAATGCGGTGGAGTCTGAGAAGCAGAAGCTGCGTGCACAGGTGAGGAGGCTTTGCCAGGAAAACCAGTGGCTACGTGACGAGCTGGCCAACACCCAGCAGAAGCTGCAGAAGAGCGAGCAGAATGTGGCTCAGCTGGAGGAGGAGAAGAAGCACCTGGAATTCATGAACCAGCTCAAAAAATATGATGAAGACGTCTCACCAACTGTAAGTGGCGAATGATTTGTGGTTCAGTCTCGGCAATGAGATTGTATTGACTTTAGGATGGTGAAGAAAAGTGTCCTAATATCATCATGAAATGAGAAAACAAGTTTGTTTGTTGACATGAATAAATGATTGCTCAGCCATCCAGCGATAAACTGTTCTGGTGGGATCCTTTATTGATGGGGTAGCACCACAATTCACTGCTATTCCTTATCTTTTATTAGTCACAAGCAGAGGCTGTATTGACTTTTATCTGCAAACTGCTGAACTCAGCAGGACCCCAACCTGCTTGGAGCAGACTGGTCTCAGATGCTGCATTATTAGAATCGTTTGGTGGATATGGGTGTGTGTAGTTTAGCCTAAAAATTAAATTCCTGCTGGAAGTCGTAGTGGGGAATGTGTATGTCAAAGCCTCTTCTCTGTGCTAACACTGTATAAATATCAAACTTCTTTATGTTTTTATTTGAGCAGTCACATTTTATACTGTCAACAGGTCATTCGATGCATTCAAAGAGTGCTCAAAAGGAGTAGGATGAAGTAAAACTTTTTCATACAGTTACAAGTTTACTGGTATCTACATCTGTGTAAAAACAGATGTAGATACCAAAAATAAAAAACAACAATACAATAAATTCTACATAGAGTAATTTACATACAGCTTTGTTTTACATTACGTATACTGACATGCGTTTGTGTGGCTTGTAATTTTCTTGTAATTGCAGTTTTAACATATATATGTTCTAGGTATTATTCTATAGTTGTAACGTTATCTATACCTTTCTTCTTTTATCTGCATAGTTCTGAAACATAATGTTTTTGAGATTTCCTTTAAATTGGTATCATTTTAGATTTAGATTTCCCTTAATATCATCATTTAAACTATTTAAAGTTGTATACTGTATGACTACTGTTTTATCCTCTCAGCAGGAAGAGAAGGACCGAGAAACTCCAAAGGATTCCCTGGATGACCTCTTCCCCAATGATGAGGAGGAGCAAGGCCAAGGAAGTAAGTCCAGCAGCTCATAGACCACGGTCAAGAGGACATGTGTTTAGTTTGTGATTAAAATAAGTTACGGCAACATACATAATATTTTACAGCTTCATCCATACATAACTTTTTTGCAATCAGAATATTTTTTAATATAGTGGACAGGACTTGCTGGTCATTTTTAATAAAATAAAGATTTCCTAGAATTGCTTTAACTGCTGTTTTTAAGATAATTTAGGGCTAATTATAAAGTGTCACATCTATTTTAACACAACTGAATCTTTCTATGTGGGAAATGTCCAGGAAACTGTGATAATGTTGTTCCAATAAACACTAAATCTGGTTATCATTTACTCAGAGTTGTAAAGTTTGAATTTTTTCCGTTTGACAAGCAGACTGACGTTTGCTCTCTGCATGTGGCTCTTCTCCTTCACAGTGCAGCACCAGCATAACAGTGCAGCTGTGGCTGCAGCTCAACAGGGTGGCTATGAGATCCCAGCCCGCCTGAGAACCCTGCATAACCTGGTGATCCAGTATGCCTCTCAGGGCAGGTACGAGGTGGCCGTGCCCCTCTGCAAGCAAGCTTTGGAGGACTTGGAAAAGACCTCTGGACATGACCATCCTGACGTGGCCACGATGCTCAACATCTTGGCCCTGGTCTATAGGTTAGAAAAATGAAATCTTTTGTCAGTTTGATTTTTTTATGTGTATTTATTTATAATTATTTGGTTTTAATTGATGTATTTCACTTATACAGGGATCAGAACAAGTATAAAGAGGCAGCCCATCTGCTCAATGATGCACTATCCATCCGTGAGAAAACCCTGGGCAAGGACCATCCTGCTGTAAGACTCCACAGTTGTTATGGCAACCATTTACTTTGACAATATGTAGGCACCTGTTTTGGTAAATAATTGTTTTGACAAGAGGGAGGCAGTAAACGTGCTCCTGTATGTTGACAGACCTGCTCAATCATTGTGAATGGATTTTTCCTCACTGTTAAAGTATGAATATCTGACTATGTGCTTGCAGGCATGAACTAATCATTACTGCTCAGTGTCTCCTCCCTCATTCAGCATGGAGTAAGGCAAATAATCCTTGCATGTAGAGTACAACTCCCAGAGGGAAAACATGAAATGCCCTTTGGTATTTCACTTTTTAAAGCCTAAAAGAAGCTATTAAAGAGCAGCAACTCTTCCTGCAGCCTTGTAGACTTCACAGTATGTATGGCGGAAAAAAGGTGCATTGTTTCTCTATGTGTTCAGGTCGCTGCAACGCTGAACAACTTGGCCGTGTTGTATGGAAAGAGAGGAAAGTACAAGGAGGCCGAGCCCCTGTGTAAGAGAGCTCTGGAGATCAGAGAGAAGGTAGGCCATATCCCTTGACTTCATGGGTAGACCAGTCCACAGCACAGCTATTGAGGCTTCAACTCAAGGCTAAATCAGTGAACATTTGGTTCATTTTGTTTAATTAATTAATTGTGATAACAATTTCAAAATGTCAGTTGAATCATCATTTACTATAAATAGCAAAAAGAGAAAATTAATTTCTGGGACTGCTTGTAGTGTTCCACCAGAGACCATTCCCCTGTTGATGGGGAATTAGAAGGTTTAATTGAGAGCACAGCTGAAAATGGATAGCAAGCGTTGGGGGAGTGAGGTAGGAGAGATGAATATGACAAACGACTGAACTCAGAAGGGTACAAAGAGTCTCTCTTAACTTAAAAGCTGTAGTCTTGCTATTGATCAGCCAGCCTTTTATTTAATCGCTTTAATGGCAGCAGCAGGCAGGCAGAAGCATAGCCAGCTACAGAAAGTAGAGATGCTGGTGGAGCCAACAGCATTGAGGCAAGAAACAAAGTTAAATGTTAATTGAAAACATTTCTTCATGGTTTTCTGTCAGGTCCTGGGGAAGGACCACCCAGATGTGGCCAAACAGCTGAACAACCTGGCCCTACTGTGCCAGAACCAGGGCAAATATGAGGAAGTGGAGTATTACTACTGCCGTGCCCTGGAGATCTATGAGTGCAAGCTGGGCCCAGATGACCCCAATGTGGCCAAAACCAAGAACAACTTGGTGAGAAACTCTTTATGTTAACTACATAGCTCATGTTGTGTCTTTTCTTCTCCTTCTTCCAAACCGCTTAGTTTATAACACCATTCATATTGATGTAAACTAAGCTGTGTGTAGAAATGTAAACGCAGGTGGAGTGGACCTCTTGTGAATGATGTTAACCCTAACCCCTCCCACAACAAAGCGTCTGGACTTAGACTGGATTTGCAATGGAAAAGCATTCCAGCAGGATAGAGCGCTCCCCGGCCAGTGGAGTACGGCGGACTTACGGATAACGGAAAAACCCCTTTATTTACAACTCATTTAAATTCTTTTGTTATGTTGTCCTTGACTATACACTTTTTAGGGTTTTGACTCGCCCTCTTTTAGCAGAAATAGCATTATTTCATTTCATTTTGGCAGTTTAGATTGCTTTTAGAGTATCTAGTCAATTGTTCTTTGTCTTCTGCTTTTTGTTTTGATGCTGTGTAATGCTCTTCCTACTCCCCTGATTACAGGACAGCATTAGTGGATGGGGGCTCTATGGTGCAATAAAAAGACCAATTTATGCTGCTTTACGTACATATATGGGGACGTCCGTTTCAAACGTTGTAAAATGTTGCCGCTCTAATACCTCCACCTTTTACGTTGCCATAGTCGCCTTAGCATTCCTGCACCCTGCAGGAACACTCAAAGCCTCCTACCTACTGGAATAGTAAAGGGTTAAGTCAGTTCATCCACTAGTGGGCAGTGTTAGGTTGGAGTTCGACAACGTTTCTGCTGTCATGGATCATTAAGCTCCTTGAAAATGGACCAAATTGTGTGCAAATCCGACACAGGAGACAGAGCTAACTCCTTCCCTCTTTGTATGCGTCTTCTGCGTTGAGCATACGTAGACCTTAATGCTTCTTGGGCCAGTGTCTGCATGTTGTCTGTCTAAGAAGTACACGTTTTCCATCAGAGGTCCCAAATTATCCAGCTTTTAAAGAAATGTTTGCTTTTGTTTTTTGTTCTTCAGGCATCCTGCTTCCTTAAACAGGGGAAATACAAGGAGGCTGAAATTCTGTACAAAGAGATTCTGACTCGTGCTCATGAGAAAGAGTTTGGATCTGTTGATGGTAAGGCCCCATAGTGGATGAAGCTAAAAACGGATTGCGACACATGTTTACAAGATTTGTTTTGCCAACTTTATATGAATGAATAAACAGAAAGCTATTATAAGCAAAGTTCTGGTTGTTGCATTAGATTCCACTTCAAAATACATGGATATCTTTTATTTTATGCTTTTAACTTCACTTCTGCTATAAATAGTTTTGTAGTTTGGACTCTTAGCTTAAGTGAAACGTTTTGTTAGTTTTCTTCTAAGACTGGACGGACTGATTTGAATCATTAAGGAACATAAAGTCCTTGGGAAAAAGCATCTTACGTATTTTAAGAGGCTTTATTTGTAATTCAAGCTGAAAAAATGCTCAGATTTAATGTTTAACCTTCAAGTTGAAAAATAAAATGAAGCATAAAATGAAGTTCATGTTAAAGTGCTTTGTGTTGTGGGGTATTTTCATACACAGTGTATGAGAGAATAAAGGAATCAAATCACCTGAAAATCTTAAATTTGGACACAATGATTAGTAAAGTACATTTTTAATTTTTCATTGAATGTTTTCTTTGTTTGTATCATATCTGTTTATTTTTCTTTTGCTCTATTTTTATATTTACGCTTATTTGATGTCATCTATTTCTGAATGAATCTTCCAAATGTTGAAAACTATATTCTTATGTTTGAGATATATATATATATATATATATTAGTATAAAATATTGCAAATAACCAGCCAAGGATAAAAAATTGAATTCTTTCATACAAAAAGCAGATGGAGCTTGTAGATTAATAAAGCAGCCACCTGGCAACCCAATTCCAGGTTTCCAGTCAATGTTATCCAGTTTGGCTGTATTTTCCAGTATGTAGACCATGTTTCCATCTGTTTGTCTGCAGCTGAGAACAAACCCATCTGGATGCATGCAGAGGAAAGAGAGGAGATGAGCAAGGTGAGAGGCATCCTGAGGTCATCCTCACATCATTGCCAATAAAACCAAAACAAACTTTTTTTTAAATGCATCAGTTAAAGAAAAAAGTGCTTTCTTAAAATGAAATGCAGTCCTGTTGCAGCATGATGCGTTACACACAACATAAACCCCTAAGGCTTTTCATAAGTGTTCTGTTAACACAGAAAAGTTGCTGCTGATCCAGTTCCAACCACAACTCTCTTGTCTTTTCTCCCTCTCCTCCCTGATTTGCTTGCAGGGCAAACACAGAGACAACACTCCATACGGAGAGTATGGTGGCTGGTACAAGGCCTGCAAAGTCAACAGGTGAGACCGACAGTTTTATAGGAACATCTGATGAAGGAATGAAATTAATCATGACTTCTTCTCCTCAGTCTCAGCTGTGTGATGTTTGATTAAATTGTTGTGTCCTCTCCATCCAGCCCCACAGTGAACACCACCCTGAGGAACCTGGGTGCGCTGTACCGCCGACAGGGCAAGCTAGAGGCAGCTGAGACTTTGGAGGAGTGTGCCACGAGGTCCCGCAAGCAGGTCCGAAACATTTTCTGACTTAAAAGTGCTGAATTCTACGTGCAAATAAATAAGTCTGCAACGTGTCCCCACTGTTAGGACAGCAAATCTCATGATATTTCTCTCCCTTTTCCCACATTGCTATGGATCCAGAGCAACACAGTAAGTGGTTTGTCTCTGTTAGCTCCCATAGAGCATCCACCTCTCTCCCCTAACATCACACCCATCTCACAACCTCACTGCCATTTAAAGTGTCTGCTTGTCTCTGGGACAGTGCTTTGACTTCATTTCAGAGGGACAGAAAACATGAAATCACTCAGTCTCCCATAAAACGTTGTCCTCCCACCCTTAACCATCAGCTAATATCTGCCAGTGATTGTGTGTTTACTTCCCATCAGGGCATCGACCCCATCAACCAAACACGTGTGGTTGAGATCCTCAAGGACACGGAGGGGGACAGGCGGAGGAGCAGGGACAGTCTGACCAGCGTTAAGTACGAGAGCGGCTCTGAGACCGGCGAGGAAGTGAGTATGGGCGTGGAGTGGAATGGGGTGAGTACAAATCCACTAAGGCATAATAAACGCGGCCAGCAGCCGTGCTAGTAATATCGGAGAGAGTGTGGGCTGGTACAGTACGTCCTACAAACTACTAGAAAAGGAAGAAGAGAACAAATTGTTATATAACAAAAGAGGAGATGAGTTTTTTTAGAAATGAGGTGGAAGTTTGGCAGGAAGCTGACCTTTGGCCGCTTCATTTAGATTATGGGAAAATGTCAGGAAGCTGCTGAAGAACATCTACATCACAGGAAGATCAGGATGACCTTTTTTACTGTGGTCAAACTGGACAAAATAACATAACTTGATTTATAATGCCAGCCATCATCACAAACATGTCAGTCTGTACCAGTCCAGCAACTTACTCCAGATACCATAGTTTTACAAACTCCAAAGCTGATTGAGTGTCTAGGCATGCTCACCTTTTGTTTTTATTTGACAGCATCCCATTTTGCTTTGGACTACATGTTTTTTTGTTTAGTTACTGTTTTTTAACAAAAACTCAATGTTTTGTGTGAATGAATGGTTGAATTACTGGCAATGCTTCTGCACAAGTGAACCCATAACAAATAGGTATGAGCTCAGTCTGTGGCACCCTGACAACATGTTAAATGTTTATTCATACATATGGATCTTAATGGTAGTTTTGTCATAAGAAGATTCCTGTCTTGGGTGGCCAGTGGATAACACACACCCTTCCACATGTCAACACTGAGGCTCAACTTTCACTTAGCATTTAAACTTAACTCATTTTCCATCTTCTTGTTTATTAGATAATCTAATAACGTAATACGGAAGAACTTTGCAGGTTGTTGGCAATATTAGATTATTAATCTTGCATTAACCAGAAGGTAGAATTGCGCTGTCAGGGATGCCTCTCCTGAGCTTGTGCCCTCCCTAAAAAGCAGCAATGCCTCACTGCAGCATCCCAGTCCAAACATGCATGTGCCAGCCTGCTGGGCTCGCTCCTAACTCGCACACTAGTTGACCATTTGTGATCCACACATCTCCACATGGCTGAGAAACGTCTGCTAACATGATGCCTGCAGTTCCTCCTTGGGTGAATGTGGAGGCTTTTTTTACGCTTTCGCTCATATTCTGCCACCAAACTCACAGCAGCAAATACGCGTAATGATATGCTGGGTTTGCTGGCATTTCATTTTCCATGTCACAGTGAGAGAAATTAAATCCAAGGAGAGAAAATGGATGCTCGTGTCTTATGACATTTGTTTGTTTCAGAAAGTTACCCTTTTGAGAAAAAGTTGAACAAATTCCATCCATCCATTCATTTGGAAAGTTGCTATTTTATAACTTTAGGAAATAGACAAACTTTGTTTGCTTTTTGATAGACATTTATTTAGCACTTATTCAATTTTTATGTCAAAACTTTGACTCCAATACTTTATAATGTTGCCTGAACAAGTCTTGATCTGTGTGCTCAGCCCTAAGGAAGTCTGAATCTACACCAAGGGCTATATAAGATGTTAAAAAATGAGATAATTATTCATATACTGGTTTCTTTTCTTACCATCTAGGCAATCATTTTAATTCGATGCAATTCAATTCAATCTAACTTTATTTGTATGGCACTATTAACTACAATGTTGTCTCAAGGCGCTTCACAGAGATCGCCCAATTAAAAAAATATAGCCTTACATAGGGAACCAACTAGATTGCATCGAATCTTCATTTCGATTTGATGCAATCTCCCATCCTAAGCAAGCATGAGGCGACAGTGGGAAGGAAAAATCCCTTTTAACAGGAAGTCAAAACCTCCAGCAGAACCCGGCTCAGGTAAGGCAGCCATCTGCCTCGACTCGCTGGGGTCAGAGAGGAGTGGAAAGACAGATTAATATACATTGAAGCTGCTATCCAGGAAGATCTGCAAATAAAGGAAAATAAGACCACCTGCAAAAAAGGAGAGATAGGTTAATGATGCCAGTACTGTCCAATACATGGACAATAAGCATTAGGGATAATAATTCAGCTTTATTTGTATTGCACTAACTGACATCATCATCTAAGGGCACGTTACTGATTCAAGCCAATACATTGCCTCCCAGTCAGTATCCATACAAGCTGTTTCATAATAATAGCCAAGGAAACCAATAGACTGGATCAAATGGTTCAGTTCCATCCCCCATCGCTAGCATGCAGTGGGCGACAGTGGGAAGAAGTGAACTCCCCTTTACCAGGAAGTAAAAGCCAGCTCCCTGCTCGGGGAAGGCAGCCATCTGCCTTGGCTGGTTGGGGTGGAGAGAACAGGAAAGTTAAACCAACCTCTACTGTAGTTTTAGTCATGCAGATCTGCTTAGAGAGGAGAAATACAAGTAAATAATACCAATAATTGTATACATGGAAAGTAAATAGCAAACCAATGAAAGGGGAAGGATGTGCTCAGTGCATCATGGACGTCCCTCAGAAGTCTGTGCCAACTGCATTATAAATAAGGGATAGCTAACCACCTTTAAGATTTATCAAAATGGGAGGTTTTAACCTTAATGGTAGAGAGGGTGTCAAACTAGGAGCTGGTTCTATAAGCAAGGGGACGGAGATAACGGCCATTTAAGCAACTCTTACAAGAACCTTATTTAGTTTGTGTCCAAACAATCAGACAAACAAGGAGCAATTACAGATGATATAACTGCTATTTGTCATCTAGTGCGTCATTGTGTTCAGGTAACTATGTCCATCTGTTACTGTCTCTTTTCTAATGCGTGGTTTGCTTCACTAACTGTGTGTCTGCAGCTGCTCAGTGCTATCAGCTTTATTCTCCTGCCTGGTAATTTGCATGCTTTCCAGGCTTCATCTTTTTGCTTTTCCCTCTTCTTTTCATCATTAACCTGTTCCCTTGTTGATTCCTCTTGCTAAGACAACCAATCAGCCTGTCAATCAAATTTCCTCTTTTCATCCAGTGGATTGTACTCTCCCTATTTGAACTGTCAGCACACTGTCGGGTGAATATGTTGCAGCTTCTGAGAATTTATTAATCATTTCAGATGATGGAATGTGGTTGGCTAATTATGGAGTTTAGGCTAGTTATGAATGATTTAACCACTTTTTAATTATCTTGTACTCCTGCAAAAACTTGTAACCTGCAAAAATTCAGCTACTAATTGTAATTTAGCAAATAGTTATGTTACTTACACACCTAAAAAATAGTTCAGTGACCAGCTAAGCATTCCCATTTCAGACGCACTTTGTCTACAGTGCAAACTCACTGACTGGGTGTTGTGTGCCAAATTTAAGCTTTCCAGCTCCCCAGGAGGAAATAAAAACAGCTGAGTCACTGAGACTGCAACAGCTACCTACTGCACATCTGAACCGCAGCTTCTGACAGCATTCATTTTTCATGCGGTTCTTATGCGGCAGCATTTCCACATCACTCTCTTTGCAAACTTTATATCCAGTTTAATGCGATGAATAGGTTTAGAAAAGAAAGCACAGGTGTAGTAAATGACAGCCATGCAGCTCAGATCTGCCAAGATGCAGCAATCTCTCTTAATCTTACAATATGTGCCCTTTTTTTGTCTCTCTTTGTCTCTTTCTCTCTTTTTTATCAGGCCTAAGCCATCAAGATTATTCCTCCATCCTTCTCTCCTTCCCCAAACACAATAGTAAAGGGATGTGTGTTGTCGTTCCTTCTGGCCTCCTTTGTCCCAACAAACCAACAGCTCCTCTACCATTCCCGGTGCCCCCTGCGGCAGAGACTCAGAAAGCCCCCCCACTCCCGGTTGTCACCTCTCTCCCTTGCTCATCCGACAACTGTTGGGGCGTTTGGGCTTCTCATCACTGCTCTGTTTTTCCTCTCTTTCGCTCTCTCTCTATCCTTTCCTGTCACTAACCTCTGTCAACAATTGTTATTTCAGCTCTTTCGCTCACATAACTTTAAAAGACGTAACTGTGTGTGTGTGTAATCTTTCCCTGTGAGGAAGTCACTCGCACCTTATCCTCTCATCAGCACCCGTCTGTAATTTCTAATAGGGGCATAATGGATTTCTTTTAGTTAAGTTATTTATTGGATGAAGGCTAAACACAACATTTTCTTTGATGGTAGCTTCGGCTTCAGAAATGGCTGAAATCCATGGTCCGCCAGTTACAATCAATATGTTATAATGTAATGAGTGTCACTATTTGCTCTGATTGGCCTCACCCAGAATTACTTTGACCCACGTAAGCAGGGCTGAGAAGTGAAAGTTGACCTCAGAACGCCTCTTCAACGTCTTGCCTTCATTTAACCATCATTCTCCTGTTTACTTTGATAAGTTTTCATTTATTCTGCTATTTTGAGTATTTAAACTTTTTAACTATTGCCTAAGTGCCATGAATGGTACTGTATAGTTTGCAATGAAGATTCTGCAGCCTGGTTGGCGAGAAAAGAGAAGGGATTGATGCCTTTTAGTTTATTCTATTCTATGTTGATTTTTCTCTATTATTTGTATGATTATTGTTTACATTTTTTTTATTTGCTTTCAGATCATTTGTGACTCGGTATAAAAGCAGTAATATGTTGTAAAAGACCAGAAAGGCCAACCTGAGATAGGCCAAAGCTGACGTAAACTTTGTCAGATTACAGCAAGCTGCAGTTGCTATGGTAATTTCTTTCCAAGTTGTTCCTGCCAGCTGCAGTGTCCTTGTGCCGCCATAGCGTGTGCACAGTAACTCGCATTTACAAAGGGAATTGACAACACTGACTGCTGCTATAGAGCCGGTGTGACAGCTGAGACCAATGGGAGCGTTTAGCACAAAAACCAGCCACCGGAGAGATTGCTAGAGAATTCTGCATTTTGAAGGTTGTAGATGAAAATGCCCCAAATTTCCTTGATTTGTAAGTGCAGGAGTACAAGCTAACATTGTAACTGTACCTGGATAGATGTTGGAGTTTTTTCCAGTAGATTGTTTGTATTTGTGTACTTTTCAGTGATACAGTCACGTTAGCTATGGATAATGTACTTTACACACAAAGCTTAACAGTGTTTTTTTATTACACAGTTAAACATTGTCACTTTGGTGAATCATACTTTTTTTTTACACCTAAAGTACAGTGCGAGTGTTTCCTCACGGTCAACATGTTATTTTAGATGTTAAACTAACTGAATGTAAATGACTTTAACATCTTGGAAGTGTAATTGTAGGCTGTATTTCTAGATTTAACAAGTGCATTCACTATACAGCTTCTCGGTATGCTTCTTGCCTTGATTCTTCATTCCTTCCTATGAGTACACCTATACTTCTAATGCAACCCTGAACAAAAGAAATTACTGTGTTCACTGCATAATTATGCCAATATTGTTGTGTTAGTGGAATGCTTATTTATTGAACTGTCTATTCTCGACATATATAGTGTGACTTCTGTTTCCATAAGTGGAAGAACACTAAATGATAAGGTTTTAAGCACTATCTTAGTAAGTAGGACTGCATTATATTTACCATTCTGCATTGTGAAGATTATTGCATCAACACTTGTTGGTATTCTCAAATAAAGTTTTTCATTTGTGAAGTTTGTCTTTTCTCTGAATCTGATGAAGGAAATCAAATATCTGAGGTTTTTCATGTTGAATCAGGACAGCAAAGACACACAAAGACACGGATATTTCTCAGGAGCCTTGTCAGTGTTAATATATTTACCCACAATTCCCCCTGCTGGTAATGCACCTATAGTGCACGATGATCACGCCACAAACACTGCTTGTAAAGTAATATGTTACAGGGACCACCAGAGCTAAAGGAGTGCGCTGAATTTACCGGTTAGTGATTAAAATGACTGAGAGCAAGATGGCTATGATGTGAATAATTACAGATGTGATGTGAATGGATGGATGGAGAGTTAGGGTGATTGTAACTGATGTTTCCTTATTTCCCAAATCAAAACATTTAGTCGTTTGATCTAAAAGCAAACACACAAACTTTCCTAAACATTCTTGTCTTGTTGAAGAAACAGACCAAAACTCAGAAAAGCAGCAGCGACATGTAGACTCCGGGAAGAGTAACTACCACCTTAGTGACCACTTATTGGGATCGGAATAAAGATTTGATCAAAAAAGTTGCAGAAACACCATGTGTTGCTTTTTCCCTGGAATAAAATAGATAAAATAGTTGAGTTTTATACCAGCCAGTTTGTTACCATAATTGATGGTGGAGACAAAAGAAACACACACACACACCTTTGAAGTGCTGCTTCACTGTAGGAAATTTTGCTAATTGATGACTAACATGAATGTGTTTGAAGAGCGTTTGCAGGATGACATTTAATTGAGTTGTTACAATAAGAAATAAAACATGATCATATTTACACATCCAGTCATGCAATCTGCTGTCAGCCCATCCAAGGTCTTGCTCTGAGGCTGCAGGATGACTCGTGCGGACAAACTTCTTCAAACTTTAAAACAATGAATGGAAAATGAGCAGATTGTCAGAGATGTACAGATGAGTTGATGAGTGTGTGTCTGCAGGATGGAAGCGGTGCTCTCCAGCGCAGCGGGTCTCTGGGAAAGCTCAGAGAGGTTTTACGTCGCAGCAGTGAGATGTTGGTGAAGAAACTGCAAGGCAACGGACCGCCTGAACCTCGCAGCACCAAGTAATAACCAAATAAACAAAATGGCTGAATAGCAAGTGTTCAATGCAGGGAGTACTAGACGTAATCTAATCTGTAGAAAGCAGTTTTGTTTTAAATCTGAACGCAAATTTAAGTAGGTTGGGGATTATTCTTTTGCATATTTTGTGAACATTCTCGATATTCGTTCACCAGCATGAAGAGAGCTGCTTCTTTGAATTATCTGAACAAAACCAGCGATGACTCCTTCCAGGTGAAAATGATTATTCAGACTAAAAAAAAGAAAAATCTATTCAACAGATTGTTTTTTTTTCCGTAGTGTTGCATTTTCACCTCATTTCTTTCGTGTGCTTCCTGACAGACCCGAGGAGGCAGTAACTTCAGGGAAAGCCGGGGCCTGAGCTCCAGCACTGTAGATCTCTACACTGGAAACTGAGGAGATGGCTGACATCTTCATCGACTCGAGCCAGCAAGACCGCATTAGCCCTTGTGCGGTCTCTCTCTGTAAAAACTCTCTGCATCTGTCCCAAAGATTCATCTCCTCCCAGAATCGTACGTTTCCAAGAGGAAATCTCGTACAAGTAGTGCGTTATAACTCCAGTTTGTTTTTAGATCGTCTTCCACACGGCTGCTGTGTTTCCTCCATCATCTCCCTGATTTTCAGATCACCTCGGTGCCTCCCAAACACGTACTTCCTCCTTTCCCATTAATTCCTAATCACTACGACTGCACTTTGACTTCATCTGTTGCCATAAAATCGCCTGTGCTGGTTTATTTTCCATGACTTGTGACTCATTAGTGACTTTGTCTTCCTGTGCCATTCAGTACTTTTCTACGTTCTTCTTCGTTTTCACAAACAAGTGGCCATGTTGGGTTGCGATAGCAATGCCAACATAATTAACACTGTCAATCGTTGTTTTAATGGTAATTCTGTTGCCTGTTGAGATTTATCTGCAATGTGAGGTGTGTGTGCAAGTTTTGGGGTGCAGGGTGAAATGTTCGTCCTACTGACATGATTTAAGTCACATGACTTGATAGGTGGAACTTTGGAGTTATACTGTAAAAGGATGCTGCTTTAATCTCTTTAGCTTTGAGGTCAAAGTGTGTTGTGTGCATTTTTTATTATATGTTGCTGACCTCAGTCTTCTGCAGTTAAAAACAAATGTAAAGTGTGACTCTTTGGTCTTAAAGGAACGGGAAAAAAACATGCTCTCTACTTTTTAAACAATGTGTATAAATAACATGATAGCTGAGCTGTTTCACTTGACACAGGCTGGTCTTTCTGAATAATCTTTAGTGCCATGCAAGTCTCTGTCTCAAGTTGTTTCAACTCTGCAGGCAGGAGTTGCCAGCTGTGGGGACATCTTACAAAACTGTTTACAGTGATTACAGTTTGTGATGACAGATTTTTTTTTTGTTTTCACACAACTCTCAGATGGCTGTCTTCTGTCTTTAATTGGATTTTAGTGAAGCTTTTGGAAAGAACTGGAATTATATGTAATTATGTTTTCTTTTTTCCACTTTATTGTGTATATATGCCTTCATCTCATTCATTGTAATAAGTGTAAGCACTAGAATCTGATCACATGTTCATAAATCATTTAATTGATTTAAAAAAAAGTAGTGGGGAAAAGAATAAAGTGTCATAAATCATGAACATTTAGTGTCCATTAGTTTAGAGAAACTGATCTGGGTCCACAAATGAAGCTCTTTTCTGTTCAGTTGTCATTTATTACGATAGAAAAACAACATATTCTCATGACAGTGTGACGTGTACCAAACACCTCAGACCATCTGTGAAGCATAGATCATTTACTCCAGTAACCACAGAGATCATAAACTCTTCTAAACATGTAGAGTTCAATGTGAAGCCATGTATGATAACTAAAGCTTGCCTGGAATTTAATCATGCATCTGAAATGGCAGCAAATTTCCAACACTAAAAGCATTCTGGGAGAAAAGAGGTGCACCCAGCCAAGGGAGCTCTCACCTGAGAAATGGGCCAACAGTCCACCCAGTTACCAACGTCATGCCAACACTTATGCATACTGCGAGCTAACATCACTATTTCCATTACCAAGATAGACCTTGTTTGGAATCTTTGATCCTGGAAATATCCCCTTAAGACACCAAGATAAAGCAAATGGCTATAATATTTGTGAAGGTATTGAAGAAATTCAAATTTTGTCTAATTGCCACAATCTATCTTTTTTCTATATATCTATTATTATTATTGTTTGCCAGTGACTGGACATTATCTGTTAGGTGCCGTAAACTATCCCTTTCTCCTGCTTGTAAATAATCCTTTCAAAGAATTCCTGGATCAACCCAAGAATGTAATCTCATGTTCCTTGTTCCATGTTTCACGTTTCTTAAAAATCTCAAAAACTCCTTGAGCTGCGTTGCCAACAGACAGTGAGACAGACATGCTGCAGAAAACACATCATCCACTTTAGTTGCGGTAAAACTGACTGAAAAAGAAAGGCTCGGGATGGTGCAGTGATCCAGTCAAGTCCAGACTTCACGCTGATTTCGATGCTGTGGTGGCAAATGTGGAGAGATGTGCATAAACACATGTCTGCCAACCTCAATGAGCTGAGGCAATGTTGCAAAGACGAGCAGATCCAAATTCTTCCACTACAATGTGAGACTGATGTCATAAAGAAAACCATTAATCTAAGTTACTGCTGCAAAAAGGAGGCTCAATAAGGAGCAGAGTAGATCTTTTATGTCCTGATGCATGAAACTTTTAAACGCAAAAATGTTGTACCTTCTTTTTTATATAACTGCATTCAGTAGATGGAGCTGGTATGGAGAATTGCTGCAGGTCCTGAAAGAACAAAGCATTTGAATTGGACAGATTTTAAGCTTAATGCTCTAAAAGAAATGGACTTGCTTAAAAAAAGCTAATGTTTCAAGTCCATTTGATGTCATGTCCATAAATCTACACATAACCAAAATCTTAAAAGTCTGGATCTAACTTGACTCTGAATATTAGTGCTTTGCAAAGTTTCCCTTCCTACGCCTCTGCAGAAGTCAGCCAGAGGTTTCTCCGCTCACTGCTAATCTCAGTATGTCAGAGCTTTCATGTGGAGCTTTAACTCATGCTGAGATCTGTCAGGCTCCTTCTGTCTGCTGGCTCGCTACAAGGCGGTACCAGAGTTCATTAGTGCACGAGACCTGACATCATGCCCTGAGACATTTCAAATAAGAGTGTGATGCAGCTTCTGCCTCCTGTTGAGGCACTTGTCTTCTCTCAAAAATCAGGATATTTATTACTTAATTGCTTCCCTGTTGATTAATTCTAAACTTCACACAAAAAAAGGAAGAAAAAAGTTGTGTTTAGTGGGTAATTTCTTTTTAGTAGCAATGCTTCTAAAATCTTATACTGCTGAAACACCTGTTTATTTATTGTTGAAATGTCACATATGTAGACAAAATGCATGGTTCCCACATGAAAAATCAGCCACATCTCTTTTGCCAATGCCAAACAGCTTAATCTGTCAGTTATTAGATCGTAACAAGCAAATGAGTTCAAAACTCCTAGCTGGCTGCTTCATGCTCTCCCCTCCAAAATCCTAGTCTCTGATGAACCTCACTCTGGAACACCATCTTGTAGTTGCCCCATGCTATGGTTCCAGATCCATCAAATGTTGTATGACTGCTGTTTGCAGGATCTGTGCTCCCAGGTGTTACTAATTAGATACCTATTGCCAATACCTGAGGAACCATTTACATGAGTAAATAGTAGATAAAACTTGCTGCTCTTTGCGCCATAGAAGCATTTTCCTTAAGTATTGCTACAACAAAGAAATGTTTAGTTTTTTTTTTCTAATGAAAGATAATATATACTCAGATTTCAGTACCGTTATTGGTCCCCAGTGGGGCAGTTCCTACACACACACACACACACACACAAACATAATTAAACAATAATTAAGACAGTGAACGATAATTAATAATAATTAAGATAATTAGACAATAATTCAAATGATCAAAATTATGTTTATGTATGGATGAGATTATGGTAAAAAATATCAATAATAATAATTGTATTATCATCCATAACAACAATTATAATAATTCCAAGATTATCCAAATTGGACTTTAAGAGTATATATACCTTTCTTGCAAGTTTGCTCTGTGGCTTGTGTAAGTCTATTTTTGCAAACTATCATAAATTTACCACAAAAGTCTGTACTTCTTCCTAGTCCCATTTTGAACTACGTTACATAATGAATAAGGTGAAATAGTATTATGAGAGAATA
>JBAMHX010000018.1:7465025-7480199 GCA_037177515.1 Pseudomugil tenellus | reverse complement strand
TATATATATATGTATATATATATATGTATATATATATATATGTGAAAAGATCCGATTGGTCAGGAGGTGGTGCTTTTTTACTCTAATACTATGTAATCTAATCTATGTAATATAAAAACATAGAGAAACCTCAAAACAATTGATTTAATAAAAATGTGCTGGAACTACTTAGTTTCATAACATTTTTATTATTTGAACTTGGTAGTTTGGAAAACTGTTAAACTTCCAGAATAAAATGCTGAAAACGTTAATGTACAAATTCAGGAGTCTAAGCTGAAAATCTCTGTGGGTCCTGACAAGCTGCCCAACCCAAACCTACACAATCTGATGCAGTAAACAACCATCAGTATCAGAAAAAGATACTTGGTGTTTCCCTGCTCAACCCACTTTTGCTACTTTGTTTCTACTTTTCACCTCATGATCACAACAAATGGGACGTTGAATTTGTGCTGTGAACAAATAAAATCCTAATTTTTCTGATGTCCAGAACCACTTTCTTACCTCAAATTTAGTTGATTTGCGTTCCTGCACAACAACAAACCTCCTCAAATATATGGCCATACAAGTCTGTTATCAGATGACCTTAAAAGAACAAAAACCTTTGATCTGCCTTTGCACACCCATTATCTGCTAAAAGTGAGAACCCACTGTTTCATGTTTATCTTTCAAAAGAAGCAGACAGTTGTTTTTGCTGTTTTAAAACCCAGTTGATGTAGCCCACTAGATAGGTTCTAGTAAAGATTTACAACTTTCTCCTTCAGGGCAGGTGTGAGGCCCTGGTGAGAGAAAAGCTTCTCAGTGTAACAAAATCCCTGTTGTTCTCACGTTAATGCGAAAGCATGAGCGATGCTGCCGCTGCATTTGAATGCATCTGATTGAAATGTGCAGGAATGCCTCATTTGGCTTCAGTCTGTTTTGAAGGGGAAGAGGGAATAAAGGAGGGCAGGGGAGGAGAAAGCCGTCTGGCATGCCATTGCATAATCCCAGCAGCCATTAACTCTTTGTGTTCGGAGGTTGAATGAATTCATCACAGCAACAGGCCACAGGCACAGTGACATCAGGCAGCTTTCAATCAGCTCCTCTCTGCAACATCCCAACATTAAAAATTTTACTGGTGTTTGATTTGAAAAAATGAAATAGTTATTCAGAAATTAAGCAAATTTTTACAGTAGGATCCATTGTTGACTAAAAACACACTTTTCTGAGAGTACATTGCTTTTTTTCCTTCTGACTAGTAATTGAGCTCGTCACCCAGCTTCTTTGTGTCTGTCTTTAGTGGTGCTTCTCATTCTCTTTTATTGTTTTTGTGCTGTGAGTTTCAGAGCTTGTTAGCCCCAGGAGGGATACGCCTGTCTCCATGACAGCCTCTGTTTACCTCCTGATTCTGCTACCTGTCTAAACTCCTGCAGCTTGGCTATATTGCGTATGTGACGGAAGCTGATGGCTTCATAATTTCTTGGTGCTGGAAGCTTATGAATGTTTCAGAGCTTCCTGGTTCCTTTGAATCTGAAATGCTCAAACAATTCAGACGTAAAAAAAAAAAGTGCTGGAATTCTGCTTGTGCTCTACCAGGGTTTGGAGCACAATTTTATATTTTCATCTTAAGTAAAGACAAATTATCTCCTTTTTTTGTTTAAAAAAAAAGCAATGTTCTTGGAATAAATATGAACAACAATACACTTTTGGAGAGTTCCTGTGTTTGATTACATAGATGACAATTTTACACTTATTGGCAGAGAAATAACTGAATTGTTGTGTGTCCTTACAACGATTTGTAGGAATTCAGATTAAGGTGATTAACTGCTAATTCAGCACCCATTATGCACCACAGTTGAGTTCTCTCCAGCCAATCCACCACTTTCCGGGCAAAACACTGGACATCGCCATGACACCTGGTCCCCTGGAAGCTCGGTTTTTCACTTCTGGTCTTCGCTAACTACCATCCATAACAGTCTATTTTAGAAGTGCAATTAAATCTGATATATTTACACAAATGTCTTTGAGATGTCATGTGCTTTTGTTTGAGACATACAGAACTTGCGGAAACTTCAAGATTTGTGACCCACCCAAGAGGGTCTTCGTCTTCTCTTATTGTTTTGTTGATCAGAAACCGACAGAGCTGCATCCAGATCCTGAATTATATCTGGGCTACGAGCGATTACCAGCAAATTAGAGGTGAAGGCTAACGTTCATGACAATGCAGTCAGTATTGTCACTGTCAGCAATCTCAGCAGCGTGAGCAGGATGTCAGTTGCTTGCTTTGCATACACACTCCAGTTGGTTATAAATGACATATTTTCACATATCTATATAAGGGTAATATCAGAGGCTAGTAAACTTGTGAGCAACTTCAATCACAGCACTACAGCAACCAATGCACTATGATGGAAGCAGGAACAAATGGGCCTTGCAACTCACCTTATCCAGTCATGGAAAGCATTTGCCTTTTATCTGTGTTGCCTATTTACAAATTGATCCCACCCCCTCCCCCATCATTTACACGTTCAGTCTGAGGTTGCGTTATTGGTCCCATGATTTAATCAATGCTGGACCCTCGTCCCAAGCACCTGGGCTTTCTTACACCAGTACAAGAAATGGATGCTAATGTGAAACTTGTTAAACTGGGAACGACAATGGAGATTGCATTGGCAGCTATCCCAGAACCTGGGAGACAAGGACCCTACGTTGTCTAATACAAATTGAGAACAAATACTGGTGTTGCGGTCAACCAGTCCCAGGTCTCTGCTTAGACACAACTGCTTGCCAGACACTTGATGCCAATCTGGCATCAAAGCAGAACTTCAGAGCTTTCTAAGGGATGCTTACCCACTCCTGGATTGCACACGCACAGACTGGTGAAAAATTAACGGAATAAGGTTCTTCAGGCTTGCCAAGTTAGCATGGAGGGGCCTGTGTATCATGGCGATGGCAATTCCTTCAGAGTGGATGTTTTCAGCAGCTGGAGCATGTTAACATAATGTTATTCATGAATTATGCCAATATTGTCATAGCATAAAAGACTCCATCATTATATTTAACAAAACTGCTGCTTATTAATTAATACATTATGTTGTTTAGTAAGGAACATGTCAAACACACAATGCAAATGACAAATACACTGAATAGACAGTCTAAATTTTGATAAGTCACAAGGTTAAACAGTTGATTAAAACTCTCAAAAAATCTCATCATATCGTAAGATAAGAAAATATAAGTTCAGAACAGGCAACACATACTGGTAATATGATTGGTCATTGTGAAAATTATGGCTTTTTTTATTTTTGTACATATAAACTGATTACATAAAGCTAGTTCTCTGTTATTTACAAAGACTCTTTTTCACTCCTGTGGAGCTGTTAGTGAAACAAAAGGTTGTTTTTTTTTTAAAAAGAAACAATGCAGCCCCCCGCCCCCTCCGCAACTTACTCTTATTAGCTGATTTAGGTTATTTCAGAAGTTTACTAACATGCTGAATGGAGATGCAGCTAGCAAGCTTATATTTATGTGGTTACGCGGCTTTGTGGGAAACCAGCAGGGGTACGCTTACGTTACTATAATTTAAGAAGGCCTAAAAGGTGCTGGGGAGGCAAAAAAATAAAAAATAAATCTGAAAAATAAATCTTCTTAAAAACAAATTTGAATTAATCAATTAAATCGATTAATCGCCCAGCCCTAGTACAATGACAGGTTGTTCTTTTGGTCGCGTAAATTCCTACACCTAAATGTCAAAATGCCATTAGAGTCGGAGCAATACCTCAAACAATCAGTCAGAGTTTAACTGGTTTAGAGATCAGTCGGTGCCCTCTAGAGGGACTCATTGATGTCATCTGCACGTCTTCTATAACAGGAAATGGGGGAGGACAATATGATGTTTTTTATGAGATATTTTGAGAATTAAAATGAATTCCAACAACTGAATGCAACATGACATGGTGGGAAGAAAATGTGTGTAGCTGAATTCATAAAAACAACCCCTGTCATCTGCTTTTTAGTCTTGTAGCTTATCATAGGCGGAGCCATCAGTAAACTGGAGAGAAAACTGAGTTATTTCAGACCAGTATGTAGCTCCTCTATTTAGCTTGTGTGTAGTTTACTGCTGCATCCCCCACTGTTTTTCCAGACATTTACTCTTGAGACGAAGAAAATGCCCTTTGGTGTAATTCATTCACTCCTCTCCACCAACCTCTCCACATAATAGGAGACATTTCCCAAAGCATTAATAATGTAGACACAACTAATAGTTACCATGCACTTTAATAAATATTGACCAGCAAGCATTTTTATATTAGAATCTGCTGCTATTTTGTCATTGTTACTGGCTTTACAACAGTTTTTAACTGGTATCAGGCTGAATATAAATATTCGTACCTGATGATGCAACTACATGCACCCACAGCTTTCCTGGGGCAAACTGATGGAAGTGTGAAAATTCACACCAGTGTCCCCTCTTCAGTACTTAGCATTCGTATATAATATTTAAATGGTTTGCCACAGATACAACAGATTTACTGGGAAGAAGTGGGATTTAAACTGCCAACCTTGCAGTTTTTGGAGGACCTGCTCTTAAATTTCCCATTTTACACAATGTGGTCTATAGGTTGAGTGAGATGAATTTGAAAGTCAAATAAGAAAAATGGCCACAATCAGATTTGAGATCTCAAACAGCATATCTTTTAGATAATCAAATTAGAAGGACAAGGAGGGCCTTTGGAAAAACAATACAGCATTTTCATAAGAAGTAAGACATTATGAAATAAAAACATGGATTGCTTAATATCAAATTCCATGAATAATTCATAAAAGAAAGACTAATTTATAAATTTTGTATTTACACATTTTAAATGGATGTGCTAAAAAATAATTGAAATATTGTTCAATACTGGGATTTGTATGTGTATTTTCAGATGCTTTTTCTAAAAGGACAATTTAATAGCACAATTACTAAATTTGGTTAAAATACTTTTTTGTTCATTTAAAAATGTAAAAATTCCCTTTTTCATTTCAAAATTAAATTACAACAAATTAACATAATTAAAAATTATATCTAAATGTTTTATTTCACAATTGATGACTTCTTAAAGTAATGCTTTTCTAAAGACCCTCCTGGTCCTCCATAGACCAGCCCCCCATGGACGCAGGGATTATTCCAGTCATTTGCTCTCCCACAGTAGATGCATTAAATCAGGATTAAAACCATGAACTGCAGTACTTATTGTGTCTGATACTATGTGCTTAACATGCGAAAATGCTTTTAGGTGTGACTTAGTCTTTAACCCTTACTGTATTAGTTTTAGGTCTGTTTAATGTTCGCTTTGTAATCAATCTCTTAGAGGCAAAACTGTCATTAATTAGATTTATTTATCAGCAATATAAAAACTAGATGAAACCTCTTTGGACCACATATCTGTTACCTGGCCATGTGTACCAGTTGTTCATCTCCTCTAAAGTAGCCAGAGCATCCAGCAGAACTAGTTAATTATGACCAGCATTGTATTGTATTGTTAGTAATTGCCTGAGCAGAGACCTTGTCATTATGCAACAAGCATAGTTATTATCTGTTGTTTCTAATCATGTTGAACAACCTCCCCAGCTTCCCCAGCCTCATCTCCCTGCCTCACCACGGCAGCTGGAATGACACTCTGTTTAACCTTCCTCTGCTCCCTTTTACTTTGTTCATTCCAGTTATGGTAACTATGCCAAGTACCGAATGTCTTCAAAGCACCATCCTCCTCTGTGCTGTCCTCTATCTGAACCTTCCTCTGAGGAAGCTGTGTAAAGCCAGACTTTTTTAACAAAGGGATCGCACAGTGTAAGTAGAATAATGGAGCAGGTTTGCAGGAGCTCTCTGTATGAGTCTGCCTCTTTGCATGAATTCTGATAGCAGCTGCTATGGGAGAGTTGTTTTTAAATTGTTAAAACTATCTTTTCCTACGTTTTGTTTTAGTTCACGTTCACACCAGCCTTTTTCATAAGAATCTTAGTCTGTTTGTCCGGAAAGTCTGCTTCGTCTGGGATACTGCAAGGGCACACACAAATTTTGATTTGGATAAAAGAAGTGGGCTTATAAATGTGGGTGTCCATTTTAAGTAGACCACTACAAGAAGCAGATTAGAAAAATAGTGCATTATGGGTTCACTGAACAGTATTGTAGATAACACAACCAACGCATTCGAGCATGTGGGGTAATAAGTGGCTCTGGACAGGAGAAATGGCTGAATTTGTGGCAGAATTTGGTAAATGTTCTGATAGAAATCTGATCATCCCAGACCACTAAGATCTATTGCTGCTCCTTATTTAGCTGTTAAATACTAGAAACCAGCGTTGTTCTGGATGAAGCTATAGCTGTTGCCCGTCTCCTCTGCAGTAATTCTTGCATCTGCTGGAGATTGAAACAGTTTTTTTAAAGGTCTGTTTTGTTTTGGGGGTGTATTGTTCATACAGTCTTGGTCCAGAATATTGTTGCCACCTCCAACTGAACAGAGTTCCTAATCGGGTCCCAATCCTGGTACAAATGACCCATTTAGAACTTTAGTTTGTGCTTCTGAATGAAACGCCTCTATAATGACTAACAACAATGTATCATCTAAGTGTCTTAATTTGTTAGGTCTGTTTCTGTTTCCTTCTCATGGCGAGCTATTCCTACCTTTTGTCGTTATTCTCTTTGTCTTTCCTCACTATTCTGGTTTTTGTGGAGAATACTGGTATGATTTATGTGCCAGCTGTCTGTGTTTTAACACAGACTTCATTACTTGTGTCATACAGTATCTTCCATGTAGACAGACTGTTAAAAGCATTAGATCTGTTTTATTTTTGGTTTCTGTGGATAGTTTGAATATTCCACGGTCTTAAAACTGCTACATAACAATTTTCTGCTCTGACAAAATGAGTATTGATTCATTTTCCCCCTGCAAATTATTTAAGAGAAACAAGTTTGAAACAAAGAATCATTTCACATCCACAAGTAAACGTGCATATTGTGCTGTTTATCCAGGTAAAGTACAAATTATAATCTCCGTTAAGAGTATGCCCAAACAAAACACTGTACCCTTGCCTGCATCTCAAGTAGAGATATCCAAAAAATCTCAGTAACACTGGAATAAAAAGGAAAACATAATAAATGGACATGGTTACCACAGATTATTTCTCCGTTCTTTTAAGAAAAAGGATTTTTGGAGCCCCACGAATGAGGATACGAGTTCTGAGAGTGAAAAAAGAGTCTCAGGATTTATTGAACAAACAGGCAAAAAGGTGACAAATTTGAAGAGAGGCCGTTCAGTGTATGCATCAGGTGCAACTCTGAGCTGATTTTCTGTCCTTCAGAGTAAACATCCTTTTTTTAAGGCACAGATCATTAGGTCATAAATCTATCAGTTGAAGATACAAGAAACGGACCACGCACATTCTTGCGTCCGGGAAGACCGATCCGATACAGAGCAATCATTTAGGTCCGGTTGTTCTAGGAAATACAAGATCAAAGGAGGCATTCTGACATGTTAATGTGACATGCAACGTGACTCTGTGGACAGTTGTCTCTCACAAGTGGAATGATTAACACATTAATAAAGTAAGATCTGAAATATCCCATAACATTAGTATGTAAACTATATCAAAATTGTGCTTTACATTTAAAACACATGTTTATTTAACTGTAAAATATTGAGTAAGTTTTTTTGTTTTGACATTTGGTTGAAATGAAAAGTCAAACCCAAACATTATCAGTATCTGCCATTACCAGCTTCAGTCAACAATGCCAGTATTTGCTGACAGAAACCAGACTGGTCTATTCCCCATAGAAGACAGACATAATACACACCACCACAATAGACTGCTGTGTGCAGGTGCAGCCTGCTAACACAACCTTGTTGATTATGGTGCACAGGACAGTGTTTCCTGTCCTTATCTGGTGAAGTGACGACTGACAGAAATGTGTTGTGTTGTGTCTGACAATTGACAATAGTCCCCAGATCACCCGCATGTGCCAAAAAGCGGAGGAAATGTATGATTTGTTGTGGTTGTTTCCTTCTTCTGTTGCGTCCAGCGGATGCGTATCTCACAGCATCCCGCCCACACAGCCATCACCACTGCTTTGTGTCCTCATCCAGGTTAGGACCCAAACAGACGGCCACGTTTCTGTCCTTCCTCTGTATGTCCGGGGGTGTGTGCTGTGTTCGTGTCTGTGTTGTCAGGATGGAGGGCAAAGGCTGTGGTCTCCCTGCAGGTCTGGACAACAGCGGTGGCAGGAGAAGGCTGGCCGCTGTTTGTCTTTTGACTTCCTGTAGTGCAGATGAGACTCCATGTTGCTGAACACAAGGGGGTTTTACTGCCTCTGGAATTTTACAAATATGTAAGCATAGACTCGCGCCATAAACAGAAGGCTTTTTATGGTCTTTTGTTTGTTCGTTTGTTAGTTCTTTTATACTCATTCCTCTGTCCCCGATGAATTTTTTACTTATGATTGATGTCTCTCCTCAGGATAAGATCTAATGTGAACACATTGCACAAAAGAAATGCAGTTGGCAGCTATCTTCTGAAATACAGCTGTTGACACTCGGTTTTAGTCAGCACGAGCACCATCTGTTCTTTTAGCCTGTGAACCCAGATTCATTTCATCACATTTTTACTGTTTAAAAATAAAACAGAAAACATTGAACTATCAGGCTTCTCATTTTTTGCTTTTGTAGTTAACAGGGCGTCATAGACAAAGAGTTTGAAATTTGATTTGAGACGTGGGGTGCAACTTTATTTTTTTCCTTAAACATTGATGTGCCTCACATTTAGCAAGTCTTATCATGTGCGCTCTTCGTCTTCTCAAAGTGTGTTCCGTCCCTCACAGTTAACGTGCATATAAAAAGCTTGTAATACATGCAAATAAACCTGCTGCTCTCTGAAAGCTGTTTGCTGACTTACCTTCTCTGAATTATTTCACAAGGAAGTACCACTGATAGTTTTTTTGTTTTGTTTGTTTTTTTTTTTTGTTTTTTTTTGTTAAGTGAGTTTTGTCATATGATGCACTTGTGACTACTAAGCAAAATGAAGCCTTGAAGCGTCTTATTTCACTATGATTTTTGGAAGAGATACTAGTGAAACAGAAAAGCAAAGTTGCTTCAAAGCAAAGAATTTCCACATATATGGATACAAATTAATTAAATGGACCTATATAAGACTAAATACTTTATATAGCTAATTAAACATCTCCACACATTAACCTGGTCTTTGATTCTTGTGTTCTAGTCATTTATGTAACTCTCTTTGACATTTAAAAATGACAAAATGCTAACCCCTGTGCAAAAAGCATCCAATAGAACAAATGTTTGTCTATGCAGTGCATTTAATGTAAAATATCAGTGTGAATCCAAGCTTTTTGTAGAACCAAACATTCAGTGTGTTTCCTTTTAATTTGCACTTGTCTTTGTTTTCAAAGAGACCTACGGATCCACCAGGTGTAATATGGTGATCTGTGTTGCGAACTTGTTAATAAATACTCTGGATTACACCAGTTTGTCAAACACTATCATCCATGCCTTTCTCCAAGTTGTGCTCCTTCTTTATTTGGTAAGCTGTATTCTTTTCTTTATTCTTTTTCCCGATTGTACAGAACTGGACCAATGTATTGCATTTTTGCCCAATGAGTTCACCAGCACTCTTTCATCCCTTTGTGGATGGTTTCCAGGTAGATGTCTTACTATGCCTTTGTGTTGGACTTTGGTCCTGTCATTTTGGAGGAAGCAAAGAAAAGGTTGCAGTGAAAGCTACACCTCCGCCTTCCTCCCAGGTCCATCTTGAAATGAGGTCAGATGACACTCGAGCCCTGACTAAACCTCCCCTTTCCCTCTCTTTGAACATTTGCATGGAGGCAGCATGCTGTGAAGGGAAAAACTGCTTTCTAGCTTTAAAATGCAACTTGTGCTCAGAAGTAAGACTGGTTGAGAAATCCGGTGGTGCGCTGCCAAAAAAATGTCATGTTTAAAGTAAAAGTGTCTTCAATGACAAATGTGTTGCAACACATTCACTAGATATGCAAGTGAAGCAGAAAAGATGCGTGTAAGAAGGTAGCTGTTGCATTGCCTCTGTCATGTCTTTTTTCCGTCATTGACATCCTGGATTACCCTTACATTTTAGGTGCTGTGCTTAAATTTATTATTTTTTTTTAATCTTTGAAAGAGAACAAGACTTGATTCTGATGAAATCAGATATAATATCAGCTGCACTTATGAAAGCAATGCTTTAGATTTTCATCACACTGGGACTCGCTATGAATTAAAGAAGCACTTCTATTCATAGACACGCAAATGTTTCTCTTCTCTGACGAGAGGGAGTTGGATGACCTGCAGCTTTTCCGCACCCCTCCTCCTTTGTTTGATCTTTTTGTGTCTGGCACTGTAACTCTTACTAAACTCTGCTCTCGTTCAAAAAGCATTAAACATGAGCAAGATCCCAAGAGCAAGAAAACATTGAGACGTTAACAGAATATGCAGTGTATTAAAGCCACACAACGGGTCCAAACTTCTAAGACCTGTAAGCCTGTTGTGTTTTTTTTTTTTTTTTTTTTTTTTTTTATAAATAATTTTGAGCCATCTGCTCAAGTGTCAACAATTGCTTTTACATCAGAAGTGTTAATTTTGGAACAATGTGCAATGCCTGAAAAATAGACATGCAGAAAAAGAAAAAAAAATCCTTTTATCCTCTTCAAAATAACATCAAGAACCTTTTTAATGGATGCATCAACAACAGTAGTCACAAATTTACATCTATAAGTGTTCTGACACATGCTACGTCCTTTTCCTACCACAGATGGAAAAAATATTGCGATGTCTATGCAGACTGTATTTCAATTTCTTTAATGGCACAGTAAGCTGTTGGTTGTAGCAGCAGTTTTCTGTGCTTCAAAGGCCTAATACACCAAGCTAACAATCAGTGTCAGGCCTGTCTGGAACACTGAACATCTGTATCTCTTGGTTTTCTGTTAAACTCCCTTTGCTTCTCTTAAATCTGTGCCGCATGTGTTGAAAGAACTCTGTCTAATCGGTCATTCAGCATAGTGGGTGAGTGCAAGAGGACGGGAGGCGACAATGATGACAGAAAGCTAATGGCTAACTTTGACATTTCACACACAGACCTGTCCGCCACTTATTTCTTCTCCAAGACAAGTATAACTAACAATGACGTGTCCTTTGAGTACAGAAACCGAAGCCAACTGATAGATGTGACTTAAGTGAGCCCATTACTTTTTGCTATTACAGAAAACTGTAAAACACATTTGGGTTTGTTTAGTTTTATGAATGTAGTAGTGTTCAGTTTTCACTTCTTGCGTAACATTCATATAAACAACCCCTTATGGACTGACTTGCTTTCTTTTGTTGGTGCAGACTACATCCTTGGCGACAGCTGGAAATTGTCTTTATGCCCTGTTAATGCGTATATTTTGTTTGTTCAGATCCTGAAAAAGCTAGGAGACCCAGCTGGGGGCCATTGTTAGTGCTTAAAAATTTCACAACCATGGCTTTAATTTTAGGTGGAAGTGTGGATAATTTGGGCAGCTGTATGAGATCAAGTCACAAGGAGAGATGGTTAGAGGGTCAAGAGATGCTGAGGTTGGTCGACCTCCCCTCAAATACGTGCTCAGGTTTCAATGCTGATGGACTTCTAACAAGCTTAAACTTGATTCAAAGTGAAGATGAGACACAGATGGAAGCGTGAGCTCCCATGTGGAGCCTTGTCAGTTTCGGAAAGTTAATGTGTGATTAAAGGTCAGGGGCACAACAAAATATCCATTTTATCCAGCTTTCCTTAGTTTCACAAATGGCTCCATCAAGAGTTTAACGTCTAGGTTGTGCTTCTTTTTTTTCAGTATGTACATGAATAGGCTAACTGTAGGTTTTCTGTAGAAGGACTGCAACTTATTTGTATCTGTTTGGAGAACGATGCTCATGTTGCTCACTAGCACTAAACTCGATTACATTGATAAAGAATAGTTTGTGAAGGTGTGTGTCCTCTCTGCTCGCCAGTTCGATCCTGTGATGCTGATCTGATTTTCAGAGAGTCATGTGAAAGGACAATTCCAGGTCCGGACAGTCTCAGCTGGATTCATTCAAAACAATTAACAGTTAACAGTCAAACTAACCGGGGGGGTTGAGGGGTCGTACGCTTTACAACTTTTAGGTATTTTTTAAAAACATTAGGAATGTATTTTGTAGACATGTATGATACGCTGTCTTTAAAATGTGATTTGGCAAATGAAGGCTGCTTAAGGGTGGGAATTCAATAGTCTGATTAAGCTATGACGAGGATTTTTTAATCAAAGTTTTATAAAGAACTTGTTTTTCTCTTTAAAGCATAAATTAGTAAGAAAGTAGGTATGATTTGATGTGAGGTCATATGCTTTTTATTTGTCAAAAATGCTGCTTTTTTTTTTTGTATAAATAGTGTTTCCAGACTGCTCGTATCATGAAATAAACAAAGACCTGTTTTAGAAAGACTTTTTTTAGATGTGCAGAAGGAGATGGGGAATGGGGAGGAAATCTGTTAAATAACTTTCATGTGATTTTTGATTGGCCCTAGTTGTGCTACATGTATCTCAGAAGTCTGCATGACTTTGACATGGGTTAGATCAAGTAAGGCATATGAGAAAGCATTGCTAAAGTTATGCTAATCCAAGTGAAATAACTATTTCACTGCAAAATAAACCCCTTTCTCTTGTTTCCTTCAGGCAACTTGCATTTTTTCCCTTTTTGCTTTTAATGTTTGCTGTAGCTTTTAAGTTGTTAGATCAGTGACACACTAGGTATTTTAAAGAGAATTCTATGTGGTACATAGAAGAGCTGAGTTGTGCTAGGATCATATAATTGGTGCTGCAGTGTGTAAAGTTATTACTTTTCATGTAGGTTATAAGTGAGAGACCTGTCAGAAAGGCATTTTCATTGATTCATAGCAGCCCAGAAAAATGGGTGTGCCCTCAGACTTTAGAGAGTGAAGTGTAGTTGCTGGGATCAGTGGCTCTTTGTTATCGTATGTTAGAAAACATGTGCTTTGACCCTCACTTGTAGGACACGGTCCCTGTGCTTAAAACCCTGACCTAGGTGTCAACCATGCCTAGTCAAAGTCGGAGTATTACGATTTAAGGTCAAGTCAAGTTTTAACCTCAGGTCCCGAAACACTTGGACCTCTGTATACCTTGACCTCTCACTTTTAAAACAAGTCAAATCTGTTCCTTACTGGTCCATTATCTGATTATCCCCACCATGTAATTTCACACAGGAAATGTTGTGTTAACCAGCTGCTTAATTTCAAATCCTGACATATTGTTACTATATTTTCTAAACTATCTCAACGGCTTTGCAACATCTGTTTACTCAAACAAAGGCTAAATTATTGAGAATTGAACTTTTGGTTAATGCTTGGTTTACTTTTGTATAAACCTCTGCAGGTATACAGTTTATCCAGTTTATCAAAACTTAAGTAAATGATTTCCGATGTCTATCAATAGCTCCTTGACCAATCTGTTTCTGTTTGTATGAAACTCAAACACAGTGTGCGACCTTGCATACCTTCACATTTTCTTTTTTACCCCTCAGTGCATCGCTGTCTGGCTAAAGTAGACAGAACAGAGAATAAGCAGTGGCATCTATTTATTGTTTAACATGGAAGAGCAGCAATACTGAGCAGCAAGGTGTTAGATGGGGAACAGGTAGAAAAACAGGTTCCTGGTGATAAATGGTCCTGGATTGGAAAGTGTCTCCTTTCTGATGGAGGATCAGGCCTTGTCTTGAAACACGAGCTACCTCTCTACAGCCAATGCTAGCTTCTCCAGGGCTCAAACTTTCAACGGGGCACACTGGGAGAGGTGGAGGGAGGAGAGAGATTTATGTTACAGGGTGATGCCTCAGGGTGACACAAAGGGATAAAAAAGATTTGAGTAGCTGTTTCTGTCTGTTAAAGGGATTATCATTTAATTAGAGATGTGGTCAAGAATATTCCAACCACTATTTGTTAACATGGAGAGCTGTCTTCAGCTATCCAGAACTAAAACTTCTCAATATTATTACACATTAGAGAAGTTAAGCTACTTTATCTAATAAACGGAGAAGAGTGGCTTGGATTTGTGTTCTGGTTTTACGATGTGTGTATAGATGTTTTGTTCATTATGAATGATATATTCTTGTGAATTTACAGCTTATTTAGTTTTTTTGCTGTCATTTTCTGTTACAATTAGCCTTTTAAGCCCCTTTCATACTTGTTCTGTTACCCGGACACTACGCGGACATTGACTTTTTGACCATCATCTGAAAGTTACAGTTCTGACATTACGTGGGTAGATCGACGCAGACTTTACCTGTTTGAAGACCTTGTACAATGTCTGCTAAATTACCGGGTACACTGTCTTGTTCAGACATGCAGGTTAATGTGCGGACATGGGCAAGGGCCCAGATGCTAGTGCGCGAAGCGATGACGTATATCTGCAACTGGCGAGACAACAAAGTGAACGATCTCCTGGCAGCAAGAGCTGATGAAAGTGTAAGAAAATGTGTGCAGGGAACAGCGCGATTCTGTTGTTTATGACCGCATCAAAGCCAAGTTGGAGGAGCACCAAATAAATAAAACCAAACCGCCAGTCATTAACAAGCTCAAAACTGTAAAGTGGTAATACCACAATGTCAGTGACCATAATAGATGGCGAAACTAGCGTGGAACTAGACATCAACACTCAAAGACCTCATGGTGCGAAAGTAAACGAGCTGTCCTCAACAGGTAAAGTCTATTCTGATTTAATATGCTTTGTATTTGTCATTTGTTGTCACTGTCGCGCAATAATACATCATATCCTGTTTCCAGTCTTACACGGACATTTGCCGCCTATGTCTGAACACAATTTACCATGTACTCTCTTATAATGGAGTTGCATGTCTGAATAGGCATGTCCGGGTGAGGTGCAGGGGGTAAATGTCCAGATATTACCCGGGTGCTATGTCTGAAAAGGGCTTTAGATATGCTTTGCAATTTAAAGTTGTGACACAGAGTAAACTTTACTACGGAAGCCGAGAGCGGTCGTACTTTTCTCATACTTTTTTTTCAGTGGTTTTCTTGTGATAACGGGATAATTTCTCGTTTTCTCGTGAAAACGAATTTTGTTTTCTCGAAAAAACGAGATAATTAGGATGGGGTCAGTATTATTGTGTT
>JBAMHX010000018.1:7430816-7443840 GCA_037177515.1 Pseudomugil tenellus | reverse complement strand
GACATCCAGCTCTGCGGAGGCCTGGTAACGAGCCATTAATTTGATTCAGGTGTGTTGGATATGGGTTGCATCTAAAAATTGCAGGATGGTAGATCTCGAGGACCGAACTTGGAGACCCCTGTGATAGAGGTTGGACATTAAGGAAGCTTTGAGATGTTAAGTCATTTTATACTACAGCGCAGCTGAAAGGTCTCTTGGATAACAGCTAAAACTATCAGCCTGTTGTTGCTGCAGTTGTTTAAACCATCATTGTGTTCAGTTTGAACTTTTAGTCGTTATTCTGGGATATGAAATCTGCTTTTAATATTACAGTCTATTTAATATATTTAGCTATAGATTGAATACACAAGTCTATTGTCTTTTTTTCCAAAAAACTCACTAAAGTCTGTCAACATTCTGTTTGTTTAGAAATAGCCTGACCTCTTTGTTTGGGCTGTTTCTGCTTCATGTACTATTATTCCATGTTTGTGCTCATGCTGAAGATTTAGTATGCTTCCACATGCAAAAGGATTTTTTAAAAAAAAAGACTAAGCAATCACCAAAGCATGAAAGTACACTTTGAGCTAATTAAGCTCCTGGATGTTTGCCAGCTATGCTTTGTTTAAAGACTAAAGATTTTTTCCAACACATGGCTTTCTGTCTGATGTATTTTTATTACATTGTGTTGCTTTAGTCTATTTTAATCCATCACACTCATGCAGACACATGCAAACTCATGATATTATAGTTTGAATACATCAGACTGCATTTAATTATACTGTCTCACCTGTTTCATGCTCCATTTGTCCTTTTCCTTTCTGTTTATTAGAGCATAAATGTTACTGAAAAGGTTTTCCAACCAGTCTTAAAGGAGGCACCTTGGTCACAGGAAGTCTGAAATACACACACACACACACACACACACACACACACACACATATAAACACCTATTTATTCGTTGACAGACCATGAAACCTGTCAGAAGGTTTTAGTACTTCCCATGTCTTTGTCCCCCACCATCATCTCCAGTGTATCTGACATCTTTGTCTACACTGAAGATGAAGCTGTTCCGGCTTTTCCTCTGAGCTTTTAGTTACATACACTGTGGCGGATTGTCAGCTTTCATTTGCAACGCTAATCACCAGATACTTAACTGAAATAAAGTGCACAATTCTGAAGCAATGGAAGTATTTGTCATTTATTTACAGGTGCTTTAGTTCTGCGATAATTCTGGAAAAAAATTAAGGATATGTGGTTTAATATAATTTTCCCACAGATTACAGCTATTATGAGCTAAATTGAATCTCACATCTGATCTCGACTTTTTAAAATGTAATTTCTGTTGTGTTCAGTCATGAGTTTATAATGAAAATTTACAATAGATGTTTTCAAACACTTTTATCCATAAATAACCAAAAGGTTTGCATTTTACCAGCACTATTTCTGACCATGCAGGAATACATTGAAACATTTTATATTGAAATGTATTTAAATCCGAGACCCGACACATGTTTTATGCCTGTATTTTATATCATCCTCTGTGGTATGAGAAACTCAAGGGGGAAGCCTTGACTGATTTCACTGTTTGACATTCACTGCGATCTCATTAGCTCGGCATTCAGGTGAAGCAGAAACTACAGCAGATAGATTTCTAGGAAATAAAAAGGCTCCTGAAATCCCTCTGTGACTTACTAATTTCATGGGTTGCTTTAAAGTAAAGTAAATGTGTAAAAATGGACAGTAAATATTAATTTGTCCTCAAAAATGTCCACCAGTTACAGTAGACCAGTGTGTCCTACAATGTGACAAGTTCCTGCTAACTCAACATGGCCCAACTGAAGGTGTAGAAGCTGCTGAGGTGGATGGTTTAAAAAGGAATAGTTTGCATCAGTTTTCTTTATTTTGTCGTGATTTTTCCTGTCTTCTTCATGCATTGGCCCTTCTATGACCCCCTGATGGACATCAACTAAATAATAAACTTTCTTTCATATCTTATTATTAATTGATCTGAGGCTCTGTAATCCATCCAGCCATTTTCTACCCCTTATCCGAGGTCAGGTCGTGGGGGCAGCCACATAAGGAGAAAACCTCAGACTTTTCCCTCCCCTGCCACATTTGCCAGCTCAGCAGGGGGGATCCGGAGGCATTCACAAGCCAGTCATGAGATATAATCCCTCCAGTGTGTCCTGGGTCTTCCTCAGGGTTTCCCCCCGCAGGGTGCCTGGAAGACCTAACCAGGGAAGGCATCCTAACCAGATGCCTGAGCCACTCCGTCTGGCTCATCTTGATGTGGAGGAGCCCCTCCTGGATGACCAAGCTTCTCCCAATAGGTTCTGTAACTGTAACTGTATCTGTATTTATTTATTTCTTTTTTTGAAAAAAAAAAAAAAAAAAAAAAAACCCTGGTCGTTGTAATTGTTAAGTTAAGTAGGTTGCAGTGTTAATGTTAAATTTACTATATTTTGTGGTTTAACAGTGAATGTCTTGATTAATAATTGCAAAGGAGAGCAAGATTTTTGCCATTAAATGAAGCAATGCAGCTCATTTGTATTTTTTTTTATTTTATTTTACAATATTTCAATATTTGTCAGTGTTTCATTGTTATCTGCTGAACTTTATCTGATTAGATTCCAGAATATGTGTTACCGAAGCAGTGAGATAAATATCTATTGGCAGCCTCGTGGAACGCTCCAATCACTGTCTCACGCCCTGTCAGCTGTGCTCGGCTCCACGGCTCCTCGTGCTGCCACCCCATCGCTCCTAAACATTTCAGAGCAGCTGTCCTGTGTTGACACGGTCTGCTGAGAAGCTCTTAAACCGCACACATGCATAGGGGCCATTTGAGCTTCCAGAGTGGGTGTGCCTGGTGCCAAATATTTGTTGGTGCTGCTGTTTGTGTCTGCGCGAATGTGTGTGTCTTCCACTTTGACCTGCAGCAGGCTCAGGCTTGTGCGTTTTTTCCTGCTGTCGTCACCCAGCAGGGGCATGTTTGAGGAAAGTTTCAGAGATAACTTTGTGGTTTGGGATGGGCTGCTGGAAATGCATTGTCCTGTTGACAGGATTTACACGGATGCCACCATCATATCTTTTCTTCTAAAAATGTCTGCTTGCATTTAATTAGCAAGTTTAGACCATTTCAGATGTAGGTGTGTGGTCAACCAGTTTGTCCAGTTTCTGGATGTTGGTGGGATTGGCACACATACTTCCTGTCCAAGTTCTTCCTTCAGCTGTCCGTTCTGTGCTGTGTGTCTGCGGTACAGCTGTTTTACAATAAGTTTCAGCTCGACCACCTCTGTGTTGGCAGGCGACGATGAGAAGGAGCAGATAGCGCAAGTAGAGGCGCGAGTTTCTCATGAGCTCATTATGGTGAGTTCTGGCTGTCAGGCTGACTTAAATGTGACTTCCACCTGACAGCCCTGACAAGCGTGCCAGGCTTAATGGGGTCGACAGTGCAGCAAGATGAAGAGGAGAATCCCTCTGCAGATATTTTCCCCGCTCAGCAGTTTCCATCCCAATCTTTAACCTAGTTTTTGCTTCTTTCCAGTTTATTTCCACATGTTGACTCAAATCCCAAAAAGATCTGATCTGCCTTAAAAAAAGTAGATCTATTTATAGCTGCTCCTTTGTGGCCATAAACAAATCTTGACAATTGCATGATGACTTGTCAGATCAAAGGCTTTTCTTACTTTTCCTTACTTACTTTCCTTACTTTTCTTTTTATCAAAACACTGGGTCTTATCTGTTGACATAAACATCAGCTATAACTGTCTAAAAAAAAAAAAGTTGTGAATTTGTAAGTTGTGCTATTATATGTTTGAGCAGAGACACTGAAAACTTGCAAGACTTTAGCCCTGTATCAGAACCACAGACTATATAAGCCTCCCAGTATGTTTCAGAAGAGCAAAAGTGAAGGTTGTTGTTTGGTTCCTACGTTAAAACTACACTAGTGCTGCACACTACCTTCTTGCTGTGGAGTTTGGATAACCGTCAGTCAAAATTAAAACGCCCACAATTATGCAGAATTTCAATATTAAATACCGTATAAATAGATGAGTTACACCCCAGTTGTTATGAAGATGAACTCAACCTGTTAAACCTAAAATGATTTATTGTACCAGGCTGTACGGTGTTTATTTCTGCTCTGAAGTTCTTAACATGGAAGTCTACCTTTGGCACTTCTGCATGAGCTTCACTTTTTTTTCCAATGGAGTTTGCCGCTTGATCAGAACATATAGTTCACAGTGTAATAATAGAAATGTGAATTTATTTTATTTTAAGATTTAAACACTGTTCTCTACATATATTACATGTTATTCTTTATCATCATTTAAATCAGGCCATTTTTTCTCTGTATATCCGTTTAACTCCCTTCCTTTCACAGTACTTTGCTAGAAAATTCCATTGTTGCATAGAATGTCTTTTGTCTGAAGAAGGTCCCCATCATGTTCTCCCCCTTCAACAGATTTGTTTGGCCTGCTTCTATAACTCTCCCTTTCAACTTGCGTCCCTTTGAAGTGGAGTTTAGATAGCATTTTCTCTTATCTGTCTCAAATGCTACTCTTTGCAGATGCCAGCATTATCTTTCCTTCAACCCTTATGACACCATAGAAAGTGTGACCTAATTTCAGCATGGATTTGACGTGACAAAAACAACTTCTTGGCACTCGGTGATCACATTATTGCAGCTGTAACTGTGTGATGATATGTCTGTGTCCATATGTGTGGTCTTAAAGGTTCTTACACATTTTTAAAAGGGACAAGTATGCTGTGTGTTTTTGATATGTAGGTCATAGTACTGTCTGTTTGAAGAATATAATACACTTGCTTGGTTGCTTCAGATATGGCAGACTCCCCCCGCCCCACCTCCTTCTCTCCTCTTTTCTTTCATATCTGTCATCCTGTAGTATGCGAAACACCTTATCTGCCTGTGCCGTCTACGAGGACTTTTCCCAAAAGTATATGTCGGCAAGGATCTCAAATGAAGCCATTTGCTGCCGCTGCTTTTATCCCAGTTTTACACAGATTGAACAAATTCACTGTCTCATCAGGGAATTGTTAGAGGCCATTTGCTTGTACAGTCAAAGAGCTGTAGCAATCATTGGCGCAATAAATTGTGTAGGATCTGTTTGGAAACACTGAGAATTATTTATAACTAAGCTTTTTATATACAGACTCGCATTACTCCATGAAAAGTAAGTTGATACTGAAATATTTCCTACTAAGTTGTGAAAATGTGTTCTTTCTGTAAAGGAGTCATAAAAAAGGACAAAATAGCAGAAAATGCATCACTTTGCAAGAAGTGAGATTTCAACTCAAAAGATAAATTATTCAAAACAGATTCATGTATTTTGTTCAACAAAATAACAGCAGAAAGTGTTTCTTTGCTTGAAAGCAGAAAATTGAGATAATTGTAACCGATAGAAAAGACAGTTTTATTATTAGTGGCATGAATGAGATTTAGAAGCATTTTATTGTAAATCAAAAATATTGATTGATATAACTAAAGTCGAAGTAAGTCATCAGACATCTGATGTTGTCTTAAACCAGAATTTTTCTGTTTAATTCGCTGTATGAATATCGGAAAGGTTGCCAGACTTTGTGTGTGTCTACATGTTGTTGACATGAGGAGCAGAGCAATTTGTGTAAAAGTCATTCTTCAACTTCTGGTAGCAAACATAAATTACTTCTGTAAGCTTAAAACGGAAAATAATATGGGATAAAACATATCCTGTCCAAACGATAGTTTTATCTCGAAACATACTGGATTTTATAAAAAGAATATGAGCTGGTAAGATTTTTGTTATTATAGAAAAGCTTTATCTTATTAAACGGAACAAGTTTTTTAATTTGGCATGTTTTTGATTTATTTTTTAAGGAAAATAAGTTTACTTTTATCTGACTGTAGTTTGGTATTGATGTCATTAAAAGGATTTGTAAGAATGTTGTTTTGTTTTTATTCTTCGCAGTGGGTGGCACACTACAGCACAAATACACGAGTTTGAATCCTTTTCTTTCCCACTCCTTTGTTCTAGTGTTTGGGAAAAGAATGGTCATAACTTTGTACGTTAGTGCGATGATGAATGTTGACATCTTTTCACTGCTTGCTGTCAGTGTAACTGCTGAGGAACTCTATGATTAATCACCTCAAGACATTCATGTTTCTGGTGCATTTGTCTTTTGGCTCTGTAATGCATGGGGGCATTTCAGGTAAAATAATTTCCTCTTGTGTCCTGCCAAACCATCCACAGCTGTCCGTTAATAGATGTCTTGTTCAAGCAGCTTTTCAGCCTTGCTGCTAGTACCTGCCAGCTGTAACCACCTGCAGCTGAGACAAAGGTGAACCTGATGAAGACGTGTGATTTACAGGGGCAGAGACTGAGGGCTTTACTTTAGCTCATCTTAAACAGGTTCCATAATTTAACATTATTGAAAGATCTCCTTTTTAACACACTTCATTTCTGCAAGACGTACACACACAGACATTCACACACACTGTCATGCAGGTGTAGGTGTGTTTAACTGACTCTTGGCGGACCGTTTCTTATGATAACAAACCTTGACATCAGGTATGATTACACTGTATTTCTGAGGGCATATGTGGACCTGCATGGACACCGTTTGGAGATGGTTATTGATGAGTCGCTAACTCTGGTGTTTGTTCAGACATGAAGGCAGCGTGCAGCTGCAGAATGTAAATTCAAATCACTCCGAATTTTTAATTTGGGACCATCACAAAAACATCTAGTAATAAAAAGCATTGACCATTTATTCTGCAAAAGGGTGAAAATGTGACACAAATAGAAAAGCCTTTGTCATGTTAATCCAATTTATTTAAAAAAAAAAAAGAAAAAGATGTAAAAAATGAACTTGCACGTGGAACTGTAACAAATGGCACTTGTATTCTGTTCTGCTGTTCTTTCCATTGTCCTCTTAGGATACTTTTTGTATATTCGAACATCTAATCAACACAATCTCGCTGTGTATTTGGACAGAACTTAGTCAAGCTCATGTTTATTCCACATCCCACAAAACCAGTCATTTTCTCTTGTTACATGTGGGTAAAGGGTGTAAATGAAGCAGAAACCTAAGCATGTTCACAACACCGTGACATAAAATAAAACTCTGCCTGAGGCTGTAGCATGTATGCAACACATCATGCTTTGTTTGAAAAGCATGAGCGGACGGTACGTGTGACTGTCAGCACTAAGAGGAAACGGTACTTTCTTCATGTTGGGTCTGATAATTTTATGACAAAGTAATTCAGAGGGAGTCATTATTGTCTAAACAGCACATTCCTCCACCAGGCTAAGTGGTTGCCATACACTTAATGAATGGAAAACTTGTAAAATCTTAACAGCAGTTCCATTCTAATCCTTTCTCCTCTTTTTCTTTTCTCCTTTCCAGTTCTTTCCATCCATGCGGTCACCATCCAGTTCACCAAGGAGCCCAAGTCCCAAGATGCCTTGCATGGTCGCAGTGCAATGCTGCGCTGCGAGGTCAGCGATCCAGCCGACATCACCTACAGCTGGCTTCACAACGGCCAGCCTCTGGTGAACGACGACAGGCGCTTCCAGGAGAACAGCAACCTGAAATTCAACACCATCGATCGGCGCCTGGACGCAGGAAACTTTGAATGCGTTGCCGAAAATACGGCCACAGGAGAGGTGCTACACTCCACCAATGCCTCCTTCAATATCAAGTGTGAGTGTTTTGTTTCAAGCCTCTTTTATTTTTGTCCTTTCTCTAAAAGAACCCCCTCTGATTTCTTGAGTGAAAATTACCAGATGACAGGGTTTCAAAATGGTAGCAGGGGTAAGCATCTGGTTTCTGGTCCAAAAAGGCTAAACAAAAGTCTAGGTATAAGATGGCAGGTAGTATGAGCTGGAGGAATGTTTCCACCTTGTCGCATTGCTCTTTGTATTTTTCTATTAGAAACTGGATACGAGTCCCACTAAACATGTGTTTCTTGTTGCTTATATATATATATATTTTCTATGTTGTATAACACTTTCTTTTCTCACATACTGTCAAAAGGCTTTTGTTTGGAAATCTCTGAGAAGAGTAATTTGCCCTCCAGCTATGTAATTATTTGGGTTTAAATTGTCACTGCTTTCTTTGCTCCAGGTTTTATTCTCACCAGGTTTTATGGGTACTCAGTTTTTAAACTTGTTGTGTTAAGAGAAGCACGCTAGTTTCTTAATTTTGTTTAGCCTCATGAAAAAACATCAATGACCATCTTTGTTTAAGGAAAAGTCATGGAAATTCTACCCAACAATATATGGTAGAAATAACCTTGATTGTTCTTTGTTTAAGGCCTTTGGGTACCAGTTCGAACTGAAAAGCCTTTGTGTATCTTAAACTACGACTCTGTAAAGATAGCTGCAGGAAAAAGGCAAAAGTAGGATAAAGAATGCCCCCATCTGGTATATATTCTCTTTTCTGGCTACATCCAGCCTGGAGGAGTGGCTTTGGAGGGATGATGCTTCAAAGGCTGATTGCTAAAACAGATGAGTGTCCAGACCTCCTTGTTGCAGACTGAGAGACGGGCTGAGAGGGATGGAAGGGAGAGAGAGATGTTGTACACCATCATAGAATACCTGCAGCTTTAGCCAGACAACATAAAATAAAATGGACATCAGCATAATCTAAAGGAAACTGTTATCATGCATAGTTCTAGGTCATATGTCATAACTTAGTTAGAAGAGGAGATCCTGGAAAAATTGTTTTAACAAGCTACATTTTGAAAATGCACAATTCAAAAGTCCAAACCCCTTTCTTCAGATTTCCCCTGAAGCCACAGTTCAGAAGTATAGAAACACGCTTTGCTTGTTCCTGAGAGTTGAGGGCAGGGAGGGACAAATGGCATATCACCATTCGGTTGTTTAGAATGGGCCAGTTTAAATGATTGATGGTGTCATGTCTTTTCCACAGTTGAGGGGACTGTTTTTATTTTATGAATGCTTTTAATTAATTGTCTGCAATTCGGGTATAAAGGGGATTTTAAATGGTATTGTAAAAATACCCGTGGAAAACATCTACCTTTACCTGACAGACTCCCACAAAAAAAAAAAAAAACACGTTAAGCAAGAAGCACCGGTTCGTTTTCAGCGTTGTCGTCCTGATCCAGAATAAATCGTTGCTATCTTTCGAGCAATTAACATTCTCACGCCCTTTTTTCCATCTGACCTCATTTATTCATATCTAGATGTTTGTATAAGAGCAGCTCTTCCTGTGCATTTACACTGTGAAACAGTCACATTTGAAGTCAAAACTGCTTTTGCTTGTGATGTTAAAAAATGTTTCGATTGAACGCTGCTATGCCTATTATCATATAATTATAGAAAGAATCTTGTCATTTTATTGAAGGACAATAGAATAAAATCTTTGGCCGTCGTATGTCATCCATTAAGCAGCAAATAAATCGTAGACAAAACGTTTACAAGTATAAAATATATAATCACAGAAATAAATAATATTTTATATACAGCCATGATAGTGTCGTATCTACAGCCAGTCAAGAATATACAACAAGGCACCAAAACAACATTGCACATATGAGAGCACTGATAGCTTTTTAAAATTCTTTTTCAATTTTCTTTTTGTCTACATTTGTTGATAAATAAAACACTCTTGACAAGCAGTTTTTGAAGACACTTTCTGCCAGTGATTCTTTACATGCACAAAAGGTGTTTTCCAACAAATATTCCTGAAATTCATATTTGTTAGGAATTTGGGGATTTTTCCCACAAGAAAAGTCCCCTTGGGCCTTTCTGATCTGAATTTCCTTGTTTAAATGTGTGTGTCTGGTTGTCTCAAATTCCTTTTTAGTTTTGAGCTAAAACTAGGGACTAATCCCAGTTCCTTGCATTGGCCTTTCCCTTTTGCAGAGGTAAAGTGCTCCTTTTCCTTTGGGTACTTTTAGAAAACATGTTGGGTCAAAGCAGTGAAATGGAATTTAGGTTTCCCAAGATAAAATGTTTGTATTCTTGTAGTACTGTTGAATAAAACCCAAATATTTGAGGGCTGGCATACCAAAAACTGCGGTTCCTTGAACGCTTACTGGAGCTTCAGTCCAATTTCAAGTCAGTTTTGAATTGTCCATTTTAAAGCTGAAGCAAATGCTTATCTTTCTAAAAGTGTTTACACCATTGATTAACTCAAGTCATGCAATAATTTAAGAGGTGAAGTCTTTTAAATGAATTTGTATCAGAAAATAATGTAAATATAAACAGATATGAGCCACAGAGACAGCTGAGAGACTGCTAATATGGCCTGCAGTGTTTTTATTACAGTACACAGTAACATCCTGGCAAGAATAGTAACATCGATGGCCTTGTAGCATGTTGAAAGAATAAAACCACGAGTGGATTCTTCAGGCATGACTTCAGATAACCAGCTAGAAGAATTTCTGGCTTCTCTAAAGAGAAACTAGATCAATCGCAGGATAGCACTTTTTCTAGCAAACGCCTAAAGTAAGGAAGCATAAATCACATCTGTATGCTAAATGTGTCTGTGTTAATCGACACGTTTGTCTCTGTAATATTGTGCCGGTTGGCTGGCCATCTCTGCATCACCTTAGATGGATCTAACTATGTTATGATGGATGTTCTCATGTTTGTCCAACATCCATTTAACGGACGATAGAGCCACAAGCAGATTCAGCACAACAACCCTCTGGCATTAATCCTGCCCATGTATCCACTCATGCGTGTGCAAGTTTGCGTGCATAGTTGCAAATGTGGGTTGTAAGCAGAAGTGGGTGTGTGGGGGTGAGGGGTATATTCCATATGTCCTGTACATTGACTGCTTTGGAAGAGATTGCTGCAGTTCCTCCATTTAAGAGTGAGAGTTAAATTTATCTTGCTGTTAGTGGTGGGTGGGCTAATCCTGTTAGAGTTGTTCAAGAGTAATTATCCACCCTCTGTTTTTACTAATAGAGGTTTTAGCCCCTGAATCCCCCCCTTCCTTTTGTCATGTCTGGTCACTGGGTCTCCATGGCGAGACTGCACCCAGCAGAGGTGGTGGGCTCAGGCATCACTGTTGTCAGCGTGTTTCTTGGTCCCAGAGGCAAAGCTTTGCGTGAGTCTCTGGCAAGATGCAGACTGACAGTGTTATTGGTTCAGTGACATAGCTGGAAGAAATAAGAAAAATGATTCAGTAGCAGCATAATCATGCAGGTTTTTTTTCACCATTCATGTTTAAGTCGGAGTCGCATAAGTAAACATGTGCGCACCGTCTTAGTCACACAGCATGTGTCCTTAACCTACATTTTTCCCAGGAGATGCCTTTACACACAAGTGAAGAGTACAGCTCCATTCTTTTTTTCTTTCCATTTCACTTCCTATAGCCCCGTGGATTTTTTTCCCATTTTTATTTTTGCTTTTGATGTTCGTTTGTTAGCTGAGGTGGTTTCTGTCGGTTTCTGCCCCCTCCCCCCCTCTCGTCTCTGGCTGTCAGACCTCCATGCATTCAGCCTGGCCTTCTGACTCTGACCTCTGTCATCTGCAGCCTCTGACAGTGGGTCTAGCTGTCCATGGGTATTAAATGTTTGCTGTATACGAAACTTGGTCCCGTGTGTTTTGAATATTTTCAAACCCATATGGTGCAATCAGTCAAATCCTGTCCTCAGCAATTCTTTGGATAACTCACTGTACCCAGGCCCACTCTAGCAGAGACCCTTCTTCATGGCAACAAATCAGCTCACTGAGTGAAACTTAATCAAACCTCCAGCTGTTTGATGAGCGATCCAAGCATCTGCACTGACTGCATCCTCACAATTCATCTTTTATCATCCCCATGTTTGTACAGCTTCCTGTTCCGCATATAACACAGTAATTATACGCCCCTAATTATGGCGTTAGCTGCCAGACCTGCTCCAACATTTATTCATGCATCGAAGGATTAAAGGGAGTTACTTGCCTCTAATAGTTTATGAATCTCTGCCTTCTGTTTGCTGAGTGGACAGCTGGAGAAACTTAAAACTATGAATGGAGGTGTGGATGGAGGGTTAGCATTGGCTGTTTAAAAAGTTCATAGTAAATTGAAAGTAAAGTGATACCTGGAATTGATACTCATGTGGATTAGGGGTTTAAGGACTTTGGACTGCCTAAAGGCAGTATTTTTTAATTATGTCTATAGAATAGAATAGTAAAAACAAAAACTCTTGCAAAAATAATTAGTTTCTTTAAAATGGAGGTTTAAAAGCATATGGACGCGAAATATGACTTTGAAATTCAGTTCCAGTGTCCTGTGCGTGAATATTTTAGGCCTTTTGACATTGAAAACATCCAGCTTTTGCTCTGACCAAGCTAAAACAAAATCTTGGATCTGTTTTGCATCATAGTATTGGTTCTGATCTAAATCTTAATTCCCTCAGCAAACGACTAGTTGTTCCTTCAAAACATATCTTAAACTTTCCTTCTTCATGACTCATTGTTTCTTCCTCTGGTCTCAGTTCCTTTTCCTTTCAGTGCACTAATAACAGGGCTATCTTGGTCTTGCCTCGGGTTCCCATAGCGGACATGCCCATCATCACCACCTCTTCCTTACAAAGTTATTCAAGCTATTAATGCAAAAACTTTGCATTGTTAGATATGAGTTTTGTCATCATAGTCTGTTTCTTACAGACATATAAAAGCACACATCAACAACAAAAACAAAACCAAAGAGAGAAAAAGAAGAAACGTACACAGTAGTTGAGCAGCTGTTGTAAGACAAGCTAATGAGCAGTACCAGCCTCTGATGGGAATATAAACCAGGAGTTTGAGGCCTCATTACTTTAGAGATGGTTCCCATGATCCCTTGAGGTGTGGCACACTGTCAGGTTCCTGTGAAATTCATTGACAGGTCTTCCTCTAGCTCCCAGTTTGACCTCAAAAGGGTGCTGCGCTTTTCCTACCTCTCCACAGCGTTCTCAGGTTGGTTCATGCCATGCATATTTCATAGATGATCCTCACAACAACAGAAGAGCAGCAGGCTTTCCATTAAGAAGACCGCTTGGTATACTGTACATGCATTAGTCTTACAGAAACACAAACACCATATA
>JBAMHX010000018.1:7396714-7428976 GCA_037177515.1 Pseudomugil tenellus | reverse complement strand
AGACACAGGTGAAACAAATTAAGGAGGAGCGGGTAATCAGCAGAGGGAGGAAGCAAAGGCACCTGAAACGAGAGCAGTTAGACTTCAAAATAAAATAGGAAGTAAAAAACACAAAATAATTTAACTCCAGGCCAAGAACCCAGAGAACCTGACAGCTAATATATTTTTAATCTTCCACATATTTGTTCAACCAGTTGCTGTTCATCTGCTTCATTTGGATTAATTATCAAAGATGGTTTTAAAAGCTCCTACACTAAAGGAGGAGATAAAAATGTCTTATTAAATCCTTTCTATTAACTGCAATTGACTGCAGTGCCTGCAGTCCTAAAACACAACAAAGTGGGAATTAGTTATAAGCACCGTGCCAATGTTTCTGTGCTCTGAAAGCCCGTCAATTTAGGAATTAAACGTCCCTCAGATCGTCATTGTGCTTTACTAATTGAGACTAAATACCCATGAGGATTTAGTTTTCGAATGAGTCTGCTGATAAAAGGAAGAGGTCTGCTCATTATTTCTGTGACTGTCAAAGCTCAGAGACTGGAAGCATCCAGAGAGCAGCGAGCCTGTAGTGGACAAACTGAAGCATATTCACACAAAATCTGTCCATGAGTCTGGTGCCCACAGGGCTTTGTAGCCTGAAAATGTTTTTGTCTGATTCACAGCCTTGTTTTGAAGATTGCATTCTCCCTTTAGATTATCCTTTTAGCACGTTCAGACAAATTCTTCTTATCTCTGCCATCAGCCAAGATCTGTCTACCTTTAGTATACATTTAGGTGGTTGTGGTCGACACTCACAGTGTAGTCAGCAGCTACTACCTTTATGCAGATGACAGATGGCAGTGAGGGTTCACTCCTACTGCTCTACTTGGAGGGCAAATAATAGGGTTACCGCACAGTCTTAAAAAGTCTTAAAAGTCTTGAATTTACATTTAATTTACATTTAATATCTTCAAAAGTCCCTAAATTTGAAAGCTTTTGACTTAAATTTAAGATAGGTTTGAAATTATTTCAGTTGTATTGCAAACTGCAGTGTATTGCGTTAAAATGTGTCGGAGAAATGTTAAAAATGTTCAATGTTTAAAATGTGCAAAGTGACAATAGTGAAGTAATTTCTTCCCGGGATTTCCAGCCTGACAGAATTTCATAGCAGCTCTTTGTGCTGCTCTGAGTTCGGAACGGTGTGCACACACCACACACAGGATTACATGCCAGCTGATAGACTTCAGTGTCCCTGAAAAGACTTTAAAGAGCTGAATGTTAAACACATTTTTGCTGTTTTTTATTTATTTTTTAACACTCAGAGATGTGAAGATGGAAAGTCTCACTGCAGTTAGGAGCAGGAGAGTATTTCATTTCTGATTAAGATTTCCACCTAAAATGGATCCAAAACTATTTGGAAAAAAATATTTATATTACTTGTTATTTTTACGTCAACACGTTAGGTAAGATCTAAAAAAAAGTTTGAATGTTTTCTGTGCCGCATGTTTCCTTTTGTTTTCTTTTTAATCACTGCCTCTGATCTCGTCAACTGAGGAAAATTCATCCTAGATTATGTTTGAAATTCATTTTAAATGTGACATGACTTCACAGCTGTCAGCTAACAGGTAAGCTACCCATTATATTTTTATTATGACACCGGCTAATAAGAAACGTGTTAACTAATTTAGACATTATGCAGTCATGAAACACTTGTATTTAGTCACTGCACTTATTCCTAAATTTAATGAAGTTAATCCAATCAAGAATAGTGGATCCATTTTAAGCTGTAATACAACTTGGAAATGATAAAATGATTCAACCTTCTCAGTCATGTGTGTTCCTGAAATGTCCAGTGTTCTTATCATCACAGTGAAAGAAATAATCTAATTCCTCTTCTATGTACAGTCTTCTTTTCCCCCTGATGGTTAAAAATATATATTTATGTCTGATTTTCAGGTCATACACACTTTTCTTGTCTGTATTTGTGTGATTGTTGTTCAAGCGGTCTTTTTTTTTTTTTACTTTTTTCTCATATTTCTGTAATTAAGCAGCTAAATAAAGCTAATCCTTGCATTTACATACACACCCAGTTCAGTGAAATAATTAGTCACTGGTGATGTAAATACACGTATATTCTTAAATTCTGCTAACTTAATTTTTGCCAGAGTGGTTGTCAAATGGGCATAATATTTTGTCCTAAGTGTTCTTAAAAAGGTCTTAAAATCTCTTCAAATTGACCTGTAGGAACCCTGACAGACACATTTAGAGACTCATTCATACATACATTTTATATTTTAATAGCTTATTTCAAATAGTCGCATCTGAGCACACATATCTCCTCCTACTCTTCATGGACGTTTTTCTGTACATTTTATTCCACAGCTACACTGCTGGAAATGACAGGAGGAGGAATAGTCCATTAGTAGTGAGAGAGAGAGAGATTAGGAAAGGAAAGTGATGGAGTTTCTAATGTGATTATCAAAATGTGTTGTAGCATATTTTTCCCCTGCCATCCAACCAAACAGAAATACTACCAAACAACTGCAGAGCGAACAGTAACATCAGCTCCCCCAGCAGCAAGGTCGTTGGCAACTGCAGCTTTCAAAGACCTAGTGTTGTACAAGGAAGCTGGTTGTGTTCTTGCTGCCTCTTGTTTGATTTTTCTCTGTGTTTGTGTCTGTACATAGTTATTGTGTATTATCCTAGTAGTAGAACTTTATGTAGTACCACATCTGCGTGAGAAGCCTAATGGCTTTTTTTTAAGTTGCCTGCACCATGGGCACGCAAAATTAGCACTTGGGTGAAAGAAGATTGGATAATTGTTGAGTTTCCAGTTACCTTTTGCCACCTGCTGCCCCTCGGTTGGACGCAATTATAGAGACGCCAATTGATGCAGACTGGTTTTCAGCGATTAGCCAACCATTAATCTAAAGGGAATCACTGCACACAGAGTTCCTGGGTGGAACAAATGTTCTCCAAGTGCATACCTTCTTTTTCAACAATCCTAAGCCATATCCCAAAACTACCTCAGGTAGCCTCCTCTCTTTATCTCTAGATTTTAAGTATTTACTCAAACCCATAAACCTGGATTAGGGGTTTATTGTTTTTATCAAGCTTAAAACCCTACAGCTTTGTGTTTGGACTGTAGAAGTTATGGTAATAACTCCTCCTCCAGCTTCTACACCAAATCTCAGCCGTTGGCAGGTTAGGGCAGCGCAGTGTAAGTCCGGACAGGAACTACCAGAGTGAAAATGGTCAGAAGCATATGAATAAAAAGAAAAACTGAGATGGTTTAGACTTTTTCAGGCGGTTTAAAAATAAATCATTCATTATTAAATCTGCACAATCACTAGCCTGATTCATTTTTTTGTCCATTGCTTGTTGTTTCCACTTTAGTTTGTGTCGCTTGTGCTTTAACCCCAATTTTATGACTAGCTTGTCTTTAGATTTCCACTGATGTGAGAGATGATCTCCTGTGTGTGAGTTTATGGGCCAAGAGGTAGAAAAGGAGATAAGCTGCAGGGCCTGCTCACTGACCTCATTAAGTCTCCCAAAGTGCTCCTGCTGTGCTGACACACACCACCTTTTGCTTGTTCACCAGCTTCATACTGCTGTCGGCGGCTTTTAATAAGAACCAGTTTATCTATGATGTAAGAGCATCCACACAGGTGGAACTGGACTAATAGATCTAACCATGCCCATTCCTCTTTTTTTCCCCTTTCACAGATAAGAGCCTTCCTCAGTCCGTGATCATTCCTGAGGACCAGGTGGTGTTGAAGAACGAGGAAGCCGTGTTCCACTGCCAGTTTACTGCGGAGCCTGCCCCCACGTTAGTGTGGTACCATGACAACGAGCTGTTGACAAACAAGTCTCGGTATGCCAAGTGCCTCCAATCATACACTCAGCCTTCAAGTTATTTCTTAAAGTTTTCATTCTAAAACTGTTTTCTTACACACATCCTCTGGTCATCCTATCAGTTTAATCTGTCTTCCATTATATAGGCATCACTTTTGGAAATTTCTGTGTACCGACTGGGGTGAAACCCCTGCATTAGCCTCCTGGCTCTCCGGACGCTTATAAAGGAATGTTATTACTGGAACAGGACACTGTAAAGTTCCTCTGCAGTCAACTATACCATCACATTAGCTCAGCTTTCCTCTCCAGCCTATTACAAAAGACTTTCCAGGTCTCCAGTGTTCCCGCAGTGAGTGGAAAAGCCCCTCGAGCTACAATCTGCTTACCAGCGTGTCCTCTATAAATACATAATCTCTACATAATAACCAATTTCTGTTTACCCTTAAACTGTTAGCACCTTGTGCTTATACATGGTCACATGATGTTTGGGGAGGAGAGCTGGATTTTAAGGTCTGTTTTAAATGAGCTCACAGTGGAGGTGAAGAACATTGTTATCAATAGTGAATCATTTGTGTAATGAGCCGCTGTGGCAGTTAATGACCCAGCACCACGATTTCAGAGAATATTTCATATAAAAACATGCAGTCACAGACTGGTTTCAGGAATTTCAGGACAACCTTTTCTTTTTTTTTTATCTTGTGTATGTTGTTGTATATTGATTGTAGGGTAGAGGAATGCAGCTCTGTTCAGGGAATATCGTCTGTTTCGCACCTGTGTTGTTTAAATAACCCTTCTTTGACTATGTGTGAACAACTAACGTAGATAATTTTTCATGTGTGAGAAGTAAACTACAAATATACTGGCCTAAAGTCGAGCTTTTTGTTACAGACACATTCTTTCCTGCATGTCAGACCTACTATGGAGGTGAAAACATGAAGCCAAACCAATTGTTTCAGCACAGGATCTCATTTCTGAGGACAATTACCCTAAATTTTTTCAACCTATTTTCTTCTGTTGTTATTTTAGAGCAGGGGTGCCCAAGTCTGGTCCTCGTGATCTACTGTCCTGAAACGTTTAGATGCACCCCTTCTCCAGAACACCTGAATCAAAGGAATGACTTGCTAGCAGAGCTGAATGATACATGCATGAGGAAATGTAGCCATTTGATTAAGGTGTGATGGAAAGGTTGCAGGATAGTGGCCCTCGAGGACTGGACTTGGGCACAGCTGTTTTAGAGTTGGGATATATTTCACAGACTAGCACAGCATCTCATGGGTGGAAATGCGCTCGAAATCCCACAGTACAATTCCCATCTGTTCCTGAGCTAAGAAGATATGACACAGAAATGTCAGTCCTCCTGAAACTGGATGAGTCCTGCTTTTGGAAAACTCTTAAAGTACTACAAACATCCAGTGATTTGATATATTCCTGCTTCTTTTACTTGTTTAATGTTCTCATGAACTAAGCAATGACTTTCTCATGAATCTGTGATGACCTCCTTATTTGGTTTTGCTGTGTGGAGTATGCTGCTCCTTATCTCCTATCTCTAAAGCTGGCATACGGTCAGGATTTGATTATTCCTCATCCTCTCTTTCACTGATACTACCATCACGCTCCGAGTTGCAGGTGCAGGCCATCATTCTTTCCATTTTGAAGAAAAGCGTTTTTAAGAATGGAGTTAAAATACGTACAAATACATAGCGTTTCATTTGTAACAAACCTCATGGCATGCCAAAATCACAGCTGAGAATTATTTGCAGATGAAATCTGAAATGGATAAGAGCCTTTTTGTGCCATCTACTGTGAATTTATGCTGCTTTAATGTAAAATAATGGAGAAGTTTATCTGTTTCCTCTCTTCAGAGTGAGCCTGATGGCCAATGGGACACTGCTGATCAGACAAGTCAAACCAAGGAACACTGGAATCTACAAGTGTGTTGGCCGTGGTGTCGGAGGATCCCATGTTGCACTGCAGGCCTCCCTCGTTATAGCTGGTACACACAGACACACACAATTACAGCTGTTGAATGGTGACAAACACCCATGATTTGGTAATCTGAGAGTAAGAGGGGCATTTGTGGTCAATGTTGAACTATCAGGTCCCTGATGATGATCAGATTCCTTTACTGAGATCCGGCCCAGCTGTATCCACCGCATACACAGTGCAAGATCATTTCACCACTTCCTTCTCATATTATTTCCTCTGACAGTCCTGCTGTTTTCCAAGCATGCTTAGCTCAACAAGCTTCCTCCACAATGAGCAACACCTGGTAACGAGTGAGCGGCAACATTCCTGTTCGACTGAGACATCCTGATGAGCAGCGTAATTATCAAGTTGCCAAACGCTGAATGTCATTAGTGTCATTAGACAGAGCTTCGCTTGAAGAAACAACTGTTTCTAATTGGACAGGTTTATTAAATTTCTGTCAAGTGAAAGCAAAACATAAGAATGACGCCAAAGCTAACCAAGCTTGTGATACATGCAGAGCAACTGATCAAACATAAAAGTGCAGAGACATCTTACCTGTTTTAATATCTCCATACTTTTTTTTTGGAAGGAGCAGCTTCCGAATACCTTCTTTGAAGTCAATCCTATAGATTAAAAAAAGAAGCTGTATCTTCTCATTTTACGTATCTGCTAGCATTATGAAATACAAGTGCATGCAAGTCAAATATTCTGAAAAAGCTTAGGGCTGGAATTTCTATGCATTTCAATGTCCCGAGTACGCTATTTTTCTCAAACGGCCCCCTTTACCCCCAAGGGTTTGGGATTATTGAGGTACGACTGTATCTCCAGTTTTAACCCAGGGAGCCACAGCTCCATTTAAATACCTTAATTCACTTAATCTGATGCTAATCCCTTCAGGCATTATAAGGGATTGTGTCACGGCTCTACCTGATTCGTTTCCCTGCCCTCCTCCTTCTCATTGCTCAGCTTCTCTTTCATCTGCTGAGAAATGTGTGTTTTCACGTGTTATTAATTGATTTAGATTACTCATAGAAAGTCTGAGCGTTCAGAGCACTGTTGGCCAATAAAGTATTAATGACTTCCATTGGGGTCACAGAGTATTAAAGCTCCCAGTAGTGGGAGGTCTTATGAGCCTTTGTAACACAAATCCTGTTCCACTTTCCTCTGCTTCTGGTTTTGGCATGACCTAACTCAAATCGGTCAAGCTATTTCCCACACGAAGTACTACCTGTAGTCTCAATTCACCTACTTACTACATATTTCTTTAACTGCTAATGCCAGGACTTACAATAACATGGGAAGAAATGTGTTAACAAAACGTTGGGCTGGAATTAGGTTTGCTTTGGGTTTCACTTCATTGCTTCGTTGGTTTTTGGACACAAGTTAATGACAAACTATTAAAAGTAAGTCCAGTCTTTAAATTGCTGCTTCACACTGAAGATAACTGGCTTATCTTCCACCACAGATATAGAAGACATGATCCCCAAAATGTCAAAGGTGTTGACAGCTGATGACCTGCAGCGGGTGGCCTGTCGCCCCCCACGAGGCAGGCCGAGCCCCGAGGTGTGGTGGGAGAAAGAAGGTCAACGTGTGCCTTCAGAAGGCAGGGTGTACCAAGATGGCCTGAATCTGGTCTTCAGTCCAGCAGAGGAGGGAGATTCAGGCACCTACACCTGTGTAGCCGAGAACAAGGCCGGGCGCAAGACACAGGAGGTCACCTTCACTGTGGCCAGTAAGTCATGCAGTTTTATATGTAAACATATGAAGGAGGACAAATGGTGCTAAGATACATTCAGAAAGTTTGGAATGATCTTTGAACTGGGGGCTGTAAATAAAATGTAGTAATGTTTTGTTTTGGGTTTTTTTTAAAAAAGAAAAAGTAGTTTTTTTGTCTCAAAGTGAAAGATTTTATCAGATATCAAACGTAGTCCCTGTAAGCAGATATCTGCAAGCTTAGAATAAACAATTATTTCCAAATCCATACATCTGTTTCCCCAGGCTTTCCTGCCCCAGGGACATCCCCAGAACACCTAACCAGGAGGTGATGCCCTAGGCTCAGACTAGTCACCTCTAGTCTGAGCTTGGATATCTTTTGTTTGAGCAAGATAACGCGAACAATTTTCACAATTGGATTTTGATTCTCTGTATACCTGTTTAGGTCCCCAAGGGGACGACCTGGCTCGAATTTCACCATTTTGGGATTTATAGTTTCCAACCAGATGGCGCTTTATTCACAAAAGTTCTGATTTTTGCCTATATCTCTGGAAATATTTCTCTCAATGACCTCAAAACATCTGTAAATAAAAGGTCATGACCACAGAATGCGTCCTGTCTTCATGTCATATCTGGCTGGTTCAACGTTTCCACACCAGGTGGAGCTTTGTGACTTAACATGTGCGTCTTAATATTATTGTATTGTGTGTATTTGAAGATTGGGGAATAGGAGGATTGGAGATGTTTAGTGACATACCCCCTAGCTGTCGCTCCCGATGGCATACGCCTTGTTTCATTAATGTGGTCTGTATGGAAAAAAATGACTATCTGAAGTCTGGAAACTGAAATCCCTTAAGAACGAGTCCACAGCCTTGTGATGCTTCGTAGATGCTCAGTGCTTGAGTGCAGCTCCAGCCAACCGCAGCCTTCAGAGTGCTTTTAACTACTTCTACTTTTCTTCCATTTTAACTTTAGTTGGAAACGTAGTCGAGCAAAGGGAGAACAGCCAATTTACAGCGTATGCCAAACATATCTGCATTCCTTCATGTTACACTCACCATTGCCAAGTGGGAACACTGAGACCATCTGCCAAATACAGAGATTATTGATGGTGTTCAGATTTAATTAGCCTTGCTAATTAACACTTTGCCAATTGTGCATCCACAGCTGCTCCTGTGTGGGTTACGAAACCTCAGGATAGTAATTTAGAGGAAGGTAAACCAGGTTACCTCCACTGTCACGCTCAGGCCAACTCTCAACCTGAGGTCACCTGGCTCCGCAACAATGTCATGATCATACCTGAGGTTTGATAGCACTCTTTTTTTCTGTAAATTTGATTAATATTTTCTCAAATGACAGAATTGGAAAGTAATATTTTTTTTTCCAGGATTCGCGGTTTAAGTTGTTCCCTAACGGCACTCTCAGGATTAACAACGTGGAGGTATATGATGCTCAGATGTATGGCTGCGAAACCAAAACGGAAGCTGGCCGACTATCTGGCCAAGCTCGAGTAACTGTGCTCGGTAAGCTGATGGGGAATCATTCCATTGTTTAATATATATACAGCAACTTATACTTTTGTTACTCAGTTCACTTTTACAACTAATCTCCTCAGACTTTGATCAATGAGTATACCCTAAAGATGCAGAGCTGAGAGAAAATAAATAAATGTGGGCATGTCTCGTGTGTGTGTGTTTCCTAAAATAGGAGTCTGCAGGACACCCACAGAGGTTCATGATAGGACTCATGCCTGGTGGCTTTAGCTAAGCCTCCATTTTAGCACCATATCACCTCTGCAGCACGATACGATGATAGATGGCCCAACATGTAATGGTGTTTTCCCGCCTGTGTTTCTAACCTCAATCAGATCTGTGCGCATATGTAAAGCCACATTTCCCTAAATATCTGTGTACATTTTAATGTCATGTTGACATGCCCCCACTCCCCATGTGTTAGCCGCTTGTGTAATGTCTGTGTGGTGTTTTGACTTGGCTTTCAGAAAAGCTGAAGTTCACGCCAACCCCCCAGCCTTCCCAGTGCCTGGAGTTGGATAAAGAGATCACTATCCAGTGTTCGGCTAAAGGAAGAGAGAGTCCCACCATCCGCTGGACCAAAGCAGGTATGCATGCTAAAGCCGTAGCACTGACTCCCGATGAGATTAGGAATGATTGTTCAGCTTACAGTAGCTGCCTGCACTTCTCTGACAGTGTTACGCTGAAAAACGCTTTTGTCCACAAGGTTATGTTGAAACTTGCAAAGTCTTCAACAAACAGAGAGAAGAATGACAGATCATCTTAACTGGGCGTAATGGAGTCGCATTAGGCACTTAAATTCCACATGCAGCATCGTGTGCTACCCTCAAAAGCTCCCTTTTGTTACCGTGTGTCTCTTTGTCTCCCCCTGCAGACGGAGGAGAACTGCCACCTCACGTGGAGCAGAAGAAGGGTCAGCTCCATTTTACCAAAGTTATCCGCAGCGATGCTGGGAATTACACCTGCATCGCCTCCAACAGCCTGCAGGGAGAGATCAGAGCTTTGGTGACCCTCACTGTAGCAGGTAAGCCACTCTTTCCTCATGCAGGAGACGGGGAATTAGGAAAGAAATAGAGATGCATCAAAAAGTTATTAATTAATAATCACACATTGAAAGCATTTGTTGTCTCGGTACACACAAAGGGGGGTGGGAGGGTTTATGATGAAGCAATCACTGATTAGTGTCATTCATTTTAAAACGATGTCTTCTGCACTTTGTGGCTTTTTAACAACATTGTAATGAATTGACTGATTAAAAAGCTTTTTAACCAATCACAACAATCCCCTAGTCTCTTTAGGATGTGTTATCTTTCAGGTGCTTCCTTGCAATAATGTGTGTCTTTTTTTGTGTACATTGTGGACATATAGTGTATATTCACTTTAAAGTGGAGCCAGACAACTTGACTGTGTACCAGGGCCACACAGCCATCCTGCACTGCCAGGCCTCTGGTGACCCTGAACCACACATCCACTGGATAGCTAATGACAAGACACGGGACATCAGTAAGAACAGAAGGTAATAACACTCCTGTGATTAATTGGAACTGAATGATAGTTTGTGGCCTCAGTTTTCAAACATTGTTTATTCATCTGTGTACGTGGACTAATAATTTAAGTTGGGTAAACAAAACGCTTTGTGTTTCCTGTGGGAGTCCTCTTCTCAGCAGTCAAGTAATTCTAATTTAGATGTTAATTTCTGTCTTGCAAAGTTATTCTCTTGTACCTTTCATGAGAGAAGCAGAACCAGCAGCTTGTAGAGACGATTAGGCTTGACGAGTATTATAATGACTAAAATCACGAGCATGAACAGTTTCGATCCAAACGAACACATAGGATTAAAAATTGTAATTCATGAATAGTTTGTTTCATAAAACTATTTGGCTAAAATTATTTTTAATTGCTCGCTGATGCAAAGTGAGCAGGAAAAAGTAAATGCTTTCATTTTAAAATGTTGTGTTAGAACCATTGCATGTTTGTAACCTATATTAAAAATATTGTTCTCTGCATTGAAGTTAACATGAAAATGTCACACAACTCAGACGTATAATCATCCTGACCAGAAGGGTATTTTCATATCTCTGGGATGGTCTAATAATACTGTAACCTTTAGTGGAAAATGTTAAACGTGACAAGCACACAAAGCATCCACAGGTTTTCAGTTCCACCATCTACGAGAATGACTTATAATATATTGTATTATATGTTAATCCCACATGCCATCTTCTTTATGTACAATCCCAATGTCATCAGAAAATCATTGTTTCACTTCATGTTTTTTGGGGGGGGGATCCCTTGTACGGATTTGGTGGAACAGATAATTAGTTTAAACATGATGATTAAATATGTTGATGTCAAAACAAAAGAGACAAAAGCCGAGAGACAAAAGTAACTTTCTCTCTCGTCTGAAACGGTGACATTTAGACATAAAACTCTATCCCTCCTCCTGCTTTCTGTCTCCAAGGTTTCAGAAGATGCCCAACGGCTCCTTGGTGATTAAAGACGTCACCACAGATGACACAGGCAGGTATACATGTGTGGCCGGAAATAGCTGCAGCATCAAAGACCGTGTGGCTCAGCTGTATGTAGTGGGTGAGTTTAACATACAAAAACATATTTAATCAAGCTTTGCCTCAACAGGAACAAAGGCAAACACACACACCATCACAAGAGCAGAGTGAAGGCGTTAATTAAACTTCCCCTCTGTCATCTGTGGCGACAGGTTAATAACATCTTTGACTACCCAGCTGTCACCAGGGTGATGGGATTGAGCAAACTTTGGATCTAATAAAGCTTCACACTCCTTCACAAGGCTCCTTGTGTGCTGACTACAGCTGAAAATTGATGTCACGCGCTTGCAGCAGTGTACAAAATTAACTTATTTTCTTCAAGACAGAAGTGCATTCCAGTGCTCCGCTAAGCAGATGATTAAATTCTGATGTTTGTCAGGGCTGGTGTGACTGCACTTACCAAACCTGCAACATGAAACCACATAATCTGTAAAACAGATAAGGGTTTGGTGTTTGACAGGGGGGTCTTTTTAACAGTCTGCATGAATCAGACACAAAAACATATTAGGCTAATTGTTTTATTAAGCTTTTATGTATATAAACATACTTTTCAAGACATTAAATATCCACTTTTATTTGTCCAGCAGACAAGCCGGTACACTTCCCCGACGGAGACGCCGACAAGGCTCCATACAAGATGATCCAAACTATCGGCCTGTCGGTGGGGGCGGCTGTGGCTTACATCATCATAGTGCTGGGACTCATGTTCTACTGCAAAAAGAGACGCAACGCCAAAAGACTGCAAAAGGGCCAAGACGGAGAGGAGCCTGAGATGGAATGTCTTAATGGTATGAATATCTAGCAGGGTCTTGTTGTTCACTGTTCAAAACTTCCAGAAGCTCCAATACTGAGTCTATCAAACATGTGCAACAGTTATCGGGACATTTGCTGCCACCTTGTGTTCAAAGAGCATATTGCAAGTAATAAAATGCTAAAACACTGTTAAAGAGATGCCTATGTATATAATGTTGAAAATAGTACAACGTGGGTTTTATTATGTGTTTAAATGTTTATGGGAATTATTCCAAATCTGTGACGCCAGATTCAGTGCTGGGTTGTTTTCATCAGGGGGTGCTGTTCAACAGAATGGCCACACCACTGCGGAGATCCAGGAGGAGGTTGCACTCACCAACATGGGCACCATCGCATCAACGGAGAAACGGCACAGCCACACCAATGATAAGCTTCACTTTCCTCGCACAAACCTACAAACTATTACTACTTTAGGTAAAGTAATACAATGCAGCTCCTTTAGTAAACTGTTTACTCTGGTTTCATGTTCTGTTTAGTTCTTGGAGTTGAACATATGTTGTATGAATGCTTGCTCAGGCAAAGGGGAGTTTGGGGAGGTGCTGCTATCCAAAGCTAAAGGTATTGAGGAGGGTGAAGAGGAAACGGTGGTGCTGGTGAAAAGTCTGCAGTCCAGAGATGAACAGCTGCAGCTCGACTTCCGCCGCGAAGCTGAGATGTTTTCTAAGCTCAGCCACCCCAATGTGGTCCGGCTGTTGGGCCTCTGCAGGGAGGCAGAGCCGCACTACACAATCCTGGAGTATTATGACCTGGTAACCACTTAGCTACAGAAGCACACTCTTACATAAAGACTAAAGAAATCTCTTACCTAATACAGTCCTCTTTCTTTCTTCTTTCCATGTTAGGGAGATCTGAAGCAGTTCCTCAGAATTTCCAAAAGCAAAGATGACAAAGTTAAATCTCAGCCCCTCAGCACCAAAACTAAAGTAAGTGTTGAATATGGGACATGATGATGGACAACTGCATTATTAAAAACCAATTTAGTGTATAAAAACTCCTGGATGTGATTTTGTTCTGTGGATGCCAACACAACTTTGTGCTCTTACACTTCACATCAACACGTGTGTGTATTTTTTTCCCCAGGTTTCCATCTGTATACAGGTGGCCCGCGGGATGGAGCATCTGTCCAATCATCGATTCGTTCACAAAGACCTTGCTGCGCGAAACTGTCTGATCAACAGTCAGAGGCGGATTAAAGTGTCTTCGCTTAGTCTCAGCAAGGACGTCTACAACAGGTCTGTTCTAAAACACAGCGTACTGGCACAGTAAAGGCCCATTTATGCTTGATGCAAAAGACGCAGATGAACGGACTGTTTTGTTCATGTCCTGCATCATTTATGTGGATAATTTAGTCCTTTTTCAGAAGACTTAGCTATCCGTCACTTTACCATAGCAGAGTAAAGGCCGTGTGGGCAACGTAATTGTCTCATTTACACAAGTAAAGGAGGAAATGGGTCTTTACTCACTCAGAAAATGTTAATAATAATATTTTAGATAACGTCTGTTTCCTCCTGTAGTGAGTATTACCACTACAGACAGGCATGGATTCCTTTGCGCTGGCTCCCAACTGAGTCTGTGTTTGAGGATGACTTCTCCACCAAGTCTGATGTGTGGGCCTTTGGAGTGTTAATGTGGGAAGTGTTCAGCCAGGGGGAAATGCCGTACAGCAAACTCAGTGACGATGAGGTGCTGGAAGGTGAGCATGATGCTGCCGCTTTACTCTTCAGTCCAGTTTGATTAAGCGTACACAAAGCAACACAGGCTGAAAACAAACATTCACACTTAAGCGTTCTTTTTTTTAAATCTTTCCCGCAGGACTGAAGACGGGGAAGCTGAAACTACCTGTTCCAGATGGATGCCCTTCCAAGATCTACAAGCTCATGGTCCGCTGCTGGGCGCTAGGCCTCAAAGAGCGTCCCTCCTTCACTGATATCGTCCACGCTCTGGGGGAGCTGCCGTCTGACAGCAAAGTCTGAGCTAATGCACAACAGAGTGGAACTTTTACCAACCCTTCCTAAGTAAAGATGGGGATGCTGGATTATTAGTCGTATACATTTCAGGGAAGAGGGCTGACGAAGAAACCTTTTTTTATATGCAGTTCAAATCAGAGTGTGAATAAGACTTCTTTTACTATATCCGTGGAAACACACTCGCATTTGTGTGAATGGCTTTGTTTGAGCAGTGCCAGGAGCACGGACCATCCCCTTTCCAGTATGTGTGCATTTCCACAGCGACCCCTGCTCACCTGCAGCTGCTCTGTCTGAGACGCTTCGCAACCTCAGTGCCTCTGACCCTTCCACATACACTCCCCTTTGCTGTCAGTAGGGATGATGGGCACAGTGGTAAAATTGGTTTTCTCTTTATTTCCTCTTTGTTTCTTAAAGCCAGAAAGGATATTGAGTGTAAAGTGGATTCACTTACGAGCATGTTAAGTGAGGTCATTTTAACTGGTGTAGTCAGTTCCGCCTTTAATGCCACCTAATCGCCTTTGAGGCGTCACCTGACCACCACTATCCCTGCTAAAGTGTGTATGTGTTTGTGCACTGAACTATTTCATGCTACAGTAGACTTACAAAGAAATGGAACGAGGTTTGCATGAAGGTTTTGTTGTCTGTTACGCTTTTGATTTGTGACAAGAGGAATCTAATCCATGTTATGACACTATCAGGAAACAAAAAAAAAAGATCAAGTTTTATAGCCAAGGAAAATAATGAATGAATGTGTGTGCCAGTATTGGCTTTATACGTTTTTATAAAGGTGTTTTCTTCTTATTTGAACTTTGAGGTGCTTATTTGTAACTACTGATGGGTTCAAACGCCCATCATATGAACATCATGTCGACTGAGTTGCAAGGATTCAGCCTGTCACCAAGTTTAATCTGCAGCTGGTATTTCCTCAGAGGTCCAATCACGATTTCTCTTCTGGTCGAGCAGTTATGTGCAGTTTTGCAAAGTGGACCATTAAACCAGGCAATGTGTACATAATGTAGAAGCCATGCACTAACTTCACTTAAAGGAACATCTCGCTTTATTTCTGTCATGTTGTGTAGAAAAACACGCAGGGGCCTGTTTATTTATGATGAAGGTCCTGTTTTGTTTTTTTTTAAACTATGTTTATAACAGTATGGTACTTCTGTGAGGTAGTTATACTCTGTATTTGTTGTCATGGTCCATCTCTGTGTGCATTCAGTTTATCCAGCTGTTTATGCTAACATGGAGTACAAAATAGGTCAAAACAGTGACTAAAGTCACTAGTACTCATTTAAGTGCCTGGTCAATGAAGGATTATCTGGACAGCTGCCCTTTTTTTACATTATCTAATCAAATGCAATGGCCTTTGTACATGAATTTGTTTTATATGTTGTTTTAACATATGTTCCTGATACATTTTGTTGTACTTTCTAATTCTAGGCTCTCACACCTAGTTTTGTTGTTTTTTTTAATGTGCTTCAGCATTGTTCATAGTAATCACAAATATATTCATAAGTATACATGCTGCTGTCAATAAAGGCTCACAGTGTTTTTACCCAGTGTGTTGAGTGATATTGTAGATCAGTAGTCATCTGTACTCATTTTCTTTTTAGGTTTTCTTTCATTTTTTTCTCCACTTTATTCATTTGGCGAGAAAATTCCTCTTCATATAGTTTTAAGTGCTCAGTTACAATGAATGAATAACTTTGGTGATTAATTTTTCTAAAGAACCCATTATGAAACTTGCTGTTTTGAATGTCTACCAGAAAACTCGAAGGATCTGACAACTTTGTGATGTGTCATTAACTGCATTAACAAGTTTTGGTGTAAATTACATCCATCTCTCTGCTTGTCAGCTAACGTGACAGCTTCTGCTTGCAGCTGCATGATTAAAAATGACAGTAATGAAATTTTGACTGATGTGTTTGACCCATCCCTTGCAAGTCTCTGCAAGCTAATTCATATTATATATATGAATAAGAAACTAAATACAGGGACAATGTAAGATCTGTATGTAGGTGTGACTCTGAGAAGGGAGTAAAATGGGGCATACATGCATCTCATCGTTGTGAGGTTGATCCTGTGAAAGGGTGTCCAAAATATGTCCTCAGGTTGCTGTCCTGCTGGTTTTTGATGGTGATCTGCACAATGACCAATTAGTTTGATTCAGATTTGTGGAGCAGGGATACATTGAAAACCAGTGGGGTTGTAATCTTCCAGGACTGGACCTGGACACCCCTGCTGGTTACAGGTACATGTGGTTAATCCAGAAAGTACCTTACGTCACCACGAGGGGGCGGTGTGTTTCCTCTATTAAACCTTTTATAGCCACAAAGGAAGTTTTAAGATGTGAGTCAGTGTCAAAAATTAACTTTTACATCTAAAAATATAATTTCAATTTTTCTTTAGTATACCATCTTTTTTCAGGTGGTTCTGTGTCTTTGCACCCAAATGATCCATTTTGTCCTCTTGTAAACTTGCACATGAAGAGCTGCATGTGTGTTTAATGAGTGTTGGACATAGGAAGGGATGACACTTGGTAAGATGGTGGATTTTGCCTCAAGTACACTTGGTTTTCAAAGAGATCTGAATGTTTTCTATCAGTTTACTGAAGGTTATCTGGCATATCTTCAGTCAATTTTAGGTGTGAAGCCAATGTCCTATAATATTTGGTGTTTGCTACAGCCTGCCTAATGGGAGAGGTGAGTGTTATTAATAGCACAAAAGTACCTTTGGTGGGATTGTCCCACATTGTGAAAGTTAAATGTGTTAGTCATAAAGCAGTGTTTGAATTACTGTCAGAAAATAGATGTGGTCCTAATGTCACTTTCATAACTTCTCAACATTGCAACATTACCTTCCGAAAATAATATTTTTCTAAGAAATCTGTAGGAATGTTGAAATCTGCATGTTTTTATAATGGCAAATGGTAAAACCAGCAGAGATCTGATTCTGGGAAAGTTATTTATGGTTGTTTTTATTTCAGATATTCCCATATGCTCTCTAATGTAAACTCACTCACTACAAAGACTGAGTTCAAATATCTAAATGCAAACATAATTAATTTTTCCTTTGCAACATTTCACACAGGTTTTCTATAAGCTCCTCCAATATTGTACAAAATCTGTAGACCTAAAGGTATACATACAGGAAAAGTCATTAAAACTTGAATGAAACTTTATGGTGTCACTTATGGAAGAAAAACTTTTAAAAAATTTAACCCAAGATAAATTTCTATTTATTGATAGTTTAGATTTTATTTATTTATTTATTTATTTTAAAGTTTTGATTATTATTTTGGTCCTTTTGGTCCACTGTGACGTTCGCATTGGCGCAACCATTTTGGTATTTATTCTAATGAGTGTTCTTTATCGACCAATCAAGACACTACTCAGATCATGCTCAGCCAATCGATAAGCGACGCTGTGACTCACCAAATAAGGAGAGACAGCACCAAATAAGGAAACGTATCTCTTTATAAGGAGGGAAGTAGTTCCCCGGTTGGGATATTACTCCGCTGTCGCATAAAGTGTTGTAAAATACGACGTTTGTGTTCGTTCCTGGTCCACGAAGAGAGTAATATTGATGTAAAAATGTATTTATGATGCGTGTATGTGTATTAACAGACCGATATTAGTGTAAATCGTGGATCACAGTGCGGACTATATAAACTGGCGTAGGCAGAATAAGGCCGCTCTTCGCACTTTCCTTTTTGAGAAAGTGCTCGGAGTTTTGGAAATAGAGGAGGAGGGTGAACCAAACTGAGCCGGGTTTGACGGGTCCGGGGGGCAACATCACTTTCGAAAGTTTGCATCGGTAATTTCCTGGAGTCTCCGAACCGTCAAGTGTCCCGGTTTGTTTACTTTTTGTGGCCGAGTCGTGTATGCGTTTTATCACCCTCACGACACGGCACGCTCCAGCTCTTTTGGCTGGTGTTTAGAGACTCGGTTCAGTAAATATAATGTTACCCAGCCAGGCTGGATCGACATCATCTGGAAACGGGTCAGCATCAAGCAGGGGTATCGCAGGACACGGTTCGGGGGTTGTCGGCGGCGGGATTCGTCCCGTTTTGGTCCTAGCAGGGCAGGCTTTACCGGGGGTCAGCGAAAGCACCGGTCCCACCGGGCGCCAGGGCGAAAGAGACGCTGTTGGGATGCTGGGGGCAAACGGTCCAGGGGCTCCGAGAGGCGTCAGGCCGGGGAACGGCACCGGCTTGAACCCTTTACATACCGCAGGAAACTTAATGGGGTTAAACACAGGAATTGTCCTGCCCCATGGAGCCCGGTTCGACCCGGAAAGGGAGAGCGCGCCTCTGTGCAGCGGCTCGGATAATGACTCTGACTCCGGAGATGACGATGACCCAGTGGGTTCACTCGGGGACAGCAGGAGAGGGGTGAAGCGGGAGAGGGGGGAGATGGAAGCCTCCGTGACCGGGCATGAGGTGGGAGTACCTCCCGGTGGCTATGCCATGGTGGCCGGAGGAGTCGCCGGTGCAAAACCGGGGAAGAAGACACGTGGGCGCGTAAAGATAAAGATGGAGTTTATTGACAACAAGTTGAGACGGTACACAACTTTCAGCAAGAGGAAGACGGGCATTATGAAAAAGGTGAGAGGATATCCCTGCAGTTCATCCAGCTACAGCAATATTTTAATTAATTATCCCAGATATTTAGGACACTAATACTTTAAGCTTTCATTTATTTATTCAGAGATGACAGGAACATGAGGTGTTCAAAACACTAAAAATGAAAACAAATGACATCACAATCAGCTAAAATGGCCTTGACTAAGAAAATAAAATGATGCCAAACAATGAGCAGACAGTATTTTCTGTAGTAACCAGGAGAAAATCTGCATAATAATCATGACCCAAAACAGTTGTGGCACCAAGTGACTCAGTAGATGTGAGGAAGTCGAAACATTCATGACAGGCAATGAGCTCTAAATAGACTTGAGCAAATGACACTTCTATTTATGACCACACTCATCCCCAACTATCACACACACACACACAGATTCTCAAATAAACTAACACACTCATTCATGTGCACATACCCCTGCAGCACACCTTCATCCTCTTAGTCCCCCTGCAGCCGCAGTCATCAGCGCACAGGCTGTTCCCTCTTTCCTCTCTGCTTTATTGGCGGCAACCATGTGGCAGTGAGCACCAGTGGGCTTTGTGTGCCAACAGCTGACTAAACCCAAGAGAAAGAGAACGGCGAAGACCACTCTAACAGAAGCAGTGTGTGTGTGTCTGCACGCGTTACGTTAATGTACATCCTGCCACAGGTGTCCAGCCTCTGTGATGATCTGTCTGGGTTTCAGTTTTGACAGCTGAGTCTTTCTCACGTGCAGGTGGCATTAGAGATGTGAATATTTGCTCCACAAGAGTAGTAATAGTGTTTAACACTGTTTTTTGTTTTTTTTTAAATGTATTATATGCAGAAATAATAGAATACACCTACGCGATTACTGCCTTAATAAAGCATTACTATGTCTCATCTGGTTGCAGTCGATATAGGGAAATGAGGTCACCTCTTAGCTAAAAGCACAGCAGTTATTAGTTATTGTAGTGTAGAGTGGACCAGGTCACCTTTTCATCATAATTAAAAATACTTATAAGCTGTGATTTATTGTAGTTGAATAACTGTCAGTTGTTTCTTTGATGAGCCTGTACTGTGTACTCTGCTGCGTCTTGTTCTGTTTTCTTTATGTATCGCAGACTGTTGTCGTGGAAACTGAGGTGCCTTTTACGTAGGCACTTGGCAACATGAACAGTATTTGACACAATGTGGGGATGTAGATTTTTGAAAATGTTGCCCACACTATGCCAGCCATCACAGGAAATTGACAAGTGGGTGGAGTGGGAAGATTTCATAGTAGTTCGGTCTCAAACTAGGATGAACCTCAGCTTCATGCTGAAGCAGAGGGCTGCTTGTTCTCTTCTTATGTATGACTCCCAACATAACCCATGTGCAGAACTGCAGCCCTAAAGAAGCAGGTTTCTCACCACTGGTTTAATACTTTGTTTTAGGGTGTCTTGTGGTTTATGTTTTTACTTTAGCATTAAAAGCTAAAGGGGTTTTCACGCAAATGTCCAGTGTGAGCAGCAGGAGAAGCACATTGTGTAGCACATCACTTCCTGTCTTTGGTCCCCTTGCATTCACATTGTCATCGCACTGGACCAGGGTTCACTTGAGAGAAGGGTTAGTTTCCATTTTTGCTCTTGCTTAAATGTCACTCGGCTGTTTTGATAGCAGACACTTTGACTTTGCGCTGCAAGATAAGAGCAGGTATAATAATCTAAAAAAATGCTTTAATTCCATTTGGGTGCAGCAGGAAGCGGTGCGGAATAGCCAGCTTGTGTTATGCTGTGTCTCTACACCAGGGTCAACTAGCTGGACTACAACTATTATTTTTATTTTTTTCCCTGTATTTTTAAAAACAGCAGTCAGTCTGTTGATTTATTGACTCAAAAATATTAATTTGTGGTGAATTTACAGCTACAGGAAAGTAGTGTTTTTATTTTAAACCATTTTAAATGGAGCGTTTAGGGAGGTGAGAAGAAATAGTGAGGCACATTTTATTAAAGAAGTCATTTGAAGATGGCGTCTTGGGGTTAAAAAGCTTTCGTTTCATACGTTGTTTTTATTTTGAGACAGCTTTAAAGATGGATTACTCTAGTTAATATTATTTCTAGACACTAGAACAAAAAGATTTTTAACAGCTCTAATGATGCTTCTTAATCTACATGTAAGTTTATTTTGTGTGTTGTAGGAATATATATATCTATATTTAATATTAAACCTGTACTGTAGTGTAAATTAATTTCATATCCTAAAACATTGTTGTCATATTCTGAGGCTTCATTTTAGAGCCAGTGTCTATAAACCTCTATAATAATCCTCTTGTCAATAAGCCTAGCTCTGATTGGTCACCTGAGTTGGGTGAAAAAGATGGTGTGCTTTTAAAATGTGATTATGCACATTTCTCATAGCATGAGTGAATTATGACACCAGTAGAGCGTTGCAAGCATTTTTACCTGTTTCATACTAAAACATGCTGAACTCGCTGCCGATTTCTTCCTAAACACTGAAAAAGTGACATCAGGACACAACAGAAATACTTTCTGAAGAGGTTTTGATAGAAGTGTAATATGCACATCCCAACAGAAATACTCAGTTTTAGCTTGTTTGGAGGTTTGTGCAGGTGCCATAGAAGTGCATCTTTCGTGCTTCTTTCCTGCTGTTTTTTTCTTCTTCACTCTTGCAGCACATGTCGGGTTATAAAATTGGGACATGAACAGCGAAACAAAACGACACCAAAGCTCTCAGTGCATCACCTGCCGTGACATGAATTTAGACATGCATCGCTGTTCAAGGAGGGGAAATGACATAAACCAAACACAACACTGCAAGAAGTGTGAAGAAGTAGTCTCTAGGCAGCCATCGTGCAGATGTGTTTCACAGTGACGTCATTAAGCAAAGGAAACAAGTGGAAGTTCATGATCAGTGTTTCTATTAGGGGCTTTGTAGCATGACTTTGTAAAGCACTGGTTCCCAACCTGAGGCCCCTTGACCCCTGATTGGTGTAAGGGGCTCTGACTATCTGTCATTTAAATTCAGGTCATAATGATTTTTTTTTTTTAAATAATTTTTATTATCTTATGGAACCATTTTACCAAAAAGACATGTCTGAGAAATTCCACAGTCCAGATCATTTATCATCTTTTTTATTTAGAAAAAATAATGCTACAGGTTGATAACTTTAACTTTGTTTTAATCAAAGGAAATGAATAGTATATAATATATCATTTATGGTGAGAAGCTTGCTGATGAAAGCATTAAACTAAGCTTGGTTTCAACACGCCGCGGGTGTAGGAGGTCCACAGCTTGACCGTAGTTGCATGAAACCGGGCCCTCGGGGACAAAAGGTTGGGAACAACTGCTTTAAGAGATTTAAGCCATTTATTCATTGCAGTTGATGATAAACATTAAAATGGCAGCTGCACAGTATCTATAAGATTTATCAATATAGCTCTCATCATGTGCAAAGACAGCTGGAATATCATCAAGACTTTGAGTGAAAAAGGATAAGCACACACGTCTTATCCATCCAGTTAAAGGATGTTCTTTTGTACGTGTTTCACAACTAACATGCAGAAGTGGATGGCAGACTTTAGTACACGTGCTTGCAGTCATATGTCTATAAATTGTATCATTATTGCAATATTCAGCAATAGTATTGCATGTTTTCTGAATCATACAGCCGTAAATGGAAGAACGTTTAAAAAAGATGGCCATGTGAGTGTTTTTCTTTTTGTTTATCTTCCTACATTTCCTTCTTTTTGCCGATGGTTTGGTTAACAGGGTTGGCTATGGCACCATGTGGCTGAAGAACCAGTTGCATTGAGAGCATCAGCACAAACGCACCACATCTGCAGCAGTTAATATTTATGTGGAAATTGGCTGAGCATGAAAACTTCTTAAAGCATTGTGAAAGCCATGAGTATGCTGCTATAAAGTGCATCCATTTGAACAAATTATTGCGTCTCTGTTTTGGGTGTGGGCCAAACATGAGGCCATGTTGTTGGAGATGTCTGTGCAGCTGGAGAACAGCAAAAAAACAAAAAAACTGTTGATGCTGGAAGATGAGTGGAGGTTTGAGTGTGAGGCTGAATTAACACTAGAACACGTTCTCGTTTTAAAGCTTTAGTGTCAGTGAAAAGGTTGCAGTGTAGCAATGAGTCACACTAGTAAATACACATCCTATTGCTATTCCTAATATGTACCCAGATGGTAAGAATGAAAATGGTGGACAAGAAGAACAGAGAGCGTGGTGGAGAAGACTTAAGTGAATATATGGTTTTATTACTCCATAGTAAAATTATTTCATTTGAATGCGATTCATCTCCTGCTCACTCTGGCTGATGGATCGCTGCACTCCAGCTTACAATGGCACATCTGTCAGCAGACTCGGCCAAATTACATGTGCCAAGGTGATGTAATGGCACTGTGCCTTCACAGGAGCAGAAACATCCTCCACAAATGATGACTCATTTAGATCAGAAGGCTTTCTCAGGAGTTCAGTCTGAGTGCAGCATCGGGATGCATTTGGTCGTGTATGTTGGATGGAGTTGGATTTCAGTGTCTTTTCTTCACTCTGAGGAGTTTAGGTGTGAGCATTTGCATGCAGTGCAATGAATGACAAGGCAGCAGGCTTTGATGGAGGCAATGACCACGTTTTATATGAGCGTTTTAATTCCGAATGATGGTTAAATATGCATTAAACTGATGAAAAACTGATGACGATTCAAAATTAAACTTAATGTCGAAGTAAGTGGCATTTATTCCCAGTTTAAACTGATTAATGTAAATGTTTATTCCGCTTTAAGTTAATCCCGTGCTCATTAACTTATCTTAATGGCGCTCATTCTGTGTGGTCTTCTGTCTTTCTTCTCCTCCTCAGCTGCTAGAAAACAGTGAAGCAGTGTGCTCGTGATGGACTGGTACTTCAAAATTATAACAAAATAAAAGCTAAAATTGTACTTTTTAAAGTGGTTTTTCATGTTACGGATGAAAAAACAAGAAGATGGAAGTGGACTTGGTTTATTTCCAGTATACATAAGGGTATCACGTCTGCCGTCTGTCTAATCAGAACCCTTCTCAACTGAGCGACCTAAACCGGGATTAAGAGTCAAATAAACATGTTTTCCATGTAAACCTCAGTTTGGATTGACTGTAAACCCAAAGAATGCTGTATTTCTAAATTATTTCCCACCTAAAAACCATCATATAGCCATTGTGTTGTACAGCAAAGTGCTTCTGTGTTTAAAGAAACAAAATATCTGAGGGACTAATTTCTACTACAGACCCTTTGCGGTCTCCATCACACTCGCTATTCTGGGATCCTTATCTTCTGTTATTTTAGTCACAGTTGTGGAATACGTCACCAATCGCTGCCAAAGTATTTATAGCTTGTATTGTTCCTTGGCTGGTTTTCCCACAGGTTCATGTTGGGAATCTCTTGCGTTCCTTTTCTTGTTGAGATGAATTTGTTCACGTTGTGAAGGTAATTATCTAGTATCTAGCATTATCTAGTAAAGTATACTTTCTTTCTCTCGGCAGGCCTACGAGCTCTCCACCCTGACTGGAACTCAGGTTCTGCTACTGGTGGCCAGTGAAACGGGTCATGTCTACACTTTTGCCACTCGAAAACTCCAGCCCATGATCACCAGCGAAACGGGCAAAGCCCTGATCCAAACCTGCCTCAACTCGCCAGACTCACCGCCCCGCTCGGACCCTTCCATGGACCAGCGCATGAGTGCCACGGGCTTCGAGGAGACGGACCTGACCTACCAGGTGTCCGAGTCGGAGAGCATGGGCGAGACAAAGGTCAGGAGATGAAAATTAAACATAAAATGTTTCTTTGAAAAGATGGTGTTAATGCTGCAGCTGTAAACACTTGGATTAGTTTCTATTAATTAAATCCTTTGTGATCAGCTCGTGTGTCTCCCTTTCTGCTCTCTTATGTACACATGGATTACAGAGTGAGTTTAAAAAAAAACGGGGAGGCTGGTAGAAGGTCACTAATGAATAAAAGGGGAAATCTCTCCAGAAAAGGCTAATCTACAAGAGCCGATAAATCAAACCGGTATGCAGCTGTGGAAAAAAAAGATGATATTTAGATTATATATAGTTTGAAGCTCTCGCTACTTTCATGTTTTTGGTTTAAGCTTGTTAGTTTTTTTAAAAAATGAAACCAAAACGTCTCGGTAGATCCTCAAAGGAGTAAAGACTCAGAGAAGAGCCAGATAAGATGTGGAGAATGAGGGGAGCCGTCTTTTACCTTTCTGACCTCTTACACAGGAAAACCTGACAACGCTCTTGAAGATAAATCACTGCAGGCCTGACTTTTGTTAGGATGGGAAACATGCAGAGGACTTTTGGTGTTTACGTTGGATTATGGGATGTAGCTGTCCGATGTTCGCGGATAACACCGTTGGATTCTTACAACAGAGTCTGGGACGTCCTCAAATATTTGAATTTGTCTTTTAAAACAAATATTTGTTATTGATTAGTAATGTAGCATGTTCTTGGCAGTTTCCCAACACAACACTGACATCCTAACATTTGAAAAAGCAATAAATGAATCAGCGCACACTTCAGCGATCATGAGCTGGAAGCAGAGATTCCCCCCACTGTTTACACAGCTAAGCATGACCCCTTTGAAGGCAGACACTTGTGGGGCCAATCGGCCACATGCTGTTTTTACAGCCCCTAACTAACTAGTACCACACTCCGTTAAGGATGGGAGAGCAACCTTTGCATGTTAAACCATTCTCATGCCCACTCTGCTCATTGATAAAAATTAGATTCTGCCTCTGTTGCCATATATGGTATGGTTTCCCTGCCTGCACTCCTGGCTGAGGCCCCTCACATTCCTTATATGCTGCAGCTGTCTTCGGAGTCCTGTGATTTCACCCCCCCACACACACCCTCACCCCACCCCCAACCTCTCATTTAGTGATATGGAGGGGAGGCATGGATGCAGATATGTGCGGGTGGAAACATTGCAGCTACACTTTTTAGCCCTGTTTCACGTCGTGTTTATTTAGGCGGCTGACGATGATGCAGATACGAGCGCAAAAGAAGCTCAAAGTCCTGCAAAATGTGTGCGTGTGCCTGATCCATGTCAGGATCGGTGCTGTTACGCGTACGCCATGGCAGGTGGATGTTGTTTTGAGGGATCGCGTCTGTGCAGCGAGTCCATCGCGGGGTTTCTTCTTCGACGTCTGCAGCGTCTGGACACTGTCCAACATGAGAGTAGTATGTCATGCATACAGTCTGAACTAGTCTAAACAATTCAGGGTTTGGAGTGACTTGTGGGGGAAGTGGAGAACCTTTTTAGAGTTAAAAAGTAGTGGCTCTAATAAGTGAAGTAGACATGAAGTCGTGCATAAAATCAAAGATTATATTTAAGACTGGAGACGAGGAGAAAAGGGCAACTGAACTTGAATCAATTAATGAGCTTTGGAGCTTTTTACTAGGTGAAATGTGTCGCCCTTTAGCTCAGCTGAGCTACATGTTCATCCCAATCCCAGATTAGCAAGCTAAAAGGTATATATTCCCACCCATACCTCTTTAAAATGCCACATGCTTGACAGGTTTAAGCAGTTTGCAGGAAAATGCATCTTCCAAGACATTCAACTGACAAACATGTCCTACATACCTTAACATAAAACATTTAGCTGAATATAAAACTTTCCACAAAATGCTCAACAGTAGCACTCGTTCTGTTGGGACGAATATTTCTTATGTCTGTCCGGACAAATGTTAACTGAGCTGTTGTTAACCTCTCCTTGTTGTATTACGGTGAAACATGGCAGCTGCTTTCTTCTAAACTCTTCATCAAAATGAGCTGGCAGGGACTTCTCAGTAGAAGCATCGTGTCTGCATGTAGCGCGAGTCAACGCAGCGCTGAATGGGGTTGTTAGAGCTTTGAGAGTGCTTTGTGTTTAAGCAGAAGAGTTATAAGATGATTGCGTGTTGAGATGAAAGTGTGTGTGATTCACTCTGTGGAACATTCTAGTTGTTTTTTCATTACTGCTCTGTCAGCACACACAAAATCAAAAACTAAGGGCAGCAATTTAAGATTGTTCTCCAAAGTGCTGTTTGAAAGGAATTCTGGGAAATGTAATGAGGTAGGATGGTGGATATGTAGGAATAAGGTGTCGGAGAAGGGCGTGTTTGGTATTATGCCTTCTTTGCATCCTCCACAACACTTTTTCGAGATTGTTTATGGCTGATCTGTATTCTAGACATGCCCACAGTCCAGATGTTTTTATGCTTTTTGGGTTATTTCTGGACAGGAATAGCAAATCCCTCAACTCATGCTTGCTTGAAGGATCTGTCTTAATTCTTCTGGTTTTCCCCTCTTCCCTCTCTCCCTTCCTCAGTGTCTGTCCTTCCCTCCCTTACTTCATCTCCCTCCCTCCATCCTCCCCTTCTGCTCTGCCTGTCAGTGTCATTGCTGTTAAAATCATGCTGAAGTTCATAAGTTGCTCTGCTCGTTAGTGCAGATCACATTAAAGTAACCAGGAAACTTCCAGACTGAGGCCCAAACCGCTGCCCTGTTTTCCCTTCGACACTCGGGACACCTAATCACACTTTTTGACACCTTCATTATCCAATATATTACATATTTCTAAATGTGTGTGAAGCATTTTGGCTGTGTTGAGGAGAGGAAAGCAGTGTTATGTCACCCCCCTCCACCCCAAACCCCCCCTTTTCCTCCCCCTCATTTTAAAGCAAGCAACTGGACTGGTCAGCCGCCATTGGCTGCACCTCCTCCACTTGGGCTGCCTTGCCTTTTTTAGCAGTCCCAAATGGAGCTGCAAATTCCATGTTGCTGGCAGAGTGACAGACTGGGAGATGGGAGCCAGCAAATGGGAGATTAGACGAGGGCCTGCCACCAGTTAACTGCACAATGGGTTCTCTAACCAACACTGGACTGACCTGCCAGTTGTCACCTTTAATTTAGGATTATAATCCCCATGAAAAGGGAACCATTTGTGTCTTCTTTTTAATTACTTTCTCATCTCCTTCGTCTTTAAGCCAAGGTCCTTGTCTGTTGTTTGAGGGCGTTTTTTTAAACCATATTTAGAACGTTTAAGTAATACTAGTACAGACAGCAGCATATCGTCTCATGTAGTTCGTTTTGATGCAAACTGAATTCATGAATTACAGTAATGTCCTCGATTACATGGCTAGTCAGGGAGGGTGCTCTCGATGGCTTTCATTGTTCATTCTAGTCAACTCCGCCCTCAACTCACAGGTGTGACATCAGTTTCTGTGTTCTGGTATCCCATAAAATGAAGCAGAGTTCTGTCACCTGTCAGGCTGGGGTTAGGTGACACGGAGTTAAACAGAAATAAGTAAAACCATTATTTTTATAAATGTGTTTTCTTTTGAGATTGATGCAAGTCTGTAACTTTACACTTCAAACAAGAAGTAAATTATATTTCAAATTCAATTTTAAAGTTGCGACAAATGTGGTTAAACACAGAGCTTCCTTTTGCTAAAGGATGTCATCCAGATAGGAACATATGTTGCTGCAAAATCGGTAGATAACCTTTAGTGTTAGTAAAGAATTTCCAGATGCACAAGTTACCACTTCCAAAGGGCATTATGATACGTTACGTAGATGTTTTCTTTCATGATGAGCCGTTGTCTTTATTTAAGCTCTGTTTTGCCTTTTATCCCCCTTTTAGTTTTGTGTTCAGCCCACTTACAGAATAATTAGTGTTCTATATGTACTAATTCTATCCTCCACATGTTCTATGTTGTGTATTTTATTAGACACCATCCTTTAAAACTTTCATATAATGCAGCCAGTAGTTTTCTACCTAAAAGTACACAGATGATGTTCCAGTTGGACGGTAGGTGGTTGGTTGTTGATACACGTATCGCTTCATCATACATACATCACATGTATCGCTAAAAGTGAATGGAGACCAGTGTAAAGTGGTTGATATAACAGAGTCTAATGTCTGCTTCATTCAGAATGATGATGATCTGCTTTTTCTTTAAAGTGTGGTTCAGAACTTATGTTTGCTCTGCACTTGTTACTGGAAGCCAGTACTGGCCAATTGAACAGGAGATGCATGATGATGGTCAAACAAAGCAGTAGGTCAGAGGAAGTTCTCTATGTAGGTCACACTGATAGCTGCCATTAGACAAGACACTCAAATTACCACCCAGGCTACGAGCAGCGCGATCCAGCAAGCTCTCCTTCTGAAGCCAAACTCTTGGTCCTTGCTGTACCTCAGCACCAACACAACCGCAAAGCGAGCGCAGATGTTAGCTTCTCCACCAAGCGGAGTAATGTTAAAACATGGAACACAGTGACCTTGCTCCATTAGCGAGCTATTTTTCTTTAAGTAATAATACCAGACTGAGCGTCTCGGTCTGTTACAGGGGCACAATTATTTTGTTCAGCCTCAAAAGGGAGAACTGAAGTGTCAGATGGTGTCTTTACATGTGGCCCCCAGCTGCCTGAACTGACCTGTGAAGGGTTAAACCCCCCCCCCCCCCATCTGAAATGCTCAGGTTTCCAGCCAGCTGTCTGTGCCCTCAGCTGTTTGTACTCTCACCCATATCCTGTCCCTTGTGGTGAACCACACACAGGTCTGACTCTGTGGATAAGAAGTGACACTTTAAGCTTCCACTGTCAGCTTTCCTAATTTAAATCTCCCGTTACCTTATGCTCTCCTTTGGGACTGATCCCCTCATCTTTTGTCCTCTTAAAGATTTGTCTGCATGTTCTGAAGACATAGTGGGATACCTGTAACTCCACCATTTATCTTTTTCAGTTTTAGTGAACATGAATCGGGGAATTCACCAGGGAGGTTGAAGATGTGGTCACAGCTGTGTTTTGTCTTTTATGGCAGATGGATCAGCAGTAAGGGGCTAATAGATCATTGTGTAAACTTATTCAGCTTTCCTGTTTAGTTGAGAGGGCAGAACAACTGCGAGTACTCTGTTCAGCCCCTCCCCTTTGACGTTCTAGCTGCTGTTTAACTAAAGAGGTAAAGGACCTTGGACTTGCAGAGTCCCTCAGCAGAACCTGGAACTCAGCTGCTGAGCTGCAGACCAGCTCTCCCTCTACAACCATTTGCACAATCCAATACCCACTTATGCATCCAAACACCCCGATGAAGCTGTGGGTGCACATGATTCATTAATGACTCCAAGTTTAAATTAAACCTCTATATCACACCATGAATATTCAGATTTAATTGGACTGTAGTGTATCTTTGGCTTCTGAGCCAATAATTACAGTAGCTCCATTTCCATGTTTGCGTGGAAGTCTCTCTGTGGTTGGACCGCCTGATCAGTCAAGTCCATGCTGGATCCTCGTCCTCTCACCCATATAATAATCAGTCACATATAAAAACCAACAGCGCTTTGCCAAGACTAGTTATGCTCACATGCTCTGTTACCAATTTTTACAAATTTAATTATTTTTGGGGGATAGATAACTTCCATAACTTCCTCACTCAGAATCAACCTGTCTAATTTAACAAAGTGGTGTCTCCAGACAGCAAGCCTGTGTTTTTCTCTCACCTCTTCTGTTATACTGCTGCAGTCTTTTTGCATTGTAGATGTCCTTAACCTATCTCTGTAGCTCATACTGTCACTAATAGCATGTCCACCAGAGGACCTGTAGTTCATCTGGAGCTATAGAGCTAAAAAAGTGTTTAAAACATCAAATATTTCCAAGCTTATCACCTGAAAGTTGTCCTTAAATGATAAAGTGTAAGCAACACTGGGAAACTGGAGCATATTCCACAGTTTCTATTGCAATTTCACTCATGATCCTCAAATATTTGTCTTCAGCTAAAGTTCGGTATTCTTCTTGGCCAACTCCAAATAAACTTGACTTTGTCTGCTTCTTTAGATTCAGTTTATGAACCTATATGTTACAATGTTCCTTTACAATGATCCCATTTTACCTTCATAGTTTAAGTCTTTGTGGCAAAGATTCAACAAGGTGTTGCTATTCTACCAAAACTTTTCTCTATATTGACATGATGGTATCCAAGTTGCTGCAGATCTGCCAGCTGCACCTTCATTATGAGATCTAGTGACTGTGGAGGCAACTTATGTTCACTGTTGTGTTCAAGAAACTAGTTGAAGATGATCTGAGCTTTGTGGCATGGTGCATTATCCTGCTGGAAGTAGCCATCAGAAGATGCTACGCTGCAGTTATAAAGACAGACATGCTCTGACTGTACTCAGGTTGTGGGGATTAAACCATGTTCACTTGGTACTAAGACACCAAAGTACAAGAAGAAAATATTCCTGGCACCTATAAACTACATCTAGCCTGGATTGTTGAAGCAGGATGGATACATGCTTTCACGTTTTTAGTAAATACATGACCCTACCATCTAGGCCTGTCACGGTAACAAATTTTGATATGCGATTAGTTGTGTTCGAAATTATTGCGATAAACGATAATATTGCACTAAGTGATTGATGTTGACATTTTTACACAGTTTACAACTGATTAATAATGATGCCATAATAAGGCTAAGTATTCATTTCTAAAGAATATTTAGCTTGATGTGCAGACTAGATTATTGTCTTCCACAGTTTCAACAGTGTGGTTGTCTGGAACATATCCAGTCAGCAGTTACATAGCGTCTGCTCATATAAGGGGTCATGTTTTACTTGACCACATATCTAAGGTGGGTAAAATTTAATGAATGTCTGATCTCCTTTTAGTATGTCATCTTGTAGGCAACGTTAAGACGAAGGCAAAATTATTGCGGCCAACAAAGTTGTTGCGCTCACTTTTTCTTATCGTGCGATTAATTGACTTCTTGCGACAGGCCTACTACCATCTAAATATCGCAGTGGATAATAAAGACTCATCAGACCAGGCAACATGTTTCCAATCTTCTATTTTTGTTTCGGTGAGTCTGTGTGAATTGTAGCTTCAGTTTCCTGTTTTCAGCTGACGAGTGGTAGCAGATATGGTCTTCTGCTGCTGTAGTGCATCTGCTTCAAGGTTTAGCATGTTGTGTGTTCAGAGGTGCGATTGTGCATAATTTGGTTGTAATCAGGGGTTACGTATCTGTTTTCTATCATCTCCAACCAGCCTGCCCATTGTTCTATATCCTCTGACATCAACAAGCACTTTCATCCAGACAACTGCTGCTCACTTACTGAATATTTTTTTTTATATACTTCACATAGTTTTTGTGAAGTATAAAGTATAAAGATGGTTGTGTGTGTGTGTGTGTGTGTGTGTGTGTGTGTGTGTGTGTGTGTGTGTGTGTGTGTGTGTGTGTGTGTGTGT
>JBAMHX010000018.1:7372500-7386712 GCA_037177515.1 Pseudomugil tenellus | reverse complement strand
CCCCCCCCCCCCCCCCCCCCCCCCCCCCCCCCCCCCCCCCCCCCCCCCCCCCCCCCCCCCCCCCCCCACACACACAACATGCTAAATGAAGTCCAATAAATGTGTAAAACAGTGATGAAGACAGCTGTTGAGGAATAAATGAACCAACGCCTCTGCAGACGCAGCAGTAACGGCTTGTGATTATTTCTGAAGCATGCACCTTACCTCAATGTTTCAAAGACACATTACACAGTCGCACCAACTGGCCAAGAAATAGTCAAATGCAGCAACTGGTCTAAGATTACATTAAATGAGATCAGTTGGCATCAGATTTGACTATACCAAGTCCTGTGCATCTTCACAAAACCAAACAAATACCTGCGTAACATAAAAAGCATAAAATTATTAACCAGTGACGCACAAACGATACATATTGACCTCCACAGTGTTTGATAAGGCATCTTTCTTCCCAGCAGTTTCTGAAAACCAAAGTGCTGACAGCTAAGAAATCATCACTGGCTGGATTGCCTAATTTTCAATGAAAAATAATGTATAGGCATGCATCTACATCAGGTAGTATCTCTGCAGCTACTGTACAGAACAAGTCGATAAAAAATGTGCATGTTTGACAGTTTAAAAAAATGTTCCCCCAGTAAAATAGAAACATTACTCCTGGGATATCCAAGATTATTTTATGTTTTGGTTCATAAATGAAACATTTTGGAGAGAAAGAAAGTAAAGACAAAAATAATCAAGACGATGTGCAAATCTGATTTCATGCAAGCAATTGCATAATATAGATTAGGTAATAGCGGATAATTAAAAAAAAAAAGGCTAAAAGATCAGACATGTGGCTTCGATGAATCACTGCCCAATTCCCACAGAAACAAAACACCAAACACACAAATTCAAAGCCAGTTACACATACCATTAGAACTGTGGCATTCACACCGGGAACATCACATAAAAACCTGCGTTATATTAACTAGCATCACTGATGAGCTTTCAAACTCAAGACTCCCTGCAGAGATATGGAGGCTCGTCCTAAAAAAGCACTGAACCTTTCCTCGTCATTCAAGATGAAAAAGTAATACTGCAAGCAAGTACAACACATCACAGGGAGCGATGGTGACCAATGAAGGGGCTCTGGACATACTGTAACCCAGAGGTTTCCAAACTGGGAATCTGGGTTTGAGATGATCAAATATTTTGACAAAATTTCTTTTTCAAACTTCTTTCAAACAATTTAGCATCACGTCAAAGTCACAAGCGAACACGGGATGGAAACCAGCTACAGTATGTCCTCGTAAGACACTGTGTATTAAAATCACATTCCCTTAAATGGAGTAAATTACTGATACAAGTGTGTGTGTGTGTGTGTTTATGTGGAGGAAAAAGCAACAAGAGCTCTGCAGAGCAAACACTGAATTCAATGTCTCTTTCCACGAACGTCTTACTTGATCATGAATGAACCGAAACAAGCGCAACGAGACACGTTTACGTGCAAATCAGCATCATTTGCAAATTCACCATTTCAGAATAAAATGTGATGGATGGTGAAATCTTTGGGTGACTAAACAGAAATCTTAAACACAAAACAACTAAAGATGAGAAAAATAAATGAATAGCATCTGTTAAATCAGTCATTGACTGATCGGTTCCTTTTATCTTCAATCAATGCTTTAAAAGGCAACCTGCAAATGAACAAATAAATAAGTAGACTTGGCTTTAAAATGAGTGCAGTATGTAACTACATGTGGGGGGGGGGGTTTCTCTACTGCATTTGCCTTCAAACAGACAACATGAGGGATTCAGATAAAATGTTTCGAAAGGAAACAATTAGCTGTAACTGAAAGGTGTGATCCCACACTAAGGCAATGACATTTACAAACAGATGCTTAAGGGACAGAAAATAAATACACAAACATGGTTTTTCCTCCGTGATACCATAATCACAGGATTTTCATCTTTTGGCTGGTGAGAGAAGAAAATGGGAAAAGGATGGGCAGTGAGAGACATTACAGTGGCTGAAAGGAGTCTCATAAGCATCTCTCTGCACCTTGACCTCAATCCTGTCCGCTCGCTCCTCTGCTGGCTGGACTGGTCGGCGCTCTGACCAAAAACCTTCCAAGATGGAGCCCAAGAGGTCAGAGGACGCAGCAATGATGAAGTTCGTCCTTGTAGGGTTTAACAGTCTTGCTGGGGTGGGGGGAACCGGTTAAGTGGTAATGTTTTGCTGACCCTGTGCCACCGGTGCTGCATCCACCCCCCCCCCCCTCTAAGACAGTTCTTCCTGACCTGTCTGGCTGAGGCAGTACAGCGGGGGGGGATTACGGCGAAGACGAAGCGGCCGCGTGATATTTGACGAAGGCGACGGCTGCCAGCTCTTTGCAGAACTCCTCCAGTACGATGACCCCCTCCAGCAGAGTCATGTGGTCAATACTACGACGGAGTAAAAAAAAGGTGAGTGTATTCCAAAAGACAAGTCGGAGGACAACAACCAGGAGACGCATAGAAACACATACGTGATGCCTTCTGGCTCCAGGCCCAACAATCTCTTCCTGACAAGCAGCAGTTTGGGTGTGAAGTCTGGGATGCGGTGAATCCTCAGCATGAGATCTCCAACCACCTGCACACACACACACACACACACACACACACACAGAAAACAGTTACTACCAGTTAAAGCTCCCCTCGCCAGTACCTCAGAGACACAAGGCTCACCCTGACGATGACGGAGAACAGAGACCTGCAGCCAGGGGCCAGGTTGATGTAAGGGTCCAGCAAATATTCATGCAGGTGGGGGTGTGGTAACAAAGACAGCTTGGACAGCACAGCGGTCACCTGCAGGTTGACGTCATAGGGCTGGAAATTGGAGGGATAAAAGAAATGTGCTGAGTTAGTCCTGAAACGAAATATTTTCCACTTCTATGCAATTTATCAGCTCAGTGTTTCGGCTCTAATAACCGTTTCATGCTAAACAAATGAGGAAGTGTTGGATTCGGAATTAGAAATGCTTCATTACTCCCCAGGGGAAAAGCTTTAACTGTCTCTTTTTACTTTCACTCCACTTGGCCTGCTTTCTTCAAAGCCATGTTTGTCACAAGCAAGCAGAGTTGGCAGTGGGCGAGATTTTCGCGATAACGATAATCTCACGATATTCTTTTAAATGTTTGTTCTTTTCCTTTTCTGAGCCATTTATTTGCTCCTTTTTATTTCTTAACTTTCTAAATTAATAATGCTGTCAAACTCAGCTCGTTTACAGAAACATCTATATATAGACAAAACATTTCAGAACAACAGTTCTTTATTTTGAAGTGTTTCTGCAAAACATTGCCTGAAACCGTTTCATCCTGCATCATATAAACAGTAACTACGGTTGTAACGATTCATCAAGAACGCGCACCATCACAGACAGGACGGACTCAGGTGGTTTCAGAGGAGTGAGACACGTTTTGCGAGTTTATTCATATAAGTTTGCAGTTTGGCAAAATATTTGCGACTCGGCACGCTGTATCGCCATTATTAATGAAATTAGTGATACCAACGAAACCAACTGTCTTTGTGATATGGTTTGCTGAGTGTGATGTGCAGAAGTACCTGTTTTTACTTTGGCCATAGTTATGCTTGTAGACTCGTGAAGTTGCTGGAAGAAATTTGTCGTTAAACTGCGCTTAATGGCGACAGACTTCCGGCAAATCTTACATAACACGTTAGTTTCATAAACGTCATTCTTTTCAAAACGGAACCATTTCCTAGTGAGTGATGTGGACCCACGTCTTCTATCTATCGAAACTAAATCTTTCTTAATATTTCCTCCATGCGAGACTGTTGTGGTTTTGAAGCCGGTGAGTCACGTGTCTGAATCCTGTCCGCTAATTGGCTTAGTCTCTTGCTGCACGGTCACATGATTGAATCCCGTCCCCTGATTGGTCTCTAAAGGCTTGCATTCAGCAAATTACTTTCCTGTGCTCCTCATTTGTAACCGTGTATGAGCTATTTGTTGTCCTTATATAAAATTACACATCTTCAAAACAATATTTACGATACTATCGTAGGTGATATATATCGCCCACCTCTAGTGGGCAGCATTTGACATATCTGCTTAGAAACTAAGTTCAGCTAAAGCAAAGAAAAATAAATCTGCTTCTTCAAACTACATGAACAATCTGGAGTAATCTATCAAACCTTTCCCATGAAACTTTTCCATCAATCTTCTTCTGAAGTTAACTTGAAAGTAGTTTAATGTAAACTTTATCGTCTTTAACAGGAAGCTACTCTTTATACCGACTTGATCTGATTTTAAGTTGCCTTTCGAAGTATTTCCACAGTGTCTCATTATTTGAAATGTAAAATGAGAAGCGGACGTCTTCAAATCAATCATTGCACGGCTGATTATTCACCTGATCAAGAACACGACCCATCCTGTCGAAGAGAACCTTGAGGAAGTGGCCCTCGAAGAACGGCATGTCCAAGTTACACTTCTCAAAAGGTTTCGGGCTTCCTCTCCAGTCCCACTGCTGGCAGACTCCACAGTAGTCCCTGAACTGAGAGCAGTGAAGGTAAATAAACAACAGCTCTGCCACAAGCCTCCCACTGAAACGAAAAGCTTACCTGTCTGTGTGCATCTCTGAGGTAGGTGTCATAGCCCGTGCCTTCAACGTGATACGATGACTTGGCCTCATCCGGCACCAGACACAGGAAACTACAAACAGACTCAGACTTAAGCCGCGAAATCAGGCTGAATGACTAAAAAAATGTAACTTATGGTGATTTTGTCACTTTGGTTGCCTCAAAAACACATTTTTTTCAAACATCGGGTCCATGTTGAAGATTCAGCTGAATCTACAGCCATTTCAGTTTAAATTGGATCCAGTATTTTCAGTAGGTTTTGTTAACATCAACATATCAGTGAAGCAATTTAATTTACATTTCAGACGTTGGATGTGTTACCTGTGTGTTGTTTGTGTCTTTGCATTTCAATTTGCAATTCATTTTATGATACTGGTTGTTAAACTGGGGGGTTGGGACCCCCTTGGGGTCGCAAGATAATTTCAGGTGGACATCATATAATTGTAGGTTATATTTTTTAAAACTAAATGTGGGATTTTTTTACCATGGCTGAAACTGATAAATCTGGGAAATTAGTGCCTTTATTTATGTATTTAACTAATTAAATACAGGTGTGAAAACCTGGATCAGCTGCTGTGCAACATGAAAACTGACCGCGCTCATTGTCCTTTGGAGGACGAAGTCTTTTTCATTTCAATTTAATGTAAATTAATCACTTGTGTTGTTGATCGAAACAGATTTCTCACCTGTTAACGATCTTGTGAACCTCTGTCTTCCCGTCTGACTTGCCGTGATCGGGACTCTGTGTTGGAGAAGCGCTGAGCCAATCAGAGCTGGACAGCCTGCCGTCGGGTGAAAGGTCGTCACCGAACAGGGGATCTTCCTCTAGATCTCTGCAGGAGAAATACAGATTTCATTTATTTGAAAGTGCAATAGATCAAATCATTCTCTCCAGCTGTTTTAAGATTGCCTTTATTATGACTCAACGCTCCCCTGTGGTTCCAACATTAGACAAGTTAGAGCCAAACAACGTGAGCTTTCAGCATTTTATTGTTCTTTGTGTTGTAAATTTTTATTTTTTTGTGTGCAGACAACTCCTGCCAGTGAATTTTAATTGAATATTTTAGTAAAAATGTTTTATTCCTACAGTCATTATAGTGGCAACTAAATTAATTTGTTTGAGAAAGAAGCAATTATTTAAAGAAAAAAAAATCTCTCAAGGATTTAACTGCAATTTCCATTAAAATCACAATAAGCAAATCAAAAAAGGAAACATGCAAAATAATGCTCATTAGGTTTCACTCTCACAACTTTGAAGTAAACTAATAAAAAGCTGAGCTGCATCATCACAGCTCAGGAGAATCTGGAAGATTAAAGCATGAAACTGCAAACTGAGCTGAAGTGGCAGCGTGTCTAAACAACACAGCTAGTTGATGCATTCTTTTTATTTACAGTCGTTTTCTCCTCCAATGCACACAAAAAAAACCAGCCATTAAGAAATCCAGCAGTTCAGGTCACAGGCAGGTCCTTACACGGCATCATGTGGCTGGCCGTTCTCCAGAGGCTCCCGCTCCTCCTGCGGTTTGTTCTCCATGTAGTTCCTCTCCTCCAGGTTGCGCAGTACCAGGCTGTGGAGGATGTGCTGGTTGGGCTTTTGGATGATCTGCTCAAACAACCGAAGTGTCATGATGCTGATCTGTAGACAAAAGGAGAAGAAATAAAGCTCAGCTTCAACTGCAGGCCCAGAAAAAACAAGGCAAGCATTTGCTCGCAGATGGAAAAGTAGGCGGCGGCTCGAACATCAAAGAGATGATTCATTTGTCTTTTGTGTGATGTTGTTGCGATGAAAGCGAGCCTCCGCTGTGTACTAATTAGATTCTCTTGCTTTTTGTTAATAGTATGATTCACTGGAACTTCAAAACCTTCAAAGACAGACGGCCATTATCATAAACAATAAAAAGTGCACATTTATGCGATGGAGCATAATTTAAAAAAAAAGAAGAAAAGCCTGAATGTGTCTGTCTGGGAGGTGCACGCATTTGCAGAACAGATGCAATCCTGCATGATAACAACCTCATCTGACAGGTGGTCGCAGTGCTCTACGAGTCTGTGTCTGAGCGGATTCTGAGCCATCGTGGCGGAAGTTTCTGGTTCCTTCTCTTCTCCCAGCAGAAAGTAAACCATCTCCTGCAGCAGAGCCTCCGATGAAACCTGCCTGATGATCCTGTTCAACAAGGCTGTAGAGGTCAAGATCCCCACCTCCGACCTGCATGAACACACACAGCTTTACTGAGCAGCTATGACTTATGTGCCAACACACTACAAGCCTGTATAAGATGATGGATTGATGGATTAATTGATTGATTGAAGGCGGGACTTACGTCTGCATGAGCTGTGGCTCCATCACAGACACAAAGAATCTTTCTCTCACGGCTTTTGCCATCACTGCTGCTGCTGACTGGAAGACAGCGAGGATAAAAGAAAACACGCCAGTTCAGTCTTTCAAACACAAGAAAAACAAAACTTCTTTGGAGAGAATTTCTTTTATTCAGGCTTCAATGTGACACATGAAATGAGGGTGAGTCAGAGCTAGTTGGGAACCTTGTGAGCCTCCTTGATGAGCTGGTCACAGTAATCGAGCCATGACAGGAAGGAGATGAGAGCCCTCTTCCCTGTGAAGACAGCTGCATCCTCCTTCAGGTTATATACATCTAGACTGGAACAGGGAGAGTACATTTCATCAAAATGTGACTAATAACATGCATTTACAGGCTACTTGCTGGGTTTAATTCCAATGACAAGACAAGTAATACTACGAGTTGCTTCAAATGCATTTTAGGAAGTAAAAAAAAAATGGGAGAAATTTACCCCCAGTTGACAGATTCTACTGCTTCAATGTCCAAAGGGTCCATAGACAGCGGAAGGGCTTTATAAAAGGAGACCAGCCTGTCGGTCAGAAGCTCACAGAGCTCAGTGTTCTCCGTTAAACACTTGGCAGCAGCAGGCTCTGGTAAGCTGACCAGCAGCATCAGGCCCTCGCATGCCTTCACCACTATACGGCCATCCTGAACAGAGGAAACGTTTGTGCAGCTCGCGGTTAACAACAGTCAGCTTTAAGCTCGGGTTCACACATAATTCAGCACGTTATTACATTTAGAAAAAAACTTACAGGACTCTTTGTGAGGTTGAGCAGAGAGGTGACCAGGTTGTAATTGCTAGTGTTATTGTTACTGGTTGAACTGGAGGTGGAGGCAGCAGCTGCTGCAGCCTGTGGCTCCTCTTGCTGGTCTGCCTTCTCCTCTGCCAGAGACTGACCGGTGTCTGGAGCCAAAACACTCTCCTTCACCCCTTCTGTCACCACAGAACTCTTAATCTCTGCTCTCTTTGACTTGTTCTAAAAAAAGGAAGAAAAAAAAGCGAATCCACAAAAGTCTGGATTGTATGTTTCAAATATTCTAAGATAAAAAAGAAGCTACTCACCTCAAGGAAGAAGTTGACAAGGTATGGGTCCTGCTTTAGTTTGGCACAGACTATGCAAAGAAACTGGATCTCCTCGTTTTCTGTAGGCGCAGCCAGCACTTCCCCACACAGACGGATCAATTTCTGAGAGGTACGTCACAGTCAAGGGAGTGAAAAGTTACAAATCGGTAAATAGCCTGTCAGCTAGCAGACGGCTAACGCGGCTAAGAGCCATCAGTAATATGCTGAGATCCACACTGCAGCTCCTCTCACCTGTACAGGTCTGTGGACGTTGATGTGAGGCAGAAGTGGCTGTCGAATGTGCGCTAGCAGCTTTGTATAGAAGGTGAGGACTTGCTGCTTCATCCCCGGCGGACACTAAAAATCACACAAATAGTGTATTCATTTTAATTACTGTTTTTAAGGGAGGATCTGTGGTGCATGTTGATTCAAAAACAGGACTGCCTTACGTCTGCTTTTCCTAAAGTGTAAAGAGTCTCCAGGATCTTGTGATGTAGGAGGTACTCCATGCAGGGTCCAGTCTCCCCAGACTCTCTCTCTGCTTCCTCCTGTGTCAGAATGTCCAGCATCTGTTCCAGGTGGGATGGGATGTTGGTGTCTGTGACTGGGGCTTTGTCATCTAACAGGAGTGCACAAAAACATGGACTGTAGGTGGATAACACACAAGCACATGGGAAAACTTTATGCAGTTAGAGACACAGAGGTCACAAACGTTTTGGATCAAACGCTGATGTAATTATTGACATTTTATTGCATAGGAGCAAAGAGGCAGCAAAGAGGCAGAAGCGAATAATCTCCCTTTTCTTGCAAAGTACATAGAGATGGGTTAGAAGCAGATAAAAACAGACTCTTAAAGCAAAATGTTCACATCTTAAACAAAATGAGTTTTCCCACCAAGCACAGTTTGGGTTGAAAATTAGGCAAACACTGAGCCTACAAGTTCCTGGTTTCACAGATCACCACAGAGAAGCATAAGCTGCCCCTGTCAAAATGAAGGACAGCCTGCGTCACATAAAGCTGCTGAACTCAGCCAGCACAGCATTCTCTGAATATTTAGCAGAAATGAGTCTCCAAGTCTCGGATTCATTCCCCCCGTGCTGCAGATACACAACTTTACTGCATGAGTAAGTGGTCATAAGTTCACTGGCAGAAAACATCAAACTCACATAAATAATTTTAGTTCAGAGAAATAGAAACAGAGAAAAGCTCAATACGCCACATCTTAGAAATGCATAGCACATCCCCACTGAGTTCCTGGATCCAGATCAACATCACAGATTAATTGCTTCTACATTGGCTCACCTCTGATCAAGGTTTGACAAAAATCTATTCACGACTTTCTCTCTAACTCTCCTAACAGACAGCAAATCAATCCAGCAGCATTTCAACGGTGGCAACTACTTGTGAAAAGAAGTGAAAAAGAAAGCTGTAGATTTTATGGTCCATCCATCCATTTTCTTAACCGCTTCATCGAGTTCAGGGTTGCGGGTAGCTAGAGTCAATCCCAGCAATCATCGGGTGAGACGAACAAGCAGACAAACAACTAGACACACTCCTAAAGACCCTTTAGAATGACCAATCCACCTAACATGCATGTTTTTGGATGGTAGCATGCAAACTACACAAAGAAACACCATCGTCCAAGATTTTATGGTATGGCAGCAAATATAAATCTACTGTCTTATGTTTATAGGACATCATCCGCATTTTAGAAGATAATCTACACAATGAGTCACTCTAATAGAAACCAAGGGGACAGTTATGACCTTATTTCAGACTTTTCTTACCAGATGTCTCGATGTAATAGTGTGTAATGGCCTTCCAGTGATAGACAAAGTCCTCCTGCAAAGGCAGCGATGGGGCAAGCTGAAACACAACATTTGTGAAGTTTAGCATATGTGACACGTACAGTGGATTTCTAACATGACTTATTCAAAAGCTCAAATGTCATGCTATGAAATACATTTTGTAGACTGGCGAGTAGTAAGCAAAGTCAAAGAGATGTTTACATCTGTGATGGATGACTGTACCCTAATAAACTACTTCATAACATACAGTGGTTGCTATTAAATGTTTTCTTCAGGGCATATCTGTAATTAAATTAACGTAAACTGCCCTGTGAGGTCATTCTAATGATAATATCCCTGGGAACGCAGCACCTGGACAGCAGGTTTCAGACAGCATACCTTTGCTTTGTAGCTAGTAAACTAGCTTGCAACCATGTAGCACTTATCATTAAGCTACAAAAACAATACTAAGCGAGGTGATCCACAAAATATCCCTTCGATTTTATTAATGACAGAATGTTTGCGCAACATTAAATAAGCTGTCCAGCTATTTCGACATCATTCCTCATCATAAGACTTATAGATAAAACCGGATAGCTAGCTAACATTTTAGCTGAACTTCTTGAGGCTATTGTCAGCTAATTTGACACCTTAAAATATATCAATATTTACAAGAAAGGAAACTTTTAGGTAGGGGTACAATAACTAAGCTGATAAATAACCCGTATAGATACTTGTTACTGTAAATAACATGATAAATCTGACAACACGAACACAACAAGCTAACACGGAATCATGCTAATTTGTTAGCATGCTATTTAGTAACCCAACGCTGACGTTTGGATAGAGTGTCTGGGACTGAAGAGCCCCGCTATTAACTAAAATAAATCAACTGATTGAAACAGTTGAAAACTCACCGCTTCCACTGCATGCTGGAGAATGGACGTAAATTTGGAGAACATTTTGTTCTTGGACTGGACTAGTTTCTCCCGAGAAGACCTAGAGAATTCCTCTATCTTCTTCTTCCTGCTGTTGCCGCCTCGCTCCAGATTGGAGGTTTCATACACTGACCCTTGTAACGAAAGAAAATATGTAAGCAATAAATCCGTTACACGTTTCTGGCCTCAGGACTTTATAGGCCTGGAACAACCACAGTAAACAAGACGTCTAGAGACTCAACGTACGCTCAGTTTGGACACGGTGGCACTTCCCTCGCCAAACGCTGCCACCAAACACCACCAGGGGGCGCAGTTACCCCAAACATGGGTTTGCACGTCCTGACAACGATCAGCGCATACAAATGAAGAGCGCGACCATCTCAAGGGGAAATATTCTCTGTATTTACTTCGGACACGTCTTGCTTCACATTTTGATAACTAAATATTGCAACAAATATAGTAAACAACAATGACCTGTAACATAAAACTATTACAAATAATGGATTTATCTGTAATCTGTTCTCGCAATTGTTTTGTTATGCTGTGTCGCTCTGAGAAGGAAAGAGGAAGAGTTTGCCTGATATATCCAGCAAAGACTAATACAGCAGAAATATTAACCACACCGATTGCTCCATCATGTCTGCAACTTTGTGATTTAGATCAACTAGCACTTCCAAACAGCGCAGTCATCCCAGACTGGCAGAAGCCTGTAACACCGGTTCAACCTTCAGCAGCTGCAGACAAAGAATGTCAACAATGATTTCACTGATATCTTAGGTAATGCTGTGCTATTATATACAAATATGACCATAAACTTGTTGGGAAATAAAAAGGATGCTTTCTGATCCAGGACACGCCCTGTCGCTGGAAAGTGCTCTCTCCATCGCGCCTTTTGGTCCAGTCTAACCAAGTAGCAGCATGTTTCCATCCGTTTAAACCCATCAAATGACAGGCAAAAAAGAAAACAAAATACATTAATATTATAATCAGACTGTCAACTAGGTATCCTGTCCTGTAAAAATCGGCAGAGAAAAAGAGGCTCTACCTACCGGGCATGTCTGCTAGAGGTGAGTATCTTATGCGGCAGAAGCCTTCACAATAACACATGGAAAATGGGGAAAAGTCTATTAAATCTAGGGTAGGAGTGGGGGCTGCTTCCCTGTGGAGAAGAGAGTCTTTTTGCGTCGTTTGATAGTTGAATTGGGCTGTGATCATAACTGATATTGTAAGTAGGTTACACCGGTATGAAGCTGGAACTACAGCTTCCTTTGCTGCAGTCAGTCTCCAACTTACTTTTCATGATGTGAACAGAAACATGGAAGCAGACTTTTATCTACTTTTTTCTTTTTTAAATTGCAGTTGTTTTTTTTTTACCATTATGGACCCATACTCTTTGATCAGTTACTTTAATTCAGATCTGGTGGGTCATTAGTTAAAAGCTTCAATCTCTTAGTGGAGGACAGTCAGATGTGATAATCACTTCATCTGCTTAAAACCGGTGAGGCTAAAATGGACTCTTTTGGTGGGAGAAAATGCAAGCTGTGATTTGATGCATCTGTCTAATTACACTTTTTTTTTTTTTTTTTTTTTAAAAAAAAAGGCTGAATTTACTTGCTGAGTGTTAATAAGATGACATACCTGCAAACCATGCAGGTGGGATTATGTGTGCTCTGTTTGTGCTGATGTGACTCTGGCAGAGGCTCCAGCTGGTCCCACTGTAGGATGCAATCAGTCTGTCTGGCTGATTGGAAGCTGGATAAAAAGCAAAGAAGTTCTAATATGACCTGTGTTATTTGATTAAATCTACTATCGGATTTGACATGATGGATATAACTTTGTTATCAAGAAAAAAAAAAAAACAACAGCCTTTGCATACATAACCTCAGTGTGCAGTGGTAGGCTATATCACTCTCCCCTCAGGCTTTCTATGACTGGGCCTGAGCAGAGAGATAGCTATGAACTCCTTCCATTAATGATGTGGTCAACTGTATCTGTCCTCCTTGGCTGGTGGATGAGATTGATGCATCCCAGAGCCTGCTGCTCCAGAGCCTCTATGGTACACATTGTAAATCTTATTAGCATACTAGAGTCCTTGCAAACTGCCAATCACTGTTTTATAGGAAGTTCCTGCCTGCGCTTCATGTAGAATAGACGAATGCAGAGTATTGAAGTACTTATTATTTGTGTTTGAAACAAATTTGATGCTATTTACCATATAAATGTTTAAGGTGTGTATATTTTGCTGAAAAAAAAACAATATTATCGAATGATATTTGAACATCTTAGTAACAGAAACAGGAGCTGATACACAGCCATCCCTTCGCAGTGCCACATCGTTTTGTGCCACCATAAAATGCCATCTGACTACTGAAGACTAAAACATACTGTAGTAATGTGTGGAAAAATGAGCTGAACCTGCACTGTTTCCATATAAAAGTATTAAGTAGTAGCCCGCTGCTGCAAATCAAATGCCCAAATGCATAGCCGAGGTTTTACTTCAGTTTGCATCTTTGTGGTATTCAAGTGTGTGTTAATGCAATGTCAAGGCAGGAAGACACATTCTTTTGCTGCTCACCACTTTGAAGAGGGACACAAGGTCCTGTTAAATCCACTGGAGTCCATAATTTCTAAGTTAGAAAGATTATCCTTAAATGGAAAACATTCAACACACTTGTTCATCTTCTCAGATGTGGACATCCCAGCAAATATCTACACAGTTGGCATGTTAACTGTTGAAGCCGAAAAGCAGTTATAAGAGTTGTTAGGGGAAATCTCTCTAAAAATAACATACCTTCAGAGCTTTATGCAGAATTAACTGAATAGTAGCGATTTGGCCATAACGCACAGCACCACAAACAGGGCATAAGCAAAAACACATCATACCACCTGCCAAGCACAGTGACAAAGGGCTGGAGATGTGGAGTCATTTTGCAGCCGCAGGACTAGAAGGACCTTCCAGCTGATTCGATAACGAACTCTGTAAACCTCAGTTTCCTTAAATTAAATATGAAACCATATGTTTGATAGTTAAAGTTCAAAATCTAGAGCAGTGGGAAGACTTTCAGAGATTTCTGCATAAATTTACTGCGTGTCCACTAAAGCTCATTTGCTAAAGAAAAAATGGCCAAAATTCTTCTACAACAATGCAAGTATTAAGGTGCATGATGGATCCAAATGGAGGAGCCAGCCAGATGTTGGAATAAACATTTTACTGAAGAAAACAGATGCTGCACAGGCCGGATAACTAAACAAGAAGCAAAACAAGGAAACAGAGGAAACCAACCTCTAGACACAGGCAAACAATAGAATCACACCAACATAGAAGATTCAATAGAAATTTTAATGTGTGTGTGTGTGTGTGTGGGGGAGGGGGGGGGGGGGGGGTGGCTGCATAACACACGTTCCAAACAAACCAGAAAAACACCCAATCCTCAAAACATAAAAATAAGAAAAAGA
>JBAMHX010000018.1:7356886-7371514 GCA_037177515.1 Pseudomugil tenellus | reverse complement strand
CCCCCCCCCCCCCCCCCCCCCCCCCCCCCCCCCCTCCCCCCCCCCCCCTCTCCCCTCCTCCCCCCCTACTCCATAAAACAAGTTCTAAACAAACCAGAACAACAATCAATCCTTAAAACATAAAAATAATAAAAATAATCCAAAACAAAAACAAAACCAATGTCTATTGGTCATTACAAAAGGGGACCATTGCCATGCTTTCAGGCTTGCGTTAACAGCACGCACACATTAGCTTTGACCTTGATAGTGATGGTTTTCCATTAGTTAACCCACCTTGTAACAGACCCCTGCAGGCATCCTGTCTGGACTTTTCAGTCTCAGTGCATCTCATGTGCTGTTTTTTTGTGTGTTCAAGCTCTTAAGATGATATTTTATTTATTTACTTTTCATACAACCACTGACCAACAGACACATAAAAATTAATCGTGGTCATTCTTACCAGCACGCTGCTCTGTATGAGAGCTATTGATGGTCTTTAGGGACTCTGGCCATATTAATGGGGGCGTAAGTGCATTACTGAAGGTCACCTTTGCAGTAGTGATCAGATTTCTCCATCTGCATCACATTCTTTGGGCAATGACCTCAAAACCTACCACAGTTAGGCTGCTTAGCACAAGCCCTTTCATGTCTTTTATAACCTGGCTGTTTGGCTAAGATTTTTCCTTTATCGTTTTGGCTGGCCGACCATGTGTGGGGGAATTATTCATCTTGGTCCATTAAGCCACTCATTACACTCCTCTCTCCACCACAGAGCCCTGAAGCATCATGTTAGTTGTTACTACGTGTTGTTAACTCAGCTTTCTGCAACTCCTGGTGTGAGTTGGCTTATTCCTCAAATGGGTTTTAATGGACTTCTTAGAAGTGCAGAAAATTCTATTAAAGTATGGGTTTTGCTCCCATTCTTGATACTAAATGTTACAAAACATGAAACAGTTTGCAACACAGTTTGAAATACTTTCTCTTTGCACACAAGTGCTTCTGTCTATTATTAGTTGTAACATGAAAGATATATTGTGTTGTTCGGCACCTTTATAGTGAATAATTTAATGATTTCTTTTTTCATACCCATCTCTCTTTTGTAATCAGATGTGAAATAATCCCAATGATGCCTGGATGAGATTAACTAACTTGCAACAATTCTTCTCGCCATTCTCCATATTTATATGTAGTTTCTCCCCACTCTGACTTCCCCCGCCTCCTCTGCCCACTCCCTGCCCAGAGGTAGCACATCCTGGACACTGTACCTGTTACACTGCAGTGTAATCTGGATGATCAAAGGTGGATAAAAAAAGGGAGGTATGACTCCACTCTGCAGTAACCCAATCTGATGCCTCCTCCTTTTTTCCCCGACCGACTGGAGAGGGCTTGCTCATGCTGCAACACAGCACAACCCCCTGCCTCAGCACTTTCCTCTCTGTCTGTCTGTGTGTTTATATGTGTGAAGAAGAGAGTGGTGTGCATGCGCATGCATGTGTCCTGGCAAAAGCCTGAATAATTGACGAGCAGTGGAAGGAGTGAAAGCGCTGCCGGACGGGACGGTGTGTTTGGAAGTGTGTAGAGATGGGGGAGAGGAACACAGTGAGGCAGCAGCCTGGCTACGATGGGCTCTGCAACTACGCCCAAAAAATCACCTCCTGCTTTGGACTGGATGGTAAGATGGTGGGAAAAGATTAATAAGACAGCGGGGGAGGGTGATTTGTCAAGTGCAGATAAGGATGGACAAAGGGCACAAGCTGTGTTTTAATGCAATGCATATGTTGTGTGAAAGGCTGACTTGAAGTGCGCAGGGACAGCAGTGATATTTTCTGAGAATGTTTGTGTTGTTTGTGGGAAAGCTACAACAGAGTGGATGACAGTTGGAGGGTATACTGCCTCGCTGCAGCAGAGAACCGTGTCCTCAGCTACTCTCAGGTACATGTGTCTGCATGCGTGGGTGGCAAATCGTACGTCTTCTTGCCTTCACATCACTTCATCTATTCTCTGGAGGGAAACTCAAGTTTTCTGAATGAAAGTGAGCATTTAATTAGAAGCGAAGCCAAATCAAATCAGAGGAGTGTGAATGTACCGTCAATAGCAGTAAAGTCTCTGCTCCCTGGCAGACAAAGAGGGAAATCATTCAATTTGAAATAAAGGCCAAGCCGAGCATCTCCAGGCTGAAAGGATGTTTTGTGCTTTGTCACTGTTGCACTGTTGATGCTGTTTGCTTTCTGTCTTGTCTCCTTTCATGATAGAACAGATAAATGCGATTACCTTTATCTAATTGATGGATATTCAGTGTCACAAGAGGCTCTCTGTTTTATTTCAGCCATCATTAGACCTGATTATGAAACAGGCAGAACTGCTGGAGCCAAGATTTGATCATTTTCCATCCATACTTTTTACTCCCAAAAGCACATTCTTGGTTGCATAAAGTAACTTTTGCCTCAAGGTGGATTAAACGATCTCAACATATCATCTTACCGAATTCCATCCACTAAAATCCTATTTCTGTTTGATGCCATTTTATTGGATAATGGCGAGCTCCGGCTGTCATTTGGAGTCAGAGGCTGATGTAGTTGCAGTGTCTTTATATTTGGCTCCAATATTGGATAGAGAACAGTTTTAAGGATTGTTGGATGCTGGAATAACCTTGCTGGTTGTTGACCTATTCAAGGACTGGCTACCAGTTCTTTCTGCACTGGTAGCATGGATGTCTGAAACTTTGCACCTTAATTCTGTTTTGCTTTAGATTAATTTACACGGAAAATATTTGGATTTTTAATTATTCACACAACAGAAAAAAAATCAATGCTTTTCATTTTCTGTATTTGTAAAAACGATTTGGGGATGTTGGTGTGTCAGGTAGTTAGACTCCCACCAACGGCTGTGTAAACCTGTCACAGACCAACCTAACCCCACCCAGAAGATAATCGGGCTCAACGTCAGCCCTAAGCTGCTTAAGGCAGTAGGCTGGTTGGGTTGAAGACACTCATAGTGTAAGCTTCTTTCTCCGCGTCTCACTCTGCTCTATACCTGCAGCAGAGGTGCTGCAGATGTGTAGGGGCACTTAGAGGAATCCTTACAGAGAAACCTACAGATGAAGGCCTCACTGGATATTTCTTAGATTCAATTGTGTGAATTTACCCATGAAGCTCCTTTCTTTTCTGCTCTGAACCTGTTGCAAAAGCTTCTCATCTCTGATGATCGAGGGCGGACGGATAATGGAGCAAGTCTGATCCTGAGTCTGGCTGACTTCTATCTGCAGTGCTGTGGGACAGTTGAAGGGGAACAGGGGACCATGCCCACTCTCCCCAACCTTAACAGCCTGGGAAAGCTGTGCAGCTCCAGCCGGAGCCACAGCGTCAATCGTGCCCACCGTGTCCGAGTAAAAAGGAAGAGCTCTGTCAAACGGATGTCCGTCATTGAGGATGGGAATGTGGCTGAAATCCTGTACCTCATCCCAAAACAGTGTATTGAACAGTTCCCCTTCCTAAACCCGAATGACTACTATCTAAGTGAGAAGGTGAACGATGTCACTACAGGTAGGATGAGAGAAGACATGTAGTTTAATCTGTTAAATTGTTTCACTTTAATCATCATTGTATAACTGAGAAGCAGCAAAAAAATGTTCTCAACAATCTGAAAACTAGAATTAATTGCGAGTAATTTTCCAGACATTTCTGTTTCTTTCCGAGTTCTCATTTTAGAGTCTTTTCTACTTGATGTGGTGCTGTTGTTTGTGTTGTGTGTGTCTGTGGGCAACTGCAGTTGATTTGATCTGACTTTACTTTATTTCAATCAGACAGCAAGAGGCTTTCCATGTCTGACCTGTGTATTATGCTGTGTTTGTTTTGTACTCGGAAGTTGGATTTTCCCAAATGTAAGTGTAATAAGAACATTCCTTTAAGATATCTGACTTGGAAAGTCAGGGAAGACTTACTAATTCCAACCTCACTGATATAAGATGACTGCTAATTTCCAGATTTTACTGACCTTGGAGTCAAATCGAAGGGACCATTAGTCAAACTGCTTCTGCAAAGTCAGTTATGTAACTTACCGATCCCCCACCGACCAAAAAAAAAACCTTCATCATGGTTGGGATGTCTGAAAAATCCCAAAATTAATTACTGCTCTCTCTGTAGTTTCATAATGCAAGCAAATATGCTACATTTTGCCAAGCAATAGTAAATGACAGGATGGCTTACATCAGGATTACACCGTGGGCATGAGGACAAGTTGAGATTTCCAGATTTTACTCATTCTCTGTCTGTGTGCCAGGTACAGCTGTAAAAACCTTCATCGCTTGGCTCATAGTTATGTTTAAATAACACAAACATGAGCAATTCCTTCTCCCGGACTTTGACATGCAGCTCAGCTTAAAAAATGCAAACTGACATTAAATCAGAAGGTCACAGCGGCGTACAGTGAAAATCAATCAGGATTTTTGACTTTCAGCTGCTATCTATATTTACTGCAGTCTATAATCATTTCACTGCTATGAAAAAAAAAACGTTTACAAAGAAACAATAGTTGCTTTCATGCAGCCGCAGCCCGTCCTCTCCCTCCGCTTCATAAACAGTTCTGTTGTAATTCACTACCCGCTTGGTTTTGAACCCAAAAACCACTAATCCTTTCCAAATACAGAGGTCAAACATGGAGTTTAATGATCATTAACATAAGCAGCAAAAGATAAAAGAGTCAAACAAGAATACAGTGCTGTTTGGTTGTGGAAATATTTCTGTTCATAGTGCCGAACATGAATGATGACTCACCTGGCTACCATTTATACGTTCTCACTATTTTGTTAAGTCATTTTGGAATCTAAGTAAGTTGTTAAAGCGTTTCTTACTATCCCAGGACAGAGTTAAGTCTCTGCTTGCAAAGAGTCGAGGACTTCATCCAAGTTTTTTCCCTTTTCTGCAAAGATTCTACAAACCATTAGCCATTTCCAGAGTGTATAGATATGTGTACTTTACGTGCATGTGTATATGTGTCTTTTGCATCCCACGGCTTTTTTAAAGCCCAGGGATAACCACGCTGTGTCCACACAAAGCACTGTTGTTTACTGCACATGTGACTTCATGCACTGTAATGCCTCCTTAGCTTGTACCCAAAGCATTAGTCTAAAGTTATAAATCGAACTGCACTGATTGCTCATGCTGAAGCCAACATGCCTCATGACAACCAATCAGCACTGATATGAAGATCAAGCAGTACTTCACCAGACAGGTTAATAATGTCTTCTGAGACATTGATCATCCATAGGTGAGCCAAATACAGCAGAAAGCTTTCATCCATGCATAACAGGCTTTGCTACTCTCAGCAAACGGTATCTGGCATGAAGGTCCTTCAGCTTAGATGAAGATTATTAAAAGTGGCGGGATGATGGCGGGCCCATTATAGCAGAGAGGGTAAAGGGATATCTTTGTGTTTTATGTAGTGGCTGCACTGTGAAACTCTTATGCCAGGTTTTTTTTCCAGCCAGAAGTTTACCAAAGTACGCAAGTCATCACAGGCATTTTCCATTTATAATAGAAATATAAAGGGTGGGGTTCTGGAGAAATTTCCGCTTAGTATTTTATACTCGTTGCCTCACTGGCATGACTCCATTGCCAGATGGGGAGAAACAAATGTACACTGGTGGGTATCCAGAAGGTGGCAGAGTTTTCCCTACAGTGGATCAATGCATAGTGGGGTGCCTGCCTAAGCAGTTACATCTGATATGAAGTTATAATCAGACACTGCCTTTTTCACTTCTGCTTGCCAGGTCATTTAAATGATTTCATCCCTATAGAACACATGCATTTTCTGACTATGATATAGAGTATTGATCCCGATCATGCAATGCTAAAACATGCTGTCTAATGAAATCAATAGATTTTTCATGGTGTAAACTTTATTCTTCTCCCCTAGCAGATGCCATAATGGTTTTTTTTTTGTTTTTTGTTTTTTACATCTGACATCTTATCCTGCAGAATTTTAAATGAAAACTCAGAACTGATAAAAAAAAAAGAACAGTTTTTATGTAGATCCTGAAGTTCCAGATAAGAAAACCCGTCAATCCCAAAGGTGCTCTCCGGTGCTCCTTGTAATTGGATTCCAAGGGATCTACTCAAGATATTAATACAAAGCTGATGTAAGGCATCACGTTAAGTCTGTACTGCTACCTCAGAGAACCTCTGTTGCTGTTGGTTACTTCATAGTAAGGGTAAGATATAAATGAACAAAGGTGTCCCTCTGGGTGAAGCTGGATTCATGATGATCAAGCAAACAGACTTCACAGAACAGAATGTTGTCATCACACTGTTGTTAATACTGTTCTACAACAAGCATTTAAGGATTTCAATCACCTGCAGCACTGGAGATGCTGATATAATTCTTAGCTTGTAAGTTCGCGTGATTCATTGCAACAGTTACTAATCGTGATAAAGAACCTGCTGACACAGCTTGGACAGTTTCATCTCCTTAGTTGGGTTTTAATTTGCCTGCAATATGACAGAATTATGTGAGTTATATCATGTTACAGCTGTGCAAGATACAATTACACACCTTACAGATGTATATTTGAAATCTATTGGGTGACATTTACTTTAGTCTGTTTTATCTTTATCCTATTCAGTGCATAAACTGGTAATATTATTAATAAAGAGTGGGCTTCTGGTGTGATCCCATAGCAGCATGTTTTCTTGGTTATGTCAGATCAATCTAGACCATCAGGTTTTCCAGATGTTTATTTATTGTTTATATGGCAGGCAGAGCGTTACAAAAATGAGGAACGGGGAAGCCGCGTCCCATTTCATGGCCCCTCTCTCTGAAGTATCTGTCTGCATTGCTCTAGGGTTTTTTAATGGGGATATTCTACATAGATGGGCAGATGTCCCTGAAAGTAAACAATACAAGCACTCGGAGATGATGGTGTGTTGGTGCTTGAGGCCAGCTTGAACCATCAACAAGCAATTTCATGCCACAAAGGAGAAAGAGGCAAAACTTTTAAGCAGCAAAGAAGCACAAGTTCACTTTCTCCATCATAAAACGCTTCCTTTCACTTTATCTTCATGTGCTTTGTGTTCTGTGTTTTCCACAGCAGAGTGAAGCTAAAGCAACAAACACAGCTAAAAGCAGCCCACAGCTCAGATCATTCCACATATTTTCAGATACCGCCAACAGGGCAGCGAAACACTCAAACATAGAGACGTACATCTGTGGGAGCTGTGAGAAGCAGAACGCAGAGACATGTCCCAATTTTGACTCACATCCTGTATGTATGTCTCCTCATTTGATACATTTACATCTATATATAATGTTAAATTTTCCCCTTAAACAGTCATTTACCAAGAACTTGTGTGAATAATTTCATTGATAGAGATCCTGATGTGTTGGATCAGTTCAGAGGCAGTTAAACAGAATTCAAAGTAGTAGTCTTTAAATCTTAAATACGTGAAAGGGATCAAATATTCTTACCAGAAAAAAAACAGTGCAGAACTTTTTGTTTTTGTACATTGTGTGGGTTTTTTTTAAAGGATGTTTCAGTGGTGACACATTCACATCTTACCACACAGATTACAATGAAATTTGAGTCAGGCTGATTCATTATGAGGATTAAAAACATATAAATATTTTTAATATAGAGAACTATAAAGTCGATTTATTAGTTTATCTCAGCAACTATGACATTGGTTTTTTTTTGCTGCATTATGATAATTTTAATTGTCTTTTTTTGTATACTTGAGGTTTTGGTCACAGAGCAGCAGCCACCTGGTTGCTGCAATGAGGAGGCGGCTGACACAACAGAGGGAGAAGGGGAGGCAGGAGGGGAAGAGGAGGGAGGAGTAGGAAGAGGAGGAGGAGGAAGAGAGGGATGGGAGGAAAGCAAGCAGTCGGGAGGCAAACCCCACGCCGTAGCTGTGTTTTTGGGAGGAGAGCTTAGCAGTGCCCACACCTCTCCCTCCCTATCTCTCTGGTGTCTCAGCTCTCTTTTTTAGCTCTCCGGTCTTGGCTAAAAAAGGATCTAGCTGCTCCTGTGTTCCTGACGACTGATACTCGGAGTCTTTTCTGGTGCAGCTACACCTGGATTCCAATGGTCATGGTCAAAGAAAAAGGTAGTCCAGCAGCTTCCAGCAGTGTATCATTGCTTCTCACAAATGTGCTTTCTGTCAGACTTGCTTTGCTTGTCATGCAGTTGACTGCCTGCAGTTGGTGAAGATGTGCAGTTCGCTCACATGGATGTGGACTTCTGCATCTGACTTGAATTAGATTTAAGTGGACTGAAGTCTTATTATCTGATTTGATTATTTATTTCTTGAGATGCATGATGCAGTCATAGTAACATGGTTATGATACCTCTCGTGTGGGTTTATGTTGCATGGAAGAAGTGTGACTAATACAGCAATCTAGATGTGCATCTTCAACTCATCCACAATTCCTCTCAGAGTAGCTGATTTGAACATGCTACGCCCTTTAGCTGCTGCTAGGAGTCCGCTTAATTTGGCAGCGTCAGGCTTTATGTAAATGTTACTAGAACAAAGCATCTGGCTGCGTTGTATAAGAGCCTGACACAAAACGTCACAGCCTTTGCAGCCACAACGTGATAGTTGTCGGTTCAAACAACTCGTCTTTGGATGGAAGCTGAATAAACGTTAACGTGTGGAGTGGAAAAGTGGAGCACCAGTGTGGGGAGGCACACTGCGCAGAGCTACAGACCCGCACTCTACCGTCTTTCCCCCACTCTATCTCTCTCTCTCTCTCACTCTGTCTGCAGCTGTTGTCATGGAGACCATCTAAAAGGTACACTCCATTGTTGTCAACTGTGGCCCCATTCATGGTGTCCTGCTAAAGGAAAAGAAAAAAAAAGATGATTGTTTCCACCTATAACTGAGGTCTCCCAGCTGTGTGGGATGAATTAGGTGAAGTTATGGGGGCATCGTTCAGAGATGTTAATGCTGCTCGCAATTTATTGAGGCATGTGGTCGTGAGGTTGACCATTGTTTGCCAGTATGACTCACAGAAAGCAGTAATGTACATATAATTTCCCATTTTACAGCAATCTCCTGCTTGAAAGGTTTTAAAAGAGAGGTTGCGGCAACAAACGTTTGAAATGAAAGTAAAAAAAAAAAAAATCAAGCTTCAATTAAAACTGCATCTATAAATATTCCAAAGGCTTCGTGGGTGCAATGGGAAAGAGAAAAAAGTTGGTTTACAAGCCAGGAATTGAATGCAAAAGTTGTTAAAGTCTAAGTCCTCGAACAGTTTAATAAACATTTTGCTGTTTTAGTGGATCATTTATGACTTTATCTTCCTGTGAAGAAGTTTGTGTTATACATGAAGGTATGTTATATTTCAGCTGTCTAAAGATATTTTTATTACCCCCACCCATCCCCCTCCCAAAATAAAGTGTCTTTGACAGGTTTCTGTATGTAGCTCTGTTTATGTGTCTGACAGCAGTCTGGTAGCCGGAGGCGGATCCAGTTCTGGATCTTTCGCCTTGATGTGGATCCGACTGACCACAAAGAAAAAGGTTGTTGCCATTGCGTCCCAGTGCTGGCAGAAGTCCTGCAACCTCTGGCCGCCACATGTTCATTCCCTACAAACTCTGAAAGTTTTCCATTGACTTAACCAGCTACCTCACCTGGGTTTTCTATGGAAGTTGTTGATGGAAGATTTGTCCACAAATAAAAGGCCTCTAGCTGCTCATCCCTCTGCTCAGCATAATACTTCTATGCTTTTGCAACCTAATATTACCTTAATGTATCCTCGAGGGATCTCATAACGCAACCTGTCTCAAGCCAATTGGGCTGTGTACCGTCAGGATGCACACCTGCCCCGCTATTGAGTTGTTCTATATGCTCTGAAAGATGAATCATAATCAGTAGATTGCAGTGTTAGCAGTTAGCATTTGTCTACTCGCAGGCTGCTGCCCTATTTTCAAAGCCAAGAATACCCTCAAAATAGTTTGTAATTTATTGGGGCTGTTTGCACCTTGAGAACGTACAAGTTAACGTACAAGTGCATGTGAGTTTGTAGCACATTAGCACAGCAGGACTAACAGATGCGTTCACTGTCATTGAGCTGCACGTCAGATAATCATCATCACGTGTATGTCAGCCTCCCAGAACTCTCTGCTTTCACAGTTTGAACATTTTCTTTTCAAAAGAAAGCCTGATGTCAAGCGGCTTTGTAGCTGGCTCCTTTGCTTTTTTTTTTTCTTTCGCAGAGTGCTGCAGACAACTGCAGTGGTGCCTCATCTTTGAAGCTTGCCTGTTTTTATCCACTGAAAGAGGAACTAAACCCCTTCACAGGCATCACTGCAACACATACTCACCGTTTTGCACAGCTGGCACATACAGAACCAGAACATACAGATGAGATAAGTGTGCTGCCATGTCACTGAAACAACACCAGTGACACGGGAGTCGCATGAAGGGAACATAGCAGTACATTGTTATGGTCAACAAACATCCTCTGTCTGCTGTCAGTCTGCTTCATTATCACAGGAAATATGACACAGGAGCATGGGGGCCTCTCTGAGCTGAGATTTAGGGGCAAAAAGCCAAGGCCTTTATTAGCTCCACTTCTACAAACACAATTGCTTCTGCAGTTCATAAAGTCACCATTGTCTGCTCTCAGATAAGTAGCTGAGCTGGAAGTCTCTCTCCGTTTATCAGGGTGTTATTATTATTATTGTGTACCTGCCAGGAACAAATGCTCGGCACTGTGGAGTTCAACCACGAGAGCAGCTCCTTATTCAAAGCTTAGGTCTCTGAGGATTAGTTATTAAAGACTGGTGGGGGGGCTGGTAGAGGCTGATATGGTCACCCCTCCCCATCACACAACCACACACTTTGTGGCCCATGTTTGAGGTGCTTTGTCTGGGGTGGTGGTTGTTGGATTGAATTCATCTATACATATTCATGGAGGGGAGGGGTTAAGAGCTCCCTGTTATGTCTGGGTGATAAAGAGCTCCACCACCCTTCCCCCAAGCACACACACATGCACACCCAGTTACTAATTGGGGTTTTATGGTGGGCATATTTTGCTCCCTTTGATGTTGCTCCGAGTTCAGACTCCCGCTGGAATATTCCACCCAAAAAGCGTACGGATAAAAGGGCAAGGAGTGTGTTTGCGTGTGGTTTATTGTCTGGGACGTCAACAAATCTTGGGCAAATAATCCCTGGCATGGACACCCAGAGTGAAGTCAGATCCTCTTGCTTTTGTCACACACAAACCCTGACACACTTCATGCACATGGAGGTTTTTGGCTGGAAACTCTTTTGTCTGAAACAAGAGAGAAAGCTTTTTAATATTTCATCAGATCTTTTCACGTCCCAGCTTTTTTCGTTCTTTAATTGAATTCCTCATCTCATGCTGCATTCCCAAACTTTTATTTTGCATTCCTGGGGGGTTCATGGGAGGAAATGAAGGCAACAAAGTCTGAAGCATCTTCAGCAAAGCCTGCACTCCGTGTCAATAGCCACAATCCACTGTTATTTAGCAGAGGGTGGAAGGGTTGTGGAGGGGGTGGCATGTATTCCAGATAGATCTGTCCTCAGGGGATTCAACGTGGACTCTCTCACCTCCCTCCTGAGTATCATCTGCAGCCTTTATTATTGCCAACACAGCTAGACTCTGCTTAAATGGGTGGGGGTGGGTTGACTATAGAGGGTAGAAAGCAGCCCCCTTTTTTCTCTGGGCCCGGCTTCGGGATGCTCTACTGGTTATTGTTCCCTCATCAGCGTGTTCGAGTGTGTGTTCATTGTGTGTTTAGACTCATATCAGTCACTTTATCCTGTGGTGATGAGGCAGGACAGATGACTCTGTCAGCACAGCCAACACATGCAGTCCAGAACCAGGAATGTGAGCAGCACTTGGAAAAATTTGTGCGACTTTATATTTCACAGTAAGTTGTAAGGTGCTGAGTGTGCTTCATGTACTCTGTACTAACTTATTTATACTGTTATGTAACGTACGTTCCAGCAAATCAAGATCCAGTTTGCTGCTATCACATCAGCTACTGAAAACTCGCTAATAGATTTATGTTAAATCAGTGTTGTTCCTTGAAGTTACAAATTCCTGCACAGGAAACTGGTAAATACAACTGGTGTAATGCTTCGAGCGCATTAACAGCTCATTTCATGTTGCTTCTTTGAGAGTTTTTAAGATATATGTTGTAAAGTCTCCATCTCTGCTTCTCCTTACCTTTCCACAGCCACTGGAAAAACACTTCACCCATAGCTTCCCATCCAAACCTCAAATTTTAGATCATCGGCATGTGGGATCCAAACATCTGTCTTGGATTTTTTTTTAACCTGTTATGACGTTAGCAGTGTTGACTTTTCCATGCTGGGCTGTCCCCAGTCGACACTCTTAAATGTTAAAAATAGTGAGGCAGACATCCAAACAGGGTCAAAAAGGGACATTCTTGGCATCGTAACAAAGCCGCACTGACTAACATTTTTATTTTAACACAGGTTAAAGAAAATAACCTGAAAGCTTTAGCTTGTAGTGACAAACCCACAAAGAGAATTTAAACCATTAGTAGGCTAGTCTGGGAAAAAAAGAAATCCTATTTTTGAGTGTGAAAATTCAGCTAATGCCAAATACAGAAGATTAGTAACTACCTCCAGTCATTTCATAAGAAAAGAACCTCAATGAGTCAGTGATGACAAAATGAAAACTAAGAGATAATAATATATAATATATAAATAATAATGTTTTTCAGAAACTTTCATGGATCCCAGCAATTCCAGTAATCCCAGCAGAGTGTAGAGGAATTGTAGAGCATGTATTAGCTAAATTACCTTGCTCTCAATTAATGTCTAGCTGAAATGTCCGATCAAAAGGCTCCTAAACTGATATCATTCTGACTTTAGTAAACCATCTGCTAAGACCTTGGTCTTGTTGTTGCCGAAGCAAGGCCAGCGTGCCGTCGTCCTTCCATCAGGGAAAAGTTTAGAAACAGGCCTCAGAGTGACGCACGTGACTGAAGTCTTTAAACAAAGCTCCCCTATCTGACTAGGGCAGAATAGTTCCAGGATTCTGTGAGGCCACAGTTCTTTGGGAATATTCTCCCCGGGTTATAACCATGTATCATGTCTGTATGTCTTAATGTTTTGTCCCTTTATGTTTTAATGTTTGATGTATGTTCAATTTCTTTTATTCTTCATCATTAAATTTATTTTCTTCTCAATCTAAAGAAACCAGTGTCCTCTTCCTTGACAGGAATAACGAGGATCTACAAGGGTACACCCTGATATTAACCTTAAGAAAACTCCCACAACAGAAGATGTGTGTGTTGTGTTCTTAACCAGCTTGCCAATTACATTGAGACCTATTTTAGAACCTATTATGTGCATGTGTGTTCGGGGATTACACACATTTTGTTTTGGTTAATATCTGCTGTATTTCTCCTTATAATTCATTCAGTACATCTATTGCTAATTAAATATGTTAATGTCTATTTATAGTTAATATGTTCTCTAAGTTAAAATGTAACATCTGAACATAGATCTCCACTTTAAAGACAGTTAATAGAAGAGTTGTTTCAGGTCAGGTTTGTTGAGCCCTCTGGGAGGGAAGACAACATTCCCCAGTGTAAGAACTTCCATCAAGGCAATTTTATTGCCTCTTAATCAAGTTCAGGGTCACGCGGGGGGTTAGAGTCTATTCCAGCTGCTATTAGGCAAGGAGTGGGGGACACTATGGATGCATTTCCCATCCATCACAAGGCCAACAGAGACAAACGACCTTGTGTTTGTCTTATTTATGTACAAATGTATCTCAAATTAATTATGAATGATCCGGTAATAACGCAACATCTGCACAACAATTAGACATTTAAAAAATGAACAAACTAAATTATAAGTTAAATGAAATTACTCTCAAAATGATTTAACATGTAAACAAGCGTCACAATTTCCTTTCTGAAACTGGTTCATTTAGATCCTAACCTGATTTAATTCATCAGTCATGAGAGAATCATATGTCTGCATCATACTTTGTGCCCTTTGGGCTAGAAAATGACATATATGACTGTGTAGACATGCACAAAGCAAAAATATCAAAATGAAAAAGTGTTAAAGGAGGCATCAGAGGTGTTTGTGATCTTATTTTTTATCTTGCCACCAAGTGAAGGCTGTTGGAGATCCACTGAAAAACTCGTGATATTGGAGTAACTGTTTTTTACATTACATTAGAGTGCAGCTAACTGTAGCATATGAAAGCTGCCTGAGATCAGAAATGCTGGAAACACAACTGATTTTTCTCCACACAACAATTTTGGATATTTAAGTTAAGCTTGTATGAACAAATTGTTATATTAGATCAAACTTTGGCTTTTTTCTGTGTATGTCAACCTGATTTAAATCATACAAAATCAAAGTTTTCCAACTCAGATAATTCAATTGGCGGTCAAATCTTTACAGCACTATTTGAGTTGGCGTCAGTGTTCTGCATACGCTCCAAACTTTTATGGTTTTTACAACTTTATTTTTTGTAAAAGCAGAAAAGCATAAATGTAAATTCACACATTCAAATTTCTGATTAAGCTGATCTCATTCACCTGTTTTTTTATTGCTTTTGTCAGATGTTCAAACACATAAATTAAACCTTATCCGTCGGCTCCTGATTGAATCCTGGTTTTTATATATATATATA
>JBAMHX010000018.1:7320393-7353834 GCA_037177515.1 Pseudomugil tenellus | reverse complement strand
TATTTTATTTTATTTTATTTTATTTTATTTTATTTTATTTTATTTTATTTTATTTTATTTTATTTTATTTTATTTATCTATAATTTATTTATTTATTTATTTTATTTTTATTTTATCAGTATTTACAGAGTGATGTGGTTGCAATGTAAAAATGAGCCCTCAGGCAGCTTTGACAAACATTATTCCTTTGACCGGAGGAAAAACATCGTGGGAGTTGTGTGAAAAAGTGCAGCTGAAGTGTGAAGTTTTAAAATTCATTGCTAATCTTATGCTGGCATGATAGTAGGGTAGTTTGTACATCTCATTCATTGGCCTGCATAATAGATAAACGGCAGTCTATTTTGACTTTATTCCTTTCTGTGTGTGTAGAAAAGAATCTGATGGTTGTGAAATTAGGATGGCTTGGTTTAGATCTAGTGTTAATAAAACAGTGGAATTTTCTAAATTGTGCAGACATCTGCAACATGTCACCATGATAATCCAGATATTTTAGCACTATTAGTGGTCGTTTCTGGCTTTCTAGAACAGATGCTGAACTGGTGCCCACAGCCGACCCAAGGTCTCACCTTTACCCGGTCTTGTTCTGTTGAACTTTTGTAGTTAATCCAGGATGGGGACACCGTTTAAGAGTTATTTTAGTTCACCTGTGGCTTAGAATAACACAGATTAGAACCTAATTCTGTTCTTTACTACTAGCTAACAGTTGTCAAAGGGAACACAAGGGCAGTTTTAACAGCCACCCCTTAGCATTGTGTTGTCGTCATGCTACAGGGTGACAAATAATAACTGGCACCTCATACCATATTTAATAAAAGATATTTTTTATTATTAAATTAAATATCCAAATGCAAAACCCCTCGGATTCCTGATACTCTTTAATTTTAGTTTCATAACTCCATTTTTTAGTTTATAAAAGTTTATAAAAGGGTATTTTGTGTAATGGCATGCGTCAGATGAACACTGAAGGTGTCTGGACATCACAGACAGAGGCCACCAAATCTCTCACTGTGGGATTTCTTGAAACTCAGTTAGCTCACAAGATAATCTCATCATCCATGAGCCCTAATGCAATTAATTCTGATTCTCTCTCTCACTCTCTCCATTCATCCTCTGGATTTAGTGTGGTTCTTTGCATAGCAATTGTTAGGTGCAGTTATCTGAAGCATCAAAGCTTTTTCCTTCCTAGCTGTAGCCTTTCCAAATGGCTATTGAATTCCCAGGCTAATTCTGTGCTGCCGGGAAGGTGAAGTGAATCTGGTAGTCAGTATTTTGTGGTTTAAATATGATGCATGTGACCTCATGCTATTTTGTGAAAAAGCTGCATATTGCATTTGCAGGAAATAGTTGTTGCTGTAGTCCTGTAAGTGACATGTTTTAATGGAAATTGCAGTTAAATCTATTTGTTTTTTGAGGTAATAGCCGATGTGGTCTCATGGCAACATTCATATTGCCGGCAGTGGGAGTCACTGCTCGTCTTGAGTATGAGAATTCAACACTGTTTATTTAACTCCTCCTGGTTTTCACCATAACGGCAATTTAGGAAATATTTTGTGGAGGAATTGCAGTTCATCTTTCCACTGGACCTCCAAAGACATGTCAGTTTTAATATCAAGTCAAGGAGCCCTTTAGCTCTTTAGCTAGTATATTGTGGCCTTTAGCTTCCTTCAAACCTTTTTCTTTTGGCTTTAGCTTAAAATATTTCCCTCTTTGTTTTTATTTATTGTCCATTGATATTTTGTACTTAATGAAAAATGAATGGCCTACAGCCAAAACATTATAAATAACTATTTAAAAATCTAACAAGGAAGAAGATTGGTACTTTAAATGATGCACCATGGAAGAATGATCATGTTTTATTGTCTCTACTTGACATCATGAAGTTACTAAAGTCGATTTTGGATGCCGTATTAAAAACAGGAGTCTTGGGTGTCAGATGCTTAATTGTTTCTCAGTTAACATTTCTTTCTTTGACAAATGCTTTTGTATAGATAACAAGGTTATTTTTGAATAGATGGAAGTTTATAGTTATCTTCAAGAACAGATCAAGGCCATTTCCAGGGTTAAACAATGAAATAATTGTTCCTGAATCAAGTATAAGTGATGATTAATACACATGAGGTCTGGATGCAGTCGCACCAACAGGACCTGCTTTAGTTTTTTTCCCTATTTGCATTGTTGTTAACACTGTTGATAGAAGGGTTTCTTTTACACTTCCCACTTTAATACACTAAGCTGTTAAATGTATTTTTCAGTGACATTTTAGTCAACATCCATTTCACGCACTCAGTTTGCCTCTCAGGATTACACAGCCTCAACAAAGCCACTGATGCATGGAAGAGTCGGCGGGCTTTATGTGCAGAACACTAAATGAGCAAATGTGTGTGCGTGTCCCATATAGTGTGTGGCTGCGACCTTGCACAGGGGGGCTTCTTCATGAAGAATGGAGACTATCTCTGCACGCTGGACTACCAACGCATGCACGGCACCCGCTGCAATGGCTGTGGGGATTTTGTTGAGGGAGAAGTGGTCACTGCCCTGGGCAAGACCTATCACCCTGCCTGCTTCGTCTGCACCATCTGCAAGTAAGATGCAGCTGAGATGAAAAATAGAACAAGGAGGAGACTGAATAAAGAAGTTACTAAACAAGACAGCTTGAGCATTGTGTCCTTTTGAATTTTGGATTTGAATTTAGGATTAAATCTATAAAAAACACAAGCAAAATCACCTAAGTGCTGATTTCTATATCCTTCTTATTCAGTTTTATGATAAGCTATGTTGAAGTTGGCAGGAATTCCAGCTGACAGTGTAAAGTAAGATGCTGTGTGTCATATCTGTACATTGTCTGACTAAATAGACTCCTCAGGCAGACAATGTTGACACACTTCCCCATCATGGGTCCCTGTCATCTTCAGCTCTGTCAAACAACCTGCAGTCCACAACAAATAAACCGCTATGCTCGCCATGGGGCAATAGCTCATGTTTTGTTGTCTATTTGTCTTCCAGACGACCATTCCCTGCCGGGGACAGGGTGACCTTTAATGGGAAAGACTGTCTATGTCAGTACTGTGTCGAGCCTATGTCTCCAGGACCAAAGGACATCCTGGGGTCCAGCAGTGAGTAGTTATTGTCACATGAACAAAAAAACAAAAAACAAAGCACATTCGGACTGGAAAATCTTGTGGAGATTGAATTGTTTGAAGGTTTTCAAGAGTTTGTGAAATACAAAAAGTCTGTAAAAGCAGCTTCCAGGTGTGATTAATGCAAGAGATTTTAAGTAGGTGTTTGCTGATTGTTTTTACTGTGATGTTTGAGCTGTGAAGAATAATTTCATGAACAACTCTGTTGTCTAAATGAAATATTAGAATATTAGCTGAAAGATAACCAGCTACATCTGAATAAATATGAACGTTTACTAACAGCATGTTTGCGGCTGTTCATTAGAGGCTGCTGCTGTGGTGCCTCACATAACTGCATACCATCTCTCACCGGAGACTCAAACATCTCTAAATAACACAATTTGTGAAATTATCTTTATTAAGGAGGTCATGTGACAGTCTTAGGGTGTTTTTTTCAGTTTCAGTGTGTCTGTATTGATTTTGTTTAATAGAACAAAATGTACAAAGGTGGAAGTCTGTGTTAACTGTTCTGATACACAGAAGAAACAGATGCTACACCGTGCAAGCTATTAAATTTGTACTACATACCTTTCATCCTTTACTTATCTGCAAACGTTGCAATACAAACAGACAAACAGCTCATTTACGTCGAAATGCACCTTTAAAGATAAACTTTAAGTGTATTGTTATAAAGCTAACCTTCCTCGTCACATGTAAGGAACTCCCCAACAACCTCGTCATGCTTTAAGAATGATGGAAGTACGGCTTTCAGGGAGATCCTAAGCCTCTCTTTCCTCTTCTCCATAAGCATTACCTTCCTTTCTGTACAGGCCTTGATTAATAATGCATAACCGTGCATTTCCTTTCCTCTGGATCAGGGGATGTGTAGTCCTCCTCTTCCAGTTTCCCCCCGCCCCCCTCCACTCTCATCCCCACTGGTCTCTCTGTTGGCATTTGAAGAGCTTTTAGACAAGGTCACCTATAAATAAGGCATGCTGATTCTCCTCACGTCATCATCCCAACCTTGTTATGCCTCACAAAGTTATCATCCCCTGTGGTTGCAGTGGGCTGCGTTGCTCTCACCCCTATTCATTAAAGAAGAGATGACAGGAAGATTGTTCGTTTAGAAACCAACCTCTTGCGCTTATAGAGCCTCAAGATCCTGCTTGAAAATTGATGGATGTTTTACAGCTAAGAGATGATAGGTAGAGACATCTGTCAGTGTTGCTGGTTGCTTTCTAACGCCATCTAGTGTGTGGGGTCAGAACCGGTGACATATCTCACTTTTTGGATGAACTAACTCTGGTGAATATTATGTTTTCAAGTCTGTGTGCATTTTTTTTCCACAGATTGTGCAGGATGCGGCCGGGACATTAAGAACGGACAAGCTCTTCTTGCACTGGACAGACAGTGGCATCTGGGCTGCTTTAAGTGTAAAGCTTGCAACAAGGTTCTGACCGGGGAGTACATCAGCAAGTATGCAGCTCACATCTGCTGTTATAACAGCCTGACTGGTCAAATTCACACCTGGATAATGTTCACACATCCAGTCTCTTTCTGCTACTCCTCACAGGGATGGCGCCCCCTACTGTGAGAAGGACTATCAGATCCATTTTGGAGTTCAGTGTGAGGCGTGCCATCAGTTCATCACAGGGAAGGTGTTAGAGGTAAGACAAGCACACACACAGAGGGACATCCTGCAAATAACAGCAGTTTTTTGGCTGAACGGCTCGGAAAGATGCCATATAAGTGGCCTCAGTTAAAAATGATTCAGAGTAAATATTCTACGGGTAAGTTTAAAAGGTTATTAAACAGGTAAAAATCTACTTGAGGTCTCCCACTTAAACATTTCGTTAAGCAAAAATAGGTTCAGAAAGATCAAATATTGATCCTTCACGGCAACGCTCTTTGCACACAGACACGGCATGTTGCGTGCAACATATTTGGGAAATTTAGTTTGGTAATCTCTGGCGTAATCTCCTTAGCAACCGAGCCAAGTAGACTTTTGACATGACTGCATCCAACTAAAAGATTACATTTTAGTAGATTTTTTTAGTAATTTCAACCATGTAAAGATACACTCACACAAGCTCTTATTGCTATAAATTATGTAAAAATTACATAAAACCACAAATGCAATGTGACATTTAAGATGTGATCATCAATCATTAATTTGTAGTGTCATGCAACTATTATGAAACTGTGTTTAGGCTTTTTAGCTTCATGTGAGCTGCTTTTATGTAAAAGGAATTTGTCTTTGGCATCCTCCCCCTTCAGTTTAACTAACAAGTGCAAACCTTTCTGTACGACAGAGATCCAATCAGACACTGAGCTATGTGTCATTTAATGGTATGAAAATGCCCCAGCAAGCCAGCCAGTCAGGCTTACAGTAATCCAGGACTAATGCAGGACTTTATGACAATAGGAAAAACACCACAGAATCTCACACATGAGCCACTGCCACTGGATCAGCGGGGCCAAAGACATACCAGTCTAACTGATAGCAATCACTGACCTAAGTCCCAGTTCAGATACTGTCTGTAGAGCAACATGAATGGCTTATTGACACAGAGGTCATTACTACTAGAGATGTAGAGAAAAGAACAAGAAGAGTATCTGAAAGGGATCATTCAGTTTAACAGCGTAATGGCAGGTTCTGACTTTCTTTAAAGCAGTATAATGTAAAAGGCCAATTATTATGCAATAGCACATCTTTGAGTGGCCACTTGTGTGTTGAAACGTTAGTGAGGGTTGTTATATGGCAGGCTACATTTGATTTGGGTATTTATCATGCTTGGTCAATGTGACACGGGCTTTATAATGGATCACTCTGTATGCAAAGTACATCAGTGAAGCAGGAAGTTTAGGCCCTCTAGCCATCGGATCATTTTAATGGGTTACATTATCCAGGTTATCACAAAGTATTGCACTCAGACATTTGAAGGCAGCTTGACTCTGTCAAACAGATGGAAGTCAGGGTGGTCACATTCTGAATAAACTGCTGTAAATACTCATACGTGCAAAATGAAGTCGCAGTACAGTTTGTTCCCACATATCCTCACTTAACCCCCTGAGAGCTGGAGAGGAAATATTTTTTTTGTTTGGTTTGTTTTTTAGAGGAACATACCCACGCACTCCTGGCGATTGCAAGCACCAGTAATTCTTCAAAGGAAGTAAAAACAGTTATGAGTTCAGCGGATCTGATGAAACTCTCTCTTGCGCTAACAGGGTGTTAGGAAGAGGAAAGAAATGTAACTGAGAGCAGGTGGAGCACTAGGTTTATTGCCTAGAAGTCCCAGCTCAGCTTCACTCTCTTGGCTTCAAGCTTCATTGATCTTCATTTTCCACCGATGTCAAGTTTGCTTTGTGCTCTGTGTTTTGCAGGCAGGAGATAAGCACTACCACCCCAGCTGTGCACGATGCAGTAGGTGCAATCAAATGTTCACAGAAGGAGAGGAGATGTATCTTCAAGGTGAGTGGATCCACATTTATCCTTGTGGTCACTTGGATTTTTTTTCCTTTGATAGAAAGCAGAACAAGTGTTTGCTTCTCTTTAGGTTGAGTTGAATTGCGACTGCATTTGAAGTCGCAATTCCTAATAAGAATGGGGATACGATTTCTGTAGTTGGGTGATATATTTATTCTTCTGAATGCCATCTTGATTTTGATGTAAACAAAGTGCTAGACATGCTAGTAAAGTTCAGAACAATTTTTCTTTTTTCTCTTCTTTAAGTTTCTAAAAACTCACTCCAGCATCTCTTCTGTAGATGAACATTTCCAAAGCATTCAGCATCTTTTTCACTTATTTGTCTTAGATATGATGGTAACTACAAATAAGCCACCTGTTTGTTTGAACATCCAGAATCCGACTTATCTGTTATGAATAAAAACATTATTGATGTTTTTCTCTTCCTCCTCAGGATCAACAGTATGGCATCCTGGCTGCAAGAACACAACTAGAACAGAGGAGAGACACAGGGAGCGGGTAGGAATTTGGGCACCATTAACTTCTTTGTTGTTCATTTTGTGTCAGCTCATGACAAAACTTCCCCAAAAAAGTTTTACATTTGAAATATTTAAGAAAGAAATCTACATGAGCTGTTGTTCCCTCCTTGTTGGACTGTTACAACCTAAGGTTTACATAATTTCCCTGCTCGGCCAACGCAAGCTATGTGTGTGTGTGTGTGAATATTTGTTCATATTTACATTCGGACACTTTCACCCTGATATATGTGTGTGTGTGAATTGTAAGTTGGGCAGGAGAGAGCACAACCCCTGTGTGATGTCCTGTGAACCCCCCCTCTCCCTTCCTCCACAGCTTTTGCCTCCGTCCCTCTTATTCCTCCAAAAAACAGAAAGGCAGGTACTGTATTCGCTATTGGCTATGATATGGCATCATCCTGTGTTCCACCATGTATATAGGACACGATGCACTGTGTGCTGCCACCTGCTGGGGACAGCCTGCAGTGCCCTCCTTTGTGTGTCATAAACAGAGCCATTCAGTCCTGTCTTTAAACACTTTGCAGACGAACTGCGGTGCATGAGTCAAAGATGCGTACACATGTGGAGGAGCAGACAAAAAGTGAAAATTTACTCATTTTTAAAAATGAAAATCATCATTTACCTATTAGGTGAAAACATCTAATTGTGCTAAATGCTGCTGCCATTCAGAATGTTCATCTCCCATAAACAGGCATGAGGTTCCTCGGAGCATCAGGTCATAGCACTAAAACACTCATTCACTTTGCAAATTTGCAAATGAATGAAGTAAACATGAGATGACATGTTAGTATTTCAAAGTGCTTCATGTATCTGTTTCATAAATAAAGAGGTTTCCTGTCATCGCTCATGTAGTTTTAAAAACATCAAATGTTGCACATTTTGGAGGATTTTGGGGAATAAACTATATGCAAATAGAAGTGGGCTGTGGATTGTAATTATGGTTTCTTTATATAGTTATTTTTGTGTTAATTTACTTGTCTAACAGGAAAAAATGTGTTTGCTCTTTACAGCCTACAAGGTCGTCCTCCGAAAGTATTTGTTCCAGACCTGGTTCAAGCATACCTGGCTCACCGGGTCACACGATCTATGTAAGAAATGTCAGTGAGCTAATTACAAAACTCCTTCCTGGAAAAGTTGGAACATTTTTTAAATGCAAAGAAAACTTTGGTTTTTTTATTTGTTTTTTTTTTACTTTTCTGTGTTAAATGTCCTTCAGATAATGTGAAACAAATTTTAAATGTGATATTGGCAACAAACTCAAAAGTTTTTTAAAGGCAAAGAAAGACAGAAAAGTTAATAAAATATACAACTTCAGCTTATGAACACAGTAATTAATGACTAGTAAGGGTGTCAACATTTGGCATAAAAACCACATGTACCACAAGGTTTACTTGTTCCAACCACATGTAAGAAGTGGCATATCACTTTGTTCCAAACTCCAAAGCATATTTCTCCATCCAATACTACAATTTACTTCAGCTGTTGTACATCTATAATGTAATTAAAAGATTCAGAAAATTTTAGATCTCAGCAAGTAAAGGAAACCAAGAGGCACAGTAAAAGGGAAGCATCTAGATATTTAAACAGGAATTGTATTGTGCAAAGCGGAAAACAGATCTTGTCCACTGTCTCTCGGCTGTCTCCACAGATTCAGATTAATTGGACACGCTTTCTTGGATCAGATAAGCCCAAGTTTCAGTTTGCATCTGGTTCTACTTGAATATGACAAAAAGGCCACGAAAGCATAGAGAAAGTTGCAAAACCCAGTGTTAATGGTGACGTGGAGGGACATTGTGGTCCATGTAATGGCATGTGAGGTGCCTTTGACCTGACTTACAGTTGTTTCATCTATAAGAGTGTATGTATTTGCTTACTCCATAAGCTCATCCAACCATCCATCCATTGTCTGTACTGCTCGCCTTACTCCAATTAAGGGTCACGGATAGCTGGAACCCATCCCAGCAGTCATTGGGTGAGAGTCGGGGTACACCCTGGCCAGGTCGCCAGTCCTTAAGCTTATATACAGTCATACTTAAAGTGGAGAAGTGGACAATAACCTGAACTGTTACTGTGAAACTGAATTTTGTATCAGTAAAGAAAGTGTTTCCTCTTTCAGAAGTTCAGCAACTAGAACCATCAGTTCCAATAAATATGAAGTAGACCAGACAGGAAAGCAGGATGCAACACAGAGGCAACCATGTCTTTAGTCCAGAGTTTCTCAAATGTGATGCTGAAAACTAACTTTAACTTTTTCAAATTTTCTAAATTGAATGAAGGCGATCAGCGATGAAACCGATAATCATCCCTAAACTAACTATTTAGGTGTGTTTTTTTATGTCAACAAGTCACAAAATTTGAGTTCTTGTTGCATTTTAGAAAATTTCCCAACTTTTCTGGAAATGGAGTATTTAAGTTATCTTGATTCTTCTAGCCGGACATGCATGTAGTAATCTCCCTTTACTCTTGTTTGTGTTTGCATGTTTGTTTGTATTTGTCTCCCTAGGCAAAAGTAGACAATGAGATCCTTGATTACAGAGACCTAGCTGCCATTCCAAAAGTGAAAGCCATTTATGACATTGAGCGTCCTGATCTTATTACCTATGAACCTATGTACACAACCTCCCTGGATGAGAGAGAGGAGAGACAAGAGAGTGTGGGAGAGGTAAACACAGAGACTGCATGCTTTTTTTCTGTGTGCTGATCATATCTGGACTCGTGGAGAAAGTGCATGAAGACAAACAGCGCTCATGTAATCCTGTTTTCCTCTGCAATAACTATTTCCTCGAGATGGATTCGTGCACTATTGTCTTTTTTCTGTGTCATTCACAGCTCCAGAATGCCAGGAGGGAACGTTCCTCCTTGCCTGATGACAAGGTAAGATTTGCCACAGTGTTTGTGTGAACTAGATAAATTGAAAGAAAGTCAGGAAATGTTATAAGTCACACTTATTTAACTCTTTTTAGTCCTCAAGAAACATGTCACCGACACCACCTGGAGAGGTGAGAATGTTCTTCAGATTCACTTTTATATAATGTGATAATATGGAGTGTAGTGATCAACACAACAGTTTTGGAAGTTACCAGTGTGTATGTGTGTGTCAAGGTTTATTATGACAGGAGGGAACGGATTCTTCAAAGGTCCACCAGTCAGGGATCAATAGGATCTCCAGTTTATAATCGCCATGGTTATACCCCCACCCTGTCTCGCTCACCACAGCATTTCCACAGGCCAGGTTGGTATTTAAAGAAACTGTGTTTGTGTTAGTGTTGGTGCAGGTGTGTATTTTAAAAAATAATGGATTTCAATGTTTTCGTCGTAGATAATTGGGATCTTAACCACTTAAGTAGATAATGGTTGTTAATACTATGAATAGGTTGGATCAATGGTCCCTTCATGTCAAAGCCTCCCACTTCCTTCTATTAATCTAGTAACCACTTTAGAGAGGAATGGAGCAAAATTGACTTAAGGTTATATTGCATTTATTTATTTAATCCCACATCTGGTAGATTAAGAACCTTACATTCAATTTTGCATAAATATATGACTTGTTTTTTGTTAGTTTTATTAGCATCTTTCCATTAAAAGTGAACTTTTAATGTGTTTTTTAGAGTTTATCTCGTATACGCCTTACCTCTTACTTTATATCTTCTTTTCAACATTTGACTCCTGTATATCTACCTTTCCTTTTGCCACTCGCCGTCTCACCTTCTATATCCCCCCATATTCTGCCTGGTGTTGGTGTTTTGTCCCTTGTCCCACACCTCCCGTCCTTGCAGAGGCTCTCACAGGCATGCAGAAGCTCTGCTCCTCTCTTTGCAGTAACAGTGTGGGCTCCAGAAATAGTGACTCCCGCCCCACATCCCCTTTCAGACACCACTTTCTCCCCCATAGCCAAGGTAAGGGCCCCTTTCCAGTCTTATGTGCCCTCGCCTTCAACCTTGAAGAAGCGCACCACTTCCATTGTCCCACGGGATGCCATTTCTGATCCATGCCTCACCATTTTGAACCCATTACCAATATGTCATTGGGGTTTTCATGCCAGAAATACTGTTTGTGTTGGTGAAAATCCTGCAGCCAAGCCACCACTTTCTTACTAACATGCATTTCTTCTACAGTGCTTTGCACATCCTTCTGCAAGGTTGCTATGAAGCTTTTGTTGTTTGTTTGCAGCTTTGCATGAATTCAGCGATATCAGGGATGAAAATCTTAAATCCAAAAAATTTCTTTTCTTAGTTCTGCTTGGAAAGTTTAAGACTAAGATAATATTTGTCTTAAAAATGTGTTGCATGCTGGGTAGTACTGACTTTGTCATCATAAACTCAGTAGATTAACATGCATCTCCATCTCAGTTCAGTCTCTGCTAATTGGATCTGCCTCTGTAGAGCCCCACTAACTGCATCATTCAGACTCCACCAGAATGTGCTCAAAATGGCCTCAGCAGCTGGTCTATCTGGTCCCCATTTGTTGAATTCACATCTGTGGTACCCCTTTAGTGTCCCTTCTTATGTTCTTATGTTCTTGGTTCTTCTCACTGGAGGCACCGACCCGCCCAGTGGCCGGAGCTCCCCCCTCCCGCTCAGGCCCGACAGCCGGCCAGTCACCCCGCCTCTCTCTCAGACCCCAAAACATTTTCACCTCCCAGGTAGGAGCTGGAGCGCACCCTGTCACTGCTTTTTGGTATTTTATCTTCTTTCTTTCTATCTCTACTCTGTCTATTTCTTTCTTACTTTCTTTCTGTTCCATTTAGGATCAGATTGTTTCCTTTTATCTGTAACTAATACACAGAAATATAACAGGAGAAAGGCAAAAACGTAATGTAAACCAAATTTGTCATTTTAGTTATAAGTAAGGCATCATTTATTCTCTAAGTGTGTTTTTGTGTCTGGTGTGTCTTTCAGATCAGGGGAGCAACATCTATAGGAAACCCCCCATCTACAAACAACACGGTACATTTTCTTTTTTTTTTTTAGATCATCTGTGTGAAAAGAGCTCAAAGAAAACCTAAAAGAAATCAAAAGATGTTTGAAAATTCTGTATTTAAACTATGGCTGCTCAATAAAACATAATCAGTTGCGTATTAGGATCCACTTTTAAGTAATCTGTAGTTCTATTTTTGGAAAAGGATAGTTTGGGCGTTGATCAGGCAATATCTGCATCCATTTAACATCGTTGTGGATTGTCATCTGAACAAAATGGTGAAGAACTGTTATTCTTGGTTAGGATGTTACTGAATTCTGGTGACTGTGTGTGTTCATCTAACCATAGTCAGCCCTTGCGTCAGCGTACTGTTTGAAGTCTGTCTCTAATTCTTTTCTGTCTGACCTGTAGAAACTGCACCTTGTCAATCTTAACAAGTCACAGCAGTAAAACGTAACATATTCTGAGCTACACGACTCTTTGTTAAGAGTTATTTGTGCTTAAGAGGCGCAGTGTATTATCTTCAGTGTGAGCTCAGATAGAAAAAGAAGGAAAGGATCTATTTTTTAACCAAAAGTCACATCTTCTGGCTTTTTCAATAATAAACAGGGCTGTGATTATTATCTTTCTCACAAGCAGCTTCTATCTTAAAATAATCATTTGAATGATCATGCAGTGACTTGTTAGGAAACATCCTTTCACTGAGGACCGATGACCCAGGACTAAATGATTGTTGAGCCCGATGAGCCGATAATGCTAAGATGTTTACCTGTGGTTGCTACTGTGACCCACACACTGATAGTTCAGCTCCCATGGTTGCCAACCTAGATACAGCTGCCATTGCACATCAGAGCAAGTCTGCTGATGACATCATCAGGTCCGCCACCTTCCCCGCTGCCCATGCTCCCTCTCCGGATGACAGCTCGAGATGTGAGGGGGACTGTTGGTCCCACTCTCTAACTGTTTTAGGTACAGTAGGCTCCTGATGGGCATGTCTGCACTACTGCCTCCCGGTGACACACCTCAGCACAACCTTACTCCTCTTATTTCTTCCCCTCCCCTCGCTCCACCATGAGCTTAACTGCATCCCTGCTTTACTGCGGGCATCCCTGTATTTGCCTTTTAAGTTTTGCTTGCACAGAACAAAAAGTGCAGTTTGGTTTCTGTTGGTTTCTGTTTCTGTGTTGTTTTCTGCTTGAGGTAGCATCAGTTTCACTGTTTTACATTCTCTTCTTGCACACGATGGGCACTAACAAAGTGCAAAAGTATCACAAATGACTTGGACAGAGATTACTGAGACTGACTTCAAACTTTTGTCTGTCTGTCTTACCTTGTGCCATTTTGTGTATCAGACATCCACTAAAATCTTGGCATAGATGATGTGTAAAGTTCTCCATGTCAGTATAGCCCGATATTCTAATAGGCGCCTCTGTTTGTCTGTCTCGTCAACTCTGTCTCACATTTGTGTTCAAATGTCTACCTTTTTCTCATTGATAGTGTGTATTATTAACAGCTCCATTTAAACTTTATTGTTTTTTTTTACATATGATCGTAAAATGCAGTATAAAATGAAGCATGGTATTATGTGGGGACATGTATGTTTTTAAGTGACGTGGTACATACGTTTTGTGTAACTTCCTTGGTTATTACATGGCTCCTGTAGGTTCAGAGGGAAGGAGGCGATCTAGAGAAGACGAGGAGGAAGAGGCTTTGAAAAGAAAGCAACTCCAAGAAGAACATCTCAGTAAGGTTAGTCAGGCGCAGTTAACACACCCTGTGCAGTTTCTGCATATGGGACAGAGCAGCCTATTAAAAGCCATTATAATAAATGACTGTGATGTTTGAGGCTTGATTTTGAACTCTGTAAATGATATGAATGCATGCAGATTCAGTCAGGTTTGGGAAAGCTAATTCTGAAGGAGGAGATGGAAAAGGAGCAGATCAGGGAGCGGCATGCACGGAGCCTTTCTGCTCAGCGCTATGATCCCAAACAAAGCAACTGTGACGCAGGTACTGAGTTGCTTCGTGTGCTCTTGAATTGTCAGCAATGTACTTTAAGACAGATATTATACACATTTTTTTCTAAGCAACACAAATTTCTAAGGACCTTGTAAAATTATTTATTCTTTTCACAGTAACTGGTTACAAAGGCAGGAGTGGAGGAGGGCATAATTTAAAAACTATATTTAATTTTTTTAGTTTAGTTTTTTTAGTTTTTTAGTTTTTTTAATTTTTTTATCATATGAGTGCATGTAGTTCATTACAAAGTGACAATAAGAAAGAAATTAATGAGTGATCATTCTATTCTTTTATACATTAAATTTATCTAATCTTTACTTCAACCAGTTACAGCTGATCAAAAGTTCCCCTCTAATGATATTAAACTTTTTCATCTTGTATATATGGTGTTTTTTATATGTTTTGACAAACATCACAAGCCATTGAAACTGTGGCTACTTTAAATATGTAGATTATTACTTTCTGGTGGGACTCGAGTAAGTTATAGGAGAAAACAGTTTATGTTAAGTGGATTAGCATTTCATTTTTTCCACAAATATGTGAAACAGTGACATTATTGGATTTAGTTTGTTTGGAAACATGCAGTGAAAGTAGCTGTAGCGATTTAAATCCTAATAATTTTTCGATTATTTTTATAATGCTGGACTAGCTGATGTTGCTATTGTGCTTTCAATGACAAGCATAAAAACTGAATTTTAAACTTTAAGAAAAAAAGTGGAAATTAAAAACACTATTTAGAAGTTGGATATTCGAGTTGATTGTAGGATTTATGTTTGCTCTGAACTACATTACCCCTTTCATGCAGTCACTACGGTGGACACCTATTTACAAGCTTTATTTAATATAATTTCACAAATGAAAATGGTATATGTACAAATCAACCACTTCAGTGGAGAATAGTAAGTCATCCAAAACACTCACTGAAGAAAAAAATAAATATATTATATAATTGAACATATATGCATACATTGTAATTATCCAAGTTTTCCTTAGTGATAAATAGGAAAAGAAAATGGTACAGCTATACATTTATAAAATATTTAGATAATTATAAAAATATGGTATTTTATATAGATATTGTGCAGAATACATTTAAATAAATAAAAACAGAGTTAACTACTATTAATAAACAAAAACAATTTCATTGCATGTCTCTCTAGTGGTAAAATAAGATATTTGAAAAGTATACGGCATCGCTTTTTATTACTGCTTGCATGAAAGGGTTAAATGACTTGTTTTCATGGTATGTATGGTATGGCATTTCCCTCTGGGATTAATAAAGTATGTTACATGTTCCTTTTAATACAATTTCTGTGTTATAGAATACTTGCACTTGTACTATAGGCAGTTTATTTCTTCGTAGCATTTGTTTTTAACAGAATGGTTTAAATCTGTGTTTTGAACATTCAAATTTCATATAATTAAAAGTCAAATATAACTTTAAATATATAGATATATTTTGTTTCAGATCCTACTTCTCCAACCAAGACCAATTCTCTGCCTGGTTATGGACGAAATGGGCTACATCGGGTGAGGACTCATGGACAAAAATATTTTTAAATAAAGTTTCCAGCAAAGGTTTAGTCATTGTGAAGATGAAACGTAGTATATGTTGTAACCAGGAAAAAACCCCACTTGTTTTGAGAACTAGAATCTAAAAATGTCAGCGTAAATCATTCTTGTTTTAAAGCAACAACAAAATGTCCACATGTTGATGTGCAGCCTTCTTGTCTTCTGTGCAGCCACAGTCAACAGATTTCACCCAGTACAACAGCTACAGTGACATGTGTGGGGGAGGCAGAGGTGAGAGCTGCCACAAAACAGATCTGTCAGTTTCACCAGAACAGTTCAGCGTCAGTACTGGCTTGCTGCTTGTACATAAAAAGACATGCACTTTGAAATGTCTGATTTTAATAAGGATCAGCTTTTTTGTACTTCTTAGCCTGGTAGGGGACTTGACAGCAAACCCATTAACTGCGTGTCTCATTTTCTGTCCCATTTTGTCCTGCAGAGTTTCAGGTATGTCTCTCATCTGCTTTTTTTACATGGCATGCCTCCTCATCTTTGCCATATTCGCTTGCTCATGAGTTGCAAGACACACCTTGCCCTGAATGCACACCCTCCCACTCCTGCTATGTGCTTGCATTACTGTTGGATTAACATCAACTACAGGGCATGTAATGCCGTGATTTCAAATTGATTTAAGAAGCAAACACGCAATGCCCAGTAGATGAAAGAATGTAGTATCAATGCAGTGCACAATCATTGCCTCATGTCTTGTTCTGTGTGTTGTTTATCAGTGTGATGACTTAAGCTTTAAATTATCTTTAAACAGGATTTAATTTAAATTATCCATAGCAAGGAGAAAATACTGCACTCATATATAAAAGGACCATGTAAGCAATTGCCCAGTGTACTCATGGAGATACTAAATTAAATAAGCTACTTGCTCCATCCAATGAAAACAGGACATGTTCATGTCATTAACCTTGCAGTCCCCTTCCACTATATTGTATTTGTGTATGTTTTATTCTTTAGCACATTAAGGATGGCCGTGGAGCACTTGCAAGGATGGACAGGGGAGTATCTATGCCTAATATGTTGGAACCAAAAGCAAGTATCTTCTTCATTTTTGTACCAATAAACTCTACAATATACACTGAGACATAGTAGAAAGTAGATTTTTCTCTTCCTTTGCTTTTTTTTTATATTTTTAGCTCAAATTGAACGATGATCAAACCAAAACGAGGGGGTGAAATCAGATGAACAATCAGAACTTTTACCGAAAGCTAAAGACTCACCTCAGCTGGTTTTTCTGATTCAGCATGCTGCTTAAGGAGCTGATAAGTCACCCCAGCGCTTAGCATGCTGGCTTCTCCATGCTCATCTGCACATAGCTTTGACTTAAGGTGGCTGGATACTGTATGCAGCATACAGTGGAAAATCCAACGCCCCAACTACCATCCAAACAACTCATATCGCTACATATTGTGTAGAGTATAAAGAGGTAAACACATGATTGTATGGATATGAGTTGAACAAGTGACCTATTATTGAGCATTCCAGCTATGCCTTACAGACAGCATCAGTTTAGAAAATCAGGAGCTTTCCAGGCCAGTCATTCCCACGCAGAGTCGTTTAGCCTACATTACTGATGTTTTTTTTTTTTTTTTAGCTTGCATAAAAAAACTAAAAACACAGCTTGTTAAATAATTCTGTTGTCATGTTTTCTCCTTACGTAATCTTTTGCACGTTTCAACTCCAACAAAATGAAATGGAGTGCACACCAAGCACCCGCATTTCCCCAACAACCTACCTCCCCAGAAAAGAACTATCAACCTCCTGTCACTTACCTGTACTCCACACCCTAGTGTTCCCTTTCTCACAGTCTCTGAATGATCAAAATATCCAAATTTGATAGTGTTGCTTGGTAATTGTAATGATCTGCAGGTTTTTGAGGCTTAACTCGAGCTTGTAGCTTTGATCTGTGCACTGACGAATGTCTCCTTGTGAAGGTGTATCCCTATGAAATGCTCATGATAACCAGTAGAGGGAGAGCTAAACTGCCCAGGGATGTGGACAGAACCAGACTGGAGGTATCAGTTTTCCACCTGATCTTCCACAATTTATTCTGCATTTCTCCATTTTGTGTCAACAGCACGTTACACAATTACCACTGGACCAGTGAATGTGCAGTATGCATTTGCTTCTTGTCATTTTTGCATTGGTCCTTTTTTTACAGCTTTGGTGCTAACCGAGAACACCCCTCCCTTCCTGCCCCACTCCTTCCCTGCCCTCCTTTGTTTTTCTCCACCTATGTTCTCCATTCTAGCGCCACTTAGCACCTGAAACGTTCTTTGACATCTTTGGGATGGAGATCCAGGAGTTTGACAGGCTTCCCCTGTGGAAACGCAACGACATGAAAAAGAAGGCCAAGCTCTTCTAGCTCTCAGAGCAGCATGCGTTACTCTGTACATTCATTTAGATAGCACACAACAACTGTAATCTAAGCGCAGGTTCTGATTTATTTGCTTTTATTCCGTTTTTTTTTTATTTAATATCTTCTTTTGTTTTATTCTGACATATCTGAGAAAGCCATGAAATGAACTGTGCTCTGAAGATGATGAACTGACATATTTGTGCAGTCAGACACACAACAACCAGTGATTGGGAATATTTTCCATGCTCAAACATGACAAAGAATGAGAATGAATTATGAGCAGGGTGAATTTATTAAGTTTGATTGCACTTACTTTACCTCCTGCTTTGCTTTGAGTGGAACTGCTTTCCTTACTTTCTTGCTTGTTTCCTCCTATTTGTTGCTGTTGATTCCTGTGGAACTTTGTAATTACATTAGAGCCTCATGGCACCATTACAAAATGCCCATGCTTGTAGCTTCAATGTGTGTCAGCTTTCCTTCGCTTGGGCTGAAACTGTTTTTTGCCCAAAGTTTGCAAGAATCGGCTCAGTGAGTCTTTAAATAAAAACAAAATGTCTCTGGGAAAACAGCTACCCCACCAACTGTTTACTGGATCTACGAGGAAATGAATCATCCAAGCACCGACTTCTCATCTGTCTCCTTTCTCTGGCTTTCATGCACACAAAACATTCATGTGAGCAGACAAAAAACGTCTCTCTTCTCAGGCTCTCATAAACATGATTAGACAGTCCTCCCTTTACATTTATTGGAAGTACAAATCCTAATATATTTTAATGGCGTATCTGACGTAAATTAACTGACAAAAAGATTAAAACATATGTAAGAAACAACTGTATTTGAAAGTATTGTTTTATAAATGAAAACCCACACTGCCATTTGTTGTAATGAAATCTAAGCCAATAAAACTTTAAATCACCATGAACCACGAGGGCCCTCTGCTATGCCAAAGTTAAGCCCCGCCTCTTTCCTGCTCATTGTTTTTCTTTCATTGCATGCCAGCACTGAAACTGCCAGTTCAAGGATGTGGCAAAGGTTAAGGAACAACTTGAGGCAAACACTAACAGGGTTGGATATATCTGCAGTTATATCGGCTTTAATAACACATTTCCACCATTATCAACAATGCAGGGTTCATTTTATGTTGACCAGATCAGATGCCTGTCACTGCCCCCCTGCTCTAAACACACAAATACGTGTGTAGTTTATTTTCGTTGTGGAAGATGTTTGAAAACAGTGTCCTGCATATATGACAGTACACCGTAGAATCTGTATCACACTTTGACTTTTCACTTACAGGAAATTATTATGTTTTAGATGTATCATATTCTTATGTTTACTCTCTTTTTTTAGAAAAAAAAATCAGTTTAATCTGATTCTCACCAGCAAGACATTGGTAAATGTGACACTATAATATCTTAAACACAAATGGAAATTTTGATTCAATTTTGAATGATTTTCTCTTATTATTCTGGTGAATTATTCTATTTGTTTAAACTTTTTCAACCAGCCAGAGGTCCCCTGTTAGTCGCCAGGTCACTACTCACCCCACATGTATTCACATAACATATGACTACGACTGTATTTTCCAATTTTCTAACTCCTATCAGTAGATTTTCTTTTTGTTTATTTTTTCCTTAGTTTTTTTTTCATGGGACAAGCTAGATAATTTGGCGTATAGTTAGATGACCCTGTGGACAAATTCAGAGTTCAACCCTTTATTTACACATGCAGAAAGGTTGGCAGGAAGTTTTTTTTTTTTTTTAAAAAAAGGAGAAAAAAATCATTTCTTTATAAATTTACAAGATTTAAAATAATAAGAACAAACAACCAGGGTAAGAAGAGAATCTGATAATGAGTTGTGGAAAATAAGACATTTGTGTTTCCATAAGGTAAGTGGATGCAGATAGGCTTAAATGGCAAACAAATAGAGGAGAGAGAGAAGCTAAGGACGACCTCTGGTTGGTGGAAAAAATTTATACAAGGCAGAAAAAAGTAAAGAGCAAATAATAAATGTTTGGTTTTAAAGTAAAACAAAAGACTGAAATGTTTTCAGAGCTTCATTAAAGACTGAAGCTTTTCCAAAACCTTCTGATGCTGTATCATTAGAATCTTCCTCTTGGTCAAACTATAACTACCAGAAAATATATACAACTTAGTTTCACTCATCTAAAATACAACATAGAGTTGTTTGGTGTTAAAATATGCCACACTTGTTGCAGCTGTGCATTTTTCATGTACAAAATGACTTCCTTTGAAGAAGAGAGAAAACATCTGTGTGACATAATAAACAGCTGCAGAAACTTCTGTGATGTAAAAAAAATTCACTTGATTGTAGGTTTGCATTGCCATTATCGAAATGATAATGTGTCATTGCAATAATTAAAAATTATTATTAAAAAAGAAGTTAATTGTACTGCCTCAATATTGTTCACTCTTAAGCATGATGCAATGTACTTATTTTTTATGCCTGTACAGCTGCAGGGTGGTCTTACTCATTGTTCTTTTGTTTGATTTTGATCCTAAAGAAGCTGCACTGATATATAAAAAAAGATGTTTGTATTTACGATTTTTCGTATTTCTATTATTGAGCACTGGTTAGATTGAAGTCTAAAACGATGGGTTATTAAAGAAAGCATCAAATAAAGCTAAGAAAAGCATAAACATGTGAAGGTGGTTTTACAATCTCTTGCAAAGAGACCCCATGTTTTCATATTCATTACAATTTCTTACAGCTTAGTTTTGACTTTAATGTCAACAAAACAAAAGGGTTCAGTTGTTTTCTTAAAAAAATAAAGAACATGTGTGGGTGGGCGGACTTCCCGAAGTAGGTGATAAATATGTAAGTAAATCATCTGCATATAGAAACACTGTCTTTATTATGTCATTCAGTTTCCACACTTATGTTGTTTACTTTAGTTTCATAACAAGCTTCTTCTGCATTTGCAACTGTTCATCACTACAAACATTTTTTTGGACTGCATGTCAACTCTGGTTGTAACATGCCAAACTGGTTTTGTGTGCAACTTTTTCTGCAGGATACATTACAAAAGCAACAAGAGTGTCTAACGAAGCAAAAAGAGGCAGTGAAGTACAGACTGAGGAAACTGGCTGCACGGCAGTCAGAAATCACAGTGAGTGATGCTCAGAGATGTCAGTGTTGACATTGAGCTGCAATGTAGACTCTCTGAGGAAGAATAAGTTGCATCAATATAAACATATAAGATCTCATGAGTTATCTTAAGATAATTTGATCCGAAAGTATATTTACTATGTACAGCAGATGTCTTTGTTTGTCTCAGCAAAAATCATCTGTGATAAAGGAAAGTATAATAAAAAAATACCAGGAGATCCAGACTGTCCTAGAAGAGGACTTGAGGCTTACATTATCTCACCTGGAAATGGAGGAGCGCGCTGCTATCTCTGCCTTGGATGGGCTAATGGAAAGGAACTGCTCACTAATCCAGGAAATAGAGCAGGACTTGGCCAGACTTACTCTAGCACTGGAACAGATAGACACAGAACCTGATGCAATGGTAAAAAACCCAGACAATGAAAGTGAAACAATGAAGCAATATAAGAAACTGTGGTTTTTTAAGTATAATTAATTGAGAATATATGCTGTTCCCAGTTTTTCTTTTCATACCCTGAGCAGGAAGACATGGATAAAAAGGACAGGTATGTATCACAAGCTTTAATACTGTCCAATGTGGCAACAAGTGATCTCTTTTGCTCATGGTCTGCTTCCCCCCAGAGTTATTGATCTGCTAAGCCAATCGGACCCGAGCAGTGTGAGCCTAGATGAAGCTAAAGCTGAGCACATCATCAGCCTCACCAACAACATGCTTCTGCTTATCTGTTCTCAGACTCCTTTAATCAAGACGCTCCTGAAAAGTTGTCAGTTCACACTGTTTTCTAATCAATTATCAAAATGAAACCCATTTAACATTGCTTCCACATAAAAATGTTCAAAAATGTGTCCACAGATTCCAGCGAGGTACAACTGGATCCAGATACAGCCCACCCAAAGCTGATAGTCTCTCTCCAAGGTGACAATGTTGCCTACACGGACACCTGGCAGCAACTACCTGATGTACCTGGACGCTTTGACACCACCCTCAATGTCATCAGCTTGCAAGGCTTCAGCTTCGGCCGCCATTACTGGGAGATTGATGTGACTGGGAAAACTTACTGGGAGCTTGGTGTTACCTACCCCACTATTCCCCGCAAAGGCACATCTGAAGACTGCTGGTTGGGCCGGGGAGCTGAGTCCTGGTGTGTGGAGTTTTTTGATGGGGAGTATACAGCTTGGCATGGAGGGGTGCCTCACCAGCTTCCTTTTACAAAACGTTTCTATCGGATTGGTGTTTTATGTAGTTTCCCTGCAGGGTTGGTTACGTTTCTGGAAGCAGACAAAATGATACCCCTCTTTTCTTTCTGTGCTGGAATCTTTTCAGAGTGCCTGCACTTGGCTCTGTGTCCTGGTCATGACCACAGTGGAAACAATGCTAAACCCATCGTTATATGCAAAGCTTCATCTTCTACCAGTGCTTGTTCCAGTGAGAAACTTGTGTGATTACAGGGTAAATATTTACTTTCTATGGAAACAATAGCAAAAGTTTTTCAGTGTTTTTAAAACTATGTGTTTTATCATATTTCATGTATTTATCTATGAGTAGAGCTTGAATCCATATCAGCATCTCTTTGATGGCCCACTGACAGTGTTGGGGTAGTTGACTGGTTATTCCTGTGTTCTGTGTAGTAGCATGTATCGTCCGATGGAACATATCAGATAGTTTTGGTGTTTCCAACATCGATGAATTGTGTGTCTGCTCCAGTTAAGAAAGAAATGATCTGTTTTGTGGAAGTGTTTATAATTGGGTCATATTTGGGACTGGACACCTTCAGCTGGTTAATATGTGTAAAGAGTGGAGCGAGTCCTTCTTCCCTGACAATGCTAATTAACTTTTGAAAAATGTAATAGCTTTTGTTGAATACAGGCGTGACTGACGGGAATGAAAAAGATCAGCAAGTTAAAAAAACTAAAAAAAAAAAAATAAAATAATGTGGAAAAACTACATTGCTATCAAACTGATCTTTTTTTACTATTATAATTTATACTAATGTTACAAATACCAACAAGATTTCATTTATTTAACATTAGAATTATAAACCAGCTTCATATGCATTAACATTTTGTTATTTTTATTCTTTATTTTTAATTCAGATCATGGTAATCAATACATATCATCAACATAACTAAGAGTCATTTGAGCTTAACTGGTAGAAAACATGCACATGTGCATGTTTTGCATGAAAAGGTGGATCTGGTTACTTAGGAAGTTATTATTTAACAAATGTACACATACAAGAATATGTCACGTAGATATTTCTTATTTCCATTTGAAAGATAGATTACTGGGGATTTATTATGAAGCAAATGTGTCTTTGAAATGATCTATCAGTCACTTTTCACACTTCACATCTTTCTAGGACAACAAGTTTTCTATTCAGTCTGGATTGTATATTAATAAAATTAAGTTTCAACCTCTAACTTTTCAGTCGTTTGGTTAGACACAGCTAGCCTTCCTAATAACAGTCTCATTTCCCTGAAATAACACAAACATAAAGGAAGTCAGAATCATAATGAAGTCAGTGAATTAAAAAAAAAAATTCAAGAATCATTCCACACTTACTGAATCTCAACTATAGGCTCATGCAAACTTGTAATATGGTTACATTTAATTTAAATTCATGCTAAACATGACAAACATGTATTCAAACAGTACATATGTATTATCAGTAGACAAATGTACTTCACATTACTTTGTAATACATAGAGATTTAAATAACACAGTGATTTGTCCTCAGGTGAACATGGTGTGTGTTGATCCAAAGTTTACCTTAGCAACAAAAAATGAGCTCTTTGCAAATATGCTCCCTGATCTTTTGTGCTGCATGTGGGCGCGTGAAGGCTATTATGCTACAATTCATCTAAATGCTTTTTATTAAATTATATTTCAAATGAAGCACAGGAAATTAATGGTTACACATAAATAATTGGTTCAAACCAAATGTTTTTTCTCTTTCTATTGCTTGAAATGACCATACCGTACTGAAAAGCTTTAGATTTAGATAAATAATATTGACCTTACAACATGGATGAGTGCCAGAGAAACCTAGCGTCTCAAAGGTTAGCGTCCTTCTGCAAATGTTTAGAAAAGTGTTGGTGCTATGCAAAACTGTTCAGTCCTATTTCACTGTCCTGGACGTTCCCTGACCTGCTGCTAGCATGAACTTGAAGCTGCTCTTCTGTTGCCTCTTCTTAGCAGTGCTTCTCATACCCACTGAAGTATGTATTCATTGTATTTATTGAACAGTCTTTTTAGCAATAAGCACATGCGTTAGATCTTATTTTCCGATGTGCAATGTTTATTTGTTATGAATAAAATTCAGTGGAGCAAGTTGCTGTATTTAAAGGTTCATTTTGACACAGTTCACATGCTGTAGTTTAAAATATTAATCAAGAAGCAACTTCTAATAATAAAATTGTTAATTTTGACATTAATGGATGGCTTTTTATTCAGTCAAAACCAAAACACAAAAAAGGGCATGAGGAAAGACATGGGGTAAGACATGGAAAACATAGGAAACATAGTATGCGTGAGAGAAAGAGACTCCGGTTTGAAGACATAATTCAAGGTAAGCACATTTTTTTAACTTATTTTAAAATATATATCTACAAATGTTTTTGTGGTCAAGATAGAAAGGCTAAATGTCCTAAATCTCAAGGAAAATTATGTTTAAGACATCTTCTTCAGCGACACATCTGATGATGATGATGAGGAAGACCAAAGTAATTCAGACTGGCTTTTTGAACTTCAGGAGTCTGACGGTAAAACACACCAATGTTGGCATGTGAAATATCACATCTTACTTTGCATTGCTTTAAAACAATAATTAATCTTTTAAAGTGTTTTTCTCATTCCTAATTCATCAGGTCAATGCCATCCAAACCCTTGCCTCAACAACGGTGTGTGTGAAGAAAAAGGAAGAAAAATGTTTAAATGTGACTGTCCCAAACCTTTTAAAGGGAGAAAATGTGAGAAAGGTTGGAACAAAGCTATTTTTCTTCATGTGGTTGTTGAATTTCATAACAGGACAATAAGACTGACTGCTTTGTGCTGCACCAGGACCAAAGATTTGCAAGAGAAACGTGTGTGGACGCGGTGAGTGTGTGTTGACTTCGACTCGCCCATACTATGAATGCAAATGCAAAGCTCCCTTCCAGCCCCCAGACTGCAAACAATGTAAGGGAAATAGATCTTAATATACATCTTTTATATACATTTGAAAGTTTCTGAGGCAGTTAACACATTTAACTGTCTTTTATCCAAAGACTCAGTGTGTGAGCCAAATCCATGTAAAAACGGTGCCCAGTGCATCAGGAATGGTAATGACTTTGACTGCCAGTGTCCTGAAGGGTACAGTGGAGAATTCTGTCATGTTGGTATGTAGTGTGTTCTGCATTGTTGTTCTTATACTCAGTTTTTTAGGATTTATGTTTGACTGGTTGTGATATGTTTCTCAGGTCCAGAGGACTGCTTTGTGGATGATGGGGAGACATATCGTGGGGTTGTGAGTGAGACCGATGATGGCTATGAATGCCTCTACTGGAACTCTCATTTTATTTTGGAAAAAGGTTCGAATCCCTTCACTTCTTTTGAGAACAGTGATGGACTTGGACCTCACAATTTCTGCAGGTCAGAAGAAAATAAACAAATGCATTGAATGCTATTTAAAGCTATGGGCAATGTTTATAAAAGGAAGCTAATCTGCACATTTTATAACATGCAGAAACCCAGACGGAGAGCCGAAGCCGTGGTGTTTTTACAGGAGGGGCCGAAAGTTGTTATGGGACTACTGTGATGTTAGGCCATGTCCTCATCCAACAGGTTTAACTTCAGCTATACCTTTAAGAGCCCAGTGTGACATATATGATACATTTATTTTCTCAGACATTTTGCATCACTTTATAGTCAAAACTTTGCTCAAAATTCTGTAGAAGACAATCTGATTTTTGTTTTCTCCCCTTTAATGGACACCAGAAAGCAGAAGGTTATACAGAAATTATTTTGACTTATCGTATGATAATAAATACCGGGCTAAATATCCCTGAAATATTTTGGTTTTTTTTTCTTTACATTTTGTTAAAGGGACATATAAAGACCTTGCATCTTTTTAATAGATTGGGTCTTTAAGGATTAAAGCTGTGTCTTTATAAGTTCAACTGGTCAACATAGCAACTGTGTGAGCTTCTTGTGCTTGTGTTTTCAGATGTGGTACCGACTGTTCCTCAACCTACTTCTGCCAAACTGCCTTCGACAACCCCACCATCGACAACCCTGGAGCCCGTGAAGCCCACCCTGGCTCCACAACTGTCTACTGTAACCCCTGATACGATTGCTACACCACAACAGTTTCTCACTTGTGGTAATCCTCAGCCAAAAAAGGCAGTTACAAGGATTTTTGGTGGTCTGAAAGTGACACCAGGAGCAATACCATGGCAGGTGTCTGTGCAAGAGAAGCCAAAGAACTCCCAGCAGCCATACAGACATGTCTGTGGAGGAGTGCTCATCAAGAGCTGCTGGGTTCTCACAGCCGGACACTGCATGTAAGAACGCTGTACATTATTATCGTTTAACATGCAGACATAAACTCCACTGACTTGTTTGTGCATCCACAGTGAATCAAACAAGGACATGAAGGTGGTCATGGGAAGTCTGTCGCTGAATAAGGTGGACCCCACAGCTCAAACAGTGGAAGTTGAACATGCTATTGTGCATGAGAACTACAGATCCACTAATGAGGCTGTTTACAATGATATAGGTAATTGTCAGAGAAAAACCAATATGTGTTTAATATGCAAATGTTGTGATATTTATCTGAACTGCATTTTAAAGCTTTGCTGAGACTGAAGGGAAAAGATGGATTTTGTGCAAATGAGACACAGTTTGTGAAGACAGCTTGCTTGCCTGATGTTCAACTCCCTGATGGGATGGAGTGTACCATTTCTGGATGGGGTGCAACTGAGGAATGTAAGGCTGACTTTGCCACATTTGGCTGCAAAAATAAGATGTCTAAATTCATGTAAAAGGCAGCACATTTTATCATGCAGGAGTTGCTTTGGTGGGTAATGTTTTTCCATCTCTACAGCTGACTATGGTTCCAATCACCTGCTGGAGGCCAATGTACTGCTGATCAACCGGGAAAAGTGTTCAGAATCTAAGATTTATGGCAATGTTCTGGATAATACCATGTTCTGTGCTGGCTATCTAGCTGGAGGAGTGGATTCCTGCCAGGTTAGTCAGAGAGATTCTTTGCTAATAGCATCCTTTCTGGAAAAGAATATTAACAACATCTCATTGGTTTGTTTAAAAAGAATAAAGAAGTGGTGAGTAGTTGAGCATTTCTATCCATCTCTTGTGTCAGGGGGACTCTGGAGGACCACTAACCTGTAAGCAGAATGCCACCCATGTTGTTTACGGTCTGGTGAGCTGGGGAGACCAGTGTGGAAAGAAGAACAGACCTGGAGTCTACACACAAGTCACCCATTTTCTGGACTGGATCAAGTCAAAGACTCAAGCATCTCCACAAGCAGCCTGACTTTACTACTAATCAACATAACAATGCATGCAGCTATGAACCTGGTTGTAAATGGAACTTCGTGAGGATTTTAGCCCATGATTTACAGTTGTACCTTATAATTTACTTATAATATCAAGTTCTAATTTACAAATAAAATGAAATCTAAAAATACAGAATCAGACAGATTGTAATGATATTTAATAGATGTTCTGAATATGTTTTATTTGCTTTACGTGACTTACAGAAAAGCTGGAGATCACTTTATAAAATTAATTTATGATGACAGAAATTATACAAATGTGGAAAAAGTAAAGAGTCAATAAAGTTAGCACTTTTTAAGCGAGACAAAGTATAACAGTTTCTAATTAATCAGTACATCTTTTCATTTATAAGTAAAACATCTTTTGCAAATAAGGAAATCATACTTTTTCTAAATGCATCTGCATTGTCTCTGCATGAAATCTGGCATGAAATTCTGGTTCAAAATCCCATTTTGAATCTGGACGTTACAGATGATTTTGTACAAAAAAGATAAGAAAAAAAGGGACATTGTGCAAAATAATTGTACAAACCTGTGAGTTTATTGAAAATATAGTTTTTCTCCTCATGTTACTTGACCTACTTTGTTTACTGCAGGTTAGCAATGGCCACTGACATGTGAGACCACATGTCCTGCATGCACTGGTGAGCTGAAAGAACAGTTGCACAAAGAACAAGCCAGTGGTTTAAACTCAGGTCATTTACTTCCTGAACTACTGTACATCAAACATGAGCCGCAGTGAAGCCACATAACAAACGTGCACACTGAAACAACTTAATGAAATATTCACTGCACACTTTCAAAAGGAGCTTCAGAAATTAAGATGATGATTTTGCTTTCAACAAAATGCAAGGACAGCAGCATCATAATCTCAACTCAACTCAACTCAACTATATTTATAAAGCGCAATAAAAACAACGACAGTTGACACAAAGCGCTATACATTACATAAACAAACCAACATGAGGATAATAAAATGAAAAAAGAGAAAAACTAACTGCCTCATTGTTCCCAAACGAGTTTAAAAACAATTAGACAATTTTTTAAAAACAGAATTATTATACCATTAAAACATATAAGACCACTAATAAAAGACACCATTTAACACTAAAACAGAGCTGGGAAACTCATGCCGGGTTGAAAGCCAAGGAATAAAAATGGGTTTTAAGACGAGTTTTAAAAATGGACAGTGAGGGGGATTGTCTAATTTACAAATGTGGAGCACCAGATTTAAAACCAGCAGAGGAGAATGAAGCCTCAAACACAACATATTAAAATCAAAACAGTGACATCGACAGAACTCCATATTCCTTGCTATCCTTCTCCCTGGTGTTGTAGTTACAATACTATATATAAGCCCTCAGACGTTGTCATGCTGTCTTAACCACAAATAAAAACAATGAAATTATTTGCAAAGCTAATTCACCAATATTTTTATTCCTAATAGAGCAAAATCAATGTGTTAGATGATAACACTGAAACAATTTAAGATTACATAATAAATCTCATTTTGAACTTGAAGACAATAAAACATTTTTTAAAAAGTTTTTTAAAACATTGTGTAGCATCTGATTTTTGGGAATTGAGAAGACTAGTCGCTGGTGTTTCAGGCATGTTGCCTGGATACTCATGGAAGCTCTGGACTGCAGATAAGCTAGTTTAGCACCTGAACTCTCTCCTGTTAAACCATGATGTTGTGATCCCCACAACATGGCACCTAATGCATCCAACACTATCAGAGATACAGGTGATTTATCTTCTCTTTAGCTTATGGAGACAGTGTTTATAGTTTCCAAAAAGAAATTAAAATTTTGATTAATATGACCACAGAACAGTTTCTACTTAACCTTAGACCATTTAAGCTTCAGTTCAGATAAGATAAAATAAATACAAGACAATAGTGTCTTTTGGTTGCATTATAACATCTAATAGCCGGTACACGATGGATCCTTACTTGTATTTATAGATTTCATAGTAAACAGGGATTTCTGGAAATATTCCTGAGCCTCTGCAGGGATTTCTAGTGGAGAATTCAGAAGGACTGAGCATCCAGAGATTCTTCCTGACTCTGAATCTTTTCATATTACTGCACACAAGATATATTACTTACTTCACACAGTGCTTAAAATGTCTCCTCTAAGTTTGCATTTCACCCTCATCTACACGCCAGTTCCAGGAATCTTTAATCCAAAACAAAGTAAGAGGTTGCTTATTCACTCCATTTACATCAATGCATGGGTTAAACATGGGATATAGAGGCTCTGTGCACTGCACACAAAATGAGTGAAGCAGGGTCATGGTGTCTGCATTGTAAAATGACAGCTCCCCCTTCTGGATATTTACCAGTATGCCCAGCTTTCTAACTCTTTTTGCAACTGACAACTGCTTGTCCTGTGTGTCATGACAGGCCAGATACTGTCCATCTCCATGGTAGATGCACCAAGATGTGCTATTCACACCCAGGCTGCAAGAACTCTGAGCTGGACTGTCTTTCTTATCAACTGCGCCAGTGGTCACTCCTATCATCCAGAATGGTTTGTCCTGCACAATGATTTCCCAGTAATGCTGGCCAGTTGCATAGCTTTCCTGACCCAGGACGCTGTACTGGGAATCAAAAGGTTGTGGACTTGGCCTTTCATTGGCAGGCTGTCGTCTCCAGTACACTTGTCTATTGTCTTGGGATATTTCCAGTTTTGGATGAGCTGTCTTTGTGTCTAAAGCAGGCGAAGTTAGATCTACAAATGAAAATTTATATTACGTTTATAGTTATGGAGATGTAGGGTATTGAATTGTGTTTGCAAAATGTTGGATTCCTTACTTACATGACCACATTCTTGGAAAATGTTGTGACAGAGCTAGAGAGAGGTCGTCTACAAGCCTCTCAACTGTTCTCAGCTTCTCAGGGTCACAAAGATCCCTGTTTACTGTCTGGACTGGTGGCAAATCCAAAGGATCACTCCAATGCAAAAACATATAGAAGGAAGTTTCACTGACAGATTAATGTAAATTAAGTTAATCTTAAATGTTACACAAGAACAGTTTACATTTATGCAATTTAACACTCACCATAGATTCTGTGCTGTAATTTGCTGTTGAAAACAAACAGGTTGCAGTTTAACATCAGCATTACATTGTACAAAACATTTAAACAAGGCTTTGATCTGACAATACATTGTTTCTTTTAAAGCTTTCTCTTTTAATGCCTGCATAATAATGCTTTTAGTGCTGGTGTACTGATATAAAAGCTCAAATTTCAGGCTCTGCCTCCTCTCTTCTGACTATACTATATGATCATGAAACCTATTTATTCATTTATTGTCTGCCTGTTGATCAGTTTGACTCACTATAAATAAAATCTGCATCCATTAACAAATTTGAAGCACCACCAGTATTTATAAATAGACTCTTTTAACTCTTTCAATGTATAATAAAGTAACATAATCATTTAGAGATATTTTTATGGCTCCATTAGCATTTTCAGCACTGAGATATAATGATGACATTCATAAATGATCACATTTACACTGTCTAACCGTTGCTCACAGATCACATTAAACTAACATTATGTAGAAGTTTGTTGTATTTTCTTGTTCTTATGGGGGTCTTATCTCATCCTAATACCCACAGAAATTCTGAAGCTAGCATTTGTTTGTTCAGACCCAGATATTATACAATAATTAAATAGGTCACTAAATGTCTGTCAGTAGATAGTAGCAAAAATATGATCCTCACAACATATACACCCAACTATTTTTGTTAATTTATTGAAGCAAAAAGTTAGATTCTTCTCAGTGCATTCAGTTATGTGTTTAATTTTATAGAGTTAATCATTATAAACATTTTATAACACTAATGAACATCAGTAATGGACAGATCTGAAATCATTTTAGAGGTTATCAAACAATAAAGTAAAATAAACACTATCTGTTGTCATAATTACTCAAACTGTGGATGCTGTGGTATTTATAAGGTGGTCTTAGAGATGATTTTAAATAAGGTCTTGAACAGAGGCTGAGAAGAAGTGCAGAATTGCACAGTACAAATAATGTTTTATGAACATTAAAGCAGGCAAATCTTTAGATAAACATTTTCTAGTTAATCCTGGATTTAAATTTCAAACTAATTATGCTTAAACTGTGTGAATGCATTACGGGCTCTTTAATTTACCTGTAGGAACTGAAGGTCATTTTTTTCTTGGAGAAGAGATTTACTTGAAGCTCTGAATCTGTCTATCTCTTTGATTTGAGTCTCCATGATGCCCCTTTGGGCCTCCAGCCAGTCTGTCATATACGTCTCCTCTGCATCTATAATTTGCATCATTAGGCGTTCATCTGCATCCAGCACCACACGGATCCTGCTGTACTTGTCTGAGATTCTCTCTCTGAAATCTGCAGCAGATTTCTGGTAAAGAAATAAAGTGTTACAAACTGCTGTGAACAAAAATGAAAAACAAAAAACATAAATGGTATGCAAAGCATCACAGTGACTATACCACAGTTTGTGTATACAGAGACTCCAAGTCTTTGATGGCATGCTCTGCTTCACATCTCCTCTTTAGCAGTTGGGTGATGGTTGTCTCCAACATACGCTACAGACCAAATCAAAACATGCTTTTTGAAAATTAATACCAAAGTAAAAAAGAAAACTATGCAAGTAAACACAACATATAAACAAAAACAAAAAAATGTACTATATTCACCTTGAAGTCTGCAGTAGCTTCGTGTAATTGAGATGCCTTATGATGCTTATGCATACCAACCAGGACGCACAAGCAGCAAACAGGGACCCTATCCTCCATACAGAAGAGTTTAAGCTCATCCCGGTGTTCTCTGCATTTCAGTGACAATGGATCCCTGGTCACCTCAACCACCGTGTGCTCCCTCAGAGCAGACCTTTGATGGTGTAGCAAGGCATGGGCCTGGCACAGTGATGCATCACAGGTCAAACAAGTCTTTATAGCCACAGACGGCTTCTCAATGCAGTGGTCACAATAGACACTTAAAGATGATTTAGTTTCACTACTTGGATTTGTTATCTGTGTTTCTGCTTCTCCTAAACGTTTACTTCCAGTAAAGTCCTTCACTTTAGTCTCCAGGTCAGCATTTATCTCCAGAGTAAGGTCAGAAGGAAGAAAAATTTGACACTCTGGACAGAAGAGAGGGCCCTTCGGGGACACATCTGTTTCCCAGACAGCCTGGATGCACGTGAGGCAGAAATCGTGTCCACACTGGAGTGTCACAGGTTCGGTGAAGAAATCCTGGCAGACGGGACACTTTAAAGTTTGTTCAGCAGTCTCCATCGCCCTGTTTGCTCCTGTTGTTGTGTGCAGTGTGCTCCTGAGCTTCTTGCTCATTAATGTTTCAAAGACCTCTCTTGGCATGTACTACATGCTCACTCTGAGTCCCAGAGTCAGATTACTAATGAGTTGTTATCAGAAACTGAAGTCTCAGGAAAGCACAACTAAATGTCTCTCTCAACAAGTTACAATAAATAAATCCAAAATGTAGAACCATTAAAGTGTGTGTAACAGTTCAAGCTAGACTTTGAAAACACAGTAATAATTATTGGGACTACTTCACATGTTACCACAATACAAATATTTTTTTAAACACCACATGCAAAAATAAGATAGTATATTGTATCTTATGTAAAGATTATATCTTATCTAAAGATAATTAAATATTTTTTTAAACTATATAAACTGTATATATATATATATATATATATATATATATATATACTATATTCCCTCAAAAAAACAC
>JBAMHX010000018.1:7301818-7320380 GCA_037177515.1 Pseudomugil tenellus | reverse complement strand
TATATATATATATATATATATATATACTATATTACTTTGAAAAAATACATTTGTAAGCAGTACTTTTAAAAGGATTTATTATAGTAACGTAGAACTAGAAGACAAAGTATGGAGTTAGATTTATCTTTTCACAAATATTATTTTTTGCTATCAGTGTGAAAATAATTACTGTCAAATATATTTTCTCCTTCCAAAACACCTTTTCCCTCTTCCCTGTATATCTTCTTGCATTGAACAAAACAAACCAAACCATACAAGTTTTTTTTTCTGCGTACGTAAAACACCGTTAGGTTGCTACTTACAGCGTAAATATATCCACATAATATACGTAGTCATCGTTTGTGAATAGCACGCTCTCTTATTTCGCAAACAACGTGGGCTGTGGATGTGGCAGTGTAGCACAGGCAATCTGACTGTTTACGTGTCTCTTCTTTGAAGTGCACACACATTTGTATCAGAGATAGGTCTTCTGGATTGCGACGTTGTCAGGTAAAGAGTTCTGTCATGAAAAGTTTATTCAAACGTTTGTAATGTATACAGCTGTTCACAATGGCAGGTCATAATAGCAGTTGCTAGCTAACGTTAGCTAGCTACAGCATATTTTAACAATAGTTGTACTTGATAATTAAGTAATTTTTGTCTGACTAACCTTCTTTCAAGCCAGTTTTATTGTGCATTTTAAATTTTTCATTCATGCTTTTCTATTTATTTGTGTGTAACAAAGACTTTTCATCACTGGCAGTTTTTCTATGTTTCTAAGCTAATTCTGTGCAAACAACAAATTCACTGGGTCAGTGTGTCACTTTCAAATGTCAAACACTGATAACAGCAAGGCGCATAATGAAAAGGTTTCACTCAGAGTAAAAAAGATTCATACCTAGCAAAGTTGGTTAGAAGTTTACTCTCCTATTGTTATGTGTAGCAGGTGTGTTGCACAGCGTTCATATGAACAAAATTGGGCTTATTAGCAAGATGAGATTACTACTTTTACAGTAGCATGTCATTGATTTTTGTGTCTTTCTCTACTGGTCTCAGGTTTCCCTGCCATGTTGGCCGTGTACTCTCGCCTGCCATCCAAGATCCGGCAGTCAAATGTGTGTCCAGCCTCCATCAGAGCTTTTTCCCAGACTAAATGTAGGTTACCACCTAACCTCTCCATTGTGCCAGTAGAGACCTCAATTTGCCAAATGATTTAATAAGTATTTATGATTACTTTTGGTTTCTATGTTGATGTCTCTTAAAATGTGAATCTTATTCTGTGCAGTTTTCCTCCCAAGACCACATGGGAAATCTTTTGCCCACCGCAGTGAGTTAAAACAAGCCAAACGTATTGTGGTGAAATTGGGAAGCGCTGTAGTTACACGTGGAGATGAGTGCGGCTTGGCACTGGGACGACTGGCCTCAATAGTAGAACAGGTAAAAAAAAAAAAAGTTGACCAAGATTTTATAAGACGTCTTCCTGGCTTCGACCAAAATAAAACCTGAATCCTATGGTCTTGTATATTAACAGGTGGCCATGCTGCAGAATCAAGGCAGAGAGATGATGATCGTTACAAGTGGTGCTGTGGCGTTTGGGAAGCAGAGACTGAGGCATGAGATATTGTTGTCTCAGAGCGTCAGGCAGGCCTTACACTCTGGACAAAACCAACTTAAAGAGATGGTAAATAATAAGTCTGACTGCAAGTTAATTCTTTGTGAATGCAGATTATAAGACACTGTTTCGTTTCCCCTCTGGTGAGGTTAAAGTACAATCTATTATTCAGTCAGTTCCAGTTTTGGAGGCTCGAGCTTGTGCAGCTGCTGGGCAGAGTGGACTGATGGCACTATATGAGGCTATGTTCACCCAATACAGCATCTGCACCGCACAAGTATGTATTAGACTTTCTTCAAAATAAAATAATAAGTGGGGAGAAAAAAGTTGACCAACTTTTTTTGTTCCCTCTTTAGATTCTTGTCACCAACTTGGATTTCCATGACGAGCAGAAACGGCGTAACCTGAACAGCACGTTGCATGAACTGCTGCGGATGAACATCGTTCCTATCATCAACACCAATGATGCAGTTGTTCCACCCCCTGTGCCCAACAGTGATCTACAGGGGGTAAATGTGGGTACTGTGTGATTGTCATGCTGGGAATGCTAAAAGAGGATGCAAAATTGGGATGGTAGATTGATTAACCTGTTGCACAAGTGAAACCCCGTATGTTTCTTTTCATTTACATTTCCATTTTCGCCAACATCATTTAAGATTATAACACAGTAATGCCGCATTTCTCGGTGTGGTGGTCTTGATTCAGGCTCTATTAGGTTGGATAAAGGTGAACGATGTTGTTTTGGAGACTTGTGGTGTTTGGCAGTGTGTTTAACTGTAATATATGTTTTCATTCCAGGTAATAAGCATCAAAGATAATGACAGTTTGGCTGCACGGTTAGCTGTTGAAATGAAGGCTGACCTTCTTATTGCCCTGTCTGATGTTCAAGGTACACAAATATCTGATTTGATACTTCTTACTTTCATTTAAAAGTTTTATTTTTGTAAACCCTTATCTCCACTACTTACCCAAAGTTATTTATTTGGCTAATCTTTTGTTTGATAAAAGTTAAAATAAAAATAAAACCACTAATATGTACTCCAAAGGCTTATACGACAGTCCTCCAGGAACAGATGATGCCAAGCTTATCGACATATTCTATCCTGGAGACCAGCAGTCGATCACATATGGCAACAAGTCCAGAGTTGGCATTGGCGGCATGGAAGCTAAGGTCAGTACAGTAGACAATTTTCTTTTTTTTCCCCAGTTTGCAAACAAAGGGCTGTTGGGCAGTAATGACAAAGTTATATGAAACTCAATCTGACTGTTTTAATCAGGTGAAAGCAGCCCTTTGGGCACTGCAGGGTGGGACCTCTGTCATCATTGCCAACGGCACAGATCCTAAAGTAACAGGCCACGTCATCACAGACATTGTGGAAGGAAAAAAAGTTGGCACCTTTTTCTCTGAAGTGAAACCTGCAGGTACGGTGGGGAAAAAAAATCTCTTTCATTTTTTATTAATTTATATTTAATGTATATACTATTAAATTTATCAGGGCCAACTGTAGAGCAGCAGACGGAGATGGCCCGACATGCAGGCAGGAGTCTGGCTTCTCTGCTCCCTGAGCAGGTGAGGGGGTAAAAAGAAAGCCATAAGAGGTTACAAAGGATAACATTTTAACCTTGTTCCTATGATGCACTGTCACTAGATTAATTTCTCTCAATTGTAGTGTGTGGGTTTAATTGTGTCATGTTTTTACCAGAGAGGAGAAATCATCTGCTGTCTGGCTGAGCTGCTTACGGAGAAGAAAGATGAGATACTCAGTGCCAACAGGAAAGACATGGACTTTGCAGCAGGTAGAGAAAGAGATCGGACACAATGCTGCATGCTGAAAAGTTACTGGGTTCTAGTGGTTGTCGGCAAAAGTTCTAATTTTCTCCATGAATCGGTGGTTTTGCAGTGTTAGTTATTTTTGATTGTGTTTCCTCACAGGCCGTTTGTCCCAGCCTCTCATCAATCGCTTGAGTCTATCCACTGCTAAGCTGAACAGCCTTGCCATTGGTCTGCGTCAGCTTGCCGTTTCTTCCAGGGATAGCGTGGGGCGAGTGCTGAGGAGGACCAGAGTGGCTAACAATCTAGAGCTGGAACAGATCACAGTCCCCATTGGTGTCCTCTTGGTTATTTTTGAGTCACGTCCTGATTGCCTTCCACAGGTAAACCCACATGTTAGCAGGGCTCAGTGCAGTGCTGCATAACCTAATCTTGAATTTAATCTTATGAAAATCTTACAAACACTAAAACACACAAAAATATTAAGTATATAAACTTTTAAAACAACGTCTATATGAACAAAAGTGTTAAGTGTAGCTTTAAAAGCACTTATTTGTAAAGGCAAATTTTAAACCGCAGCACATGGTATTACTTAAAATATTTCATGTAAATCTCAACTTCAATATTTTTTTAAATTGTACATTAGAGTTTAAAGGGTGAAAAGTCAGCAGGATGAATATAAAAATTGAAGCTGTCTCATTCTAAAGACATGTAACAATATGTGATAGTGAATTTCAGCCATCAGATCTGTTTCTTTGCTGTCAGTCACTGATAATAAATAAATACATCCATGTGATATATCGAGCCTTGGCCAAACTACCTTTCTGGTTTTCTCTACTTTAGAGTAATAGACCATTAAAGTCATGTGTTAAATATTGGATTGCAGGTGTCAGCGCTAGCAATCGCCAGTGGAAATGCTCTGCTGCTGAAGGGGGGTAAAGAAGCATCCAACACCAATAAAATTCTACATCAACTCACTCAGGAAGCACTTTCAATTCATGGAGTGACTGATGCCATTCAGCTGGTGAGACTGAAAGCCTGGAGTTTTGTCGACTTTGGTCCCAATTCCCTGTAATTATTACTGTAGTATTTTTGTTCTTTATATGTTTAAAGTGGACTTTGTCATGCAGGTGAGCACACGTGAGGAAGTTGAGGACCTGTGCAGACTGGATAAGATGATCGACTTAATCATTCCAAGAGGTTCATCCCAGCTGGTTAGGGACATCCAAAAGGCAGCGAAGGGCATTCCTGTGTTGGGCCACAGTGAAGGCGTCTGTCACGTGTATATAGACAGCGAAGCAAGCATAGACAAAGCTATTGAAATTGGTATGTATCAGCAGTGAATTATTTTTCTGTGAAAGTGGTCAGCAAGCTACATAATGGATTAAAACCTTAATTTAATTTAATTTAATATCATACGATAAAAAGCTGTGGTTATTAATGTTTTTGGGTACCCAGAACTCCTGAATGATTGTCCAAACTCTGTTTCTAGTCAAGGATTCCAAATGTGACTACCCTGCAGCCTGCAATGCCATGGAGACCCTCCTCATTCACAGAGACTTGCTACGTACTCCTCTATTTGATCAGATCATTGACATGCTGAGAACAGAGCAAGTAAGAAATGTCCAGACTGTGATTTGAGGCACAAGTAACACTATTGCTATTATATTAAAGCATTTTAAAACAAAATTTAATACAATTCAGAACTACACTTAGTGTATTTTGGCACTAAATTCTTTTTTTGTGTGTGTGTGTATTTAGGTAAAGATTCACGCCGGCCCCCGGTTTGCATCCTATTTAACTTTCAGCCCATCTGAGGTGAAGTCTCTTCGTACAGAATATGGGGACCTGGAATGCTGCATTGAGGTGGTCGACAGCATGCATGATGCTGTGGACCACATCCACAAATATGGCAGCTCTCACACTGATGTCATTGTTACCGAGAACGAAGATACAGCCGAGCAGTTTTTGCAGCAGGTGGACAGCGCCTGTGTTTTCTGGAACGCCAGCTCTCGCTTCGCCGATGGCTACCGCTTTGGCCTTGGTATGTACACGATATCCTCCTACTTTATCTTACAAATCAAACTAGGACTGTACTCTAACTTGCAGAATTTCTTTTTCAGGAGCTGAGGTTGGCATCAGCACAGCAAGGATACATGCCAGAGGTCCGGTGGGTTTGGAGGGACTTCTTACGACCAAATGGGTACTTCGTGGGGAGGGTCACACTGTAGCGGATTTTTCTGAACAAGGCAGTATGAAATACCTTCATGAAAACATCCCTGTACCCCAGGGAAATTTTAATTAAGTATCCAATATGAAGCACTGGCACAAGGAGCCAACAGAACAGATATCTATCCAGACTTTATTAAAGGTTTGTGTTTTACAAGTAGCATTTCAGCCTACTAATTGCTGCTTCATCACCTGTGGAATGGACAGCTAAATTCCTTGTTTTGTGTGAACCTGAGTTTAAACCTGTTAAATCTGTTTTTTCATATCCATACAATTCTCCCTTAAGAAAGTGGTTGTAAGAACAACTGATCAATGGAAAACATTGTGCTAAAACTGTAAAATGTAATAATGTTGACATGGACAAAGCTTTTTCCCCTGCAGACTTTTTATAAAAAGCTAAAAAGTAATCAACACCCCAACTGTGATTTTGTAATTTATTTTTCTACATGCAAACTCTCCCTTGGCCTTATATTTTTCGGCAAGTGTTTGCGCGGGATCTTGGTTCAGATTTATTTTGCTGTCCTCCTTTGCACAAATAATTTAATAAATATGGTGTACAGTTCTTAAATCATTAGCTTGTGCTTCATAATTCTTTTATAATCGCAACTTTAACATGATCTGATTTTAGTCCTTTAGAAAAGGTAGCCACTGTTTGATATTAATACTGACCAAGCACTTCTTATACAAAAGCAGCTCCGAGTACACCCGGTCATCCTTTCTTACATCACACCTAGAAAGTGCACATATATCTCCCACACACCACTTTACACCAGCACAATCTCAAACTTGTTTCTATCTTCCTAACTGAAACATCAATACATAGTAAAAATCTGAGGATAAACATTTGGCTTGTTAAAGTGAAGAAACTATTTGTCTTACCCGATGACATAAGCTAGTTATAATAAATTCAGAATTTCACCTTAGTTTTAACTGTCCAGAATGAAAAATAAAAAATTTCTCTTAAAGAGCATTCAAAACTCCCACATCTCCTCAACGCAACAGTACTGACGCAGTGCTGTGGGCGGGGTTTGTTATCAGCAGTATTTCCCAGGTGACCTGAAGCACGGCTGTCATCTGTAGTCAGTGAAAATGGCAGGGAATCAGAATTACACGATTGTAGAGTATTTCGGCGGAGATGATGGTTATCGCTGTGGCTATTGTAAGAATGAAAAGGGAAACTTCTCTCATGGTAAGTTTCAGATGAAGTTGCTAAGGAAAAACGAAGTATGACTGAAGTAGCTTGTGCTAACAAACTAGCTTCACGTATTATTAAAATGTTAACCAAGTGATTGTCTATTATTTTTGTTATTAAATGTAATTATAAATCCACAAATTGATCGATAGATTGACCACAGACAAAGCGTTAACATTAGCACGTTTTACCTTTTATGTTACATGATGACAACATAGCCAAGTTAATTAGCTGTTAGCATTCAGTGTGTAATTTTGTGAAATATACAACTAAGAGTTAAATCCTTTTATTAAGTTTGAGGCAGAGTGTTGATTATCTACTATATATACTAATATTTCACTTGCATTACGTTTTTTGTCTTTACTCAAGAAATTGTCAGGATGCTTAACATCTTTGCTAGCATTTTAGCTAGCTGATGACCAATAGCGTTAGACTCAGGACAGGGACAGCAGAGTGTTGCACTCAGAAGGAAAAGAGCAGCTGCTTCATTTGGTCTGTGGAAGGTCTTCTGATGTGTCACGAGCAGTCTAAGAAACAGGCTGTGTTTTGTATTATTTCACTATATCTGAGGCTCGAGTTGTTTCCTGGTGTACTTTAACTTTTCTCTGGTAGGAATCTCCTTCTCATGGTATGCTAGCACTAACATTTAAAATGCTTGATCAAAACTAGATGTGGAATTTACTAAATCCATTTGCTGATTTTGTTGATATGGCCTACAAATATAATTTGATTAGTCACTGTGCAGAATCTGATATGCTGTGACAAACATTTAATTTTATTCAGCTGTGTTGAAGCAGGAATGCATGAGAAACCCACTGGTCAGGTTTATAAAGGCGAGTAATATTATTATAAGCCTGTGAACCTTTCCTGTCAAACAGGTGTTACAGGACACATATTTAAGAAATTAATCCTTTTGAAAATTTAAAAAAAAGAAAATATTGGTAGGAAGGGATTTTCTGTATTGAACAGAACGGTGACACTTCAATGAGCTGAGGCGAATCAAGTAGACTATAATTAGGATTTAGGTAGTACCTAAAACAGTCAATGAGGAACTTGACCAGGATCCTACAGATGAGAGCTGCTGTCTAATCTCATGTAATCTGGGCATGTTATGTCATGTAGACGTAACATATCCCAAGTCTGGAAAAGTCACAAGACATTCCTACACTTGTAATTTGTGTAAGACAGCATTTCACAAGTGAAACGTATGTTTAAATCAAATATTATTAGAACAGGGACATTAGGGTTCAGTTTTGTTTTAGATTAAAACAAACACTTTTCTGTTTTACTGGTGATAATTTTGTTACTTTCCTTGTTAGACACTAATAAATATGTGATGTATTTTACAGCTATGATGTTCACATATTGCGTCAGAGCAATCCGTTTTGCAGTTTCTAAAGCAGGTGCTTTGTTGGATTGTTTTCTTCAGCGCAATTGGCCCTGTGATGTTATCAATGATGTGTAGACAAAGGGGCTGTGACTCCACAAAGCAGAGCATTACATCTGCTCTCTCCTGTTTCATTGTGTCTATCATGCCTCAGTGGAGGCTAATAAGTGGACCAGGTAATCCTTTTGGGCCATTATGACCACGTCTGTCACACAATCTTTGTGCAGTGTACTAACAATTGCATTTTAGTCTTCTGACCTCCCACTTGACTAGTTTTCAGTGTCCATGTTTTATTTGCAGAAAAATAAAACGGAACATATAGCTAAACCATTTGAACCATTTAATTATGTATCATAAATTACACATAAAGGTTTTGAGTAATCCTCCATCATAACTTGTAACCATGGCAATGGGGTGGCCATGGCCATCATTTATTATTAGTAATTTTTCTTCTTTGTCGTCAGTTTGAAAAGTACCCTTCCTCTTTATAGGTATGTATTCACCCCCTTTGCTTCGAGGCTCTGATTTATTATGACCTAGCGCTGCCTTCAGAGATAACAGAATTGAATCATTTCAGTCTACTTGTTTGCAATCAAAATGTCTCATAATGCCAGTATATACACTGGTTGTAAAAGCAACAGAATATACTGCACAAAAAGGGCAAGCACTAAACAAACAGCATCGTGAAGACCACTGAGCTTTTCAGGCTGATCAGAGGTCAGATGAAGGTCTGGTGAAATACAGATTAGATTTTGGCTATGAAATCAACTACAATCCCTAAAAATATCTATTATCTAAAATAAATAAATAAAGTTTCTTGGAGATTCCCAAAATGTATAGAAAGAAAGAGACAGAAATGGAAGATTTTGGTCCTCAGTGGAGGTAGAAGAGCACCGTTCCCCCAGTGAGGTGTGCTGCTGGGAGGATCACGTTTAAATAGTTTTTTTTGTTACCAGCAGGAGCTTAATTAGTGAAATATTTCCATCTTCAAAGATGTAGGGAGGTTGTGCTGATCGTATGACGCATTCAGAGTCATGTAAATTTGAGGTTTTTCTATAAAAAAGAGGGATAATGGCAGAGAAGCTGTTTTAGGAAATAAAATGTTTTCAGACAGTTATGTTAAATGTTAGTTATAGCTGATATAATGTAGCTAATAATTAAAAAGATAAATAAAATAAATAATGGAAACAGCCATCACATCCTTTATTGGTGGTCTGGGAATAAGAATATCCGTTCCTTTATTAAAGAAAGCAGCCGCTATGCTGTTATTTCTACTGGCCGGTCATCTGACGTTTAGTGTTTAAATGTTGTGTTGCTCTTTTGGGTCACACTTAGTTGCTTCTGACTCTTTGGGGTCCAGCTAATCACTATTTCCTGTGACATGAAACACTATACTCACTGGCAAACTGGTGTGTGTGTTGTGTGAACTGTTATTCTGTCAGTCCTCTTTGTTGTTTCAGATGAAAACTGATAGTCGGCTGCTTTGCTAAACAGAGTGACAGTTCGGTGTGTGTTTCTTGAATGGAAATTTAGGACTGGAGAGGAGGCGCTCAGATCTAAAGTTCTGGGAAGACAGATCTGCTTTGGCTACAAATAATAGATTTCTATGTTTTCGTTGGGGCCTTAAACCACTGTGGGAATGACCTTTCAGGGATACTGTGATTTAAGTTAAAACACATCTTTGGCTCCAGCGCCAGTGTCTCAAGAAGCTCCCTAACAAACTGCAACTTGCTCATACATATTCTTCCTATTTATTCTTCATTCAGTTCAGTTGAGAAAACAGCCCAGCTATGGTAATTCAAAGCCACTTTCTGTCATTTCCTCATGTAATTTGATTTGCAGTAGTTTTTGTCCTCAAAGCGCTTTGTCTCAAGCAAACTATTACACAAATTAGTATCCTGCTTTTGAGTAACTATCAGTATATGAAGAATTATAAGAATTTGAACGTATTAAGGAAGTTGTTTCTTTTCCTTTTGACAGGGATGTGGTCTCACACTATGACAGTGCAAGATTACCAAGATCTAATTGACCGAGGATGGAGAAGGTGAGATGTTTGTGTGGACTAATAAAGAAGGTAGCTAGCTATGGACTGCTAGCTAGCTTGCTGCTTCTCTCGTCATTTAGAATGTCTTGTTTTCTTTGTTCGTTATGTCTTTATATATACAGTCAATGGTCTAAAGTCAGTGGGTGCTTATTAATCTTTTATTATTCCCTTTTGAATGACTTTAGTTTGTTTCGCATTGCTGCCTAGTTTGTGTTGTGTGTTGACAGTTGCACCTAATTGTCTTACTTTTAGTTAAACCTTTTAGGACACTCTGTGCCCCATTGTTCACTTTTTCACTTTGTGATGAATTTAAATGTATTTACCTACTGCTGTGGTTTCTTTTACTACATTATGGAGGTACAATAATAAAAGTTTATGTTCTTTATATTTCAGAAGTGGCAAATATGTTTATAAGCCCATAATGAAGAAGACTTGCTGTCCACAATATCCCATTAGGTAATGGTTTTTACTTGCCAATTTAAATGTTCTGGAGGGATTTATGCCCTACATGACGATGTGACCCATGACACTCAGAAATGACATAATAACCCATTAAATATTTAATAGCAGCTTTAAAAACAAACAGATGTGATTTAACCTGCCCATTTATGCTCTTATATTGGTTCCAAAGATGTCACGCACTGAAGTTCCAGCCTTCCAAATCCCACAAGAAAGTCCTGAAGAAAATGAACAAATTCATTTCCCAAGGGGAGTTGGTGAAAGGACAGGAAGAGGGTGAGCGAGTTTACATTGACATACAGCAAATGAGTTCATGGATGAAAAAGAATTTGTTAAAAAGCAATCAATTATTTTTGATTGTGTATTAACATACGCCTATATTTGTTCACTGGTTGTATGGCTTTGTGGTAGCTTATATTACTGGTTTTATGCTGTAGGGGAGCCAATGGACTCTGTGTGTGAAGAGGCCGCTCCACGGGAACCCACTAAAGTCTGTCAGTCAGAAGTGACGCGTGCTGCCATCACAGATATTCAACAGGAAGTAGCAGAGTGTCCCGCTATCACAGGAGTTCACAAAGAGGTAGCGGATGCAAAACCTACAGGCTCACAAACCTCGCTAAAGGATCCAGTGTCTGTTGCAGGTGGGAGAACAGCAGCTACGGCTCCTAAACCAGGTATGTGATTCCCCTTTAAATGTCTGGCGGTCTTGATGAATAACAAGCTGCATTTCCTGTTCAATACAATAAATCATTGCTCTCTAAGATATGTTTTTTTCTTTTTAAAGAAGTTAAATCAATATTTTTTGCTTAATTACTAGCTTTTTAAAACAAATGACAAAGAACATCAGCTGAGCTGCAGCGTTTTGTAGGACAAACTGGGTTATCAAGTACTATTGTTACTTGGTAATAATGGTTTTTGACTTCTTATATTTGAAATGTTGAGCATGTTTTTCCACTTTTTCATTATTCTTTGAGCCTCTTGAAATGTGCTGGACCCTGTTCCAGCTTCTTTTATACACATCCTGTACATGTGCGCAGTCAATCATTGGGCCAACACCAGAGCCTGACAACCACTTGAATTCATATTAACTCCTAGAGAAGGAGTAAGGTTTAGAAACCCCAAATGCACCACCACTTAGAAGTTCTTAAATTAGTTTATTTTTTGTTTTATTTTCTACTTAATGTTTTATTGATGTGAATGTGACAGTAGAGCAGGTGAATGAATCCCTCAGTGATGTTTTGTTTGAGAAAGATTAGCGTCATACTGAGTAATGCAATGGAAACAGCATGGTAATTCTAAATAATGTTTTAAAGATTAATTATTTAGTTGTATCTTGTTTTATAGGGCAATATCACAGTTCCTCAAATCCCAACTTCCTGTTGTTGAACAGACCAATCCTTGAACTGTATCATTAGTTATTTAAGTCAGCTAAGATTACACACATTTCTGCTCAGAAATGGTTAATATATGCAGGTTGATACAATAAGTCATACTGTGAATTAAAGGTTTCCACCCTGAGTTTGTGCTTCCCTTTGTGTGTAGTAGCTAGTAGTATTTCACCAGATGGTGTCGCTGTTTACCTGCTTACAGGTTCTGCCGACCAACTGTAGTCTGCTGTATGTCTGGCTTGGATAGATCTCCTCCTTACAGTTTAGTACAGGATATCCCTGCTGCTAACTCACTGTAATGACTTAATAACAATCATACTGAAGAGATAATAAACTCGCACTAGATACAGGAAGCAGTACTTCTCACACACATTTGTATTTCAGGATTCATCCACTTTTTTTCTCTTGCAAACATCTGATATAAACAGCAGCTATATGAAAGAAAAGGGCATGAAGCCTCTGTAATGGCAGGAAATGATCCAGGTGCGACACAAACAAAGTTGCAGCAGATGCCGGGTTCTTCTACAGTTCTGGCTGTGTCAGGACCACGCTGCTCTTAGTTACAGTGTTGAAAATGATAAGCTTTTCCAGCTAAGTGGAAGCAGGATGATTTACTATGTTCATCCCCCGTTCGCCTCCAACAAAAAACACCTGGATGTGTACCTGCTTTACTTTTATGACTGCAGACTTTGTAACTTCAGGCTGGTTTCATTTCTTTTTCTCAGTTCTAACTTGTGAAAAAAAGACTTTCCATCTTTTTTTTAAATGGTCTCAGAAGAAAAAGTTGATATATTAATGTGTCTTGGTTGGGAGAAAATTATACACAGTTTGGTTTCTCAGCATATATTGTCTGTTAAATCACAACTGTGTCAGTGTTTTAATGCCTGATCACAATATTCTCTTTAATTAAACAGTATATAAACTGCATAAAGGGTAGATGCAAGGTATCCTGATAATTTTTGCTCCCAGAAAGGAAGGGGAAGAGTCAGAGATTTTTATGAAGTGCTAACTGCTGGAGCACGAGTATCTGTCTTCAACAGGAAGAGATCTGTCAGACTTTATCTCCAGCACAGCTGTGTACGCTGTCTTCCAGAGTACCTGTATATGTTTATAAGACAAAGAGGGAAAGTGAGGGTTAGTAGTGAGTGTAATTAGAGAGGAGAGAGACACACGAACAGAACAATCATGGAAGTATATAAAACCTCTCCTCCTAGTTTGTTCTTTTGCAGACTTATTATTAGCTCTATATTAAAAGTGGCAGCCTGTACTGTTGAGGTCTAAATGCTTTATTTGCAGGAATGTTGTTTGCCTTACAGAACAACATATAAGATGTTAGGTATGTTGAAGCTGAAGGCTACCAGTAATCCTGGGCTAGAATCACTGTTTTCGACTCTGTGTCAACAGGAGGTATCTTCCTTGTGACATCATCAGAGGGGAAAGTCTGTGAGTAAGCTGATTGTAGCAGCTGGCAGTAGTACAAGCAGGAAACGGCTCTAGTTTCCTTATTGCTCCAAACAGGATGTGGGCGTGTAAACTGTTGACATGGTGTGCCCGGCGAGCCGCAGGGCCTGGCTAAGAGCCAGAGGTTGTGGAGGAGAAGGGGGCGCAGTAGCAGAAGACTGAGGAAGAGAGACAGACTGAAGGAAGCAGTAACTCGGTTGCTTTGGAGATAGTTTCATTTCATTTCATTGTTTATTGATCCACCATCAGCTATCTCATACAAGTGCTGTTCTTCCTGTGGTCAAGACATTACATTTACATTTGCATTCATACATACAGCATATTACACAAACAAAACATTCCATAAAAGAGGAGGGGAAAATCATTACCTAATTTAATTTAGATCATGTTGGCTTTGACGTTTTAGCTTCAATTCCTGGCAAATTAATTGATCAGTATTTGCACTTTGTTCCTTGAAATATTTAAGATTATTCTTTGGACAGTTAATGCTGTAATTTGTGAATTAAATTCTGTGTGTGTTCTTTTAGTGCCAAGTTAATCTTTGATGGCACTCATAGTCACAAAAGATAACAATAGTATACATCTTTTTATAAATATACACTGGGTAGCTGCTAAACACTTAGCCTTTTCTTAGGCATAGCATTTGCTATGTAGCATAAGTGATAACATAAAATAAAGACTATTAAAGTGTGACTTTTGAAAACTGAATTTTGAAGAGTTCACAGTGAAAACTCTTGAAAAATCGTGTCAGCACATATTTGTAAAGGTTGCGACCACGATGTTGAGTTTTGGTCTAACTGCAAAAATGTTTACTGCCATTGAGCCATCTTCTATAGCTGCCTTCTCACCTCTGTCTCCCCTTCCGCATGTAGGGACGGGAGCTGATCCTAGCCGGCCACCATGCAGGAAGGCTAAAGACTTGAGGAAGGAACGACGTCTTCAGAAAGAACATACGAGACAACAGTGCGATGGAGTGTCCCCTACAAATCCCACACCCACCCAGAACAACCAGCCCAAGACCCTGGAGGAGTTCATCTGTGAGTCATTGCCAGACAGTCCCTCTCATCACCTTGAGGTGAGCTGAAATGGCGGAGTAGATACTTTCTTTCTCCCTCTTTACATGAGTTGGTAACTTATTGTAATGTTCTGTTTTTCATTAAGGAGCGGGGCTTTTGGTTGAGCTTTTAGTCAGCATCATAAGTACAGAGTTAAGCGAGAGCCCTCAGCCTCAGTGACTTCACCATGTGTTTATGTGTGTGGATAGAATAGAGGGCCAAAACAGAGTGGAAAAAGCACATCTTTCTAGTTTAATTTCACCCAAATGACAGGCGCACCTCACAGACTGGCTTCCATTACCTATATGATGACACTAAAACCACAGTACCCATATCAGACTGTTGGAGAGGACATGGAAATGTACTTTTGCCTGGGAGTAGAGTGATGCAGAAAGATCCCTGGCAAAAACCTAGAGCTGAGGTTGGTAGAGGAATGTCTTTCTTGGTTTTGATCAGACTCTCTTTGACGCAGCGCTGAAACACTGTCTCCTGTCTCTGCACCCCTTGAGACAAGTCCATCGAGCTCATTTCCCAGTCAGATCTTCTCAAATGGATTCGTTTGTCCACATCTGTTATTTAATACGTGGGCATGCTGGTTTCTCCTTTCCAAATGAGGGCAAATTATATGGTGTAAAAACTCAAATAAATGAAAAAAGTGTAGATGGTCCTTCAAGCTGTTTATTAAATAAATTTGTGATTCTCCATTGATTTGTTGTGGTTAATGAGCAATTCTGTTTAAGAGCTTTCAGCTTCTGATTTTAAGACTAGTACCAAAAGATAATGTTGTTTAAATAAGAGCAATTAGAGCAGCATGTTGCAGTTTTATCATAAACACATTTGTGGAAGATGGATGATCTGAGAAATGGAAAAATTGGTGATAAAGCATTCCCAGTACGTCTGTTAAACTTCTTTGTTTACATTTTTCCTCTACTATAGAATCTAAGAGACTGACCTTAAAGGGGTCAATTACAGCTAAGAAAACAGGATGAAAGGAAGGCATATGTGGATGTTTATTTGAGTGTTTTTTTCAGTCCAAGGCTGTGATTTGATTGTAGTTCCATTTTCCACCACCAGGTGTCAATGTGACAGCATGCCAGAGCCTTTAGACATGCTCTGCAAAACAAAGTTGTTGAATTTCTTCACATTTATTGTTTTTTTCTTCTAAAGCTATGGTTGTACACACGGTTTGTAACCTGGTAAGCAACTTTTACTTCATTATGTATCAGACTGGTAGGGAATTGATATAAATATTTTAGAAATTATATGTCCACATTTCTGCTTTTTACTACAATGTAGCTTTAAAAAAAGATGCAAGCATATAAAAATATTTCTCTATTATTAAAATTCACTAGACTGAAATTGAACATTATCCTTTTATTGAAAAGACCCAGCATCTCTGTTTGGCTACAGGATCTAAATGCCAAGTATTCATATGAAAGACACTGATTTCACTCCAAGTCAAACAAACTTCGAGTTCAGTTCTCTATCCTGTTCTTCCAGGGGATTCATATGGCACAGCCTCTGTGGCCAAGAAAATTTTCCAAACGAAGAGCTGCTTAATTGAAGAGGGACTGCAGGATGAGAAAGTTGAATTCTTTAGTTTGTGATATTTTAACAACATACAGCCAATTCTTTCTACAAATCTTTCAATCAGCATCTTTCTTTAATCCTTAAGTCCAATTTACTACACAGTCACAGACAGTATTGGGAAGCTGAGTGTATAAGGTTGTACATGGAGCATAAAAAAGTTGGACAGAGCCTTTTATTTGTTGACTTTTAATTTGAAGTTTTGAATACAGGATTTTGGCTGTTGTCTAGTTGTTCTATGTGATTGAGCGTGATATGATTAAATTCTCAGACCGTGCACTCCCACGGGGAAGCTGTGGTTTGTCAGTCAAGATGCAGCTCTGCCTAAATGCTTACACTTGTTTTATCATTAATTTTGGGGGTTTTGCACCTAATATAGAGTAATTAACTTGTGGCTTATTAAGTATAAGTAATGCACCTCATACCTGAAGTTGCTTAACAATTATTATATTGCTATGGTAGCATCCTCTGGTGAAATGATGTTTAAATGGAATTTCTTAACCATCATGAAAGCTGCAATGTCTACTTTAAACCCGACATTTTTCCTCACCCAAGGAACACCATCCTCAAAGAGCAATATGTTGGTGGCTGTATTGTGCTGTGGGGTCAGTATTTATTGATGGAGAATAGGAAACTAAATGGAACTGAGGGAATAATTGATTGTGCTAAATGGAAGGAAAACTCTGAGGAAAGCCTCTTTTAATCTTAGTTGATCAGATGTGAACAGGAACCCTAAATGAGGAAATGTTTGTTGGACTGGCCTTGTCGAATCCCAGGCCTCAAGCCATTTGGGAATCTGTGGCATGACCTACAGATTCCTGTAGACAAGCAGAACCAATCCAAGTAGAAGAAACTGGAGCATTTCCATCGACTCCAGTACCTTTGCTACATATGTCAAGCTTGGAGCGATGTTCCCCAAGAGGCCTACGACTGATATTCCTCTATTCGAATTTGGAATATAGAAAACATTTAAAAAAAATTTTAAATCAATATACATAAAAATCATCCTTTTTTTTTTACAAAAGTTCCCACATGGTGAAGTCACTGAAATGAACTTCTATACTTATTCAAATAAGTTAGTTTTTTTTTTATTTATAAAACGTAAGCTAATATTTCAAAGCCTACTGTTATATGTGTTCTTTCTGTTCACAAGGGAGATTTACATGATGAAATTAATGCAATTTATTGGTTTTGGTTGTCCATTAATCAACATCTAAGCTAATCATAACATAACAAAGTCTTATGTTGAGCTGTGTTCTGTTTCAATTTTTAATGTCCCTGAACTCCAGAAGGTTTTATTCAGTGTCAGTCTTCTCAGTTCCCTGTTCTCTCTCACTTTATTCTTTCATTTCTAATGTAATATTTCTTCTGGCCACTTGGATTTTTAGCACTGGTTTCATTTTTAAATTAACCCTTGTCTGCCCATATTCTTTTTGAAGGTGAGGCTAGTGCGCTCCAATCCCCCTAGCCCGCAGTTCAAAGCCTCTTTCGACGCCTCCTACCAGGTGTACAAACTCTACCAGATGGCCATTCACAAGGATCCTCCTGGCAAACCCACCGAGAGCCAGGTCAGAGGGTGGGAGGCATAGGTCAACTCTCTCTAGGGATACCCAGGGAGTGAGGGGGTCCACACTTCCACATACCTTCAGTAGAACTCCTTTTTTTTGTTTTTAGAAATTAAATTGATGCTTTATTTACATTCTTTTTAATTTTAAACTGAGTAACAAACCATCAAAATTAAAACGGCTTTTTCAGCATATTTAATGAAAATTATTTTTCTTATTTAAGTTTGTTTTTAAATAATGAAAGAAAATCTAGAACTGCAACATAAATATAGCATCCAAATAAGATAAGATTTATTTTATGTTTTGACATTAGAGTCATGGGGAAAGTCAAAACGCTCTGAAAGGAAGAAGTGAATGAACCTGTAGGTAAAGTGAGGGTCTGTTTCGAAATGCGAGAGTCAAAGGGAGAGGAAATTGAGGGTAAAATGTTTCCATACGACAGGATTGAGAGCAGTGTTTCTCCAGGTGTCTGGGTTGGCTCTTGGTTTTCCAGCCATGTCATTACTCTTGAGCTGTTTCAGTTTGAGAGGGCAGCTTGTCAGCTGAACCTTCGCGACCTTCACACATTTGCCTTGTCTTGTCTCACCCCATACCCTCACAATAGTTCCACGTGTCTGCACTGGAAGCTCATTTTAACGTATGATACGTATTGCGGTAATGTTAATTTTCTTTGCGTGTGCCTTCAGCTTGGTGTTGTTGTTTTTTTTTTTTTTTTTTTTTTTTTTTTTTTTTTTTTTTTTTTTTTTTTTCAAAAAAAACCCCGGGGGCAAAAACCCAAAACCCCCAAAAACAAAAAAACCCCCCCCCCCCCCCCAAAAACAAAACCAAAAAAA
>JBAMHX010000018.1:7282504-7301718 GCA_037177515.1 Pseudomugil tenellus | reverse complement strand
TTTTTTTTTTTTTTTTTGTTTTTTTTTTTTTTTTTTTTTTTTTTTTTTTTTTTTTTTTTTTTTTTTTTTTTTTTTTTAAAGAAAACCTCTGTGGATGAAAGCCTGTAGCTTACAGGAACCAGAATACCTGCTCTTCTTCATAGAGGACGGGGGGGCCTTTGAAAAAGCAATATAGTATTTTCATGAGAATTAATACTGTAATAAAAATATAAATTGTTAAATATAATTGCACAATTCAAACAATAAAAAATTTGCAAAGTATTTTGTAATTACACTTTTTGCTGTGAAAATATTAAATAAGAATAGCTAATTGAAACAATTCATGATTAAATGATATGATTTGTATATATCCATTTAATTCTCACTTCCATTTCCTTTCCCACCTGAATTTTTAAATTCTTTATGCATTAGCATGTCCTTAATAAGTTACCCTCTTTGTTTAGCTTTTGCTTGACACTCCGGAGCAGTGAAAACCAAGTTAGACCAATCACAGCTTCTCCTCAAATGTAAAAACTCTCATTGGTTACACAGCCACAAATGTGTTTTCGTCTCACATATCCGGTTTGGTGAAGTAACCCCGAAAATGTCATGAAAAAGCTAAATCCAGAGGGTAGAACAATAAAGAAATTCAACTGTAAAAAGAGTAAAAAGATGCAGTGGCTAAATGGAATCAGAAATTAAAATTTAAGAAAGGAAAATGTATATCTTTAGTAATTATTTCTTCTTTTCAAAAAAGCATTTGAAAATGTATTTGCAAATAACTGCATGTAATATCAAATTGATTTTTCAATTCCTTTTTAATAGTTTACTATAGAACGTCAAATATAAAACACTGGAATTTCTTTTGTATGAGTAGTTTGTTGAGTTCGAAGACAAAATGTATTTATTTGTATAGCATCTTTCATGTACAAGACCATTCAAAGTGCTGTTTGAAACAAAATGTAACAATCTATATTTCTATTTCACAATGAACTACTTCTTATGAAGAATCTGTATTTGTTTTTCAAAGACGCTGCTTGTCCTCCATAGTTCTGGACCTTAGAAGCACCAGCGCTGTGCTAGCAGTTGTGTGTGAGCTGACTGGGGAGTGCACTAGCCTCATCCTCAAGATTCTCATCAGTCTCCTAGAATCCCACTGTTGACTTGCATAGATGTTTACTTTGTATACAACCATTTGATTAACCGGTTTGAATGCCAAACAGACCTGCTGTGTTACCAGTTTGCCTCAAGAACTAGGAGACTGATACCCACCGCAAGATGTTGGAACTCTTCTGTGTCTAACTGTTGATTGCTGCATTCCTCCTTTCTCCATATTCGCATTTTTTGTTTTAGATTATCTTCTTACTTTTCACTGACCTTGTATTCATTGTAAATCTTTACAATCCTCCCATCCACCTCCTCTCCTCCACACCTTGTGCTTGAAGGTGAGGCTAGTGCCGGTCAGCTTTGAGGATCCTCAGTTCGCAGCATCCTATCAGCAGTCTGTGGCACTGTACAGCATTTACCAGATGACCATTCATGGTGATGACCCCAGCGAATGTAGTGAGAGTGAGGTACTGCATGATTATTTTTTCACACCTGCGGGGTCACTGCTATCTGTTTTACTGAGCCTCATTTTGTATTTTTTATGTTTTTGATTGTTGGATTATATTAGATCTTTAAAAACATCTGGGAATTTTATCGTTGGCATTTGTTCACGGGGTTCACAAATAACCAAATTATCATTGAAATAGCATGTGCTTTTAAAATGGTATTGCACATGATTAAGAGGTCACTGTTACTGTGTTATATATCCTAAAGTGCATCTGGTTAGTTTATGCAAGTGAATGAGAAGAACTGTTCAGTAATAAATGGGAATCCAACTCTTAAACCAACAGATCTATGAATGTTAAACCTCAATACATAAGTAAATGATATTCTTAATTGTTTCTTTCCTGCTCCACTTTTTTTTTAAAGTGAAGTCTAGTCAGGATGCAGGAATCCTGAACAGCCTGAGAGGGCTTTTTGTCCCTCCGGGCTAAAAAAAACAGCCTCCTCCTCCACCCATCTGCCAGCAGGCTGCAGTAAATTTACGAAATTCTCCATGTTGTAAAAGTAGTGTAATTAATAAATAATGAAAGCTGTCAGATTGGGCAGACTGTGGCAGATTCTTTCCTGGTGCCATAACACTAGTTCTATTAAAAGGTAGGTTGCTGGACTGAATCGGTTTAATTCAGGGTAATACGTACACAAGGATCGGATTGTTAGGAAGTAACATAAAAAAATAAAATAAATAAAAAGTAAAGGTGTGTGGCTGGACTAACAACTCAGCCATCTCTCGAGTCTCCAGAAAGTTTTTTTTTTTCCCTGTGTTTCATACTTTCTGAATGTGTCGTAAAAGCAAAGGGTGAATTAAAGTTGTGTACTTTAGGTAATTATTTTAGTTTACATGGACAAGGCTACCTTAGACACTCCATTAAGAAATGACAGAGCAGCTCTGCACACTGTTCTTGTGGACCATGTTTAATCAGTCTCTTTAACTCATGCATGCAGCCACTTGTACATTATAGAAAGATTCTAAAAATAGACACAAGTGAAGCTCAAAGCACCCTTTTCCTCATTTATATCCTTTTACCAACCCCAAGAAAAAATGTACTTTTTGGTTATGATGCGAACTGCTGAACGTTTTCTTTAACCTGAAAGTTTGTCTTAGTTCCTTCCCTCTGTGGCTGAGTTATGTAAGACTCAATCCCAATTAGTTCCACTCAAAGAAATTGAACTTTATTGCAATCCCTGAGGTTGAACTACTCTGACATGCACCTCTGTGGCGACTGCTCCAAACGCAACACATTTCATTACTTAAAATGCGGAGCTTCTGGTTAACGTACTTGCTGTGTCCTCGGACACTTGGAGCCCCTGCCTCTATTGTTGTGTGGCACTCATTAAAATAGAAGTACTCCATTGTTATAGCTGTTAGAACACATTTTAATGTCATGCTATTTAGTGCCTGCTGCTGCTACCTAGGAAGTTGGGTCATTTAGTATTTGTGGGGGTATTTATTATTCTATTAAAGTATTACCCAGGGAGAGAATCTGGATTACTGTCAGCCTGGCCGGGAGCCATGCAGAATAGGAAACTGTGTGTTAAATTACCCTGCCAAAATTGTACAATCATTAGACAGAATAATGTCCTAGATGAGAAAAGGCTGTGTTTTTTAAAGGATGTGTGCATTTCCTGTCATACCATGACTGGAAAGGAACCAGAAATATTCCTTTCCTTATCTAATATTGGTTTCCTGACAGAGTGGAAGCATACACTAGCAATTATATAGATATGTACACCCTCTCTTTCTCTCACGCACACTCATACTGCTCTTAACTGTAGTAATAATCCATACCTCTCAGTACCTAAATATACTATAAGCTTGTTTACAAATGCAAATTGTATTCCATTTTTATTTTGCTCTAAATTAACTTAAAAACTACATGGAAAATGAGAGAAACAGTCACCTCTAAAACAGAATGTATTAAAAAGTAACTATTTGTAATTTGTGTGCACATTATAAAGACTTTTAAAAAACCATCTGAGCAGCATTAGCACTAATGATGATTTGCGCAAGTGTTTTATATATTTAACTAATGAGTTTTTCTATGTCAGCTATGTTCCTGTGGTGCTTTTCTATAGTATTTAGCTTGGTTTTGGTATTTGAGATGATCAGAGTATGGGCTTCTTGTAGAATTTAAAGGTTAAGCTATGAGACTAAATGTACTGTGTGTAAGTGAAGTCATGCCTCTGTGTGTGTGTTTGAGAAGGCTGCCTACATGCCTAATTGTTTACAGATGGGTGTTTACAGTAAATGAGGGATTGTTGGAGAGGAAGAGAAGGACTCCATGTGTTGAAGCCCATGAAGATGTTCCAGAGACTACTCTGGAGTCATCCCTGTTGGCTTTATCAGAGTTGGAGTGAAAGAAAGCTGCTATTGAAGGCATGCTTGGTTACTTTTAGTAGTCTTCATCTCCTGCAGTAACTTGGACAGAGCGACTGTGTGTAAAATGTGCAGGGCCAGGAGGTTAAAAGAGAAGGGAGAATATTAAATGATATGCATTAAACAGCTGAAGTGCATACAGTTGTTCTACATACATGCTGTTCGAATTGTACAGCTTTTCACGGGAAGGTCAGTTTGGGATCCTCAATTTTACTCTCACAGCAGCCAGTACTGAAAGATCTCAGTAAATGACGTCATCTTGTGAGTGCAGCTGCTGTTCTGTTGGTGAATCATTTACTACTTTTTTATTATTTATTTTTGTGAGTTTTTAAAGTTTTGTTTATGCCCTTCAGCTATGCTGCTCATTGGGAAGCTTTGCCGTTGGTAAATTGACTGGCAGTAGTCACTGCAGAGGCAGGAGTGGAAAGTACTTTTTACTGGCAACGAGGTTACACAGGTGGGGAACTGTAAGCGTTCTTGCACACTGTACAGAACAGAATTAGTCATTTCTGTTTCCACGTTGGTTATGGTACATGTAGAATTGGTGCATATTTTATAAATGAAATATTGTTAGAATAATAAGTAACGTAATGCTGTGTGAGTTTATAACCTGCCATAAAGCTAAACCTGTCCTCCAGGTGAAGCATAAGCACAGACCCACAGGCTCGCGCTGCAATGACTTTTGGAAGGAGGATGCAAAGATTGTAGCGTTTGTACTGTATTTAAGTGAACTTGTTTCTCCTTGCTCCTCGTTGTGCTGCCAGTTTGAGCTGTGTGTAAAGGCAGCGTTGTTGCATGTTGTTATTGTATTCAGCACAGCGGGGAGTGAAGTTTGCAAGACATTTATAGTTCCCAACAACACCTCTCAGAAAGATCTGTGTGCACTGTTGAATTGTTCTGTTCTTTCTAAGTATGCTGCATGCAGACTTTATAGTTTTCATATTTGTTCCTTTCTTTCAAACTTTTACTCAAAGTTTGTCTGTTTATGTTTCAGGACATCTGTTTAAAATGTAGGAAAATTTGTAATTGTATGTCTTAAAGTTTAATTGTCTTTAAAAAATTGAAAAAAAAAAGGAAAAAAAAATTGAAATGGTTTTAATGACCATAGAGCAAGTAATTTTTGCTAAACGCTCTCTCCCCGTCATCCGCCTCGCCTATCTCTGACCTTTCACGTTTTTTTTTTTTAATAGCTTTTGAGATACATATTCAGTTGATCAACATGTTACAAGAAAACTCTTAGTGTCCTCAGCACTCGCATAAGCTGCAGCAGACAGATGGAGAAACAAACTCTGTTGGATGAGCTCAGGCTTTTGGTGGGATGTTCATCAGCACCAAAGCCAGGACTGCCCCACCTACTGAACCATGGTCTCAGCAGTTGCTATTAACAATTTAACTGCTGTGCACAGATATGCTTAAAAACAGAGCACATTGACGGGGTTATGGGAATTTCCAGCAACTTCTTATATATATATATATATATATAAAATTTGATAAATTTGATCAGTTATATTAATATATTAAGGAAAATGAAAAAGTAGATCAAATAGAGAAGAAAAAAACAGCAGAGCCAGTGGAAAACAATGAGCACAATCATATAATTTACTATTGAATTAACTACTTTGCATAATTTGCACAGCTTTGATTTGTCCTCTTGTTTATGATGATGTTACTTTTTTGGGTCTGCTCACCAGATAGTACATTTAAAGTTCATCTTGCCCGCAGACGAAATAGAGAACAGCAAAGATGTGTATGGTTTTCATTTATATTCTCTTAAAAAGTTGGTTACTCATAAAACTAATATGTGTATATTTTTTCATTTTCCCTCCACAGTTCCGGAGATTTCTCTGTGATTCACCACTGGAGGTATGTATTTCCTTTCGCCTATTTACAGTAAAACCTCTTTTAAATGTCTATGTTCATCCATTTATTATGTGTTACCTGGAACAATTCACTCCAGCCAGGAGATCTTCCTTATGATTTCACCATTTTGTGGAGCTTATATTAATGATTTAAAAGATGTTCAGGACTGTTTTATTCTTCATCATGCACACTCTGAGGGCAGTCGGTATACAGCAGTTTTCTGTAACAGACTAATTTTGGCCAGTCTCTTGAAGAGTCCTCCAGCTGGATGGAGAGGGGTTTAAGGATTGAAGGAAAGAATTCTGTTTCATATCTGTGTGGTTATTAATTCAGCCCTCTCTAAGCAAACAGGTGATGTGGAACTGTGTTGAAAATGAGATCTTCAGGGTTTCCTTTGACAGCATAAGATGTACCGTTATTCTTCACTTTGTGTGGTGTGCTACAAATTAGAAACTGATGATGCAGTTTTGTGTGGATCAATTTTGGAATGGGGTGGATGACCTCTGACCTATTGAACAAAAACAGATAATTGTTTATGCACTAAAGAAAAATGTGATTTCAACCTCTGGTGCAGAGATTTAATTATGTTTCCATTATTTAGCATTAAAGATTTTAACCAACGAGGATTTGTGGCTAATTTATGATTAGTCTGTGGTCACTAAGCGAAACGAAGGTATCGCTAAATGCTTGGCAGTTGTGGTTAGCTACATTCTTCAGAAACGTCAGTGAACCTGTTGGGTCAGGACAATTACACCAACAATTAGACCCAAGATGGGTACTTATTACAGCCACTTTGATAGGCTTGAGGTCCAGGAACACACTCAAACTGACTGACACAAACACAGTCACTCCGTTTTGCCCCGTGGGCCCCTTCAAGTCTTCACTAATGAACATCATTAGTGTTTATAGGAAACAAGCTTTTATCACCTCGTCAAGGCTGGTGACCAGGCACACTGAATTACACAGTTCAGTACACATACACATACATGTTCACTCTGTAGCACAGAGCCTTGCTTTTTATCTTGCCTTCACTACTTCCTCCTCTGAGTACAGTTAAGGACGTCGTCTCCTTTCATGTTTCTTTTTCTTGCACAACTTATTTTTATTTCTGTCTATGATCTCCTTTCCCGTCTTGCCCCGTCTCCAAGTGTTTTTGAATTATTATGCATGAAAATCTGCACTACTCTACATGTTGTTCTTCATCTGTCTCCAATCAGAGTGCTATTGGAGCACATACCCACACAGACACTGCATATGGACCTGCAAATTGTGTGGTTCAGCTCACACGTAAGCATGCATTTATATAAATGTATGCATACTGCATACCTCTAAATCCAACTGCAGATGTCTGACTTGTTTGTTGTTTGCAGTGTTCCATTTCACCTAAATTGCAGAGGATTCATGCTGAAACTCGGGTAATTAACGTCACCTGGCTCTGATTGCTCTGTTTTTTCCCCCAGTACAGAAACGGAAAGGCGAACACATTTGTGCTATCAGAGCAACAGTGGCACAAAGGTGTCTGCAGACATGATGAGCAACAGTCATGCGAATGTCTGCACATTTGCTTGACTTAAAGTCAAACTATCACTTTTTGGAGCCAAATTCATTTCTTTGGATCTAATCCAGCTTTCTAATAAGCCCAAGCAAGGGATAAACACTTATTAGTCATTTTAAGGAGCTTAACTGTAAACGTTTGGACATTTCTCTGAAACTGACTCTTAACTTTTTAACTTTCACTCTAAGGAAGAGATAATGGATTTACATTATATAGAATAACACATTTATACACATGAGCTGGAATTTCAGAAATGTGAACCGCAAGTGGACAACATAACAGCCCTGATATATGGACAGTCAGTAAAGCAAATATTTCCTTTAGTACCGGGGAGAAACTGAATTATATGTTTTTGTACAGTATAAGTAGGATAGAATTGTTATTTGAGCTATGCTTCACACGCAGCCTGCTTTCAGGATGTGCTCTTGTTGTACGTGGATGCACATCTGGGGGTGAAGATGGAGAAAGTCTGAGATATGTTAGACATCTGTTGTTGCTCACTGCCAGAATCACAACTGCATCAGTTATACCATAGTCGTTTTGTTCTTGTGGTTTTGAGAACAAAGTTCTTGCTTCTCAAGGAGTATGCATCAGGAAAATGGAACTAGCATTTTATGTTCATAATAAGTTGATGATGGATCAGATAGTTATTTGGTTGTAGTTTGCAGCTTGTACCACTAGAGATCACTGCACATTGTGGTTCATGTATACAACATGTAGTGTTTCCATTATAATTAGAAAAGTACAAAAAACTTCACATCTTTTGAATCTGACATGATATTAAATTTTTATTTATTAAAAAAAACTAAATATCCAGTAAAACACATTTAATTCTAAACAATAAAAATCATCTTTTTTGCTTTCATTAATTTAACCTTTCTGCCACATTTGTAACTAAAAAATGTGTGAAAACACACCAGTGGACAACAGATTGCAGTGTGTATCTGAACATCTGCCTTTCATATATCACACTCCCGGGAGTTATATACAGTCCAGTGATTTTTACAGTTCTATACGATATGTCCTATTAAATATTTTATTGTAAAATATGAAAGTATCCCATTGTTACTGGCAACAAAAGAGAAAATGTAAAAATGTAATTCAAAATGATCAGATTTTGTTTTCTTTTTACTGGAATGAAATGTGAAAATTGCAGCATGATTTATTTAATGTCATTTAGGTTTTCTTTAAGAAACCTAAATTAATTTTAGTTTAGTTATAGCTGCAGATTTTCTGTTTTTCATATCTTACCTTGCAATTTAAGTATCATCCTTAATTTGCCTTAGAGATTAAGATTATGTGGATCAGACTTTAGAGAATAGATTGTACATTAATTGCCAAAAAACCTAAATGGATGAAATTTGTGTTAAAAGCTGTTTTAATATTTAGTACCTGCTCATACTTGTTTCCTGTTTTACCACTAGTTCATATTAAAAGTCATCAACTAGTATTCAGTATAGTAGTTTTGTCTTTTTTACTTTGACGAGTTAAAATATTGTTATCCTTAAAGTTTAACCCAAATATGACTTTTAACAGGTTGAAACTGACATGCTGCACACCACCCTCTCACTTCTGTTATTCAGGCTTTTCAAACAGCCTCGTGTTTAGGCCATATGAAAGCGATTTGGGGCTACTGGGGAAGCTCTGGGTGGTTTGAAGCGTTCCAGGGAATGTTAAGATTCTTGTCACAGTGGCAAGGACACAACTATTAAGTTTTCTCTTGAGGTGATGCACAGGTCAGTCAGATGAGATCAGCCTTGAGCACAGCATGAGCCTGTAAATAAACACACAGACTCAGGCGAGAAGGCCATTACCTACCTTACCCCAGCATTCGCATTCATGTAATTTTGCCCAAACATGTATATACTTGAGATGGGATAAAAGAAAAAAAATCCTCTTATGCTTTTTTCCGTTTACTTACAGCTTCTAAATGACAGAGTGGGGCGTCTGACAAAGGCCTCAGTGTTTCTAGAAGAATTGGTGCCAAGAAATGACAGACTGCTTTTTTACACAGTTGGTTCACTCCACCATGGGCACACACTGCTGCAAATGGTCCAGATTTGGTGCCTGTCACACCTGAACACCCCCCCCCCCCACCCCCCCCACCCCCCCAAGAAATTCCCCCTTTTTTTTTGTACTGCCTGCCACACAATCACTGCTGTCTTGCACAGCCTCTGTTGTCCTGCTGCATTTAAATAATTAAATAAAGCCTGCACACATAAATGGTTTCTTGTGTCCAAGTGTCTGACCCACTGTGGCACAACTTTGTTTTTAATAGCAGCTTTACTTAAGAAAACTGTCGGCCCTCTGAGGTCACAGAGCTGCACAGAGTGTATATATATATATGTGTGTGTGTGTGTTTGCAAGCGGCTTGTTTCTTTTTGGTCAGTTTTAATTTGGTCTGAGTGCGGACTCAGTGGTGCACCGGATTACTCTGCGAGCTCTGTGCTATGATAACTAACAACGTCTGCGCTACTTAACTGCGTCCAGATGAACGTTGGTGAAGAAGCAGGATCCTGTTACTAATGCACTGAAGAAAGACGCGTACAAACATAAACTAAGACCCCGGCTTAAGGTGACTTTTAACCTCAACCCCAAGCCTGTAGGATTAAGCCAGTATGATAAAAGACGTCCTTTAAGTTGATTGAAAACTCAGCATGTGAATCAATATGAGAAACGCAGTGTGTCATAAAATGGGAGTTTTTTCGTTAATAGAATAGAATGAAGCACACATGTGGACACCTACACCCACATTCCTTTCTGCAACATGGAGAGCACAGACATATAGGAGGAGGCTTGGCAGCATTCCACCACCGCACGGTGAAATGGATTTTGCTCTTGCAGGGCTTTTTATTAAAAAGTCCTCTCCTGCAGTGTTTCTTTGGCCAGTTCCTCACACCGCCCAGCTCCTCCTCCTCCCAACTCCAGCTTTCACTCCACATTTGGGAGCCATTAGCAGGCTGAATGTGAGGCTACTGTACCCCCCCCCCCCACCCCACACACACACACACGTATAATGCATGAGGCCTGGCAGGGAGATGCTATAGCTATAACACACCATCATACAGGTGTGTGTATATGTGTGTGTGTGTCAAAAATGAGCCAGAGAATATACATTATCATGTTGAATATAATAACATTTTTGTTTTGATGTGCAAAATCTATGTGATATGCATGAAAATATATATATTGCACAACAGTAATCCCTGTTGTTTTGATTGTTTTGTCCTCATCTTGCTCCAGGCAGAATATTCTCCAGATGGTCCTGAAGTGGGGTATGGCTCCTTCCATCAGCAGTACTGGCTGGACGAGCGCATTGTGGCAGTGGGAGTGATTGACATCTTACCTAACTGTGTGTCTTCGGTCTACCTGTACTACCACCCTGACTTCGCCTCACTGTCTTTAGGCTCCTATTCTGCTCTCAGGTCAGTTTCAAGATTGAAACATTAATATGAAAACATTTTTGTGATAATAAACCAGATCCATCATGATGAAGATGATTGATATTTTGCAATGTCTTTATTGTTAATCAAGAATTGGTGCTTTTTTAATAGCTAAACACTATTTTACTTGTTTCATGATACAAAAGATACATTGTAGTTTGTTAACATTCAACAGTTAGAGAAGGCATATTGGTCCTATAGTGCAACAAAACTGGCTGCACTATACTAAATACTGCCACAGTTTTCAAGGCAAAAGAGAGAAATATCTTGCATTTTTAGTGTAAATGGTACTGAGCAGATAGCTTTCATATATGGCACCATGACTGCCTGCAAATAAACCTGAATACTGGCTGATGACATGGCTTCCTGTGTCTAGATGCTTGGCTGAGGATTTGTATGCCAGCATGACAATGATCCAAAATAGTTTGCCAAAACTCGTACTCACTTCTGCTGATAAACTTATATGAATTTTTGTCTTAAGATAACTTGTGAATTAAAATTATTTAAAAATTGCAACATGTGGTTTCTTATTAAGGCTGACATTGTTGCATCTTTTACCGTTGACCTCTTTGTTGTCTTGCTTCATGTCTTTGTTCTTTGATCATTCCTTGCTTCCTGTTCTTTCATGAATCTCCTCTCTTCAACTTTTCTCTCCTCTCGATCTTTTCACCTCTTCCAAGGTTTCTTTTCTTCAAATTCTATACCATACCATAAGTACTACAATACTTCAGGTCAGGAAAAATACCTCTTTCTTCACACTTGATTGGTTGCGGCAGCGCTCTGTGGTTCAGCTGACAACAGTTCTCTCCTCCATGATGAAATAAGAGAATGCAGACATACTCCACAGGCACATATATCTGGGGTTTCCTGTAAAATGTAACACAATAATGCGAGAAATGAGGGGGATAGAGGGATCTCTGCTACACTGTCTGTGTATATTTTATACGCTGGGAGTCATAAGCGTTGAGGCATGTGTGTGAATGTAATCATGCACTAGATCAGCACAGCAGAGGTCAGAATATTTGCTCCTGCTTATATAGAAGTCCCTTGTCATCCTAAGTACACAATCTCCCATTTTTATTATTTTAAGGTTCTGAATCCAAGAGTAACAGAAAGTGTGTGGATGAGGACTTCAAAAAGGGGGCTCAACGTGATTGAAATCCTCCCACTTATTTACAGACGCTAGAGCTGAAATCACTGATCTGGTCTGAAAACTCCCGACTTGACTTCACCTCACTGACTCTGTACAAAGCCTGCTGGACAGAATGCACATGCTTCTCAATTTCCTCTATATGCTTTCTATGCATATATTTATCATATTAGATTTTGTTTCCTCCCTACAGCTTGCCCATGTGGATTTAATTCAGCCATATTCAAGGACAAACTGGTATTTACAATAATAAAAAAAAACTTTCATGTAAAACAAGCAGGAATTAGTGAAATAGAAAAAACAAGTGCATGTAGTTCAATCTTTAGACAGAAGAGGGGGATGTTGAGGAAAGTTTCTTTTGTGGGAGTGTAGCTCCCTCTGCCATGGGCCTTGAGGCTAGGAGGAGGAGAAGCAAAGCAGTGCCTGAGGTCTTGTGTTTAGCAGACTCAGCTGGTGTCCTAAGCTGGATCATTTTCTTTAAGGATGCCCTGACAAAGTTACACTGTGCCAGTCCTAAACAAAGCATTCAGTATATGCTCACAAGGTTTCCACTCGATAATTATTTTTTTTGATATTTGTATGCATTTTTCTGGACGTAATAAGGTGATTATGATCACGTGCAGGAGAGAGGAAACTGTATTTTATATATATGTATATATATTTAAAAACTGCAAATATCAGCTTTTAATGAATATGTTTCTGATTGTTTGACTATATTTATAAAGAACATATTTTATTGTTTTTGCTCATAAAATGTTCCCACTAAGCTGCAGTGAGCACCTCGTGGTATGTGCCATTATGGGCCCTTTGTGTCTGGGTGTGTGTATACGTACATCAGTATGAGGGAAGCTGTGCCGGAGCAGAGGGCTTGATAATTGGCTTGTGCTGGAGTGTCAGATGGCTGAAGAGGGGATAATGGTGGACTCAAGCTGCTGCCATGGGGGTGGAGGACAGGGTGCGAAGGCCTCAAGTGAAGGGGGGAACATGGCTTTTTGTGAATGGGCCCCTTGCATCTCTTGACCCCCCCTCCCCCAATTCAGGCCTGCCGGGTCCTTTTGTGAAGAGAGGATGGGAACCCAGGAACCTGGCAGAAAGCGGGTGACCTTCCAGCACCTCGCTCTTGCTGCCTCTCTTCTCCGTCCCTTTCTCTTTCTTGACCCTCCTCTTTTATATTCTTCTCCTGCTCTCTCTCCCTCCCCATGTCCCCCCCACCTCCCTTGCACAGCTTTTTTGTCCCATGTCTTATTTTTCAGTGCATCTATTTTATTTTAGGACCTCTTTCTCTTCTCTTAAGTATCAGAAGAAAGGGAATTCTCCCTCTTCCTTTAAGCGGGTGAAGCACAGAGAAGTGCAAGGAAGAGTGAAACAAAAAGGGGGGAAAAGCAGAGCTGGAATTTAGTTATGGAAGAGCACGAGAAACGACAGAAGGAAAGGGAGGAAATAGGCTTTCAGTGAAAGGATGCAATTAAGGAAGAAAGAATTGAGGGAAAAATAAAGCGGGCAAGACATTTACTTTATTTGAAGAAGGTATATAAATCCTCCAAGTTCTAAATCTTTATTTTACACACTCTCCCTTAGTTTTCACTACTTTTCTTTTGCCTGAAGGCTTGATGCTGGTTGAGAGAAGGCAGTTGTTTTTGTGTAGTGACATGAGACCAAGAAAAGCTGCTTTTTTTTTTTTTTAGGAAAGTTGGCTTCTTCCTCAGCTTGGGCAGTGCTCTATTCAGAACTGCAAGGATCATTGTTTATATGCTATTAGTAAACAGACATCATTTTACTTCGGTCATTCTTATCAAATTTGATGATTTTAAAACCACCAACATGCGTTCTGATGTGATCTGGTTGTCGTGTTTTGGTGTGGACCCCGAGTTTCAGCTGCTTCTACATACATTTTCTGCCAAAACACAGCCAGTCCCTATGAATTTAAGTTATTGAGTCCAGTATCGCCAGCCATACATAAAACTTTTGCTTTTCCTCATCTGAAAAACTGTGTTTGTACCTTTTCTGCTGCAGGGAGATCGCTTTCACCAGGCAGCTGCAGAAACAGTCCCCCAAGCTGTGCTACTATTACCTGGGCTTTTACATCCACTCCTGCCCTAAGATGCGGTATAAGGTATGCATTTTCCCACACAGATCATAAGAGCATGTTTTCCTCTGAAATAACCGCCCTGTTAAGATTCTGAACCAATATGTTCAATCAGGTATATTTAATGTGTAGTTAAGCTATAAATATTTTTTTAATGTATTTACTTTTTTATGTTTTAAGGATGAAGATGGCTGTTAGGAAACTAGATTTCTATTTGGGATTTAACTGTGTTGGGTTACTAATCTACTCTTTAGCTCTACTGTCTCAGCCTAAAGTAAATTTGATTGTAGCACAGTGATATTTATGTTGCTTTTTTGTTTAAGTTTAAATAATTTTCATCAGACAGCCCAGCATTAAGCGAAATGAACTGTATATGTGCTTTATGATTCACTACTGCTGCAGGTTTGTTCTTACTCCCCCAAATGTCACTCTTATTACATTTATATGCAGCTTATGTTCTGATTTTAACTTGTTAAAAATCCAAACTGGTTAAAAATTCACAAAAATATAAAGTCTCCAGCAAGAAAAAAAATGTGTCAGAACTTAAGTAGTTTAATCTAATTTGAATGTGCTTTTGCCCTCCCCTTTTTATCTTCATTGCTTCCAGTTAAATCACTGCTGTTGCTTGATTAAGAGCATCATAACGATGACACGTCCAGGGTACAGAGCAAACATGCAGATATGTCGTAAAATTGCTTATAAGAGAAACATGCATGAGCGATATATATCTAATTATTTTCTCGCCTCCTTTTCTCCTCCCCATAATTCATGTAGAGACCGCACCACCACAACTCGCAAACATGCTCACATTTAGGCTAAACACCACTTAAAGACCTATAGCTTGAAGAGGAAAGTAGAAGAAAATAGTCTTTCCAAGTCTATTAGTTTGGCTAAGATTTGCCATTCATTCCTCCTTCTCTCATTCATCTCCTAATTCCTTCTGTCGTTTTATTCACATGTTCCCAGAGCTTGTTCTTGTCCATGACCGACTGATGTCTTGTTGAGGATTATGGCAAAGTGCCAAATCTTTTTATCCATTTACATCTTGCTTTGGGGTTTGCATAACGCTTGGTTTTGGTGTGTGCATTTAATACCCCATCCCCCATATCTTTTCTGGTTTGTTTGTGAACACGACGCTGCAATGACAATCTCCCTACTTCTCTCTTTTTCTTTCTTTTTTCTTTTTTTTTTTTACCCGTTAGGAGAAACATAGAACAAGGGTGAGAAGGTTGCTCAGTTCCCACCTTTAGAGTCTCAAAATCCCAAACAAATGCAGCCATGCTCAAACATACTCTCAGCACATGCAGTGTCTCGATCTTGTATGTGATTTGCATATGAGCGCCACTAATTCATTAATGCCCAGACATACTGGGACATTGTTCACATCACCAAGACTGCACTGTTATTGTGTTGGAGTTTCACTGGTTTCTGGATCCCAGACTCGTTTCTTGCCTCTTTGAGGACCAAAACACCAGCACTTGAACCATGTTGGACACCACTCAAACATCCCACCCTCTCAGCCTGCTGCCCACCTTATCCCCACTGGTCCCCTTCACTATTCTTATAGGGAGTCTCTCTTACCATCACTTTCTGGGAGAACTTTAATAATATTTATCTCCATCTCTGCTATGCACTCTACAAGCAATGTGAGCTTTTTGAAGAAAGTTACAAATCTGGATGAATGTGAAAGTAATTAATAGCATTAAGATGTCATCTAATTGGCTAATTAGATGTATTCTGTGGTTGTAATGAGGCTGTAAAGTGTTATCACCATGGTAAGAAGAAGTCACATCCTTTTGTCATTTGGGTGTAATGTGGCATTAAAACATTTAAACATTAAAATAATTTTTAAAATGTATGAATGGATTTTTTCCTTGTAAACATTTAAAAGTCTTAATTTCGTTTCTTGTTTTTATGTTTCAGACCCAAAGAAATACATTTTTAAATATTTAGTTAAAATGTTTCAGAAAGTACAGATTTTAGTAATTTATTTAGGTTACATCTGCTATTAAAACATTTTTTAGAAAGGCTTAAAGGAAAGTTTTGACTGTCTGCATCTAAACTTTCTCTGTAGACATTGTTATTTCAGTGTACAATAAGTAAACTATTTTAAATGTTAAACTAACATTTAACTTCAAGTGACTTAAAGAAACGTTATAGAAGGTCAAAACGTGGCTTACTATCTGAAATGCTGCAAAACTTTTCAAAAATTCTCAGGAAACCAGTAAAACTACAGGGTTTATTGGACAGGCTTGTCACGATGTGAAAAATCATTTTGTGCTAACGCTACGAGATTTACATAGACATATAGGTTTCAAATGCTAGAAATGTTTATCACATTTAGCCTTTAGCAAACTGCCTCCTCTGTTAAGCCTCACCATATTCTGATGTTTTTTTTTTTTATTTTTTATTTTCTATACCCTAAATGTCCATATTTTATCTTTTTGCTCTTGAAGTCTGGGTGGGAGGAGAATCCTTTCCCATATCTGATTACCCGGGGAGGAACAACCTCCTGTGAGATGAACTGACCACTTCTTAGGATTGCCAGAGGCAGGACATGGTCCTGTAGAGCAGGTTTAAAAGGTCCTTAGAAGACTTGAAGTCCAGCCAGGAACAGGGGGCCTGCCTCGCCAGTGTCAGTCCCTCTCTTTTGTTCTCAAAGCTGGGACTGAACGTCCCACAGAGTCTTGCTACTTTGGCTGGTGGGTTCAGGATTTGACGTGACATCCTGCCCTTGGCTTCTGTCCCTGCTTCTACAACCATCCCTGGCCCTCTGATGCTGAGCTGGTGAGAGCAGAAGGTGAAGCTGTTGGAGGCTAAATGAGACCAGAGGCCTTGGCCCTTCTGCCACTCCTCTTTTTGTCGTGATGCCTCTCATGTGATGAAGCTAATAGTCATTTGAATTGTATGGCTTTTATGACTTTTAGACACTCAAGTGGGGACTTTGTGCATACAATCGCTGTATTCTGGGGCTTGACTACATTCACCCTGCCTTTTATAGAGAATATTTCAGCTTAACTCAGTCGATTGTGGTTAGATGCAGCAAAAAGTGTGCATTGAATGAGGAGGGGGGCTTCTTTTACAAATAACCCTTTTAGAAAAACAGGTTCTTTGATGTGGACAACTTAAAATCTTACCCTAATAAAAAAATTAAAGAAATAACAGCATCATCCAACTTCAACAGCTTGCAAAATCCACCTTAAAAGTTCACAAGCTCTCATTTAATACTTTTCCACTTGTATCTCTGGCCAAGTTTTTCTTTCTTGCAACCACTGTTTCATTCCAGAGGTGAGTATGCATACACTTGTCTGTGGTCTTTCCTTTTGTAAGTATTGAATAAGCAGTCTTTGATTACAAATGAGACGTCCAATTACTTGGCTTTACCAATCTAGTAACTGGTCTTAAGATTTTAAGGACTGCTTAAGTGAGGCATACATTCACATCACAGGCACAGTTAAAGAATTCCCAGTTATACCCTGTTGGTAAGGGACTGACAGTTATATGAAGTGGCTCTTACTCTTGTTATTATTGTTCTGTGACAGAATGTCTCACTCTGAGCCCAGGAAATCATTAAATTTTCCACACGGGAGAAGAAGAAAGAAGGAATTAGTAAAATGAGTGAAAAGAAGTAAAAAGCGGACAGATGGAGAGAGAAAAAAGATTGACAGAATGTGTGCCAAATGAGAAAAGGAGGCGAGATAAAAAGGATTATTCGTTCCCCGGCGGTACCTCGCTGACTTTTAAAGAGCCCTTTAGCGGCAGCTGCACCTTCGTTCTTTTTCAGACCAGCTCCTCCTCACCCACAAACACAAACAGAGAGCTGGTCAGTTTTCTCCCAACAGCCAGCACTTTTCCAAACAGCCAAAGCCTTTGAATGTAGAGGATCTGAAACAAATCTACCCAGGTGTCAGCACTGTCTGAAAAAGTTCATTAGTGTACGTAGTTGCAGTTATGCAGTGCGGCATTAATCAGCATGGGCCATTAGGCTTGTTTTGTCACCTACTTTAGGAATTTAGTGCTCATGATGTCAATTAGAAATGACCTTGTGCCTCCAAACAAAGCCTTAGCACCTTGATCTATTTTAAAATATTCTTTTTAATTGTGAAATAGTTTATCTGAAAATAAATTGTGTCATCCATAGGCTGGAATGTATATTAATGTCACGAATCAGCTTACAAATGGTCTGACTTCTATCCCAGGTACGCAGGAGCAGGTTATGACATGATTAAAGCCTCTAAGGCACAGCTATCAAGACTCAGCATGCATGTTATTTTCACTCAAGGGGCCCCAGTCAGACAGCGTGTTATGTGTACGTGTGTGACCTCACATTCTGTGTGCCACTTGTTGAACATCTGGGCGGATTGAGAGTGAATGAGAGTGAACCTGAGGCACCCAGCGGTGGGTGTTTCCCGGTGAAGCCCTCATTTCCACTATACAGCTTATTTTGTAGGAAGTCTTGAACTTTTTCAAAAGGACAATGCTCCTTGTTTACTTTTTGTTTGTCAGACATAGCCGTCATGCTGCTTTGATATATGAGGAGTCATATTAAAGAGGTTCACTGTGAATTGTAGCATTAATGTGGAACTGCTCATGAGATGCTTCAAGTTCAGGCGCAGTACCGTCACTCATTTCCTTCATTCTCCCTTCTTTTATTTCTTCTGCCAACAACTGTTCCTAAAAGCAGCAACCGTCATGCTGGTTGGGATGAAAGATTGATAGTGTCTAAAGAAACTTTTGACTGATTCCATTCCGAGATAAAACACACAGAAAATACATTTCTTCATTTAATCTAATGTTATTACAAGGGTTGGAGGAAGAACTGATTTTAAGTTGTGCAGTGTTGTGGATCCCACATAGACGCTAAGATGCAGTCAGTCACATGACTGAAGTGAGTCTAGTCAATGCAGTGTGACGTGCACCTCCGTCTTTCTTTTCCATAGTTGAAACTGAATATTGAGTTGCTCTGGTGCAGGTGTTGCTGTGTAAAGCCATCACTGTGCGATCCAATGCCATTCAGCTTCCATGCCCATCATAATAAGCTGAAACTTCTCTGTAAAGTTTATAAGCCAAAGCACAGCTCTTTTGCTGGGAGGGGGGGGGGGGGGGGGGGGGGGGGGGGGGGGGGGGGGGGGGGGGGGGGGGGGGGGGGGGGGGGG
>JBAMHX010000018.1:7229004-7245816 GCA_037177515.1 Pseudomugil tenellus | reverse complement strand
TTGCTCTCAAAATAAAATTTTGGTTGCAAATCTATTCTATTTGATTGGATAATAAAGAAACAAATTTCTCTCCATACTTTATGGTTGTAACATACGGCATTCATAAAATGTTTACGTTTTCATGAGTTGTGTATGTATCCAACAACGTGACATGCTGCCCCCGAAGACATTTGTGTGAATATATAAGATCAAATCACACTTTTAAAATAGATTTTTATGCATGCTAGTTAATGAAGAACGGAAGTGAACCACCGAGCTTCCTGGGGGATCAGGTGTCATGGGGACACTCGGTGTCATAAGAGGAAAGTGGTGGGTAATTTGTTTGTCAGCCTATTTTCTGTCTCTGTGACAATGATGTTTACCAAGAAATCTGTCATACGAGCTGTGCTCACCTGTGAAAGGTGTGAATGCTCAAAGTGGAAAACAACTGCTACCAACATGCAGTGAAAGTCTTTTGGAAGCTTTCCTGCCTCAAAAAAGAGTCCTTTAGAACATCTTTAAAGATAGGATCAGCTCCTTTCATAGAAGCGGATATAGCTCCTGGTTAGAGCAGATTACAGGCACTACATGGCACACATCATGTGAGTTGTCACTCAGGAACTGCCCCTGTTCCAAGGAAATAGTTTGGCCCTGTGCACTTTGTAATGTTTAACCTGACTTCCTGCTGCACTGGGCAGAAGAACAAGAGATCACTACAGTCAGCGCTATTGCCAGACACCCAGAAATCTCGCAGTTAGCTTAGCAGGAAAACAGCTCGTCTGTGAGTCTTTCCAGTTGTGACAATATTTGTTTACTGAAAACCCTAGTGCTCATAGCTAAAGTTTACTGATGGTAAACAATTGGCCAGTTTATATGAGGTTGAAATATATTTAAACCAGTCCTGTAAAACAATCAATTGCTTTAACACACCTGTTTAAAGACAAAAAGATAATGTCTCTCATTCAGATGAATACTAATTCCTCAACTCTTCTCCTATATGATGGAAAAAGCTACAGTAGCTTAAAGACGATTGGAAGAGTCCATGTTTGGGTTGTCTGATCTGAGCTGCTGTGGAAACATGACAATGCAACATGGTGGAGTCAGCACCTATTTGTAGATATAGAAGTCAGCTGTTTACTCTTAAAGGACCATCAGCTTGAGGTGAAAAACAAACTATACTTCAACGGCATTTGCACAGATTTAAGTCGCCACTCAAAAAGTGTGAGTCCCATCCCGAATCACTAAAGTGACCTGATCTGTGAAGTAAATGAGCTGTGTAATGTGTTTGTATTTATGTGTGTGTGTGAGCACAATGCTAATGTTCATGTGTTGTGTGACTATTATGGCATAGATACGAGTGAGACGGGGAGGGGGAAATAAAACAGATGCCTGTGGATGAAGAGTGTGAAAAATGAAAGACAATCCTTATCACAAGTGAAAAGCCAGGAAAATCTCTATTCATTTCACATTTTATATAGAAGTGTAAAGTTGTCAGTTTCACTTAGTATCACTCATTGCTTCTCCCTGGAAACAGAGCTGTTATTTTTATTGGAGGTAATGTTGCCAGTCAGGTGGGAGGGAAAGCATACAATCTGATCAGAAGCAACGTTGCTAGATTAGGGTGAACCCACTATTTTTCTTTCTCATTTCTTACTGCTTGCTGTTTCTCATTGGTGTTACAGGGAGAAAAAACTTCCCAACTTCAAGTTTCAAGCTGGAAACACCATCAGCTGAGCTGCACTGCAAGCACAATATGCAGGCATCCCAGCAATTTTAAACACTCTGGAACAGTGAGATGGAAACATGAGAGGAATCTGGATGATTGACCCTACACTCCCACTCAATCCACACCCTCTATCCCTGCTTTCTGTTACCTGAGGAGCGGGAGGCGAGGACAGTGGAGGTCTGGCTGTTACAGTCTTAGTGACAGTGACGGCGGGGAGCAGGACATACTGACTTTAGAGGGATTCTATGAGAAGGCTCATGTCAAGCGGAGTGGGAGAGGTAAGCAATAGAAGCTCACTTCCAACATGGAAAATATATCGAGTGGAAGAATTGGAGATTTTTCCTCCATTTTCAGTCGCACTTTTGCAGTTCTGCTGCGATTGTTTGTTTTTTTTTTTTTTTTGCTTTCTTTTATCAAACACCTTAACTTTCCATTCAGACTTTCTGTTAGGATCCCCTTACCCTGCATACATGGTTCAAATTAGACCCTCGGGCTAACCTTTACTTTCCTTTACCATCCCCCTATCCCCCTGTCATGCCACAAGCACTCCACATTTGTTTCATATTTTACACAGGAAATGACTCACACATGTTTGATGTTTTAATTATGCAGTGTCAATGATACATTGGGAGAGGAAAAAAACTGAAGGATCCCTCTTAGATTTGGCACAGTATAGTTACAATAATATATCCCTGCCATTCATGATTAACTGCAGCACCCTTGAGGAAGAAGAAAAAATGATCCCCTAAAGGAGAACAAGTGTGTTTTGTGCTCAGTGATTTCCAACAGTGCACATCTCTGTTAAAGTTCTATACAGTAGCTTTCAGAAGGACAGAGGGAGGGGTTTGGGGGTTCTGACTCTGTCCAGTCTGAGCGAGTAGACTTTGTCTTGTTGTAAATAAGCGCTGGATAATGGTTGACTGACTCCAATACAGGCAGACGCTATAAGAGTTGCTTTTGTCATCACAAATATGGCAGTGTTGGGATTTTAGAAGACATGTTAAGATGGCTTTTAGTACGGTAGCTTGTGAACGACAACTGAAAAAACTGAAGCAGTGTCTTCATGCTAGAATAAGGAACAAGAGTTAGGCAACTATGCTAGCAACTTCTGAATGCTGATATGTTCATGATAACTAATGTACTGTTGTGGAGAGGAAATATCTTGTGTTTACCAGATTGGTTTAACATATTACAACCTTTACTAAAAAAAAAAATTAAAAAAGGTGACTAAGCAAATATCCCTTGCAGGGCTGTGGCCCTTGAGGACAAGGTCCCCTAGTCCCTGATCTAAAACAGGTATGAGTAAATAGTCTTTTTTTTTTAAAGAATGCACTACCTAACGCATAGCTGCTTCTTCATATGTGTAATATATATTCAGTTGGCATTTAGCATTTATTTTTGTTACCATCAGCACAGCCTTTAAGACGCTGTTAAGAGTAAATTTGCATCAGTTGACTCCTGACAGATCTTTGCAAAGTTTTATTCAGTGAAAAACTGGTGTAACTCAGTGGTGCTCAGTCCCAATGAAACACATTGTAAGAAAAACAAACAGTTCCCCATTTCAAATCAATGTTTTGTTAAATTTAATCATTATCTAAATTATATCATCTTGATCTTTGAAGTGTTTCATCCTCACTAAAATGAACGGAATGAATGAAAAATACTTTATTAATCTCAGAGGGAAATTCAAATTCTGTAGTTATTTGGTTCAGCTGGTTGGAGTTTTTCGGGCACTGGAACAAGGCAGGATGTTTTCCACATCACTTGTATTCTTTTCTGACTCAGACTGGTGTTGAACTTGTGCTGGAGAATCGGACATAGTTGTCTTCAGCAGGAAACTCTGGGACTGACACCATCTGAACTTGGAACCAGGAGATGAATCTTGTTAAAAATCTACAAATATTTTTCAAGTTGGAAGTGCAGCTAAATGCTTTGGTCTGCCTCCCTCATAGCATAAAATCCATTCTCAGTTTGATTTTGATGTTTATAAAACACACAGACATAAATAAATCACAGTAACATAATTACACATAATAACAGTAACAGTAAAAACACTTACATTTAAACAACCTTTAGGACTACATTTCAGTGCTCATATAAATAGTTGGTAATCAGTTCACCTGCAACTTCTTTAACATTTGCATATCAGCAGGAGGCACATGTAATGAGTGGTGAGTAACTCAGCCTCAAACAGCAAACTACACACTCATTAACACAGACAAGCTTTCCAATTAGCGACCATCCTCTTGAGTTCAATAGGCAATGGCAAAAAAATCAATGTTCATCTTATATTCTGATTGTGATATATAAGCTTGTCACTTCCTTTTCCTTTCACTCTGTCCGCTCAATCCAAACATGGGGGCTTCTGCTGCAAGAAGGATTAAAACAGACAGAGGAAAAAAACTGGAAGTAAAGAGGAACAATGACAGGCTGACAGATACCACAGCGCAGGGGCACTGAGTCCATCCAGCCCTATGTGAAAGGATCGTGAGACTCGGCTAGATGAGATGTTCTTTCAAATGTGGGATGCCAGAGCTGTGAAGGATAAATTGGGTGATTGTAAATAGACTTATTGCAGTGGGAGGAAAGAGACACACAGAGAGGGAAAAACAGCAGGAGGCATTTTGTGCCGTTCTTGAAAAATGAGTCCAACACTGCTTCCTTACCTCTGGCTCCCTCTCTGTCACAAGCTAAACTGTCAGCTTTGCTGTTATCTGGTGGCTTCACTGGTGGAGGCCGAGATGGAGGAGCACAGAAAAACACACGTAGAACTCTCCATTCATCGTCCGAACTTTTGTGTCTGAAAAAAAAGCCTTGTTAGGGCCTGGTTACAGCTTGAATAGGAGCGTTTTCCATCCCATGTTTAGAAAAAAAGAGGGCTTCAACAGTGAAAGGGAGACAAAATTTTAAAAAAGTCTGTAGAGATTGGAGTCTTCCACCCTCCCATGTGTCTCTTTCAGAGTACTTGAACGCCTGAACCAATGGAGGAGACGGCTTGAGGCAATGGGGGATCAGCCACAGGGGGCCAACCTTCAGTCTCTCTTTGCAGTAGTGCAGACAGATCTGTTCATTTACAGGACAGTTATTTACCAAAGTTATTCAAACCTCTGTAATAATATGCACTAAATCACTAAAATAGCTCTGTGTGTCTGTGAGCAATAAACTTAATTTGAGAATCTAATGATATTAGATTAGATATTAGATTGAAATAAGATTATTGATTACCTGTTGATACCCTGCCTCTCACCTGGTACAGCTGGAATTAATGGAAAATAAGAATGTTGCTACAAAAATCACTGGCCAAAGGGGAAAAAAAGAACTATTAGATATATTTTATGTCATTAGACTATGTAGCAGGATTAATCCCCTGTTTAGGTCACTGTTGCAGCATGAACTTCCTTCAGAGACCTAATCCAAAGCGTTGCAGGCAAACACGTTTCCTCACCTCTCCATCTAATCTAATTATTTCTTTGGAGTCTGAATACATTCACCCTTTTCCATAAATTTACCTCAAGGAATCTTATCCTGAATGGAGACTTTGTGCGCGCGAGCAGGAGGCTCTGTGCGCTGAAGGTGTCCCGCTTCGTCCACTGAGCGGCGTTGTTTCTGAGGTCTGACAGCTCCAGAGCGCAGCGGAGCGCAGGCCCTGGCGCGGAGGCTCAGGGCTGGCAAGCAGCTCTGCAGTGTGATGGGCGGAGGAAGGCAGGGCCCAAAGAGACTGCGGCCAGGAAGCGGCTCAAATTACACTCGGGGTGCTTGTGGGTGGGTAGGAGGTGGAGGGGAGAATGACACCCACCAGAGGGAAGGAGGAGGGCTTGTGTGTGGAGACGTAAGGAGGAGGAAAAAAAACTAGTAAACCTGACAAAGCGTCTGAGAAACATTGGGAAGACTGTGGCGGAAGGAGACGTGAAAGACACTGGAGGAACGCACACTGATGGATTTTATGACATTCTGCCTCGGACAACTATCCTCTTTAATAGTTTGAGCCTCGTCCTACGTCCGCTGTGGCTGCAAACTTTCTATTTAGTTGACAAGTGCGCCGCTGCGGAGCTCCGGGCATGGTTTGCGCCCTGGAAGAAACTTGGTGACGGGGAGGAAAGTTTCTGGGGTAACAGCGATATGTTTTTTTGAGCTGTTTTCGAAGGATAAACGCTGTAATCTCGGATTTCTTTGCATGGCACTGGACTACGCTGCAATTCGGGTTTGGGATATATCTTCGTATCAGAATCGATGCCGGCAGATTGTGGAATAGTAAACTGAAAAAAGGCAGCGCCTTAGATTTTTTTTTCTTTTTTCTACATTGTGGTGTTGGAGACATTCCTCCCTCTGGATTCAGCTCATGCTTTCTCCTCCCTTATCTTTGCATGCCAAAACAGAGATCTCCACGATTTTAGTCCTCCCTGGTAAGCATTGTCTGTTTACGATCAAATCCAGCAGTGGAAAAACTTCTCTAGAAACTTACCCGACAGTTTTATGTCAGTTGTTTTCTTTCAACTTCCATCAAAACGAATGATTTTTTCTGCTTAACCTTTCATTTTTAAGACTTTTGCGGCTAAGAGACTTTATAAGTAGAATATGTATGTTTACATTTTGTGTAATGTTTGTTTGTTTAGATATTCAGAGTTGTTTCTCCAACAGAAAATGGTTTGTGTGTAGCACAACCCCCCCCCCCCTCCTCCATCCTTTTTAATGCATGCTTAATAATGGCATATTGAGTAAAATCTCTCCTTGTATATTTTAAACGGTGTTGACCCTCACACATCACTTTAGAGCTCATCAACAACTGTCCTGGTTTTTTATTGCGTTGTTTAATTTTCTACATGGCATTAATGGTGCCAGTTACTCCATGACCTGTTGCTGTTGTTTTTTCACTGCTTGGTGCCGGAGCCCTAAATCACCAAGCAGCTCCAAATGAGCCCCTATTGTGGAAAAGCCAACTGATTTGAATTTCAATAAGAATTTAGGCAGTGCTAAGAAATTTCATTCAAAGTCCGGGTTTAAATGAAGGCCCTGCTTATGTATGGCGCAAATATCCGAAGAACTGCAGCGATGAGCGCATTTTATGTTATTATTTTTTTTTAAAAAAAGAGGGGAAAACGTTTGCACTTATACAATTTCATTTTTTATTAGCCGAATAGATTATATTCCCTTTTGGTTGTAATCTGTTTAAGAAATGAAGCTTTCTGTCATTTTGGCAATTTCTCTCTGCAGAAGTTTGCACACAGCGGTAAATCCAGCGCTTAATGGTTGCACTGGTTAGTTTATTCTTTGCTAATTAATCTATTCCTTTATGCATCTGAGCTGCCTCCTCGCGAAATCAATGGACCTAATCTCCGCAAAACCAACCTATGCAATTCCTCTATTATGCTAAAGACGTCGCGGTAAAATTCAAAGATGCAGCTCCGACATCAGGTGCGCTTAAATCTCTCTGTTGCCCCCCTCCCCCTGTATAAGGGTAAATAATGAAAAGATATATTAACACGTGCACGTTTGCAGATTCGCTCTCTAAAAGTAAAATTACACGTGTCTTTGCGGGTAAAAACCAATCGAGACATCCAGCTGGAGCAGAAGGAGGCGCAGGGAAGCGTGAGTCGAACAAGCCTCCAGAGGCACTTAACCACGGCTGAACCGCAGATGTCTGGCTAAACAGAATGATCTGCGACTGAATCCGTCAAAATAATGAAATATTGCACGTCAGTTAAAGCCGAACTGATCTTGTTGGCTCACCGGGAACAGGGAATGTAATGAGAGAAAAAAAAATCGGTTAACACGAATGCAGCAGCGTGGGCAACAGGTTTGGCGCATCTGTTGCGCAAGGGATTAAACGATTCCGCGGCACAGCGATCGTCTGTTGAAATATGTCTGAAATTGGATTTGGAGCAGAAAACAAGTCAATGTGGTAAAAACTGAACAGATGATGATAGACCTGAATATTTCATCACGAAATGGAATCAACTTGAAGTGTAATCTTTGCACTGTGGCTGCGCAGCTTGGAGAGACACCAAACTGGTTTGACTGCAGCACTCAGATGTCACTCAGCTTTATATTTCAATGCATTTGATTATAGATGAAGGTTAAAGGTAGATGCAGAGTGGACGTGTGTGTCATAGCTTCGGCATGTATGTCGCGCGGCTTGTTTGGCAGCATTGTGAAACGCTTTCTCTTGTCTTGCTCCATTTGTTTGTCTCGCTTGTACGAAAATGTAAGAGGGAAGAAAGTGGTTGCAAAAGAACTTATTTAGAGTAAACTGGAAGTATTTTATTATTCTATTTATTTCAGCTGACATGTTTTATCTTTCCTGACCCCATCCTATCTTTCTCTCTCTTACCTCACAGCCCAGGTGATTGGGTGAATTCCAGTGAGTGACAGGCCGACCAGGCAGCAGTTGATGGTTGGGCGGACCCCCTCAGATGGGATCAGTGTCCAGGGGGAGGTGGAGAAGGGGGGTATGGGGAGCGCCGTCCCCCACTAACGGAATGGCCTCGTGGGCCTGGCTGCTGGCTGCTGTTCTACTCTCCCTTCTGACTGTCAGCTTGGCCCGGCCGCCCATCACCACCACCAAGGATGAGGAGGCCACTCTGGAACCCGAAGGTGAGCAGCAGGACGAAGGAGACTGAAAAGAAGAGCTGGGTTTAAAAAACAAAAAACATTGATTGGGTTTTTGGACATCAGATGATGTTAGAAAATGGAGCAAAACACCATTTCATGCAAAGCACCTCTCATTTTCTTGAAAGAAAAGGCTCAAATAAATAAATAAAAAATAAAATAAACTAAACAAAGGAAAAAAAAGTCAGAATTGCAAACTGTTGTTTTCCTCACTATGAGGCGTGCATTTCCCATGTTTTTGTTTTTCCCTTCTCGTGCTAGTCCAGGGTTTGCTGGAGTGTTGAAGGCAGGTTTGTCATCTTGTGGGAGATCACAAGGAAAGCTGTGAACATGGGTGGGACAGTGTTTGTGTTGGCATTCTCTCTGCTGCCCTTTTTTCCCCCAGAAGATGAACAAAGAAAATAAAGTTAGATTCCGAGTTATATGCTTGGACTTTCTGCACTTCTGCAAAAGATTTGGAGCAAAATCATTTTTAAGGCCAATTTCTTTAGTAACCAACTTTTTTGAGACACCTTCTGCAAAACGTCACACATTTTATTTACTTTTTTTTTTAGAGGTTACAGACCTGCTTTAATCAGCAGAACAATCCCTTTTTATCCCACAACCCCCGTGTCCTTTCTACACATACTCACCCCCACACGCATGCACACAGACACATACACAACCTTCTCGTGCCCTTAGCCCTGGAGGTCAGCTTTCATACTTATCTACCTTGATGAGAGGCTGCCTGAAGTCTCCTTCTTTATTGTTTTGGTTGTTTTGCATCAGACTGTTTGGCTCCAGAGTTTTGAGCACCACATGGCTCAGATGCTACGCTGCATGGCTGCAGAGAGGCCAGAAAGAGAACATTCTCTGAAGTTACACAATCCTCCAGGAGAGTTCTAAGAGGATTTGTGCATATTTGACTTCTCCTTTAGATGGAGAGCTTACAAAGAGCTGATCGGCAGTAGAGTAATGTGACTGGAGATTAAGTAGGTAGACCTGGAGGTCACATGATGGGGGATAGAAAGGGCACAAACATCTATCCTTAGCTAACTCCAAATAACTTTCCCTTTTGAATATGAAGGGGGAAAAAGTTTTGCCAAACTGGAATGTCATAAGATCATGCTGTGCACAGCTTTAACATGTTGAAGTTTGCTTCTCTTTCTGGTGTCACCTGTGGGACATATATGTTAGGGAGACATTTTGGCTAGCCCAGCCCTCGCCGTCTTCATAACAACCCCTACAGAGATGTTTAGAATTTCTGCAGCCCCACCCTGGGCTACCCCACAGATTTGGTCACACCACTGCCTGTGTGTGAGGGAGTAGAATTTGCTTGACATGCATCAGATTGCGTTTCGGTGGCGTCTCTTCAGAGCCCACGCCTGCACCCCTGGTGGCCCTGCTAGTTTGTTTACCTGTGGCAGCTGTAACAGAAGAAGTGGAGCGAGCACGCTAACTGTAGCCTCCACAACAGACCTATTGTTGTTGCTGTAACCACTTCAGTATCTATGGTAGTGTTTACCTTGTCCATGCACTCTCCGTTTGCACAGTGATTAAAATACACTGACAGAGCTGAACAACAATGGCACCAAATGCAAGAGGTGTGTGCATGTGTGTGTGTGTGGAACAAAGGCATTTCATGCTTTGTGGCACATCCAAGTCTCCTTTTGCATATAATGTGGAATGAATGAGGCACACTGGAATGAGTGTAGCTGAAAAGAGTCAGCTCATAGTTTGGCTGGGTTTTTTTTTTTATCTTGTCAAGCTTTGCTCTGACCAACATGGAGGTAAAAGTTTCTGTGCACTCGTTTGCTTGCTTTCCTCTTTTGAATTAGACACATATTCATTACGTTAAATAGAGAAAAAAAGACTTCATTATTGTTTCCTGTTGATTATAAGTAACTTTGTTTTTGGTGTGTTTGATGGAACTGCAGGTTAACACTTTGCTATCCAAACAGTTGGAGTACAGTTGTAAAAGTATAAAAGTGTCAGCTGGCTTGTTGATGGTTCGGAGTTCGCAGCTTTGGCAGTGAAACTGAACTCTGCACAAACATGGTGTGTCAGTCGACACTGTGACTGGCTGGTCATTGCTGGGAGATAGCTGGACTAAATATATGGCCTCTCACACAATGACTTTTATTAGCTCGCTGTTAGCTGGTGTTAATCCTCATGCTCCGAGTGTGTTGTTTGCCTTGGCTTGCCTCTCCACCGCTCAGTCTCACACTTGTCTGATAAGCAGCCAGGAAGAGCTGCTACCTGTGTCATCATGTGCCTCAGGTCTCAGATGATGGTGTGTTGCTGGGCCGGATGCAGATATGAATCTCAGCAGTATGGCAATGGATGATGGAGGAAAAAATATAAAAATATAAATATAAAAATGTATATCAGTGTAGATGTTAGCGTGCTAGTTTGCATAAGAAATGCAGACTATGCTAAAATTTATCTGTTGATGCTTAAATAATCAGTTTTAATTCCTGAAAATAAAGAAACATCGTTTTGGGACAGATGATTGTTTTAATCAGTTTACAAGAAAAGCACGAAAAGTACTTCTCTAGCTTTAACATCAGAAGGATGCTAGCAAGAAAGAGGACATCAGGTGGAACAGGGGTGTCTAGTTGGGTTCAGAAAAACTGCAACAAGGGGTTAAGAAGAGAACTGTTGGCTCTGACGTCAGAAACAGCCAGATCATAGAGCCAAAAAGGGATTTTGGTGAAAAGTGTGAAACTAAGTAGAAGGTTAGAGGAAAAAGAAAATCCATTTGTCTGCAAGTGATTCGATGATTGGATTAATGTTTTGGTAATAAGCTTCTCTAAGATCGACATGAGAAAAAAAAAACTCCAGTGCTGTCATGAACCGTATCCCTGACAGATAGCAAGGCGCACTCTTGCGAGAGTTGCTTGCTGCGTTTAGTCAGGCGGATTATTGTCAGTCGGGATGGTGCGAATGAGGACGGAGGGAAGGTGAGGAAAGGCCAACCTGAATCTATCATACCTGATGGACTCTTGTAATAGCTGTCTGACAAAGATAGGGAGATGGGTTGTCTCATGGAGGTGTGTTTGAGGCAGGGGGGCGGTGAGGGGCGTAAATGAATGGGAAATGATTGCATGCTTGGCAATGCAGCTCTTTATGTACTCAGTGTGTGTCTTCTGTTTTGTGCGTGTATGCGTGCATCTGCCTCCATGTCTGGGTTCCCATGAACAATCAGGTATGCTGGAGAGGTGTCAACAGGTTAATGCAGGGTCACAGTTGGGTCAGCAGGGTCACGAGTGGGAGAAGTGGTGGAGGATGTGTGGGAAGGAGGAGGGAATGGGCAAAGCGGAAGAAAGGGATGAAAAAACAGCAGGAGGAGGAGGAGGGGTTGATGGAGGGAGACAGATGGACACAGCAGACATAAGAAAATGATAACAACAAAGCTAACACCTGCATGCTTTATTTTAATCAGATACACCATTTGGATTCATTCCTCTTTGATATTTAGCTTTTTTATTCTTGTTTTCCCTCCACCCTCAACTCAGAAACATGCATGCATCATCTCTCCATTTCCTCTTTCTTTTCAGTCTTCTCACAGATAGTGTGCAGTGTGTATGATATACCCACACCGATGTGTCTCTCCTTTCTGTTGCAACATGCTAAAAAATGTAAAATTCCCAAACGAAAGAACAAGAGCTCAAACTTTATAGTTGCAGTAACACCACAACGAAAGCCCTCCGGTGCGGAAAACTGCAAAAGGCACTGGAGACAGTTCCCATCAATCAGCACAGATGCTCCTCCTCTTATCAGGCCACACACTCAGTCTTAGGCAGCGATGGAGGGGTTAATTATTTCCGCTTCCAAGAAGAAAAATGGGGAAAAAAAAGACCTACAAAGACAATGTGGTAACTGTACCTGTCTACTTGCCCAGGGGGAATGTTTAGAGTTTGCACACATGCCTCAACTGCTGGCTTGTAGCTCAATGACTTTTCCTTCCTCCCAAGACTGAATCGTGTGTGTTTCTGCATGTGCGCACAGGTATATTTTACATTCAACAACACACACATAGCAAGCACATATAATGGAGGTGGGATGTTGTTGAAAAGCTATAGAGAGGTTGAAATGGCTGGAAGTTCCGCTGCCTCGATAATTGCACCTATCGGGCTTCAGCCAAACGCTCTACATATAGCCTGCCATCATCACTGGCTTCTTTGTATGCTTTCTCGTTGCTGCTTCCTTTCCTCCCTCAAATGGTTTTAATCCCTCTAATGTTTTGCCCCGTTCCCTCTGATGAAACAAACTGGTTTGGACATTGTTGTGCTGCAGTCAAGAGGAAAACATTGACTTTGTTCAAGTTTTTCTTTTTTCTAAGAATCATTGTGAACAGAGCTGTTTGCATGTGTGCTGAGTGAATAAATAGATGGATGCATGTATGTGTGTGTGTATGAATATGGATCAAATCCATCCGGATGTAAAAGCAAAGTCTAAATCACTTACGTTTCCAGTTCCTTTTCATGTATCATATTCTCCTCATTCTGTCTGTGCTGTTGTCAGAGGACATGATGTACACACATGCACTCACAGGCAGACTTGGTTTTTCTCCCAGAAATGTAGGTTTTATGCACTTTGGAGTCAAGCGCTGACTTTTTTTTTGCTCACTGGCTTGGCTCACCAAACCCTTGCAGGGGCTGCAGATCTTCCATGATCATGTCATGAAAGAAAGTGAAAATAAAGACGAAAAATGGAAGAGTCATGGATCAAGTTTTTTTTTAAACTCTTGCTCAGGAGTGCAGTCAAAAATCAGAAAAACGCCATGAAGAGAGCAACCCCCCTCCCACCACCTCCCATCCCCAAACCTTGCTCACATCGCCTGCCTGAAACATGCTTCCGTTCTGGATCTTTCTGGCTGCTTTCCTCTCTGACGGGCAGACATTTTGGAGTTGTGTTACTACTTTTTCAGGCTCCAGAGATCTTTCTGCACTGCGCCTCCTCACTCACACACACTGGCTGCTTGGCATCTACACTGAAAGACGCGGGCGGTTGGAATGGGAAACCTCAATGCAAATGATGCCCAATTCTTACTTGCTCACAAATAAGCGAGTATTATTTCTCATCACATGCTGCTGTGACCATAACTGCATGAACTGAAACTGTATGCCAATCATGCTGCAGACTTGATAACAGGACAGGGTTTCTGTGGGTTTTATTTCAGATGACTGGGTTTTGTGGTAACAATGTTGGGGTGCTGGTTTATAAAAATGGGCCTCTTCTTCTATTTCTCCTCCTGCAAAAGTTCATTTGACATGCATCATGGGGTTTATGTGGTGTTTTTTTCTTATACTATGGCTTGTTTCTTTCCTCTCCCACCAATCATTTCTCCTCCTTTTGCACCCTCCTCTTACTTCAATTCTTCTCCTTCCCCACTTCAACCTCTCCCTGCTCCTCCCTCTGTTTGCTCTGCAGAGGCATCGAACAAATACCAAATTTCTAAGCCCACGGTGTGCTCAGTGCACCCGGGGGAGGTGCTGAAGCTGAGTTGCCCTCTGCCGCCGTTGGGGACCATCACCTGGACCAAAGATGGCAGCTCTTTGGGCACCAACAACCGCACGCTGATAAAACAGGAGGTGCTGCAGATCCGTGATGCCACACCCAAGGATTCGGGCTTGTACGCCTGCACCAGCTTGGGCAAAGACACGGTCTGCTTCATAGTCAATGTTACAGGTGAGTCAGGGAGCACGTGAGACAGGCCATGACAGGAAAGATCAGGAAGTGTGGAGTCTGGATATTTGAGTTTTGGAAGTGGCCCTGGAGTGGATCTGATGGGGGAAGGGTGTTAGAGATTGAAGGCTATTCTCAGAGTCTAGTGAGTGTGTGTGTGTACTTCAGAAAAAGCATCAAAACATCCAAAAATGATCCTACATTGTTGTGCTGTCATATTTTTATTGAACCTTTATACCGTCTGTGTGTACGAGTTGTGAAGAGGTGGCAGTAACCATAGCTACTCTGTGCAGATGCCGTCTCATCGGGGGATGATGAGGACGATACAGAGCGATCAGAGGACACTGGGGCGGATGAAGTGCAGTCAAGTGAGTATGGGGGGAACAAACAGGCGCCTCCTTGACCAGATAAATGTACTAAACATAGCAAAAATAATAAGTCCTTTTTTATTTGCCCATAAAAGCTGTAAAAGTTGAATCGAAGCCTCAAGAATCCTACATAGCTTATTTTGAAGTTTAACTTTGTTAACTTGGTTCCTGACAGGATGCTTAAAAAAAGATTGGCATCTCAAAAAGCTTGTTCCTTATGTGGATTGACCTGCTGAGGCTTTGTTAGCACATTTCAGGTTGTGTGATGGAGACAAGTAAAGTCTTTAGTCATTCAGGATCAGGTGAGACGGCTGTCAGCGGCATCAGAACTACTCCCATCTGACCTTTTAATCCGGTGTAACTATTCCATACTCCTGTTTCGGCCTATGCTGCTAGATTTTGGAGTGTGTGAGTGTGTCTGTGTGTGTTTGTCTTCCAGGCTAGACGCTCCAGGGAATACAGGAATTCTTCACATTCCTTTAGCTTTGTCCTAGGTATCAGGGCTCATGGAGCCAGCCAGCCAGTCAGCTGTGCTCATCCATTATGAAAGAAGCCCATCTGGACCCAGTTACCCACCTGGACCCAGTGTGTGTGAGAAAGAGAAAGTTTTTACCCAAGTTTGTCAGCGCAGTGGCGAAGTAGTAATGTGTTTATCCAGCGGCACGTACACACGCCTGCTCGTACATACACACTCACATAGAGGTCCGGAGTAATGGCTAGGGCTTCCACATCTTGTTAAAATTCTCCACACGCACTGTCTCACCATGAGTTCTCCTCCTCCACGTTTGGGCTGACTGTAATTGCCTGAAATCCATTAAATAAGAGAGAGAGAGAAAGAGAGAGCGAGAGAGAGCGAGAGCGAGAGAGAGAGCAAGGAACTCAGCAAGAGGAAAAAATGAGGGGCAGGGAAAAGATCCAGCCATTCTGGTGGTAATAAGCTGTTTGAAAACAAAGAGAAAGCTGTTCTGGCAGTGCAGTTGCATTTTCTCGCCATGCGCGTCTCTGAAAATTCAAAACCGAGATTATTATTAAGAGAGGGGCGGGTGGGGGTGTGAGGTGTAGGGGGTGGGGTTGGATCAGTACTAGCGGCTCTCTTATGACGTTGAAGCTTGGCTTTTTTGGCTGAGGACTATAACAAGGAGGTGGGTGCACATAGGCGTTGGAGGGACTGAGAGTTGAGAGAGAGAGTGGGGGGGGGGGGGACGGACAAAAAAATTGCAGGAGAAAGGACCAAAGTTTGACTGGAAAAAAAACTGGTCCAGACTGCTCGTTCATCAGCAGCAATGGGTGTTGGTGGAGACGTGGAAGTAGTGGGGCAGTGGGAGGTGGAGGGATGCACTGTTTTCATGAAGAAATTGAAAAGCCACGTGGACCTTTGTTCTTTGTCTTCTATTATTCATATTCATTACGGTGGACAGCTTCACTCATTGTTATTCACACCTTTAATCAGTGGGCTTTTCTTTTACTTTAAGCAGGATAACATTTAGTTTAAATTGAAATGTTAAATAACAGCTAACACATCGCTGACAACAACAACAACAAAAAAAACCTGTGATTGTCACCACCGGCATAGAAGATAACTATAAAAAATATATTTATTTTTTTTTAAAAAAATCATTAAACATTGTTTTGATTTTAGTAAAGCTAGCATCAGTCCCCATATTTAAAGTTAGAGAGACCCATCTTGAAATACTTGACTTCCTGCTATCAAAATGAGTTAATCAGTTAAGATTTATAAACATCTGAACTGTTATAACCTGATTTGCTGCCTTGAACATAAATTGAAGATAACAGAGTTTAGGAAATAATTATTATAAAACAATCAACTAGTACCTGAGATTGATTTCCAGGCATGTAAATCATCAGTAGATCACTCAGACTGGTTCCATTTCTTGTTCCCTGTTCAATTCAGAAGCTACAATCTCTCAGCACCATTTTTTTTGACAGTTCAGCACAGAATTTAACATCTGACTAAGTCTATTGTGCAGAAAAAAATCTAATCGTTTTAAAATAGAGTAAAGTTTATATGTAACTTAAGGAGTTAATGTTTTAAAAAGGGTTGCTGATTATAGAACAAATGTGTTGTATACAGTACATAATTTGAGAAAACTCGAGTTATCCATTCATAGCAATGCAGGTTGTTCATTAGAAAAAGCTAACTTTAAACTCTACTAAATGACAGGCACAGTGTTGAATATCCATAGAAGTGATTTGTTTTAAATCCACAAGTCCTTCGAAATTTAATCTAAAGGTTATCTTAAAAACATCAAAGTGTCCTTAAAAAACCTTCACTTTCTCAGCCTCTAATACAAACTACAGGTATAACTTAAAAATATTTAAGAATTCAACCCTATTTAAAAGTTGAAAAATCAACCTTACACACGCACACAGACACACACTCACACACACACACACACACACACACACACACACACACACACACACACACACACACACACACAC
>JBAMHX010000018.1:7208802-7222059 GCA_037177515.1 Pseudomugil tenellus | reverse complement strand
TATATATGTACATGATAAAACAAATGGAAGCTAACATGTGCTCCCCGACTAAGGCCCCCTGCTCTGTCTTGCTCTGAAGTTAGCTACAGCTTCCTTCAGACTGCATATTTCTGTTTTTGTTCAGTTTTATTGCAGAGCAGTCAACCCCCTCTATGTCTGGCTCTGCAGCCACTGCCCCCTGCAACCTCTTGCCTCACTTTGCTCCATTCTGGTGGGGTTGACAGAGAGGAGAGCAAACATCTTATCAGTCTTTTTTCCCTAAATGATCTGCAGGATCAACTCTTAAAACTAAAAGAATCCAGACTTTACTGGTTCAAACTGGTGCCTGGAGAAAGGGCCACAGTCTGACTTCTACACGCTGAAACACATAAGGAGCTAGAATAGATTTGAGCTTTTTACAGTCAGAGTTGTGGCACTTTGTGGTGTTTCAGTGCATTGCTGGGACTAATATGTCATTGTGCGCCATGTTGCGCACTTTTTACACTTATCCTTAGGTCTCTATTTGCCAGGGCACCAGGTTACTTAGGGTTTAACTGTCTTGTAGAGGACACAGTAGAATGCCTCTTGTCTGGTGCTTCACATGTTTTTCCAACACTGCTGTCGATTAATCTAGTTATCTTCTTATTCTTAAATGGATTCAGTTTTGAAATCAAAGATTAGACATATCAGTAGTATATGATCTACTACTACATGATTTGCTTTAATAAAAGGGAACCATAACAAAAACCTCATATTTAGTGTTTTTTTCCTTGCTGTTTATATGTGCAAAATATTCATGTCATCAGAAATGAAAGCTACAAATACTTGCACATTTAATTTAGCTAACTTAATGTTTAGTATTTTATCTCTACTATACAAGTATTACTGTTTTAATGTTTGTCTGTGTGGCTACTTTTCTCACACTGGAAACACTGTTATGCAGTGTATTGTCATTTCTAATACTCCAGGTAACTCCAACTATTGCAAAACTAAGTCTTTCCCATCCAGTATGAGGCTCTGCAAAAGCATGTTTCAGTTTCTTGCACATCAAAGTTGAGCACTAGACAAATGTTAAGGTTTAAGTCCTTCACTTTAGTCCTTCACGTTATCTGTTTTGTTGCCTATAGGAGGGAAAAGACTTGTGAAAAAAGCTACTTTATATAAAGACAAAACAGAAAGTGGAAGGTCAGGTTTTACCCATCAAATGGAACAGACAGAGTGAAATAATGAAATCTGCCTTCTATTTCCATTTTTATCTTCCCTTTTCTAACCTTTGGTAACATTTTCCCCTTTTTAAACCCTCACTCTGTCCCCTTTATAACACATGTTCACCCTCTGACCATTCCTGACCAATGCCCCCTGCAAATTGGCAGACACTTTCAGATGGATGGACTCCACCTACCTTCAAATATTGTTATGGAAAGACACTGCAGCACCTATTTTTTGTGTTTGGCTTGGTGCGGTGTGGTGCAGTGTGGGGGTTGGTGCACTCTTCAGTGTAGTTGTGAAGGCTGGATTGTCTTTAAAAGGAGGCATTGTTCCATATATATCTCTCTGTTTGGATGCGCTGGCCACATGTTTGCTTTGAAAGAATGCAGATTGCTGCAGATCTGATAAATCTAAGAAGATGCTTCACCATCTCAGATAGGAAGACATTTTAGTAAAAATGCTGCGTGCACTTCCAGCTATGCAAGGTCTCTGCTGTATGTGAAGGGTTGCTTGTGCAAAAAAATCCCAAAACATTTTTTTCCTTGAAATATAAGCCTTGAATGCAAGATATTCCTCCCTGTCAACAGAGCGATCCCCTCACCGGCCTATTCTTCAGGCTGGTCTCCCTGCCAACACCACTGTGCATGTTGGAGAAGACGCCCGCTTCGTGTGTAAAGTCTACAGCGATGCCCAACCCCACATCCAGTGGCTGAAACACATGACAGTGAATGGCAGTCGGCTCGGGACTGACGGACAACCCTTGATCAAAGTGTTAAAGGTACGTTACTTTGCATTTTCTCCTGATTAAATGCATATCCTTCCATCTTTTACTCTGTGTTGTTTGGTGGCGATTGCGTATGTTTTACATAACGGATCCATTCCCTCCCTTATGACAACTTGCTGCTCTGGGCGACGATCCTTTTTCAACTCGGAAACCCTCGGCGATGCACATTTGCCTGTTAACCTCTGCTCAGTTGTTTGATGTTTTTTTTAAGCGTTTGTGCATATGTGTGTGTGTGTGAATTGCAGCGATCAGGCATTAACAGCTCCGAAGTGGAGGTGCTCACCCTCACCAACGTGACAGAGGAAGATGCTGGAGAGTATATCTGTAAAGCATCCAATTATATAGGCGATGTGAGCCAGTCGGGCTGGCTGACTGTCATTCCAGGTAACCATCGAGACATGACCCACCTGCCCTTCCTCCACATACCGGTGTGGTTTTCCTGTTGTTCTGTGGTGGTGCTGCTGGTGGTCTCTTGGTGGTCCTGGGGTTCATAGACGTTTTCTCTCACCAATGTTACACCCTTGTCTTTCAGCTACTCTTTCCCCTCCCCGCCCCCGCCTCCTGTGCGTGCTCGGATGGATGCTACCATGGAACTCTTTGGGCCTTTAACCTAATGAATTTAATCTGGCGTCTTGTTGTTTACCTTGTCTTATCTTTGTACATCTCTTTGTGAGATGTATGGTGATGCAGTGCTCTCCATGCTCTCCGTGCATGTATCCAGTTGAGTGGGTGGATTAGACTTGTTTTCTGGGTGATGGGTACTTTTCAGTTTTTATTTTTGGTACACTGGTTTTTATTTTCTCAAGTGTTGGTGGCATACTTGGCTTTGTCTTTGTCACTCCTCCCCCGCCATCATTTCTTATAGATGGGACCTCAGCAGTGGATACTGTCCAGCTCCAGTTCTGTTCTCCTGGTGTTGTGGGTCTCATTTTTTTCTCTTTCTCTCTCCCCACCTTTCAATGCGACTTGCCCTCCTCTCTTTCTTTCTTATTTTCAAACCTCATTTTCTTCTATACTTCTACCTCCTTCTTTCCCTCCTTTTTCTTCCTCCTCTCCCAGACCGCAGGTGTTAACACCACTGATAAGGAGATAGAAGTTCTCTACTTGCCCAATGTAACATTTGAGGATGCTGGGGAGTATACGTGCTTGGCGGGTAATTCTATTGGGATCTCCTATCAAACTGCTACTTTGACGGTGCTTCCAGGTATACAAATCATATACTGTCCATCTCTTTTCTTTTTTCTCCCTGATCCTTGTTTAAAGTGGTTAGATTATGTCATTTCAATGACCTCTTGCGGAAGGAAAGTCCTCACCTTGGAGTGCCATTCACACTGCTCAGATATCTGATTACTGCAATAAGCCGACGCTCGTAACATCCTAGACAATGTAACACAAGAGCAGTGAGCATATATTGTATTATTAGATATTATATGGACTAACAAGCAGTTAAAAGCTCAGAGAAGATGGCAAGGTAGTCTCTAAACAACTTGTCATAACTTCAAGAGAGAAACGAAATCTGAGCTCAAATATCTCTAAAAAATACTGAGGACTTGACTTCCGCTTTTTTTTTTTGTCTTTATTCTCTCCTACTCCTTTGGGAAAGTTTTCTAGTGCCACACTTTGGCTCAAAGTCTGCATGCTAAAGAAATATTTGTTTTTCCACACACGCCTCCAGATTTTCTCCATCCCCTTTCCTGGCTCTGATAATTGGCTTCTTTAAAGATCCTTATTTCTTCGTATTGAAATAAAGGTCGAAAGGCAGAGCTCAACACTCGCTTTATGTTGGCTTGACTTTCTCAATTATCCGAGCCACACTTTAACGTCTCAGCACAGCGAAAGGCTTGAATGTGAAATATATCAACTAGTTTAATCCTGTTTTTGTCTGTTGATGTGTGGCTCTTAATCTCTTACAGAAAAAAACACAAGCACATTTTTAACTCATGTGACACACATAAAACTCATATTTTGCACGTTGGAGACTTGTGACTTTAGAAGACTGTGATTCTATGTGAAACACATGGAAATACTCATGAAACCTATGAGATGACATGCAAATTTCTTTTAAACATCGCTAGGAAACATCTATTTAAAACTATTTTTACATTAATGATGTGAATCTTATGCAAATTCCCATGTGGAACATATGTAATTACATGTGAACACCATGTACCATAGGAAACACTAACTAGTGAGATTACACCTGAAGTAATTTTCCAATGTAAACACAAGCAAGTATTTATGTAAAACTTATCAAAACTGTTCAACACATTGGATAGTAACATGTTCAATCATTTATATATTTTAATAAACCTTTAAAAATATTGCAGGTCTAAATAAACTCAAGTTAGTTTCTCACTCTAAAGCTGTAGCTGAACTAAATAATTCCAGCGTGTAACTTTCAAAAGAATGAACAGAACATCCTGCAAGCCCGACAGAATATAAGACGAATTTTCCAGGAATAGTGTCTGTGGTTTTCCACGTGGTGTGCGATAACGTGGAACAAAATGTTGGGACACATGTGGAAAACATCATTACATGTAAATACACATGACAAACATGTGAAATGAATGTTGTTTTTCTGTAAGAGATCATGCAAAACAGTGGATAAGCGTGTTCAACTCCAGGCTCAACAGGTGATTCTCCTCAGCTTAGGCCAAAATTTTAGCCAAAGTTAAAAAGGGAATTTAAAAAGGTTGATGTGAGTTGTTGACATTTCACAGCTCTAAATTAACAAGAAATAATTCTCTTTGTTAAAAAACAAACCAACAAAAAGAAGACCAAACAACAAGAACAACACATTGTATACAGGAAGGTTCCTGCATGCAGCTTTAGCTCCAGCTGGCCTTTGGGTTGTATTGATGTGCTATATGCACTATAGACTGATCTCTTTAACATACACACACACAGGCACACTTATCTTAGACCAGAGGTTTAGACCATATTCAGCCATGAAGGACATCCATCTTCCTTGTTTGCAATCTGAAGTGAAGTCTGTATTGTTCCTATGATTGTGGGTACGTGTTTGTACTCGCACTCAAATGTCTCCAACCTTCACACATAATCCAGATGTAAGTAGTGGCTTTACTGTAGTGGCTGAGTCATAATTTTTTTTTTAAAAAAGCAGGCGTGCCTCTACTCTTGGAAAAGAAAGCAACTGAGATGCTACAGAGTGATTTCTTTTAAATTTGCTTTCTCACTGCAATTACATTAATCATGAGTCACCTCAGTGTTTGGCTGTTTAACACGTGCAAATGGAAAATGTGTGTGAGAATCGCTTCCTGTTCTTTTCCTGACCTGTGTCTCACTGTTTATTATTATTCCTCAGCCATTGAGAAATCCCCAGAGCCCCTTCTTCCAGACTATGTGGAGATCGCAATATACTGCGCAGGCGGCTTCATTATTGCCTGCATGGTGGGCATCGTGGTGGTGTGTCGCATGAGGAACACTGCAAAGAAGCCCGACTTTGGTGGCCAGCCGGCAGTCCACAAACTAACCAAGCAGATTCCTCTGCGCCGCCAGGTAACAGAAAGTAGATAAAGAGTTCTAATGGCATCTAACACCCCTAGAGGAGAAAACACACAATGCATGCATGCTGCAACAAGAAAAGACAAGAGGAACTCAAGTCTAAATAAAACACTTTTATTAGGTTCTTACTGCAGTTTTCCTCAATTCTTTTATGCTTATATAATTGTAGATATGTTATTTAACCCCATAAACACTTGAGTCAGGCAACCAAATCTGGCTTTAATTCAGACAACAGAAATATTTTTTTTTAAAAAGAATGCCCTTTGCATCGTATCTTCGGACATGTAGCATTGTTGATTTTAAAGATCATAATTACTTTAAATAACACAGTAGTATTTTCAAAGGATGGTCACTCAGGCCCATTTAGAGCATATGCATTCTTGCACAAGTTAGCACTGCTGTCTGAGACTGCAGCCAGAGTTCCCCCCGCCTCCCATATGTGAGACATGCTTTTCCCTCAAAGGAAACAAAAAGGTACAGAAAGTGTTGGATTGCACTCGGCGGGGAAGCTGATTCTCATCTCAAGGTAAGGTTAGGGTGAAGAAAGTACAGATGAACCCTGAGGACATTAGAGATACCAAACGATTATTACAGAGTCATCAAAATGACTGTTTTGGTTACTTCTTAATCATACATGAAATATAATCTCAGGCCTCGAGACACAGTATGTGCTAATGTTAAACTATTGACTCCGGTAATTAAAAATATTCCACTCAGATTTATGTGCCAGACTAACCAGCCGTGTTCATTCCAGAAAGACTGGAGAGTTAATCACTCGTGCACACTCCTGACTCCTCTAGCGATGCCTTGGAGCTTTAAACGGTCTATGAACCCAGACTGCGGTGATCAGCCAATCTCCTTTCTCCTATAGGTGTCGGCAGATTCAAGCTCTTCAATGAACTCTAGCACCCCTCTGGTGCGTATCACTACAAGGCGGAGCTCAGCACATGATGAGCCGATCCCTGAGTACGACCTCCCTGAGGATCCACGGTGGGAGTTTTCCAGAGACAGGTGAGATGGTTGTTTTTTATGTCCCATGACTTCAACCACCCTCTTTTTTATCTATTCACTAGTGCTCCATACTCATTTTATGCACCCAAATGCAATGTTTAAAGAAAAAATTAGCCATTTTTTAATGCAGTTATGTATATTTGATTCATCTCCTGCATAAAATGACTAAGAAGTCCGATCTGTGGGTACTTCTGAGCCTGCATATAGTACCTGTTTGATGACATGCACTCAGTCCTTTCACGGTTATCTGTGGCTAACAGGGTTCATTTTAGTACCTGATAACAGGCCCACTACAACACAAAGACTATCTGTCTGATTGTGTCTCCGCTGCTAAATGACTTCGAAACCCAATTGTTGGGTTTGAAGAGGGTAGTTGGTGGTGACTAACTAGCAAGTAATGGTTGTAACTACTGATTCATCTGTGGGTGCTGCTATAAAATGCCCTGAACTGAGTTCTGCCTCATCGTTACAACTCCTGCTATACTTTACACTCTCACTCACCCCCAAGTCCATCACACAGGCTTCTGTTGGTAAAGAGTAAAGCTGTGCTAATTAACGATTAGCACTCACAGCTTACATCTGCATGTTTGGGCTGGGAGTGTTCGCTCTGCATCATACCGGAGGTATTATCTGAGCTGAGGTTTCAGTTAGTCACAGTTGCAGTGGCCAGGGATAAGCTTTAGGGTAGATTTAACAGTAAGACAAAGGTTAGAGTAGTTTAATACCCAACTGAGGCCGTGAGTTTTAAAAGAATAGGGAAAAATTCCAACCTGTAAACACAAACCATTTGTGCGAGTGGCTGTTAAAAGATAGGTATCATAAATTTTAGCATCACTCATCAGTGAAAAAACATGTCAGGTGTAACTCTAGACTCTGTGTGCGCATGCAGGATGGCATTCTAGGGGGAAAATTTTTATTTTCATTGATGAACTAACCAAAGAGGATGTTTTGTCTATGCTGAATAAATCTCTTTGTGCCTTCTTTGTTTGGCCCTTTATTCCCCGCTTGTCATCCCAGCGCCTGAGGGATCATGTTGGGATTGTGGAATGCTAACGTTTGCGGTTTGCGTAAAGGAAAAACAACATTGATTAAGTGTGGCTGGATGGACAGAATGGTTGCCATTGAGTGTGGCAAATGTGTGCGGACAGACAGAGGATTGTGTTACTTCAGCAGGGCGCCGGCCTCAGACCCTCGGTTTTACGTACCACAGCTTGGGTGTTTACATAGCCCGGACACTTGGCCGTATAGCTGGGAGCAACACATGTCAATCAGATGAAAAAACTCAGTGGGTGCTCCAGCAAATTTAACACCAGTTATTATGACATCCTTTATGATTAAATCATGCTTAAATTTCCATTCAGGCCAACTTTTGTGGCAAACAGAGCCAGATTCCATCCGTCACAGGCTAATGTGTCAGGCTAAGCTAAGCTCTGCGTAATGACTTGTACGGAGTGTATGTTTGAGCAGGCCAAGACCGTGTAAACAGTTTAGAAGTGAGGTGCTCTCCCCAGCTTTATCAAGTGATTATCATTGCCATGTCTGCCTTCTTACCTACTGCCTTGGCGCAGAATGTAGTCACAGAGCCAATAAAGCACTCACAGTCATGCAGCCTCACTGAAAAAGAGAGGGGGATGTAATATGAAAAAAAAAACTTGCTCAGTGTCTGGTTTTATGAGGTCTGTTGCGCTCACACTCCATCTAGCTTTCGTTCTGCATGGGGAGTGATGCAACAGTCAGATCAGGTGGGAGGGGTCAGTTTGTGTTTCACCTACTAATCACCTTCCTGACTGCTTACTTTTCCCTTTCCCTGTCTCTCTCTTTGTGCTTTTTGTCTGGTGGCTGCAGGTTGACCCTGGGCAAACCTCTAGGGGAAGGTTGCTTTGGCCAAGTTGTAATGGCAGAGGCCCTGGGCATCGATAAGGACAAACCCAAGGAGGCCGTTACAGTTGCAGTCAAGATGCTGAAAGGTAAGCCAGTCTCCTGTTGCTGCACAATCACAGTGAGGTTGTGTTTTGTTCAACATCGCACAAGTACTTAAAATACGACCGCGTGGATACGATGAACACTGCTTCATTATGTCCCGTGAGCAAGCTGAGAATGTTTTGTAGGTGATTTATGCCGCGGTGAGGGTTCAGCAGAGGTGCAAGGTGGAGCCCGGGGCTGTAGTTATTATTCATTATTGGTGGCTGCTGAGTGACGACTAGAGTAAGGTGGGTTGGGTAGGTAAGGGTTAGGGGCGGTCACATACCTGACCCCAGAGCAGCAGCTGGATAAAACTCAGTCAGGACCCACACAAAGAGGCAAGTCATCTCAGCAGTGCTGTTGTGATTGATGAAAGTAAAGGGGAGTTGGTTTGGGGTTGCAGGTATATCAGCAAGCCTTTGAGTTTTATAGTTTTCTGCTCTTTGGGATGACTCTAGGTATGGTATAAGATGAGAGCAATGCAATCAACGCCATCTTGTTTGTCTAGGTAAATTACTGAACTTCTACAGGCTCATCCAGTTTCATGACAAAAGGAGCCTGTGTGCAAAATAATGAATTTAGAGTGACCGTTTTTTTATTCCTGTGTCTCCCCCCCCCCCCCCCCTGGCATTGAAAAGTTCCCTTATATACAGTCTATGCTCTGTAATCAGAATGAGGAGGAGGAGGAGCTTGCCTCATTTATGTAATTTTAGCTCGCATTCTGTCTGTCAGCCTCACTTAATCAGAAGCAATCAGACTGGCTCTGTGGTGTGACGTAAAAAAGTGAGACAGAACTCTAAATATGTTTTGCTGAAATTTTCTGAACAACTGACAGTGTAACTTTTTTTTTTTTTTTTTTTTTTTTTTGTCAGATGATGCCACTGAGAAAGACCTGTCTGACCTGGTGTCAGAAATGGAAATGATGAAGATGATTGGCAAACACAAGAACATCATTAACCTTTTGGGAGCCTGCACACAGGATGGTGAGTTCATGAAAGATCTAAGAAAGTTCGGCGTGAGAGGAATGGGGATTTTTCTCTGAAAACAAAGCACCTGTAGAACTTTTCTTCATTTATAGCAATGTGAAACAGAAATGGGCCCCTTCTTCAGATCTAAGGATTTAAGCAGCTGGGAAAAATGAAAGTAATCTTTTCCTTACCAGGTGCTAAAATGAGATAAATACAACACTGGATGAACAGCAACACATAAACATAACATCAGTGTTTTTGTATTAAAATCAAAACCAAAATGCAGAAGCAGTTTGATAAAAAAAAATCCAAGACTTTCTGTTTGCAAAGGAAATATGAGAGTAAACAGCAGCAAGCTGCTGCTCAGAAAGTGTACTTGGATTATTGATCATCAGCAACCGTACGACTCCTGTAAAGGTAGAAGTTTTTGCATTTTACTGATCTGATGCATTCAGGTGTGCGTCACCACGCTGTCAAGGAAGAAATACATCAGCAATTATCTCAGATAAACATCAGTCTGAGAAGGACTATTTGCATTTGCAAACAATTTCGCTTTAGTATGTATGTCACATATTAAAAACCATGCACAATTAAAAAACAATAAAAAAATTGAATAGTTTTGACTTATTTTGGATTGTCGCCAAGAGATAGTTGCCTTCCTTCCTTCCTCAGGACAACTTAGATGTGCAAACTGCATCTGAACATAATGCAAGACTTCTGGAAGAATGTCATTTGGACAGACAAGACCAAATGCACAGAACAGAGAAAACTAAACAGGATATACCACCACAGACACCACATTACCTGCTGTCAAAGCACAGTGTTGGAATGGTGACGCTTGGGGCAGCCACAGGATCAGGACACCTTACAGTTAATTATCTTTAACTACAAAACTAATTTAAAGTCACATATAACACCATCTGATTGGTATCTAAAGCTTGGATCATATTTGAGGGGCTATTCTAACTGGGGCTTCCGCAGATATTCTGGCCTGTTTGTATCAGTGTGAACACACAGGCTCTGGTCCGTTTGAAAACTAGGGGTCTCGGTTCACTTGCAAGTGAATCCTGGTGCGGTTCACTGACGGTGTGAAAGCAAACAGACCATCCAGTGAACAAGGAGAAAAATGATGTAAGACATGCCGTAGCATGTAACTTCTCCTGTTGCTCATATTGGACAGATTCCAGTATGAGTAAAACCACATTAGTTTGATAACAAAGTAAAAAAAACAAAAGACTATAAATTTGTTTAATTCTTTTTAATTGCAGTATAAAAATATGTGTTGACTGAATAATTTAGCTTTTTATTTTATTTTCTCAGTGTTTGTTTTGTGGAATAAAGCTCCTAGCGGCAAAATCTAATGCTTGAAGTTGTTCACATGGTTGGCTCAACTTAAGTAAAGTGCGCTGTGAAAGCAAGCCAAACAAAGGTGCGAAATGTTGCCCCTCCAGGTTGAACTGAGTTCCCCAGACCATCCCAGTGTGAATGATCCCTTAGTTATGCAGCAAGTTACAGCAGCAAATCTACAACAGAATGTCTTAGAAAAAAAATGAATATCGCACTAAACCATTCAGTTCAGGCCTTAACCTGAACAAAATTATATGATGGGATGTAAAGAGAGCTGTGCATAAATAAACTCTCCTAAAACGCAATGAACTGAGGTAATGCCATAAAGAATAGTGGGCCAAAATTACTCCTCAAAGATTTTACAGAACGTTAACGTCAAACAGAAAAGGATTTGTTAAATTACTGCTGTTTTTCACACACACTGTGTTTGCAAAATAAATAATGCTTCAATGGAACATTTTGTGGTTTATGTTCATCTGAAGCTGTGTTTGGTTCATTTTAAGAGATGGTAATGAGCATATGATCTTTAACTTTATTTTCTAATATTCAAAACATTAGAACTTAAAGAATGTGAGATTTTATTTGTATATAACTGCTTTTAATATGTTACGGATTTGTTAGCCTACCTAAATTACAAAAAGATGAGACCCGCAAGTCTTCTAGACTTATGCTATTTCTCAGTTTTTACAAGGCAGATTTCAAATGTGATCATTCCATTTCACTGTATACAATCAAAACTCCACTTTGAATTGTGTTTATCGGTCCAAGAGAATTTCTAATGAATAAGCAAAAACTAACTCAAGGCTTGTCTCCTGTGCAGGCCCTCTTTATGTCATAGTCGAGTACGCCTCCAAAGGTAACCTAAGGGAGTACCTCAGAGCCCGCAGACCACCAGGCATGGAATACTCCTATGACATTGCCCGTGTTTCAGACGAACAGCTCACTTTCAAAGATTTGGTCTCCTGCACTTATCAGGTGGCCCGAGGCATGGAGTACCTAGCATCACAGAAGGTAAGCAGACACAAGCAGGAACTCCCACATGCTGCCTGTGAGGTTCCCTGTGCCAGCCCTCTGAGGCTGTATCCAGAAAGGTTTTACGTAGGACTCTTGTTTGAGCATCACTGTGGGAAGATTGTCTCTTGAAAACACAACTCACGACCCCTCCCACATCTACCCAATCTCTGCATTGTCTCTGATTCCATGACAAAAGCCCCTCTGTGTGGAAGAATAGTAAAGTTTTCACAATGGGGGGTACGGCCATGCTAGCCAAATGCAGCCTCACGCTCACTCTCACAGTTGGAATGTGACAAAGCTCCCTCTCTCACACACATGCAAGCAGCGTACATATGTTTTTGCTCGCACATGTGCACTGATGCACAACCGGCTATATATGTGGCAAGCTATGTGAGGAATCCTTGCTTATTCAGGCATGTTTATACTGGTGTAGTCAGCGAGGCATCATGTTATCCAGTCAAGTGCTACCTCGATGCAGGAGATTACTGGATGATTACGTGCACTACAATTATCTTAACACTTTTCCGAATTAGATGTACACCTGTTTTGACGTTATTCTTCTCCCCCCTTTACTTTTTCCACTTCATGACTCCCAGTTTTCACCCATAACCTTCTTGTTTCTTCCTCTGCATCGCAGTGTATACACAGAGACCTGGCAGCCAGAAACGTCCTGGTCACAGAGAGCAACTTCATGAAGATTGCTGACTTTGGGCTTGCCAGGGACGTCCACAACATCGACTACTATAAAAAGACGACCAATGTAAGTGCTCCACATAAATACCAAAAGTCGAGGGATGAGCTATATTAGGGAGTGAAGTATGTTTGCCAGGATCAGTGTGAGATTAGCCCACATTTCTCATTCTTCCCTCTAATTCGCTGCTTTTCCTCTTCTTTTGGCTTCACTCATTTTCCTGTGCTGGTGTCTTGGCAGAAGCTGCAGGTTCCCAGGCAGGCTCTGAATGTAGTGCTTCTGGAGGCTCTGCCTGGTTTAGCCCCTCTGCCTCTTGTTCTTTGGGTTTCATCGACACTCATACAATTAGCCCCAAAGAGAGGCAAAGAGGGAGGGAAGAGGGGAGCGGTCTAAACATAATTGACATCTCTAAAGCGGCCCAGTGGTGTCTTTCTTTCCCACCACAGAGCCGCACTGCCTGCACATCCTCATTTGATATGCATGATTGCCTTTTCATCGCATGCAGAATCGTGCTGAGAACTAGCTAACAACAACAACAATATTCAGTTCATAGATGATGATGGTACTGATGATTAGGACAATGATGACAGCTACTGGGAAGATCTCCTGCATTGCAATAAACCAGTTCAGACTGAACTTTCTTTTAGGGATGATTTTTAAGTTTTTGCAGGTATTCAGCAGTGTGAATACATTTTTATTTAGAACATAAACTTATTAAATTGTATTTTAATGTGTTCAGGTAATTTTTTCACCATTTAATTATTTCA
>JBAMHX010000018.1:7185189-7208787 GCA_037177515.1 Pseudomugil tenellus | reverse complement strand
TAAAAAAAATGTATTGTTAGATTATTATCTGCATTCAGCTTCTAAACACAGATATTAAGTCTAGTCTGTTTAGCTTTTTATACAGTTTTTTATCCGCGTGTTTAGATAAAGTCGTCTAACTGTGACCTTGTTGATCAGCTCTGTTGTCTTAACAACATAAATGCTCCTCTGGGAGATTCTCCTCCCAGTAGTTGCTCCTCCGGAGTTCAGAGGTGATCCAGGAAGCGAATGATTTCAAACATGCAGACGAGAGCAGAAATGGAGAGTTCAGTTCTAATATTTGCCTAGTTTGGATTTAACTAACTTGAACTCGTGTGTGTCCTCAGGGTCGTCTCCCGGTGAAATGGATGGCCCCAGAGGCGCTGTTTGACCGGGTCTACACACACCAGAGTGATGTGTAAGTACATCAGTTTACACACGTGTGGAACAGGTCACTTACACTGCCACTGCTTTTTTTCCAAGTTCAGTCAGATTCAAAGGGTTGTTTTTTAGTGAAGTCAAGTGGAGTTGTTTTGGTGCCATGTTGTTATGTGGGGTGGGAGGGAGAACGGAAGGGGGGGCTATAGGGGGCCAGTACTGACCAGTCTGTGGCAAAAGTGAGGATTTCACGCTAGACTTGCAGCCAATGCCGTGTTACTAATCTGGCTGGCTTCAAAGGGCCTGGAAGGAGCCTGAAGATGCCTCCCCCCCCCCCACCCGATTGCACACCCCTTGCTCCTCCGGTTCAGCTCGGAAGTCTCCCCACTCTTCTGGGCCTCCCTACATGTCTGAATGCAACAATGCTGCGCCCCTCCACTGCCGGCCTTCACGCAGCCTCTCTTCACTCTCTTCCGCTCATTCAGCAACACTTTGAACGTGCTGCTCATCGCTTTGGAGCAGCTCCACGATCAAAATCCCCCCCCCCCCCCCTTTCATCCCTGCATTCTTATTTTCATTCATCTGGTATGTGAATTGTTGACCCGTCTCTATCTCTCGCCCTCCTTTTTTTTTTAAAGATCAAGAGTACTCATTCTAAAAACAGAACAAAGGCAGGACGTCCGTCTCTTTTTGGGTGTTTGAGTCTTATACGTTCTGACAACGTTGTTTGAAGTTTTTGCTCCAGACACTGCCTGCAGAAAGTGTATGTGGCAATTAGATAAATGCCTTACATGCTGACCATTGGGAAGGAGGATTTGGTTGTCTGTGTCTATTTAAGTCCTAAACCAGTAGCACACTGAAGAACTTGCTAAACTGAGCGACTCTGAGCACTTGTTTGTGCATAAAAATAATATGTGTACTGCATACACATGATGCCCTTCAGGTTCTGCAATCAATAAGTGGGAGAACACAGGGGAGTCGGGGGGGAGAACAGGCATGAAGTGACTGCTGTAGTTCTCTGTATCAGCTCACGGCTAATTACAATTCATCACTCGGTTGTAGTAATTGGCTTTTTTTGTGTGTATGGGGTGGGTGGAGTTGGGCTCAAACATCATCAGGCAATCTATACATGACATCAGATTAAATGAATACATGAATTCCAATGAATCTCGCTATGCGCTGCTCTGACAAATGGCCCCGTAGGGCTCGGCTCTAAGAGTGCCGTTGGTATAAATGTTATATCTCTATTTTTAGAGAGGTAACATCATGGTCAGGCTTTGGTTTTACGTCTCATACTATGTTAAAAAAACATTTTCTTCATCTATTTATTAGGATGTACTAACTTCATTTCTAGAAATCTTGGCAAATGTTCTGAAATGCAATGAATAGTTTTAATTAAACAGGCATAAGTTTAAAGATATGAGTGTTTTAGTGTGTTAACTTACCAACTGAAGTGGATTTAATAAAATAAGAACAAATTTGAAAATTGTACACCAGCAGCACATGCAAAAAATGACCAGGAGGGATGCAAAGAAAGAGAAAAGTAACAAAAGTAACAATGTTTTGGAAGATTATTCCATCATAAGCAGATCGTGTAGTGAATGGTAAGGGTGTCAGCATTGGGTATACAAAGAGCTTTCTTGAAGGGGTGAGTCTTATCAACGAATGGTGGGTTGTGGCCAAATTTTGGGCCAAATTCATTCAAATAAATAACATCAATATGTAACTGGATGATTGAAAAAAAAATAGGTTGGTTTTTAATCATCTGCAAAGCTTCCTAAATATGAAAGAGTGTAAGAAATGTTCAGTAAGCAAAAACAGAAACAACTGCTCTCGTGCATGAGTTTAGAGCCTTTAAGCAGAAATGCATGAAAATCTTTCATGTCAGTTATTACAATAGCTAAACAGGCTGGTTGTACATTTAGGAGCATACAAGCTGGCACATGTAAAAGTTTGCTATATAAAGAGATTATGAGGATATGATTGATGCAGAGTTGTATAATATGCATTTATTTAAAGGTAAGGGCTTATTTAATTACATTTGTGATGAAGCATGTCCTGCACAGATAAATGAAAACACTGTCTTTGAACTTGTTTCTGTAAAATCATAGGCTATTTTTTATGAATTGGCTCAAATTGATCTCGGTGAAGCGCCCTGAGACGACATTTCTGTGAAATGGCGCTATACAAATAAAGCTGAATTGAACTGAAAAACAAAAAAATTAAAAGGAACTAATCATATAATTTTTTATTGCATTTTAGAAAACATCCAATATAGTTTTCTAATATATCAACTAATCTGTTGATGTGTTTAAATATGTGGCCTGATACACAGCCATTCTTTCCAGGAAAACTAAACATCAAGCTGGTTAAAGAGACCCCTAAACATGCTCATTTAATGTGTTTATTTTCTACGTCATGGCTGGTTGCAGGTGGACACGAACATGCACAGCACAACGGAATGACAAGCATTGAGAGATGGTTACAAAGTGACACTGAAAGGAGAGATGACTGTCAACAAGTACAGAGATACAACAGATGATAGTGGAGAGAACAAACCTGGCTCGGTGGTTGTATAAACAGATGGGAGGACTGATAAATGCCCAACCCTCACGTCCATGCAAACCTGTCTCACTTGCTGCACCACCAATGTGGTCTGTGGCTTGCGTGAATATGTGTGCCCTCATTGTGGTTGTAAATGTGAAGTAATAGTACTTTTGTGTGGGAATGAAACAGGAATAATCATTCGAGGTGCTCTTTATTACTAAAATAAACTTTTAATCATGCAACTTGACAGCGATGAGATGGAGTCACTGATAACAGCCGGACACTGAGATGAGGAAGCAGTTAAGGATTAATTGTCGCTATGTCCATCTCTGGGCGTCTTTTGTTGTATGCTTCTCTGTAGTCAGCTGTGGGTGGTCCAGTGTTTGCTTTGGTGTGGTGTGATCAGACAATGCCAGTCTGTTTGACCAGCCAGCAAGGCACAAAAGCCATCATTGAGAGCAGGGCAAGAGTAGCACTGGCAGCGGCTTTGCACCACAAGTCACTGAATCGCAGAAAGTGGGCACTGACAGCATTGATGTTATGATTTTGGAATTTTTCTAACCCGTAGTCAAATTACAGCAATTTTTCCATAAACCTGCTAGATAAATCTTTCACCATGACTAATCTGTATCTGTGTTTTGCTTTCTCCATTAGCTGGTCATTTGGGGTGCTGATGTGGGAGATCTTCACCCTAGGGGGCTCGCCCTACCCTGGCATTCCAGTGGAAGAGCTCTTCAAGTTGCTAAAAGAGGGACACCGCATGGATAAGCCTGGCAACTGCACCAACGAGCTGTAAGTTTGGCACTCTTCTGGAAAATCAACATCTTCTCAAACCCAACTGGTGCTCAAATGGTAGCTCCCACATGAGTATTCCATAGCAACACTGTATCTATCAGATCCATGACCCTCCGGCTATGCGTCCACTCTGTTGGGTCTCTGCACAGCTGTGGCTGTCTGCTATCAGTGTCCTCATTCACAATGGGACCAATGCACTCAGTGGACAATGGTACAGCTCTGCCACGCTGCCAAGAAAAACTAGAGAAACGAAGGCAGTGCATGACACCATTTCAAAAGTATTTAGTGGGCAAATGATTAGCAACACCCTTTATTCAGATTTATTTTTCAGTTCCTCTTTACAGGAGCCCCAGTCCTAACATGTTGTTTTTCTATGTCGCTCAGATACATGATGATGAAAGACTGCTGGCATGCCATTTCATCTCAGAGACCCACCTTTAAGCAGCTAGTAGAGGATCTGGATCGAATCCTCACCCTGAGCACTAATGAGGTGAGGGCATCTATGTTACTCTGCTTCATACCTCTCCACACCTTTGCTCTCACGAGTTCCTTCCTTTTGGGCGGTCAGAATTCAAGCTTTACACGCCATCCATGTATATAGAGTGGAGGGCATTTCATTTATACAGTAAAATATGATACATACATGTTTCTCTGTGGAAACTAATTAGCAGTTTTTCAGGATTTTCAGGATTCAGATGAATATAATAGAAAGATTTATGGAGCGTTGTTGACAGAAGGCTGAAAAACGGCTGTTTGGTCAGATCCAGACTCAGCACAGGCACTGTATCCCAGAGAAGTTGCCCAATCATCACATCCAAGCCTCACTCCCTGTAATGGCTCAGATTTTTTTCCATTCCTCTCCCTGTCTTGTGTGATATCCGTAAGCGGACCTGAAAAGAGGCCCTCGATGGAAAGCTGTCAAGACTCGCCTGCTCTGGAGCTGAAACTTCACGAATTTATGCCAACAAAGCCCAACTTTGAGTTTGAACTTTGAAGGTCCTTTTTCTTGCCTTTCTCCCCCACCCCCTCCTCCTTTCCCCTTTTCTACCCTAAACCGCTGGCAGATGTGGAAATCTTTAGTAATATGAGCCATTTCGAGTTGAGCTGGGAAAATGGAAGCCAGTGCTCATTTTCTAGAAAACCCAAGAACTCTTTTCTTTTACATCTAGTCTCAGTAACAGCCGTGAACCTCAAAGAAAAGGAAGGAATAGAGTGCAGACACAAACAACTTCACAAAATGACACAAAATTAATAACAAGGATTTCTTGTGGTTTTCATCTTCCTCCTAAAGGTGGTTTGTTGAACTCTGCCAGCTCTTTCCCCCCCAAACTATTGCTTGGTGTTTATGTCAGGAATCTTGGTGTTGGATATCAGATTTGTTTTTGGAAATCTGAAAGAAATGGTTACAAATGCTGACATATCTGCCCCAATTCCCTAAATTTGCCCTCTTTCCCTCAAACTCTGCAAGACCATCTGGCACTCCAACATTCAATTTATTACCTATAATTCCTGCAAATATTTTCATACCGTATCCAGTTTAAGGCTATTTTTCTGTTCCATTTCATAAATCCTCCCAGGGTGAGTCGGTGTGGTTTAGATAAATATCCTAATAAAGGTGATACTCTCCCCTCCACCCCACACACCCTCTTCTGGAAAGTCCCTGTTCTTGTTGACTGTGTTTCAGCTCTGTTTTTATTCTTCAGCTGGCTTCCAATCTCTCCAACCTGTCACTTGTTTGGAAACATCCCTGTATTTTATCCAAGCGTAAATCCTCTAAATCCAACCCTCTCTCTCCTCTGTCTGTGTTCTTAGGAGTATCTGGACCTGTGTGCCCCCACAGAGCAGTATTCCCCCAGCTTCCCTGACACTCGCAGCTCCTGCTCCTCTGGTGACGACTCTGTGTTTTCCCACGACCCCTTACCAGACGAACCCTGCCTCCCCAAGTACCAGGCCATCAATGGGAATGCCAAAAGATGAGGCGTTAGCCACCTTCTCCTCACAACCTCAGCATCCCCAAACACCTTCTCCAGAATCCCCCCTCCCACTCCTCTGTGTGGGTCCCAGTGGACTAAAGGGCCCAGATGGGGCTGGTGGCAGCGCTGCTGTCACACACTCACACTGCCATTCATTCACATTACATTCACATTCACATTACACACATACACAAAACATGCTCACATGACGTCTTAAAGAGGACAGGGACCTTGGAGAAGCTATTTTGTACTGACTGAATGTGAAGACATTCCCAGGACATGCTCGTCTTCCTCCTCTTCCTCTCTTGCATAAACACGTTCTCATCTTTGTACCCAGAGGTTTAACAACATTGTGTGTTTGGTGATCCAGTTGCAGTGGCTGGAATTCCAAGACTGTTCTTTGCTTCTGGAGGAATGTATGGACTGAGCAAACGATGCAAAGAAACAAGGGACTAGAAAAGGAAGACAAATAGGAAATGGACTGACAGAGCTTCAACTAACGAAACAGAAATAGGAGGAGAGCGAATATAAAAAAGTCTCTCTTGTTTATTTTGTAATATTGGTGCATTTCTTTTTCAGCTCTCTAGATAAACCTTCCCAATTATTCTGGAGAAAGAATCCACAGTATAATGTATAGTGCTGGGTATATTTGTAAATATATTCAAATATGTATAAAAATATATTATATATTTACAGTGAACTATTTTTTGTATGGACTTGGAAATAACCTCCCCCCTGCTTTCAGTTTGAGGCAGGTTTGCTAACAGATGATGTGTCCTATATTTCTCCTCACACACAAACACTCTTCTTTCTCTTTTTCAGTAACACAGACAAGTATTGGCTTTCAGGGACTGAAGTAGCATGTTAATTTATTGACTTACATATTTTGAAACAAGTCGAAAAGAATTAAAACCAACTTTGCGGAAACAATGACATTAATGATGCTCATAATACGGAAATAATCCATTAAATGTACAATAATTTAAATTGATCTTTCAGCAGTAACAAAAAATTTTTTAGAGGCTTTGAAAGATTCAGGTTTTGAAAGTTTTATATATGAATGTGAATATTAAGTTAAATTGAAAAGGAAATGTACATTTTATAGTCATTTAATCCCTTTCTTATGTAGATGTTGGTGTGATTTCTATCCAGTGTTTCTTAGCTACGCTTTAGAAAATGAGATTCTTTCATGATATTTATATACAATGAAGGGCATAAGAATTTGGAGATACCTATTAGCAGTCCACTTTCTCATTTAGACTAAATATAGACTTAAAATTTACATGACAGAGTTGAAATCTAAAAAGCAAATTATTAAATCACTCAAGTTTTTAAATTGTCTTTACTTTTTTTGTTTTCTTTTCTTTACTTTTCTTTTCTTTTCTACTGGACCAACATTGAGATGTTTTTTTGCAGGTGTTCACGCCACATGTGCAAAAATAAAAACTAAAAGAAATACATACCTGCAGAGATCTGACTCCATTGGTATTTTAAGAAAGAATTAGCTTTATTTGTCTGCGACAGAAGGGTGCTTCATCATTGAACTGCATATTTTTCTTTTGCTTTGTTTCTGTGGATGCAGAAGTTTCAGTTTTCATGAATGGTATGTGAGCACAGATTTTTTTCCCCCCACATCTACAGGCAGTAGACGAACTGGACATATTTGTAGCAGCTCTGTGAGTGAACAGATGAGTATTTTCTGTGTTTCATATAGATGCGGTGCAATCATATAAAAACTCACCTTCAAATGACCAGATGCAAAACAGCTAAGCTCAGCACAATAACGAAGAAAGCCTGATCAAATTAGGGTTTATACTGATAGTCAAAGCAATTTTGTTAACGAGAAGGGAACTTGTAATTGTCATGATAGCAAAGCTTTGTGGCTCAGACTGTCTGACTTTGACCAGCCAAACAGGCTCTGATCAGCTGATTGATCTTCCCTTTTTCTTATCGCAACAGATTTAATTCAACAGAGTGAGTCGCAGATTGACCCGATTTGATGTAAGTTAATCATAGCAGATCTATTAGTGCCATTGATCGATTGTGGCAGCCATGAATGTGCACATACTGTGGTAAGAATGATTTCTTATCAACCTCAGACAAACTGAAATAGTGACAGACCTACCTAACAGCCCACAATATGTTGGGTAGATTTATATTTATATATGTATAGTATATATTTAATAGATTGTAAAAGAACGTCACAGATGAAATCTTTAATCAAGGATCCAGGGTTGTGTTTGTGGATCTTTGTACAACCCTGAGCAGGATGAGATGGGTAAGTGAATGGCACAGTTTGAATAAGTAGTTGTGGCAGGGCTAAAGCTTTTACAAGTAAGAAGTCCTTTATGGGTCACATTTAGAAAGAAGGTATATTGCGTGTACCTGTTTCACATGACATTCCATGTTTGTATTGCAGGTGGATACATTTTATTTGAGCAAAGACATAAAACTTCAGTTTTCCTACACTTTGTTAACTTAAAAGAAGAAGAATTTAACTTGAAACCTGAAATCTGAAAGTTCTCACTTCCAAGTTCAGCACACTATCAACCAGCATTCCAGTTCATAGATTAAGGTGCATTAATTTGTCATTACAAATACCAGTTTGTCATTTCTAAATGATCATTGTTGAAGTTTTCCTCTTGTTTATATGCCACAAAATATATATATACTTCACCTCAATAGTTGTAAGAAGTGCCACAATTTGTAACTTTTCAAGCATATCAAGCTACGGGTAACTAGATGGGATCCTCTCTGGAGCTAATCAAATTTCGGCAGGGGCCAGTGCACCTCCAGCCCAGCCCTGAATCAGCCCATGGTCAACAGCCTTGTTAACCCAAGTCAGAGACAGCAGTGCTTTAAGCTTAATGTTAAGCTTGTTAATAATTTCCAAATAGCACTTATAATGCCCTGAAGGATGACTAGAATACCTGAATGAAAATGGTATACAGTTTAGTAAAAAAAAAAGAGATAAAATATCAGTCTTATAGTACATAGATAATTAGGACATTACATAAGCTATTGAAATTCGTTTTGTGGGTGCATCAGTGTCTTATCTAGTTTCAAAGCAAATGTCCAGTATATCCCTAAACATGTCATTCCCACACATGTACACTAAAACCTGAAGACTCCATTTAGTATTTTGGGGGAATTTACTTTGATCTGCAGGTGTTTTTTTCCCCCCTCATCTTTATATAAAAAAATGATCAAAGTAAAGGCAGGGTTCATGCTATGGGCAGACAGAAACTGTGAATTGTAACAAATACTGATTTAAAAGGTCTATTGTGTACAAGAGATGTTCTTAAACACAAACCTGAACAACCCACTATTACCAAGCTTCAACTTGTTTTGAATAAACATACACGCACAGCAGTTTTAAGTGTTCCTGGAGTAGACCTGTCTCCTCATGTCCCCGGAAACCTGAAAAAGGCTCAGAGGGAAAAGTCAGTCAGTAACATTCCTGTGTTTCCATAGAATAAGAGGGATGAAAGCAGCTATGGAGAACTGGAAAGAAAGAGTAGCAGGATAAACCACAGCAATACACCCTTATTAAAGGGGCAGATTGGAGAGAAAGGGAGCCGGATATCCACCCAGGCTTTTGCAGACTTTTATCAGAATGAGTGTCTATTGTGCTGTAGGCTGATGGCACACAGAGGGAGGGGTGAACTCCATGGAGACCAAATAGAGGATTAGATTGTTCCTCCTAAGATATTGCTCAGACATGACACTGCTCTGATTACTTGTAGAACTCTCACAATAGCAGGTCTTATATATGAGGTTTGATATAAGGTTGGATTATCACATTAGAGCTCAGTATCATTTAATAATCTGTTTTATTGTGCTGACATTGTGCTGCTAAGTTGCAATGCATGTATGAACATATTTAATCTCTCTTAATTATTAAGCCTTATATGCTGAACTTATCTCTCATCTATAAAATGTTGTTGTCGAGGAGGGATACTATCCTGCCATCCGCTGATAAACACGGCCCGCCACACTCAGTCAGAGCCTTAAATGAGTTTTTCATTTGGAGGGCTTTGGCTTGCCTAATGCCCTGAAGATTAACCCACTGACCCTCAAATATTAGTTTTGAATGACTTTAGGGACACGGGGAAGAAGCTGGAGGCCAGACAGAGACTGTTTTACAGTGGAGCTGAAAGCTTTTTCCAACCTCCTGAAATTCTTCTGGAAGAAAAAAACTTGAATTTGTAAATTGCTCGCAAGTCCATGTGCTAATGAACACATGAGACGAAAATATTAAACCTGCCTTTTGATCCAGTATTCCTTATCTGTTTATAGCATAAAAAAAGAATAAAAGTGTGAACAAACTTTAAAGCATCCCTGTTCAGTAAGTGGGAGTGCTGGATTTAAAGTACAGGAGAAATAGCAGCATTTCTTTCCAAAATGTTGTGATAACACACTTCATCTCAGGACCAAATATGAGGCAGGATGCTGAAGAGGTCTGTTGCCTGCCATTTTGGCTGTCAATGTGCTTTTCAGTCTGATCCTGATTTCTCTCTCCGTACTTCCTGGTCTTCCTCCACGTACTTCATCCAGCCCCTGCTCACCCTTGCCCAGCCATCTGGCGGGGCCTGGTGTGTTTGCACAAGGCTCGGTCCTCTGGAATGTCAACATGAGGCTTTGTGTGAAGCCAGAGGAGCCCGCATCCAGAAAAGATAAGACCCCACTAGCTCCAAAAGAGGAGGAGGGGTATGAGACTGGGAGGCTGTGTAGCAAGAGGGTGACTTAAAGTTGAACAAAGCTGCAGTGTGACCGCCATATCCACAGCTTAATCCCTAGAAAAACACTTTCACCCCTCACCAAAGTCCAGCTTTGCTTGATAAGGAAGATCATTAAAATGGGATCTAAAATCCTTTATCTTTATATAGAACATATGCTCTCAACTCACATCTTTATTTTTAATATTTTACTTTAAAAATTTAAAGTATTCAGTATTTTACTACACACCTTTCTATTGACCAAAAGGGACTAAGCATGTTCCTTTCAAAGCTCGACTCCTCAACCTACAATTTGCTCTGAGTTGCAGATAATGAATGGTTCATCGCTAGGTCAGTGCTCATAAGCAGGGGGTGGGGTGGGTACTTGTGTTTGATTAAGGACTTGCAAGGCACCATGTCTTGTTCTGCATGGAAGGATAAACAAGTCGAGTGTGTGCCTGTGTGCGCGCTGGATGTAGGTCGCGCATACTTTGTTACCCCATGAGATCTTTTAAACATTCGATAATTGTGTCTGAGCACTTGTAAATCACATATTCCACTTCCACTTAATTTAAATGGTGAGTCTTTGCTGTGTCTAAAAGTCTGAAGCAACTGCTCCTGAAGCTGAGGAAAAAGACGAGCTAAAAACGGATTGTTTAGAAGAAGATAATGGGACACGACTGCCAGAACTCAACAGCTTTAAGCTGAATTTATAGTGCTTTTGTTTGTTGATGAAGTAGAATTCAAAGAAATAATGTGGCTCATTTCTGAGAATTTAGTCAGATGAAAAGAGGACAGTTACTGCAAAGTAAGAAAATTATAGTGAAACTCTCAAAATACACATCAGGAAATACAATTATGGCTTAAAAGACAATGATAATTGGAATATAAGAACATAATTTCAGAACACAGAACAATAAAACCACAACAGTCTGGAAAACTCATTAAGTTTTTTTAACATGTAATAAGGAAAACAAAACCATTGTGACATCAACACTTAAAAAAAACCCCAATATAAAACAGAGCAGAAAATGCAACAATAAACTAAAACTAAAGCAAAATTTCAAAAACATTTAAGAACAGCATTTCTATCACGACCATGATGAATCAGATTTTTTTTTATATTTTAGAATTTTAGATGTGGTTTGGTTTTGCCTGTGTGCACTTTTGGTTTAGCTGTTGTGTGTCTCTGCTGCCAGATCATCTGTAGAAAGTGATGTTGGATGTTTGCTAACATGCCATGTTTTACAGCCATGGGTGTGTTTTAAAAATGAGCTTAGTCATAATTTTCCCTGTTCTGAGATGCCAGTTACAACACTCATCCCGTCGGTCAGTTATATTCCCTCTTGTCTTGTCGAGGGTTGATGATGTCAGTGGTGACATCAAAAGCCATAAACCTTGACACGAGCTTACGATGCCCTGCCAAGGTGTCAAACATGTCTTGTAAGTGTGACGATTTCTGAGTACAAACAGCTTGTTGTTACAGAGAGACTGAACCAATGCAACATTTTGAAATATATTTCAGCCTTGAAAAGTCTCCTGTCATGTACATTCAATTTTATCTTCTTTTGCTTTTCTGGCTGCTGAGTTTCAGGTATCTAATTAAGATATCATTGCTATAAAAATGCATTATGTTTTTCAGTAAATATAATCTAACATTGAAGCACATATTTGATCTGAAAAAAGCTTTCTCTAAACTAAAGCTCAGCTGAGAAAAAAATGCTGTTTGTTACTGACAGGAGGATAGAAAGTGTCTTTTAGTGCATGTCTGAGTCTGTTGCCTCCCCTGGCTTGGTGACAGGAGACAGCCTGGATGGAGATATACGACATTGTACATGCAGAACTGTTACTGTCATAAGTAAACACAGACCCAGGGCAATAAAAAAAAGCTTGTAAAAAACAAAGAACTGCCCATAAACAATGTTTAATTGAAACTGTGCAGGAGGGCAGTTCGTCGGAGCTATGGCTCCCAAGAGTCCGCACACAGAAACACACACACATAGGGGCTGAGAGAGGGGGAGCACGCTGAGGAAGAAAAGGAGTAAGGCGAAGAACGGGGAAAAGAAAGATTGACTGATCAGGGAGGTAAGGATTGTTTTAGTGTAAAAGTTGAAGTAGAACAGATAATGTTGTCTAATAAGTAGTTTAGAGCCAAATTTCTACCTCAAGAGGCAGAAATGTCATTGTTTAAGCTCCAGTCACTGTGAATGAGACAGATATTTTCCTGGGTACATACCATATGAAATAAGTCTGCAATGTTGAGCACTAAATAAAATCTCCCACCAGAATTCAGGAATCAAGGTTGTGCATACTCAGCTGCAGATGCTGGCGTCAACCTTTTCAGGTGGACTGCATTCACAGTAAATGACAAATGATCACCATGACAATGCCACAGTGACAGACATGCCTTATAAATCAGTATGAGACCGTCGTCCCCCTTTTACCCGCATCACTCTTTCCAGCTTTAACAAGAAGTCCATTCCTATGAGTGCCAGCACAGCTCATTTCCTTTCACCCCTCCACCATTTACTCATTTTATCAGTTTCAGGCTTTCTTCCCAACTTTAGTGGCCTCTTTTTCTACCTGTGTTTCCGTGTCATATATTGTTCTCTTTCCTCTTTGCCCCCATCAAACCCCCCATAACCTCCAGTCTATCTCTTTATGACTTCTGTTGTTCAGGTGATTGGTTGTTGCTGAAAGTTTGGGGGCGGTTAGCAAAAAAAAAAAAAAACAAAACACTTTTTTGTCCCTCATTCTTTATAGTGAAGTGAAGTGATTAAATAAAAGTGAGCAGTGAGTGATGCCTTTCTAGCAGCATGTCTGCTCAGGAACAACAAGAAGTCACTCTGTCCTGCCCGGGCAAGACGAGATAATTATAGCTCCTGACTTAATCACCCATCTCAAAGCTCTTTGCTTCTACTGATTCTTTTTGAGTTTTAGAGCCACCTGCCAATTGTGAAGTGTTGTAACCTTCTGGATTTATGCTTTTTAGATACATAAACAATGATGGGTGTTGGGAAAGAATTGCATTGTTGATGTAAAAAAATGTGCAGAGAAGTGAACCGAGTTCAGGAAATAATGCTATTTTAACTTAAGCACAGTTATTGGTTCATCCATTTCCTTTAAAGGAGCTGTACCTGGTTTTAAAATGTGTTTAATGAAACATTCAATGTGGCAAAAGAGGTCATTTTATGATAAATACATATTAATTGATTGCTCATATGTACAAGTTCAGGCCTTTTAGCTGGTGGAAATGTAAAAATGCTAACTAGCTTCCAAACTAGATGGTTTTTCTTCTCTTAAAGTAGGAGGGTTGTGTCTTTTATAGCATGTGCACGACAAATCTTGTAAACAGAACAGCATGGCTTAAAGAAAAACAAGGATTTGAGTTAAAAGAAAGTCTTTTATCTGTGTAAATGGCTTTTAATACATATACTGAAACCAAAACAGCGAAAACACTAAAAAATGTAAGTTTCTTTTGAAAAATCTTACAAGTTTGACAAACGCCAGCACTGTGTTTCTCACCTAGAAAGTCAGTTAGGTTCAAACTAAACTAATCTCTTCACACATGGGTGAAAACTGAGCAGAATCAGATATAACTATTTTAAACTGGACATTTTGGTCAATTCCTCACATTTTCCATGACACACGTGAGTTCTGTCTATTCCAAGACGGAGTCTTATTGTCTCACCTTATTGTCTCACCTTAGTTGCATTCTGGAACATATGAATATATAAACCCCAGCATATATGCTGGTAATATATCCTATAGTCTCTATGATGTGGGTAGCCCCTGACTTAGTGCTTAAGTGGTGGGGTGGGGATGGGGGCTCCTGAAAAGGTGCTTTGTCCTGGTTTCCAAAGGCCAGAGGTTTTTGCTTCTCAGAGGTTGTGGTTTTAGGCCAGGAGCCAGCATTTCAGACCCTCCCACTGACAGAAGCTTAACTACCATCTGAAGTAGCAGGCCCTACCTGAACTGGAAAGAGCCAGCTAGGCTGTGCTGGTTAGTGTAGGCTGAGACACACAAACTGGGGCTTTGCTGAAAATCATTTACTCAAGACATTTTACTAATGTTACCATTGCCACAGTGGAATAATAAGGCTGCCTTACTGCAAGTTGCAGAGTACAGAACACAACTAAGCTACAACCCTTACAATGTAGACTTCTACACCAAAAAATAATGAGTTTGATCTGGTTAATGAGGTCTCTTTTGGATAATTATGAAAATGATAATGATGTTTGAATTACAGTCAAAAAACAGGTTCAGGTTGCATTTGGCTCACAAATGCCTTTGCAAACAGACTGATGAAAGAAGAAAGGGGAAAAAATAGAGAGGGATGAGTCACTATCATCAAAAGTGATTTATTATGTTTATAGAAGTCTTTGCCCTGGCTGTCATCAGCAGGAACAAATGGGAATGATCAGCACACAGTGCGTTGCTGCAAACACATTAAAGCAGTGCTCTGGAGCCAGAAGGACTCCTGACTCAGCCATTCATTGGATTTGTTTACCTTTTGAATCCAGACCTATATAATGCATGAAAAGTAGGCCTGGTGAAGGAGTGCGTTTACTCCACATATAGACCACTCTTTCAGCTTTTGTCACTAATCACATGACTTGCACGTTGGAGACGTTTGTGGGTGGCAAAAGGATAAACAAAGCAGGCGCACTGACTGGCTCGACAGCTGAATTTTTGTATTGAAAAAAAAGCACGTTGGTGCAGTGCCTTTGGATGTCCAAGTTGGCTTCTCTATAACGTTTCATTTCATTTTCCAGATTGCCTGCTGTTCCTGAAAAATAGGCTAAGTGGGTTTCTGCCATCAAACGAGGTAACTGGAAGTGATCTCAGCTGTGTTAGCAAGCAGTTTCTTAAGCAGCAAATGAACTAAAAAACTTGCGTTTCTCTCAGTATTAATGGAACAGAAATTAAGTAAATTGGATATTGGACAAATTCAACATTCACTGCATTTAAAATGTAAAACCTGCAGGAATGCAGGTCTTAAGGGACTGAGTTATATACCAATATATACCAGTTATATACCAACATAGCACACTTGCATCATAAACCTTAGCAGTCCCCATTCCACATAAACAGTCAGAACATAGCAATGTTTTCTCACAGTAATTTTAACATTAACCCCTAAATATAACATGGAGACATTCCTGATTTTTACATTGCTATAAGTATCACTTGATAAGACTTATTTTTTAAAATAACCAATGTGGTAATGGTGCAATAAAAAACTGTGACATCACTGGCAATGGTCTAGAGGCTCATGTTTAAATTATTAGAACCTGACATTTCCAGGCAAAATGTTAAACTTTCTCCATTGCATAGTTGGAAAAAAAAAAAAAACATATTTACAAAAAGTAGAATGACAAGTATTTCTGTGCAGGGGAAAACACAAAAATAACCAAAAGTAATGTAGTGCACATACTACATCTCTCGTGGTCAGTAAAACTTTAGCAACACACCCAAATATGTGTCTTGTCCTCATAAATAAATCACAACACAACAAAAGCATAGCATGCTAACCGCTAGTTATCTGTCGCATGTAACTTAAGCGTCTTTGCTGATGGCATAAATGTTCTAGCAGGTTTTGTTTCATCAGACCGAATGAATTAAAAACATGCAACTGCACAAACATGACATGGAAGACCCCTATTATGACAAACAGGGTCTGAGTGGACAAGTGCAAGCTGACCTTCGTCACAATTCGTCACTCAAAGATTCCTATTCCCGGTTGTACACAATGAAGTTGCCTTGAGTTGCAAGAAAATTTTCCTCTGCAGGTCATTGTCAAATCTTTGCAGTTTTAGTCACCCAAAACTCTCTAACTATGTAAACAAGAGGCCACAACGCAACAAAACTTTTCTGTTTTACTGTCTTAGAGTTGTCGTGTAAACAGGACCTAAGTCTGCAGAGAACATACAATTATTCATTGTACATTTAGCATAAGGAAGAAAACTGAATCATATTGTTTTGGGTCTTTTAATGAGCCAGCTTTCTGTTATTCCCCATCCCCCAACTCCTACAACTGAATAAAATTCTGCAGCCTCTTTGGAGCTGGCTCAAACCAAGCAAATTATGGCCTTAGTTTTATTTTTATATGAACCTTTGTCATGCACAAACTTAATAAAGGAGCATCTGTAGCTCTTTCATCTCTTAGAAAGGGTCCAGTTTTATCCCATTCCTCTGAGCCAGGCCATCATGTTTAATCCTTGTTGGCAAAAAAAACAGAGAAAAAACCAGAAAAATTTCTTCTTAACATTGCAGCTTGAACACTAATGTTATTGTAGCTCATCTTATGTCCTTTCTTTTTAAGTAGCTTTCATGCTTTTCGCTGGTGTCCGGATTAATTCTGATTCTTGAAACTTATCAGCCTTTTCCATTAGTAAAAACTATCCCCAACTTTCCTCGGCTCTACTAAGCTTCGGAACCTCTCCCACATCAGAGGGTCCAGAATGGAAAACCAGTAGAGTCGTGTAGAGTTGGGCTGATGGAGTTGAGTCGTGTTGAATAGCAACAAATGGAAAAGGCCTATTAGAGTGATCCCATTCTACACTGGAGAATAGACATATGGGTTCCAGTTGTCTTTTTTTATACTATATATGAGCATTCATACTATTCAAAACTCTAGCTTTTGTGACATTGTTGTTTTACCATTTTCTATTCCTCAACCATTACTTAATGACTATGAAATAATCTTAGAGACAAATGAGGGATTAAGGATGTGGCTTGTTTAGTAATAAAATGTTTTTAACAATTTACATAATAGCTTTAGTTACACAAAAAGTGAAAATTTAAGTTTCCACTGCAGTGCCTTTCTTTGTGTGATTAAAGAAAATAACAAATATCTGTATGGAGTCAGACTGTATCCCCCACCTCAAGTTCAGCTCTGTGTGAGCCACTCAAATGGCCCTTTTGTTTACAGTAGTGTTAAGTGCATGCCCTTCCAGGATCAGACGAAGTCATAATCCCCTCTTCAGTCCCACTGTGGCCCAGATTGTGTGTAAGTGGACATGGGTGATGGCAGACAGGGAACGGCTCACCAGCCCACCCATTCAAGGCAGTCATACAGCTTCAAAAAGACATAAATGTGAGCGTGCAGCCATTCTCAAACAAATGTAGAACTAATTCTAAAGGAAAAGCACACACATTAAAGCCACAAAGTGGGCAAAGAAGAAATGCTATCGTCATCTTTGCCCGACTGCTACCCAGCACCTCCTCTGTTCTCCCTGCATTTTTATTTCATGTCACCTTGTAAAAAAACTTTATGGCCTTCCCAGACCTCATGGCAATAAGATTCCTGAAGTGGATTGTAGGAGCTTTAGAAGCCCTTCAGGATCAGCACTTAGTGTAGGTGACAAGAGATCATCTCCAGATAGCTTTAACATAAACTAGAAACTCTGTATTATACATTTTTCCATTTTCAGATACATGCTTGCAGAGATCCAAGCCAAAATACATTCCCCTCCTCCCCCAACTTCCTTATCCAGCCTCCAAAAACTACCTCAAGGTTTTTGTCATAGTTGTGTTACCATGACAGAACAGATGGAAGGCAACTGTCTTGCAACTTATATTATTCTTTTTAATTCACCAGTGGCTCTGAATTTGTATCTACTTGCTCCCCGGGCCTCAAAACACTGGACACCAAGTGCTACTGCAGTCATTTATAAGATGTGCAATATAATAAAACTGCCAAAATACATCAGCATGACGGACTAAATGGGAAAACCACATGACAGAAAGAAGAAAATAGAAAGGAAGAGTTTGGAGTGCATGTTAATCTAATCAGGCAGACGTTCTTGATTCAAGCTGAAATCTCATATCAGTCTGTGTGTTTTCTTTATATCCCACATACATCTTTACCACCGTCTTCCTCTTTTCATACTTCTATGTCTCACAATGTTCTCATAAGACTCATAGACTGCGTAGAGATCTAACTATGCTTTAAATCATGCAAAGCTCAGTTGGGGGCTCTACTTTCTGGCAACACTACTTTTCTTTTAGTTTATATATGACCATGGGGAGATGACCCTAAAAAGAATCTAACAATAAAATCCCCATCAAATTCAGCATATTAGACATTACTTAGACTATTTAGTTGGTATATTTTTGTTTACACTAAATCTTATTTACATCTTCATGCTGTTTTCTGTGTATTTGTGCGCTTTTTCTGCCAGCTCATTTGGACAACCACATTTTCCTCTGCCCCCAGCTCTCTCTACATCTCCTGTCTTAGGCAGTCTGACCACTTCTGTTTTTTTTCCATGGGACAAATAAACAAGCTAAATGACTCCATGACCACAGCTGCTTTTCCTGACATGTCTTCACAAATGCAAGTAGTGTTATACTCTTTGACAGTAATCTATTTTTAGCTCTCATTTCTTGAATCTTTATCACAATCAGGAGCTTAAAAACTAAAAGCAAAAACATATTGTAAAACACAACTATGCCCTCTCTGGCTCTTCACCAATACCTTAGTGTGAGAAAGCTCTGCAAACATGCATGCATAACAAAAGAGCCAACCGCAGTTGAGTGTCCTGAGTGTCCGATCGTCTGCAATGTTTTTTCTTCGTTTGTCTAAAACCAATACCCCAAAACATGTAAGACCACTAACAATGCTGTTAAGGAGTCCTTAGACTTCATATATGTATGCACTACCCATGTACAATTCGAATCCAATAACTCCCTACAGTTATGACAATTAGTGTAGAGTGCAGAACCACAGAGACAGAGAAACCAAAGGCAGCTGTCATACGAACACATTCAAAACTAAATTCGATCATCATAATGATACTCATCAATCACAGTTGAGGTAAATAGGAATTTGTGTGGGGGGTGAATCATGGCTTGATGAATTGATTCCACTTATTTGAGTAGGCGTCCTGGAGATGAGCAGTGAGTTAAAAACATTCCCCAAATTGGATTTCCCATATGCCTGGTGAAGTGAAGAGGAGCAGTCACTAATGTCCCAACATCCACCATGATTAATATGATGTTGATTTGAAAGAGGAGTGATAGAGTGAAATGCTTCAATTGTTGTTTTTAGAAGCTGTAACCAGTTGAGTTTCCTAACTAATTTTGTGGTTGAAATGGCTTAAAATCATAACTATTCTCTGATCAAATGAAAGTATAGTTCTGTGCTTGGGATATATGATCCTTTCTCCTGCTCTCTTCGTGACTTGTGTGTGTGTGTTTGTCTATGGTTTCCTGTGTGGCACACTCTCCAGGTTGGGCTCTGGGAGAAAATTTACGACGGAGGATGTTTGGTCTTCCTCTAGCTTCAGGGCAGGAAAAGTTGTTAAATATATGTAAGCAATAAAAGAGACCAGCATGTTGCATTTAAACAGCACAAATAATAACACACACGTGCATAGAGACACACACACAAAATGCTCGTCTGTATGAGATGTGTGTCAGAAAGTTATGGACAAAGACATATTGACTGGGATTTGTGATGAAGGCGGGATGAAATATGCTAAAGTACAGAGAGACAAGGAGGCACTGGGCAATTGAGTCTGTAATTCTTGGCGCAGTATTCGCACCCTGTTACATTCCTTCCATGAAAGAATGCAGAGTATAAGAACCATTAAGTGTAGAGGTTGTCCAATAACAGCCTTTCCCATTTACTATGCTATAATTTGCTGCCTTGTTAATTATCTGGCTGCTTTAAAATACACCATTTTGACCAAAATTGGGACTAGAGTGTTTGCCTGTGGTTGCAGTTTTGTATGAAAGAATTACAGACCCATTAAGTAGTGCCCCTACCTCCCCCCTCTTTTTTTTTTTACCCCCAATTGGTTTGGTATACATTCCTGTTTTAGGTGTGAGGTTTGGGCCTGTTTACATGTCAACATTTTTTTTTGCCAAATAAAGTTGGAGAGATGACAAAATCTGTGCACAAACTGGGTGGGACCGAGCAGGACATAATGTGGCACAAGCATGGATCTCCCAGCTGCCTGAAAGTTGATGAGGTAATGTTTGCATACTGGCTATACAACATTTTCTTCATCTTCCAACGGGACAGGCTCCAGTGAAAATGGAAAGGAAAGCTGGTAATCTGTTTACCTATTTTCACATTCTTGAAGCTATGGGGCTCACTTCTGCAAAATCATTGAAGACTTTCTCTGAGCTGATGACAATTCCACACTTTTATTTAAAGAACTTTCATGTTTTGCCTCTTTCTCAAAGTTATTGATCTAAAAACTGATCACAGTGAGGAACAGCAACCTGCATCCAAACATTTTTTGGGGGAGTAAATGTCAACATGAACCCTGGAAAGCTGCTGCAGTCCTTTAATGGGATGTTTGGAACTGCCATTAATCTCATATTCACCCCCACCTTTTGCTTCCCACATGGCTGATGTCTCCACTTTGTGGCATACAGTAAAATTATGGTCCAATTAAGTCAGGGCTATAAGTAGGACTGGGAAGATTGTTGGCGGTTAAGTTTCAGGGTCTAACTGCTGCTGCTGTTCTTGGCACGATGCTATCTGCTCAGATTCAGGGGAATGCAGGGGACTGAGATTAGGCCTTAACCAACAGCCATTTTTGAAGCTAGAAGCTAGACAGTTTGGTGCCAGAACAAGTAATGAACCAGGCAGACGCTAATGAGTTCTTTAACATACAAATTAATGCAAGGATTGTCCCTCTGCTTTTTGCTAACTGGATAGCCCCTATTTTATTCAGTATTTCCAAGCTTTATTGTCAAAATAAAAAGTAAAATAAGTCATATTATCCAGTATGGTCATTGTTTCAGTGTAATTCTTGACATATTTTATATCTTCTGCTCCTGTGATGTACTTCAATAACATCAAACTTTAATGAGAAGTAACTATGGATTATAGATGAGAATGTAGCTGTGTATGAAAAGCATGCTCCTACAGTTCTTGACACCACTTGAGCATCACATGACTCTGAGTGCAAAGAGGAAGTGGATGTCATGCACAACCATTTGTTGTATCAATGAAACCAAAAGCAAACCAGTTCTTTCTTTATCCTCCTCATTTCACTGGAAGTTTCCCTCAACCCCAAACACATCAGTTCATTCCTGACACAGTAAGACAAATTACAAACCATCCTAGTGTTCTGGGTTTAGCTAAGCCATGTTGGTGGGAACGCCACATGCAGCGTGTTTGCAGATGAGGGCTTGAAGGGAGCCAAACTGTTGTCAGAAACAGGCTGCACACTAACAATGGGGCCCTCAGAGTCAGTATTGACCATATGGTGATGCTTATTCAAAGACTTTGTCAGACATGCATTGTGTAATTGCATATATGCCCAGTTAAGAAATAAATATGTTTATATTTATTTCTCTAATGGAATTTGGATTTGTGCAACAGATAAATATTTACAGCACACACATAATTAATCAGATCTATGAAGCATGATGAATGGGGTTGAATGGTTGTTTTTTTTTTTTAAACAGTAAAACATAGGATATAGAGTCCCATGCTAGTTTCACAGTGTCATCTTTGTCTTTATATTTTTTAAGGTGGTGATATGGTTTTTTTTTGTTCGATTTCCCAAGCACTTTATGTAATTCTCACTCAAGAAATTAACAGAAATGTATCCTGTTTCATTTTCAAGTTGGTGATCCACCTTGCATTATGTCCATATGCTCGCTAGAACAGGAGCACACTGACAAGTTGGGGTCTAGTGAAGCAGAAGCAGCAATATCTTAGCTTAGTGTTGGGTTACCACGTGGATGAATCTCTGTTCAACTAACAGGGAGTTTATTCATTGAAAGGGTAAAAGGTGATCAATGGTCCATTGCATCAGATAAACACCTGACTGGGTGGCTGGATGGATCTCCTCTCATGAGTTGAGTGCAAACAATGCCGTCACAGAGACACCCAAAGACCTATGAAAATTAAAGGACAATTGAGTTTTTCAGGGTGGGCAGTGATGCAGGATGGTTGAGGGCAAGTGGGGCAGCAGGTGTAATAAAGGCTGTATGATAAACATGAAAATGCCTTGGTTGATGGATTTGGTGAGTGTAATTGAGTGAGCATGTGTTTCTGTATATGCACAGTGATGATGTTGGAGCAGTAGTTCTGCTAAATTCTTGAATACAAGTAAAGAGATTGTTTGAAATTTCTGTTGATGAATAAGGTGTTAATTAACAAAAGGTTGGTTAGAGATAGAAATCCAGATGGAGAAAGCAAGTGATACAGAGTGAGGAAGAAGGATCAGAACTTTACTTGCTGTAGTGTCCAAGATGTCACGAGCCTGAGTAGGAACACCTGGGTCGAGCTGGCTCCTTCTGTGGTATATTGACATATAACTGCACGAAGAGTAAGAAAGGAGTTGTACAAAACATCTACAAAGCTGGAATCTTTTGAACATTGAAAGTAATTTATTGAGAAAAACATTAAAAAGGTTTTGATTGCCGTTATAAATTGAGCTGAGATTACATAGCAAAGTGAACAGCCTGTGCCAGAAGCTTATAAGGGTTGTGAAACTTCAGAGGCATATCAGTGGTTTATGCATGCAATCACCAGAAATTATACTTATTAGAAGGCAAAAAATGTCTTACTCCATATCTCAAACAAAAATCCTATCTCGTGTCAAGAAAACCACAGAAGTCATAACTAAATGCAACTAAAAGTTTGTATATATGCATATATCCAGTTTCTCACTGGAAAATGCACATGTATATACATTTTTATTTTACCTGGCTACTTCATGACGTACATATTTTCAACTGTTTGTTACCACAAAAAGTTAATCTGCTAATTACATGGCAGCAAATAAGTGGCTTTAGGCATGTGGACATTTTTGGTGTCAACTGGTCTAATGCCTTGTCCACTGTATCTCACAAAACAAATAAATTTTTCTTCTATTTGTCATCTACACCAAAATGCAGATCTACTTCATCAAAAATGATTGTTTTCAGAAACTAGTCCGATGGAAAATACTATGACGTCACATGCACGACCTTTGTTTACAACATGGATGTCTCAAAACTCAAAAAAAAATGTTTGATATACTTATGAATGTGCTTCACAGCGCGGTTATGCGTTTCAACAACGAAGTGGTGTGGACGTGTTTTTTTCTACTAGCTGCAGGGTAAATGACATACGGTTTTTCAAAAACCCGGCTACATGATGATAAGCCATAAGTGTGTAGATGACCGTTATTCCTGTCAAGGACGAGGACACTGGTTTCTTTAGATTGAGAAGAATATAAATTTAATGATGA
>JBAMHX010000018.1:7169334-7185089 GCA_037177515.1 Pseudomugil tenellus | reverse complement strand
AGGGACAAAACATTAAGACATACAGACATGGTACGAGGTCATAACCCGGGGAGAATATTCCCCAAAGACCTGTGGATTGCACAGATGTCTGGAGCTGTTCTGCCCTAGTCAGGTAGGGGAGCTTTGTTTAAAGACTCTGGTCACATGCGTCAATCTGTTTCTAAACATTTCCCTGATGGAAGGACGCTGGCCTTGCTTCGGCTACAACAACCAAAGTCTTAGTAGATGGTTTACTAAAGGTCAGAATGACATCAGTTTAGGAGCCTTATGGTTAGAGCTTTCAGCTAGACATTAATTAAGAGCAAGGTAATTAAGCTAATACATGAAATTCTTCTATAAGTGTTTCAGAAACTTTTGGTCTACTGGAAGTTTCAGACACAACCATCTTTTGGGTTTACAGACAATGGTTTGAAAAAGAAAAATAATCTCTAAGGGTCATCAATCATTAGGAAAATGCTTTGTTGGTTAGAGATGTTAGATAAAAAAAACAGCAGAAACTTGATTAGTCACTTGTTACAACCAAGATATGCAGAATGTTGTCTCTGAATGAACAACACATAGAACTTGAGCAGATGGGCTACTGCATCAAAAGACGACCCTGAGTGCCAATTCCATCAACTAAGAACAGAAAACTGAGGTAAAAAAATTCCTGCAAAAGATAAAAAAAAAATGTTTGGTCTGATAAGCTGATGTACTGTTTAGAGGGCAGGGTCAGAAATGGCTTTAAACAACATGTATGCATGGATCCATCCTGCTGTATCATCAGTTCAGGCTGCTCTTATATAGCAAGGGTGTCCCCTACACCAGGGATCTCCAAATCTGGTCCTTGAGGGCAGGTGTCCTGCAGATATTCCATGCATCTCTTCAGCAACACATCCAATTCAAATGAATGCTCCATCAACAGACTTGTACAAAACTTGACAAAAATCTGTGGAGATGGCTTTAATTTCAGTCAGGTGTGTTTCAGTGGGGAAACTTTCAACACCTGCAGGACACCGACCAAGGACCAGATTTGCGAATCCCTTCCCTACACCATGGATGCCCAGCTCCAGGACATGGGAGCCAGATTACTGCAGGTTTTAGATAGCTCCCTGATCCAACACCATTGATTCAAACTAATTGACACTCCTCAAAAGCTTGTCTTCCCTTTCTGTCAAAACAAACCTGTTAATCAGATTTAGGTGTGCTGCAGCGAGAAAGAGCTGCCCCTACAGGACAGCAGCTCCCAAGAACCCCACACCAAAGTGGTGCAAAGTGGTGTAATGTTGTAGGGAATATTGCCTTGCCTGTGCATGGTTGCTAACTGTGTCCATTCCATTTATAACCATAATGTACCATGTTCTGACAGCTCCCTCCAACAGGATGCCATAAAGCTTAAATCATCTCCACATTTCGGACCGATAAAATATCAGCTGATTTTGGTAATTTTTTAATGTGTTTATTTGATCTATAGATTGATTTTCTGTTTAAAATGTTGGGTTATTTCAATATGGTGGATTATGCGCGCCATACCAGCAGGACCCAGGCTTGCCCCATCCCTGCATGACTAATATTAAGCAGTACAACGTATTTCTGCAGGAGATGAAATGGAATTGCTGGGAATCCCGAGAGCAGGGAAGAAGATTTAAAATTAAACAACTAATCTAATCGCTCACCTGAAAAGTCATCATCGCAGTGAAGAAGTAGCCTATAGAAAATAAATGAACTGCTGCAGTAGCAGCCAGTAGCGGTAAAGATAAAACAATAACACAAAGGGTAGATCTATCTATTCAGAATGTGCTAAAAACATTTAAGAGATAGGTTGCACCAAGTTACACCTGAACATGTGTCACCCCATAGAAAATTACATAACAAATTCATATAATTTTGACTTGGAGCTTGTTCATTTCAGTAAGGATCTTTGTGACCCATCAAAGAATTTATAGAAAACAGACATTAACATCTGGCCAGCTGTTTGCACATACCTCTTTGATGTGCAGGAATAAAAATCACAGACTAATTCAGAGAACACTTGAAACTGGTTGAAAACTTAGATCAAAACATTGGTTGTACAAACCTATTTCAGCTCTAAGCAAGGATGAAATTGTAATATAAAATCCACTATGCAGTTCAAAATAATCATTTTTTTAAATACAGAACAGTAAAACACAAATAAAAGCTGTTTTAACAGTGTTAGTGGCTAACTTTGGTTATGACCAGTTTGTGTTTTGATTTTTTTACTCTGACCTCTCTGTGACCTCATGCTGAGAGTCTCCAAAATGCCAACACATGCACTGCAGCCACTACTGCAGACAGTTACAGCATGGTTAACTCATGGTTAAAAAAACAACACATAGGTCCTACTGGGTTTAGATACACCAAAAATTCTGTAACTAGTTTCATTGCAAGGTGTTTTTGCAACGCTTTTGCACATTGTTGTAGGCAAATAGAAAAAGTGTGTCATGGTGTGACCTTACTTTGCATTCCTTTGTATTATGTCCTTTTAGGCCAAAGATAAACATTTCTTCACTCATTGACACACAAAAGAAGAACATATTTCAGTGTCTCAAGTTTTGTTTTCAACTAATCCTGAAATTGTGTGTCCTGTTGTGAGCATAAACACACAGAAACGGGGCCCACCACATAGGTGGGGTTGGTAGACATTCCTGGATGAATGAAGACAAGGAGGTCAAACTGTTGGTGAACGTAAACATCTTTTTTAAAAGGTAATGAACAGATCTGCAGTAGGTTTGCAAATCCTACAGCTGCCTACTCGATGGGAAACTTTACAGTTGTGCTTGCAAATTGTGAATGTGTTCCTCATGGCTGCTTAACTCAATGCCCTTTTACTCACAGAACATGTTTTGGCTATGTCTCCCTGAATGTGGCCTCTTTGAGCCTCTTGACCAGAACCCTGATGTTTCTGGTTAAGCCACAACGAATGTCTTTCATTTAAAAAACTAAAGTTTGGTATACCAAGAGGAAAGAGTACCCACATGAAAGCTGATGCTTTCCAATGAAACTTTTACTAATCCCACACAATAGCTGCATACATTTTCTCATACTTACATGATTTACACTGGTCTGTGTTGTGAAAATGTGCCAAGACAGCAGAACTAATGCATAACACAAGGATTTGGATCATCTTTGTTGCTTCTTGGTTGTTTGACATTATGTGCTTAGCATTGCCGTAAAGTTGTAAAACCCTCATTTAGCAATAAGTCAGTTGAAATTTAAGTACCTCATAAATCATGATAAAGAAATGTGAAGTTTGTTGAGGATAGATTTTTCTATTAGCAACTTGGTCAGGACAATAATGGTCAGGACAATAATTTAAAATTGCACTGCAGTGTAAATGTAGGATCCTCCGTTGATACTCAGTTGTATCAAAGGCTACAACTAAATGTAACAGAATCCATCTTTAACATGCCAAGATGACACATTCTTTGCACTTCAGGAGCCAAAGCACACTTTTAGCCAGGCCATGTCCTCATCCACACACTACTGGCACCAGCTTTCCAGACAAACTGCTCTGCTTTTAACACATGCACACATGCTGAGGGCTTTTGATGAAAAGTATGTCCCTATATATGTGGCAATGTACCTGGCTGATGATAATAACAGATAAGGGGAGGTGAGCAGAAGAAAGATAAGTATAGGGTGAGAAGGGACAGAAAAACATTTTTACTAGCCTTCACAGTAGATCGCTCTCACCCAGGGGTCCAGTCAGGAGAAGTTCGACTGCTTTATTGACTGCTGGCTCTGTGAGGAGGGAATGAAACAGTTATGATCCAATAAGAGTTACTACTCCTGTCGGCCTAATATGGAAAAGTAACAGGTGAATGTAAAGGCCAGGGATTTCTGTGAGTCACAGATTGGAAACAAACCACATCAACATGATTAGTCTGGTTGGGCTAACTGGGAAAAAAACTTTTTCTTTTTTTCTTTTTGTGATCACAGAAATGTCGCTATAAAGTACAATCAAAATATTTCTTGTTAGAACCTGGAGTGTTATCAGCTGTATCTCAATGTACTGTGCAGTGGAAAATGGCATAAATATAAACTATTCCTGAGGAAACACCAATCAATTTTTATTAAATAATAACAGAAATAATATGTAATGCATTTCTGATCTGCTACTTTTTATTAAAAGCAGAAACAGCATTGTCAAAAGAAAAGAATAAAAAAAAAAATGAAAAGAAGATGTGAAACAAATGGGCTACAGTAACACTTTAAGCAAATCTGAAGTGTCCGATTCATAGGAATGTACAAAAATACAGAATTTAGATAAAGTTCACTGACAAGGCTTGATGCATATCCCTCTTATCCTCTGTTTTAAACTACAAATACAAAGTGATTTAATCGCAGATGTGCAGTGTTTGCTGGAGGCAATACATTTGAGGACTTCTGCGTAGAAGTTTTTTTTATATATATATATATATAAGTTTAATATAAGTTATAAGTTATTAGTCTTAAATATATATATATATATAAGTTCTACGCTGTAGCTTCATCTTGGGAAAAAACCTTCTCAACTTTGCCTCTGAGACACACCACACTGAAGTGTTCCAACTTGTTGAACGACAAAGAGAAAAGATTAACTCTGGATAGCTGCTGCACACATCCTCTGCAGGGTAGGATAATAACCTTGCTAGGTTGGGACACTACTAAAGAATGAACTGAGTGAAGTTTCTCCAAGTTTTTATTTTTTATCTCTAATTCTGTCCTGCAGCCACTATGTCTTCCTGAGACTGGCACACTTGTCTCCGTCTCACTATGTCTCACTATCATATGGCTGTGTGGGACCCGCTAGCAAATCTAAGACATAGACAGAGTGAATATGCCCTCGAGGCTCATGGCGTGAAACCACCTAGTGATGAAGTCATCTTGCAAGACTGCACATGCAGCTTTACTGGGACTCAGAAGAGTTATGCCCTTTTTTTCCCACTGATTAAAATGCCGGAGGGAAAGAAGGAGATTGGAAGAATCAGTGATAGAAATGTCAATAGCTACAGGGAAGTGTTCAGATTCATTGTGTAGGATTCAGTGTCATCTAGTGCCTAACTTTCATATTGCAACCAACTGCAAATTGATAATGTCCTTTAAAGTACCTCTACATAACATAACACAACTAATTTCTCATCTACATTCCTGGAGTTGTTGTGGCCCAGCAGCATCGGAAAGCTGAGAAACTGCACTTCCCGAAATTCTATCCCTTTATGGTGTTTAACTTCACTGTAGCATTTTGCTTTAAAGCACAGCATCACATGCTAACCATAGGATATGAATATTCTAGCTGTCATGAATACGCACCATGGCTGGTTCAGTAAAGAAACAACAGAGGAAAGGAGTTAAATATAGAGAAAAGAGGACAAAGCAAGAGATGGAACTACAGTCAACCTTGTACTAACTTCAGCTAGCAGATTTCAGAGAAAAGGCAACATGCATGTGGCTGCTAAATTAGCAGTTGTTAGGAGGAGTGCTTTGTGACAATTGTCCAGTAATGTTTTTTTAAAACGTTTTTTTTTTTTTTTTTTTTTTTTTTTGGCCAAATCAATTATAGTGCAAGTCTAAAAACTGCCCATGTGTTGATTCCTAGTTGCTAGCACGTGGTGCTGACCCATAAAGCAGAACACAGCTGTCACATGATGCCTCGAGTTGGGAAAGAAAAAACAAACAGTTGTGAAGTTGGGTTTTTAAGTCCCAGGATGCTATAAGGCAAGAGTAGCTCCAGAAATGTGCATTAGTATCAGTGTGCCATCAAGACAAGTCAAAAAGTGAGGGTCTTAAGCCCTTTTCAGACGTAGTAACCGGGTAATGTCCGGACATTGATAACCCACATTGACCCAGACATACTCCATTACTCGGACTTTACATGGTAAATTGAGTTCAGACATAGGTGGTAAATCCTGAAAACCGGATATGATGTATCATTGTGTGACATGACAACAATGACAACAACAAAACATATTAGATCAGAAAAGAATGAACCTGAATTTATACACGCACCACCATCCATCCCGTTGCATATGAGTAGCATAAGTAGACAGCAATGCCTACCAGATTCAGTGTTGTCTGAGTTTTGAGCTTCCTGCACGGTATCACCCACCATGGACAGGAGGTTTAACTCAACCTCGACAGTTTATCGCGCCAGTTGTTTAGTTCCATTCACCTGGGTTTCTTTAGGGTCACTTATTGTTGCTGTACCCCAGCTTCCTTTTCTAATCCCTGAAATCTTTTTAAACTTGATGATTTTTTCTTCTGTGTTTTCATTTTGCAGGAAATGACGTCATTGCTTCGCGCGGTAGCACCAACCCTCACATCTCCCCCTCCCCCAAGTCAATTTTTGCACGTTAACCTGCATGTTTGAACAGGATTTGTTTACCCAGTAATTAAGCTGACATTATACTAGGTCTTCAACCGGGTAAAGTCCGCGTATATCTATCTGCTTAAAGTCCGGACTGTACCTTTCAGACATGAGGGTCAAAAAGTGAATGTCTGCGTAATCGCCGGGTAACAGAGCAAGTATGAAAGGGGCTTTAATGTCAGATAGTTCTGTTGCTTTAAGGCTTAATCTACTCAAAGAGGGTATTTTGCAATGCAAATGTTTTGAAAAAACTAGACATCTAGTCTCCTACCTCTGAGGTCAGTCAAGAAAAATAATAATCAAATTTCAATTTCAAATGATGATGAAATTAATTATAAAAATTATAATAAAGTAATGTAAAGTAAAGTAAAGTTCACAGAAGGGCTTTTCTCACAAACCAACAACATATTTGATGGACTTAATAATGTCACATCAAATGCTAAAACTTAGCGTACCTAACACACCTGTTCCAAGCTTACAGCATAATGATCTGGCACAAGACAAAAGCAATATTCTCACAAAAATATTACCAATATGAGGAAGGACAAAGTCTTGCTTGAGGGCGTGTTGATGTGTGTGGACAGAGTTGTGGACTAATCACCTGTTTGGGTCACATGGGGTGTAACAGGTGCCCCCTTTATGTGCAGGTGATGACAGTTAGTCTAAATTACAGCATCTTGGAGGGTAAAAGCACAAGGATACACACATATTTAGGTGCTGTAAAACCCTGTGTGCATCAACCCAAGCAAACTGTGACAGATAATTCCACTGAAAGAAATACATTTCACACCAATCTAACACTCTGGGATTGTGAGAGACTGCACCGATGAGTTTGAAACTACACAAAATGTGAAGAGGACAGTGAATAAGTGAAGAGCAAAAAGAGGCAGGCACTTTGATTTTCTATTGTTCAACGTACAATGTACTAAACAAACGGTTTGTCCTCTCTGCAGTAATTATATGAGTAATTATTGATGTCATTGTTTTAAACTACTTTTCATAATTAGCCTGAGCATCAGAATATTTATCAATTTCACAAAACTGGTCTCAGTCAGGCCCTTTACTGAACTTTAAGGTTGATACAGCTTAGAAACCTTAATAAGGAAAGATGGACAAATGGCTCGCCGGGCATGTATTATGTTTCTGTGGTCTGTTCCAGCCAAGTCAGCCGCTGATGAGAAATCTCCTCTGTGCTCAACCACCAAGGGAGCTAAAGTTACCCTGTAACTAATGCACTGTCCCCCTTATTTCCTGCACCTTTTGGAGCCTCCCTCACTTCCTCCCTTCTCATCTGTTTTCCTCCTGTATTTAATCTTCCTTTCGCTTGAATCACCTCAGCTGCTGGCCCATCTCTGCTATGTGGTGCCCTTATCTCTGTCCACCTTCTGGCAGGATTCAAGGAGACATCAAATCTTTGTGTCCTTGGCCACATCACCGGCACGGCCAAGCAGCGACTGAAAGACTCTCAGGAGTCACTTAGGTGGGTTATTTAGAGTTTAAAGGTGAGTTGGATCCTAGCTCTGTGGTACAGAGGAATGAGGTGAATCGGTCTCCAGACAGAATCAAGTATCACTCTGGATCCCTGCTTGTTTAGATCCATCAATTCAGGAGCGTTTGGAGATACCCAAAGCTTTCAAAATGATAAATCTTGCCTGATGGTGATGTTCTACAATATCTTATTCCCTACTTTGCAGTTTCTCCTGTTTTATCCTCTCACACCTCATTTCCAAACCTAACTATATCCCATCAAAGTGTAACCTAAATGCAAGATATTTGGGTCAATGACAAGATTGATGAAAAGAGAAAAGACAGAAAACAAAACAACAAAAAACATAAATAATAGTAAAAAAAAATACAGTTTGTTTTTCAAGAATAATTTTTCCTATCTTGTCCAGTCTTAGTGTATATCCAGAACGTAAAACTGGGCTTGATAAAAAGCTTAATGACACCTGATACATCTGTGAAGGTCTAGAGAAACAATGTCCTCCCTGAATGTTTCTGTCATCAAATGAGACAGTGTTGGCAGAAACAAACACTTCATCACTCCTGTTCAATAAGATATTAATTAAAAACAAACACAGTCTGACATGGCAGATTAATGAGACCACAGACTAAGTGAGGTGGGGGGTGAGTTTTTGCTGAAAACACATGAAATGTGTGATAGCTTACGATGCAATTTATTGCCAGAATGAGCTTATACCCCCTCAAAGACATTCCTAGATATAAATGTATTTTAAAAATACAGCAAGGCCTTACCCAACCCATGTGTGTCTGACTCTACTCAGTTAAAAATAAATCTCAGCTAAAATAACATTACTAAATAGAAACATGCCCCTTCTGAAGCTCATATTGTTTCTCATACACACATGAGCATGTGCATTCACATACGGCACACACCCGCCTGATGGGTCGGCTTTAACAGCAGATACTGTGTCAAAAGAAATTTGATTCATTGTATTGTCCTTGAGTTTTTATGCCAGCTCAGACTGTAAGTAAACCAGTCCTGCTGAGTTCTGTGAGTAGGATCTTAAAACAAATCCCCTCATCTTCTTTAAAGCAGCCCACATGGTGGACTGCAATGATTCCATCGTTTCTGAAGGAATATTTTACCATCTGTATCTTCTTTCACATCCTTAGGCCGTTATCTTCATGTACATTTTGGATGAATGCATCTCTGTGTCTGTCTTGCACATTGATTAAAACTCCTTGTCCCCCCCAAAAAAAACTTGTATTCATGCATTTACTTGAAACTCCACAGAGGATTGTAATTTCCTTTAAGTCTATATCACCATGATCAACAGCAGCAGCATCACCCAGAGCGACCAAATGTGGATTCAGACACAGGTGAGTACACTGCTTCTATCGTTCTACAAATGGCTTATAATTGCAAGCACATGTGGAATAGTAGGCTTTGCAGTTGCTCCACCTCTATTTTCTGAGGGAGACATTTGTGCAATTATTTTTAAACATTCTCAAGAATGTGTCTGTAAATGTAGGAGATGTTTTAAAGCTAATGTGGGGCCCTGTAACAGTACTTTTGGTGGAATTGAGTCAGGTTTCCACTGGTTGATTTTGATAGCGTTGAATCTAATTAATACAGTGCAACAATAACTTTCTAGTGATATGATGACCACTCAAAGCACTTTACGCTACATGTCACATTTATCCAGTCACACACACCATACAGGACTTCTGTTAAGTGCTTCACTCTGTCACACACATTCATTCCCACATCAGGATGCAACATGGAGTTCAGTGTCTTGCTCGAGGACATGTTGGCATGTAGTTAGGGGAAGCCTGGAATTGGTCCACAGACCCTCCAGTGAATAGACTGAGCAACCAGTGCTAAGACAAAGTGGCTTTCTATCTGCGGAGAGTGTGTGTGTGTGTGTGTGTGTAAGGTGGGGGGGGGGGGGGGGGGGGATGAGTGTGGGTTCAAGATCATGGAAGATGATGACTCTTCCTTTTGCCCCTTACTCTTATTATCTTTTTTTAACCAGGATTTTTATCTTAGCATACAGTAAAGCTGGTGGTTATTTGGCTTGAAATCTTCTGACTGATGAACTGACAGACAGGCTTTGGCTTACAATGTCACATTATTGGGTAAACCAAACAAAAATGAAAAAAATAAATAAAACAAATATTGTTTCCACCAAATTGTGTTGTTTTGGTTGTTGGTTTTTGGTCTGGTGGTTTACAACGTGAAAATCTGTTATGTTTTTCATATAATCTTACATAAGAAACCATTTTTACCATAACTTTAGTTCCTGTGTTTAATTAGACCTGATTTGTATCAAAATCAACTCAATTTTTACCTTTTTCTTGAAGTATTTTTGATTTTTCTAGAAAATAGCTCATCTAAAAAGTTGCAGGTATTTTTTTGTTATAATCCAAGAGATAAAGATTTTTACACATTTACTTTTTCAGGTTAGTTTCAGATGATACATATCATCTTTTGTCTAGTTGAAAATGTCATAATCACATTAAATAGACATTAAACAACTGAGCTGTTGGTTTTTATAAAGCAGATAAAGAGATATTAATGTTACCTGGTGGGAACTGAAACCAATAAGTGTTCAGATACGTAACCTGCAACAATATGCACCTTGCTAATCCAAACTCGGCAATCATGCATCTTTCTCAGCTTCTTTAAATTATAAGTAGACCTCCCTGAAAGAGACTGTTTTCTTTAGGGAGATTGACTTTAGTATTTCTTAAAAAGAATACTGGCATCTATAAAAATGACACAGTCACGCTTTTAGTGCAAATTCCCACCTCTGTTACACTAAACACACAATTGTAATTTAATAGCTTTATTTTAAATACATGGGTGATAACCTGCTGTCAGACTGAACGGATAAGATTGGAGACACCCAAATCTGTTGGTTGATCAGGAAAATGTTGGTTTGTGTACTAAAAGTAAAATAAAGGCAGGAAAACTGACTTATTACCTACTTTTACTACATAGTATATAGACTGTGAATAAGAACAACAGTTATTAAGAACATAGAAAAGATTTCACATAAGAAAAGCTAAAGGCTAGTGGTCCAAGTTTCCATTCATCATGTAAAGCTTTAGATGTGGGTTTATATTTTATGGGCACATATGAAAACGATATATATCTTTCAACTCGTAGCTAAAAAAAATGAATATGTATTTTTTTTTTCCTCCCAAGATGTGACACTGGTCCTTTGAAGTTGCATTTTACTTAAAGTATGACTATTGGTATCTAATTTTTCTAAGATGCTTCTAGTCTTATTATCATTCCTTCCTGGTGACAGATTTGTTCTGTTAGTCAATAATACATTGTAAAATGATCTTCTTTTGGCAAAAGCTAAATGAAATTAGCAAAAAGGAATAACACTAAGATAATTTTCCCACCTTACACTGCTTTCTGGTGCAAAGCATGTGTGTTACCAATTTTTGTCAACACTTTGTGGCTCACAGATTAATACAAAAAACAAAAGATGAAAAAGGCTCATGAAAACAATTCTTGTTAAAGGACCAAAAAATGCAAAATAAGCAGAAAAAAAGAAAATTAAGATAAAACTATTTGCCAAAATATAAGCAACCCATAAGTAACATCTGAGACCCTCCACATTTTCTCTTTTGTTCCTTTCATTTCCATCCTTCCATATTTCAGAGCTGTAAATCCTGGCTGGCAGAGACTCTGACATCTCAGCTCATGCAGATCTGTGGATAATTATTGGTGTCTGCACAATGAGGAAGGCATTCTCTCAGATTTTAAGGCAAGCCCAATAAAAACCCCTAAATATGGTCAGGCCCTTATGTAAAATCGATAATGGTGAAGTAAATTGTTTGAATGAGCATGCAAACTTTCAGAGTCAGGAATAATTACGCCAAACATTTTGTGTGATCATGTGATGAAAAGCAGCATTTGTATCATTGTCACCAGGTAAAAAAGCTAAATATTCAGCTAATTGTCTAGAAACTGTAATATGAGTGCGCATGTGTGTCCCAGTTAGGTGCTTGGTTATACAGTTATTTACGAAATGGGTAGAAACTTGATAATGAGTATATGTATGAGAGTTGTGTGTAGTATCAGGTTGGCAGTTGTCTTGAGAAAGCATTGTGTTTCTAACTTCATTGGGAATCTGAGAATTTAGTGCAGCACGTGGACTGTTTGCCAGGAAGGAAAGTCAACCATTGGATTGGACAATGAAAAGTATTTGAACAACAGCAGCTTGTGTGACAGTTTACAGTTCTACCTTGATGCAGTTGAATGAACTGCTTCCATGCAATAAAAACAGGTTGTTGTACAATGATATCCACTGCCTGGACAAAAGAAAAGTTGTTACCTGGAATTAACTAAACAGAGAGGTATGAGCCTACTATTGGATTATTATCCTAGTTATTATCCTTCAGTTTTTAAATCTCAATTAATGAAAGTAATAGCCTCTCATTTCTTAAATAACCATGTAGAAATACACATCTCTTGGTTGTGGAAAAGGATCTGAAGGATCAAATCATTGGCATGTATCAAGCAGAGAAAACATCTAAGCTGATTGCAGGAACAACTGGATTACTGTCCAATGGATTATTAAACCTGGAAGCAGAATGGGGAACCATTGTCTTCCAAGAAACATGGTCATAGAAACAAACTGAATGATGGGGATCATTGCAATACAGTAAAACTCATGGCAATGTTTAATAGTCAAAGTAAGAACATTTCCACATGCAAAATGTAAAAGGGAACTCAAGGGATTGGCACTGAACACCTGTGTAGCTCCAAGAAAACCACTAATCAGTACCGGCTTCAGTTTGCTTCGGTGTGAACAGATCTCTGGAATGATTCTCCTTGGGTTATTACTTTGTACCTTGTCTGGCTTTTCTTTTATGAATTGTCTCACTCCATGTTTTAATGTTTAACTTTGTTCAAATCCTGTTATTTTTCATTTAATATATTTATACTTTTCTCAATCAAGAAAACAGAATCCTCGTCATTGAAAGGAAAACGGCCATTACAGGTCCAGGTTTAGCAATATTATAAGTGAAGAATAATGTCAGCTGTTACTAGAATATACTGAATAAGACTGTTATTCCATTGATAATTTTTTTTCTCAAAATAACACCACCAAGACTCAAAGGGCTCAAATTGTGAAAGACTGCCGACAATATTTTTTACACATGGATTGGGCACCAAAGAGTCTAGACCTGAATCTATGGGTGTGCTGGAGAAGGCCTTTGCAGTTGTCAGAGTCCCATCATCAGTGCAAGATCTTGGTGAAAACTGAATGCAACACTAAATGGAAATAAATGTTGTGACATTGCAGGAGCTTACTGAAACAACACCTCCCATGATAATGCTGCCATGATAATAGCTTAAAGCAATGTAACAAAATCTTACACGGTGAGACTTATGTTCTGTTTTGATGAAGCAGTATATGCCATATTTATACTTTTTTAACAGCTGATTCACATTAATTCATTTTTATATAATAATAAAAGCAAGTTTTTTGTGCATTTTTACTATTCAAGAATCCTGTTTCTATCCTCCAAGATCTGTTTATGTTATCATTATTCACTTCATGAATTAGGTGCAGGTTAAAGATTGACTAAATCTTCAGCTGCACCACTAGTACGGGTAAGGCGATCCACCTGAGAAATGCCAAGGGAATTGTGGGTCATTGTGCAGAGGAAAAAGACAGAGCCCTCCAGCGTGTGTCTGCTGAATAAGAGCCACTTGTGCCATTTTATACAACATACAATAACACCACCACGAGATCAACCAGTGATATCAACAGAGTATCCTCCCCCAATGTTGTAACCTTGTGCTGAAATACTTCCAATTCCCACAGTTAAAAAAACACAAAGGCAGCTAAGTTACTGTGGCTGTTTTTTCTGAACATGCTAAGACATTTTTTTTGTTAAATAAACTGTAAGAGCATGCTTAAAATAAAGAAGAGGCACCTACTTGTGTTTCTTTCTTTCTTTTTTTTTTTTTTTTTTTTTTACCATGGACACCAGTGTCAGTTTGCTTCATTTTAAGCTGTCCATACTAGCAGACTTGATGCTGTGGGTGGCCCAGCTCAGACGCCAGAATGTCTTACATTATTGATTAAAAAAATGTTTTTCTTAAGGTGAAAAAGTAGGCAAAAAAAGAATGAGAGGTTTAAAAAATGTATTTGCGAACCCGCCTGTGCTCCTTTTGATTTGGGAAATGAATGTGAAAAGGCGGGAAGGTGCCCAACCATAAAGGGAAGCTATAGAATTCTATATAGTTGCATCCCACAATCCCACAGTATGCATACAACACAGAAGAACCATAGTTTCATGTTTGGTTGGTTTTTGCTAAGATGTGTGCAGATATTAAGAGCAATGTTCAGTGTTGTGATTTACGGATGACTTATATTTGACAAGTAAGATCTATGAGGGGCTTGGGAAAGAGTAAAGGGTGGGTCTGTGTATGTGCATGTACAGGGTGGGAGTGTCAATAGGCAAGACCAGGCAGATATTATGAGAGTTAGAAAATGGATTTTGGCACATAAAATTTTTCTGTAGATGTCAAAGACCTCCCTGATGCCACTGTCATACACTTTGTGATGCCCTTCCTGTCTCCAATCTGCCTCTACAACAGGGTGGGGTTGGCAGACAGGGCACACCTTCTACAGACACTGTGACTTTTGTTTCTTAGTCCTACCTACTAAGAAGTGCCTGTCACTTACATCAAAACATAGCAGAAAGATGGAGGGGAGAAGGAGGGGGTGCTGTTAATAGTTGCTGTCAATCTCCCCTTTGACCTCTCCTGCACATTCCACCACTTCTTTGCTTATTAGTCTTATATTAGTTTTTCCATTTGTCTCTGCTCACCCCTGACGGGCTGTGTGTTGTCATATACGGATGCTAGAGACAGCCCCACAAAGCTATTGGAGACACAAGTACAAAGGTAGCTCTGTTTTTTCCAGACGCAAGACAGCCGTGCAAATTGAAGCTTGGGTATAGACTGTGACAGCAGAAATGGGCTGAGAGCAGGACGTGTGTGTGCGTGTGCGCATGCGAAACAGTCACCCGTGCCACTAGCCACAAGCAATCCAACCCTTTTCCCTCCCCTGCACTACTCAGCGCAAATCCAGGCCAGCCAACACCTGAAGCTTATTAAACACAAATCTTTGCTGCACCAAAGATGTAACACAAAACCTATATTGACTTTTAGGGGGAGTTTCATAAATCTTTTTTGCCTCTTTCCTTCCTTTCTGGTCAACATGTCTTTTATATACAGAGAATGTTGCTTCAGTATGAAAACATTTGCTGCCCTGCTGTTGAAAAGATGTTTAAACTTTACTGGCAAGCTAAACAAATGTAGAGCATTGTGAGAAATCTGCAGAAAAATGCATAATTGAAACAGAGTTTGCGTTCGTTTAAAGGGAATTGAACGGATTTCAGAAGTACTTGCATTCATTTTAAAGGATTGAATGAACTGCTCTGTGGTGATGAAAGAAGTGAATGTGTTGAAATTAAATACACTAACACCAGCATGTGTTTTGCAAAAGAAAATGTTTTTGGATGTTTCAAAGTTGCTAACAGTGAGTATGTACATAGAGGGCAAAGTGAGGAATTATTGTTGAATAATAATAATAAAATGAGAAAAAAGGAAGACAAACTTTTTCCAGCTATAGTTTATTTCCTGACTAAATGTAGTTACATACATCAGACACAAAACATAGAAACACAAAGAACAGAGAAAACAAAAAATTTGCTTGTATCTTGAGCAAATCTCATATGTTTATTTCTGCAGTTAAGTACACTTATTTACTCTAAAGCATTTGGATTTGCTGTATTTCTTTTGATTCATTATTCTAATCGTGCTTACTAACAGAAAACCTTTTTTTAATACAGATTTTACATATATATACACATATATATGTATATACACACACACACACATATA
>JBAMHX010000018.1:7140745-7169234 GCA_037177515.1 Pseudomugil tenellus | reverse complement strand
TGCATTGAACGTGCTGCTGTTTTGCATAAATAAAATATAAAAAGTTACACATTCACTCTCAGCAATTTTCTCCCACAGTGTCTGTCTCTCTTTTATTTATTTTTTCCTGAAAATGTACTCATAATCACCAAGATGGAGTTGGAGGGCCATACTGACAACAAAAAATGTGGAGAATTATTTTTCTTTTTTCTCTCCGGATCAGGACATTCGCTTCATTCAATCATGGCCAAAAATAATTTTGTTAGTTCCTTCTCATTGCTCCTAAAAGACACAATCATATTTCATCATTCATCTACATTCTTCTTCTTATTATTAACAATACTATATCCTGATCCGAACCAAACAGGCGCTCTAATCCAAAGCACTGTTGCAGCTGACGCCTCACCACCTGTCGTTGCAGCTCCGCTATTTTCTGATGTAAAGCCTCGTTCTCATCAGCCAACTCAGGCTTACCTTTGTTTCTGGAGCCACACAGTAGTGAGGGTCCACTGACAATACCTCCGTTTCCATCTCCACTTCAGAACCGGAATCTGGAATGGTAATCTTGGACCATGGGCACCGTTCCCAAACACCAGGTCTGGGTGCAGGTAATTGATACCCATTCCAGCTGTATTGCTTCCCTTCTGTAGCCGTTTCAGGCCCGCCGCAGTCACGTTTAAATCTGTGGCATTGAAATGCCTACAAAACCCTGGGTGTTTTTAGTTGGGGTGAAGTTGTCCCTCCGCATCTTCCTCGGCCACGCAGCTCGAACGATTGGATAAACAGGGAATGAATGAAAACTAATCATCTTGTTTTAACTGAAGAATGTGTACGGCATCAGAACGTAACCTGGCACCATATTGTGGACGTAGTCCATAGTCATGGTGACCAATGCTGGGACGTCCCGGAGGAAGGAGCATTCGCAGCGTTGACCATTGATTAGAAAGATCGCTTGTCTTTGTTGGTGAGATCCGTTCTCTTACACTGTGTTTAAGTTCTCATTAATCTTTAGTTGTATCTCTTTAAACTTCTCTCAGTATTTGTGTTTAGATATACAATTGGGATAAGCTAAAAAAAACAATGTTTTGTGCTAACCTAACATTAGCATGCACTTCTAGTTTTTCATCAGTTTAACATGATTTTGTAATTATACTGTATTTTTTATGTTTATTTGTCCTCAATTTAACTATGTTGAATAGTTTGTTTTCAATTTGTATTAGCTATTGGTATTTATTTATGTTTCATAGCTGTTAACAGTTGGTCAAGTGTCAGTTTGCCATACTCATGGTGACCGACGCTGGGACGTCGTGGAGGAAGTACGACCGTTAGAACAGTTGACAGCGTCCACCACTGAGTATAAACTTCTTTTGACATTGCAGGTGAGATCCGCACTGGGACACTATGTGTTTATGTTTCCGTTTAATCGGTTAGTGTATGTGTTCACACTTTTCTCAGTTTTTGTGTTTAAAGATGTAAAGGTAGGGTAAGCTAAAAACCAATGTTCTGTGCTAACATTAGCATGCTGGCATTTTTAGTGAACTTTTCATCGGTTTGCTATTGTCATGGTGACCGGTGTTGGGACATCTTGGAGGAAGTACGCCAATTAGAACAGTTGAAAGCCTTGACCACTTATTATTTACTGTTCTTTGTCATTGCAGTGATCTACCTAAATAAACCTTATCTGAACCGGGGCCATTACTTCATTTCTTCAGTGATTCTCAGGAGCAGCTATTGGAGCAGGAACAGGTGCATCTGAACAATCTGAGTCTGGTTAGACAGTGTCCTACAGAGACAAAAAAAAAGAGATGTTCTCCTTCAGGATTTGAGCCAGCACTTACCCACTATAGTGCGCACTACAGAAAGAAGTGCGCACTACGCACCACATTTCAGTGTACTATGGAATTGAGACACACTCCTTTCTCCATCCCCAAAGGCTTTCTTTCTGATGTTCAGGAGCTTCTTCAGGTCACTGGTGATCCAGGGTTCGTTATTGGGGAAGCACTTCACTGTTGTTGTAGGAATGGTGTTGCCCACACAGAGGTTTATATAATCTGTCACACACTCAGTCAAAGAATTGATATCATCCCCATTAGGTTCACAGAGGACATTCTAGTCTGTAGCCTCGAAGCATCTTTAGCATCATTAGACCAGGTTTTAATAGTCTTTCTAAAGATAGGCTGTTGTTGAACAATTGGCTTGTAGGAGGAGGTGAGAAGAACCGGATTATGGTCAGATCTTCCTAAAGGTGGCAAGGCAGAGGTTGTATGCATTCTTGGTATTTGCATAAAATAAATCCAACGTTTTGTTTTCTCTCGTGGAGCAGGTGACAAACTGTTGGAACATTGGTAGAGTAGAAGAGAGGGAGGTGTTGTTAAAGTCTCCAGTGATCGCCACAAATGCATTTGGAGCGTGTGTTTGAAGCCTGGGCACTATGGAGTTAATTACGGCACAGGCTACATCTGGAGCAGTATCAGGTATTATATAAACTGCTACCAGAATAACACGTGAACTCTCTGGATAAATAATATGGGCGAAAACTCACAGCTAGCAGTTCAATGTGTCTTGTGCAGATCTTCTCTTTAACAATGACATGTGCAGGATCACACCAACGCTGGTTAACCAGTACTGCAACTCCACCTCCCTTTTTTCTGCTGAGTTTTTTATCGCGATCTGCACGGACCGTCTTGAAGCCGTGTACAGATGCATCACAGTCTGGGATGTGGTCATGCAGCCATGTCTCATTAAAGCACATAAAACTACACTCCTTTAAACAGTGTCAAAAGTCCTACTGGTCAACCCAAAATGACTGTCAAATGTCCTAAAAAAGGATGCCAAAATTACAAAAAGTCTCAAAGTAAGATGAAGCTACTACAGTTGTGGCCACCTAGCAGCACATTCCATAATTCAGAATCTATTGAATTATTATTTAATTCTAGTAGTCGTCTGATAAGGACATCTAGATATTTTGAAGGGGGGTGGAGTAGCCACAGGATTTTTTTATAATTAATTTTTGTATACTTTCATTGGTAGTAATTGGTAGTAATAGTAATTTAATAAATATGTATTGTTTACGTATTTTGTAACTGAGTTATTTTTCTTCTGGTTTCTGATTACAAATAAAGCAGAATACTTGAATGTTACATGAAAGAAGTAGCAAACAATGTATTGTGTTGAGAAAAAAGCTAACTTGCTATGTTATCCTTTTCTATATTGGTCCACTGAGTGCTTTACAGACTTTTGAATGCACTTATTGTTTTTTTTTTTTTTTTTTTAGGGGGCGGGGGCAGGAGACCCTGTTTGGTTAGAGAGGTAGAGTGAGGGGACAGCTTCGTTGGTTTTGCCTGATGAGACATTGCAATGTCCTCGTAAAACTGCAAAAAAAAGACTTGTGGTAGGACGATGTTACTTTGTACCTGTTTGGCATCAGTCCTGTAGGATACGGAGCTGCTGATATGCGGAAAAACAAAACTCATTACATTTAAAGTCAAAATTCCAAGCTCGTCGCTGTGAAGAGCCTGCCATGTTATCTTTGACGAGGACGTGCAGCTACCACATACGGACAGTCTGGTTAGGCAGTGATAAAGTGAAAATGATTTGTTGCTTTCCGTCAGGACTGTATTGGTGTGAGTAACCCCAACTGACATTGCTCACATTCTCCTTGTTGCTCTACACCTGTTACCACAACATTCAGGCCTTCAACGGTGATTAACATATGTGCCGGCTATTTTCTTTGTTTATTTTCCTTGATGATTTAAAAGTGGGCCCAGTACATTTCTTTGTTTCTCCAATATGTTTGGTCATGACTAACTAAAAAGTGTTTCATAATGAAGAGACGCAGCAATCAGCATGTTTCCATTGTGCAATGTCCATTATTATTCACACCAAAATATCTTTACTTAGAGTTGAAGTAAAAAGTAGAAACTTAGTATCAGGAAACACAGGAATGGGTGCTTTGCAGGAGGGGGGTAAAGGAATATTTAGGTTACCCTATGAATATATCAGAAAATGAAAGGAAAAATTGATACCATAACTTGTAAGAACACCAAATGCATTATAATGCATCTGAACATCTGGGTGCGATTCACATCTAACCAAGACACACAGCAGCAGGATGTTCCAGACTTTGGGGTTAAGAAGGGGGGGCTAAATTTGTGGCTGCATCACAGGCTGCCGTTGCCAGAGTCTTTGGCTGAGAGCCGCAGAGTTCACGACACGCTTCCCTCCATGGAAAGAATGAGTGATCCCTGCCTCCAATAAAACACAGCAAGCAGTTTTAGGTGTGTACACATACACACAACTGTGTGTATGTGTACATCGAAGTGCAAGTGAGCAGGCTTGGCAGAGGCTGCAAAGAATTGGGAGGAGAGCAGCGTGGAGAAGAGTAAAGGTGCTATAAACCAACAATATGTACAATGGGTCCTCTGTGCAGGGGTGGCCGCTGGGTCGCTTTCACACACAGACAAATATTCACACACCTTCCTCCAACCTGCTGCCACTACCTCCCCTGGGGGAGCCTTCCATGCTGAAACTGCCCAGTGTGACAAGATGTGAGCTCATATAAATAACATGACAAATAAGGAAAAAGTGCAAGTAGAAAAAAAGCTGGAGAGCGAGGAGGAGAGGCACGAGAAGCAAAAAAAGAGAAGAAAATGCCGCAGCGACCTGTTGAATGAGGATTTTCTTCTCTCCATTCACAATGTCTCATTGTTCTGCAGAGAAGGGCTGAAGGGAGAAAACCACTGGAGATGTGGAATGTACGAGTCTCAATCATTACCCCCATTTTCTCCCATTTTAAACATCCCCTGTAATAACAGTTGTGTGCACACATGTAAATACAACAGTGATTTCCTTTGGCAACCACAGCTCTTATGACATCCACCCCCCAACAGGCTGAAGAGACACTGAGACTGTGTGTGTCTGTGTGGGAGAAAGATGGCTGAGCAAAACGTGTGTTTATAGACTGGCGTGCATTTGTGTATTTGTGCGTCTGTGAGGCATTCATGGTTTATACACGGAACTGCACTCTTTACCCCCTCCAGAGAGCAGAACATCTGACAAGCTGGTTGGCGCTGCTCGCATAACAAATCTGCTACCCACAGTGCTGTTTAATGCTAATAAAAACCTGAAGCACTAAACAAATATTTTGAGGAGAAAGCTGGAGTTAAAGCGGGAAGACAAGCAATCCAGAGAAGGTAATCTACTTGATGCCTGATACTTATGTGTTATCAATGTAGAAGCAGCTGTGTTGTTGTTTTTAGTGGCATTGTTGTTCAGTGTGGAGCTCCCTCAAAACCCACACCAAAGTGAAGCTCAGATCTGCAAACGTCCTGACTAGAGTCGCAAACTAAAGATCCAAAGCGGACAAGCATCCAGCAAATGGTATTGGCCAACTTAGCAAACCAACAGCCACCATCAGCATAATTTCTTCTTTTGGTTTTTTAACAGAGCCTGTCAGGACAGCCAGAGCTGAGCCTTTTCTGCTGCCAGATCATTTCCCTTATGGAGCTCCTTTAAGCCATAAAGATTAACTGCGTGATTCTCTCATGAGAATCCAGATAGAATAGTTTCTGATGGGAAACACACACAAGAGGTGAGATTAATTGAAAATTGAACAAAGAATGCAACAATCTAAAGATTCCCTGTTTTTTTTTTCTTTCTCTTTTATAATACAGAAAGCCTCCATTCAGTAGAAAAGAACATAAATATTTACAGTAATTAGATGCATGCGTGTAAGGGCAAGAGTGCAGACCACCAAGCTCAACAATAAGAAGCACAGTTTGATTATTAAATCATTTAGTGTAGCTTCACAGAAACCCAACTCTCCTGTCGTGTAAACTGTCACGTGCCATATTATATGCTGTTATCAGCAACTTCCATCTCAGATGAAAAGAAGATTTATCAGAGTCAGAATAGAAGCAATTGAAATTCCTGGCATCCCACAGGTGAAGACATGCTCGTGGTTTTTGGTTCAATAAGTTATTTTTCTGGATGAATTCGCCTCAGACCTGCTGGTTATGTCTCTCTTCAGGACTGAGAAGCTGCTTCATTGAACTCTTAAATGAGGTTTGACCTCTGACCTTCAACTAAGATGTAGCCTTATCTTTTGCCCTGTAGTTCAAAGTGAGATCTGGCGGAGCATGTAGAGCTAAGAGGCTTGACTTAATAAAAGGGCTGACATATTATGAAATAAAGTGGTGAAAGAAGGAATAACTCACCTGAGATCACTGACTTGATTTGTGATTCCAAAAGCGTCACTGAACACTAGATTGACTGACCTGACGCTACATATTAAACGTGTCCCTGTAGGTCAAAATCAGATGCATCAGTTTGACATGAACGGAGGAGACAGAGTGCATGTAGCTTGGCTTTTGGGGAATGTTTCTTAGAGCTGATGCATGCCTTTTTGCCTCCTTTAATTTCCTATACCAGTACTGACAGAAAGTGATCTGCTGGGGTAGGTAGGGGTTAGAGACCATAATTTGGAAGAAGCGGCAACCAACTTGGACTAAAAAATTACATAATGCTTACAGTATTGGGGAAATATCAGTAATGCTTCTGCAGGGGCTTGCAGAGCAAGAAGTAAACAGTCAGCTAATGGAAGATGTGGCCACATCTGAGTACATGGAAACGAATTGTGTTCTCAACAACAGCAGATAGCTAGTCAAATCCAATCCAACATCCTGGGCTGAAAAGGTGGGTGACTCTAGCAAGACAGCATGCTAATGCTGCATTCTGATAGTGTGATGGAGGAAGACAGAGCAAACGATAAGGAACACATTCAGAGAGGAAAATTTAAAAAGGAAAATAGTTACATTTTGGGAGTGTTTTATAACAGACAACTGAAAAAACTGCAGGTTACGTTTGCCATGTTTAACTTCACAGAGTTGCCAATTTGGCGTCTTTAAAAGAAAGAGTTGCTTATCAGTCTAGAAACCTGAAGGACAAACCTCATGTCTCTGTCTTGCAGAGCATCTGCATCACTTTCACCTGCTCCAAGACCCAATTGTGAGTACAATCCAAATGAAAACACAAATTTAATCACAGGTGATTTTAATAGTTATATTCAATAAAATGTTTTAAATGAAATAAGCTAAAATATTCCCAAACTGACTTCTTAATGGATTACCTGATAAACAAAATAACATACAGTTGCTAGTATAAAGTCCTATCATGATGTCAGGATGTACTTATAATGGACAACACATTGAAAAAAGTGAATAATAACATAATACAGGTCACAACACACTGGCTTGTACTTTTTTTAAAAAAGAAAAAAACATTAGATGCAGTATTATTGTTTACAAATCCCTGGAAAAAATATATTCATCTTTACTAATAATGTTTCTACAGTGTTTAGTAGTTTCCTCAACATGATGTCACATAGGAAACAGCTGCGCCACTGCTGCTTTTTCCATACATTAACCTTATACTGGGAGAATTTTACGAGTAGTATTTTACTGCAAATATATTGCTGTAGTGGTACTTTATATGAAATTATAGAGCATAGGGTAGAAACATCTAGCATGGGTTTTCATCTAAATAGCAATTGTTTTAGAAATAGCTTAAATAAAGCATACTATATCACTAAAGTGTCTCTTATTTCTTAGTCTCATCTACAGAAATCTGTCAAATGCACTGCCTGAGCAGAGAAAACCATCTGTAAGCTTATAAATCGACCTGTCTCTCCACAGACACCTATGTCATAAGTAGTAAGTCATTCCAGCGGTCCTTATCAGCCTCTGTGAGCAGCCTCTCTCTCACACCTGGACCAGCTCCAGGGCTCATGTGTTAAAGAGCTGTCAGTCAAAAGCTTAAGCTGCTATGTGCTGGCCCGGGGCACCACTTAACCTCCTTCTGCAACAACTGCACCTGACTGAGCTTGTGCTGGGATGTCACCTCACCTCAGGCAAAACACAGCATCAGGTCATCTCATGAAAGCCACTGCATTACAAAAATGTAGAAGTTGGCAAGATCTACTTTTACTTGTCGTCATTCAATGTTTGTGAGAAAAAAGATTTGGATATCAGAGTGGGAAAGTGCTTAGCTGTTGCCACACCTCGTTGATATCTCCACGCATTTTCCATTTTCCCCATAAAGTTTGGCAGGCTGAAGTGAAGTGAGATACCGTAAGAAAATAAAACATGGGCCTCAATCTGAGTCCATCTCACACAACCCGCTGAGCGGTGCCAGAACAAACACGGTGGCTGTTATTGTACAGAACAATTACAGTTAAAACTATTCTCCTCAGCCAGCACTCGCCTGTTTTAAACCCACACTGAAGAGAAGAATAAACACCATGAGTAGCAGTGTACACCAAGTGAAAACACGCAGGAAGGCATACACATGTGAACCCATGCATTTAACTTCAGCCAACCATGAACTCCCAGGCATCTACTTTCACCCAGCCTGGCTGTTCGTCTAGCGACCCCACTGTCCAGCTTCCAAATGGCACAATTATCTGCAATTTATGTTCAGGCGCAACGGATCACTGCCCTCATAAATGAAATTCCCCATTCAGAAGTGCAACATAGGGGAGAAGATAAGGTCAGTAATACTTTCGGTGGTATGAGGCAGGCCTTTCTGCACTTTACACAGAAATAAACATCAAAGATACTTCAAATGTAAGGTGTTCTGGAGAAATTTTTGAAATTCCTTAAAAAAGACACATGCCTCTTTATAAGATGGAAGAAGAGCTCAGCAAAACCTGTTTAAAAAATCCTCATTTTTCCATCTACTGAGAAACCCGTTTGGATCAAGCTACATCACTAAACCCCACAGACAACCATTAATCCATTTAAAATGAAGTCAGGGGCAAAAATAAGACATTGTTTTTATAAATGTGGGTGAAGATTATAAAGAGTTCTGCCAGGTTTACAAACCACACCCCCTTCCTTTCCTCCAACTGAGAAACACTAACAACTGTATCAAGCTTACTCAATCTGTATCACGTTGACTCTTCAAACTGGGCTGAGAGGACTGTTCCAGAGGAATACAAGTGCTTTTGTTACTGGACAGCCATTCAGTAACAAAAGCATTCAAACTAAAACGTAATTTTTTTACATGACAAAGCTAAGCTTCTCAAATGTGCAGGATGTTTAACTACATTTTGAGATGGTCTTGATATACCTTTCATCTTGTGCATGTGCCTGTTGGTACATGTAACTTTCAGCATCATGTACGTAGATGAATGTGCATACAGACCTCTATGGAAAATTCCATCTCAGATCTTGACATTAGGATCAGTTTTTTTTTATTCAGGACAATGTAACCACATTGTGATTTTCCCCATACTTTATCCAGGCTGCATCTGCTGCTGGCTGGTATTTTCAACATAACAACGACGGACAAACCAATTGTGTGTCTGTTTAGGTTGTATTTTTATGTCGAGTTGAGGAAGAGCAGTAGTAATGAAAGCGAGGGCAGGTATAAGGGCACACTAGTAGGTAAGGGTCCCAAAATGCACTTGTAGTGGCCACTGTGTTAGGTCCACCTTGCTGGTACCAGGTTTCACCCCCTTTTGCTTTCATAGCTACCTTAATTCTTTATGGCATAGATTTAACAGGGTGTTGAAAACATTTTTGCTTCACATTTATATGGCATATTTGCCGAATGCACATCCATGACGAGGAATTTTTGTTCCACCGCATCCCGCAGGAGCTCTATTGAATAGTCCTGTTCAACAAACTAGTTTGAGATCTTTTGAGCTTTGTGACACGGTGCATTATCCCGGGGAAGTAGTCATGTAGCGCCTATGGTCTTCTTCTGCTGCAGCTCTTCTGCTTCACTATTCAGCATTTTGCACATTCTGCTGACCTTTATTGCAATGAGTGGTTATCTTCTCCCTGGATCATCTCCAAGCAGTTTGCCTATTCTCCTTTGAAATTAAAGAGGCATTTTCATGTAAAAGACATTCCCCTCTCATTTTCAGACCAATCTACATAAACCTTAAAGATGATTGTTAATAAGAAGAACATATAAAATAAAATTTTAAAAAAGAAAAAGAATTTGCAGGCAAGAGGGAGAGTACAATCTGGACAGGTCACCAGTCAATTACAGAGAAACCAGTCCCACACACATTCACTCCTAAGGACAATTTCAAACGACCAATCATTCTAACATGCATGTCTTTGGATGGTGGGAGGAAGATGGAGAACACATAAATTCCACGCAGAAAGACCACTGTCTAAGCCAAGGATCGCAGCTACCTTCTCGCTGTGATGCTAACCACCGCACCACCATGCAACCCTTTGTTTAGCATATTACCATAATAGTATATATTAATAAACATTACTTTCTCACTAAGGTTTCAAATTCCTGCCTCTATAACTTTCTGTGACCAATTCAATACAAACTAGGTGCGAATAAGTAGTAACATGCATCACTACCTACAGATGACTAAAAAACTTAATATTATGCTAAAAGTAGAAAGGCAGATGGAATGAGCAAAAATGTCACATGGTTTGGAGAATAAATTGACTTATTTAAGAACAGGTATCAACAGGCAACTGAGAAAATGGAGGTTTCAAGCTGCTACATTCATAATTCTCCTATCTGCATCACTTATCTCTGTGCCTACCTGTTTATCGATAAAAGGGTGATTATAGGTTAAAGATATTTAATGAGTTTAAAACTACATTGTAGCTGCTAAACATAATCATATCCCACATATTAGACCTGGAAGAAATATCAAAATTCTCCAAAATGACAAAGAGGAACTGCAGAGTTTGGTTGCAGGCAACTGATCTATAAGAATAACACTAAGAAATCCCCTGAAAACATTTAGAATATCTGTCTCTGTTGCACTTATATAAAGCAACATAATGGCTAATGAAAATGTTTCTTGAACATAAATGCACATGTTGATACTAATTTGGTCCTGTGATGCAAACACAGCTGACATCAGACAGTAGTGCAGAAACACAAAGACATGTCTTCCAAGGTGACCTATGAATGCCAAATTAAAGAATACATAGCAGCTGTATGTAGCTCTAATTACTGATCTGTCATCAGCTTTTATGAAGCAGCCCAGTTGTACCAAGGTGATGCTGTTCTGTCTGGATCGAGATGCTGAGCTGAGGGTCGTGAAGGGAGCAGAGGGAAACTTGGACGAGCGAGGTGACCTGAACTATCAGCAAAATTCTGGAGCAGTAAAGAAACTCATGTCGTTTGTCTGGCGTGTGCATGGAGACTGTGGCTTGGGTCACTGGGCTTGCGTCCTTAAAGGCCAGTTCCAGCAAAGTCATCTTTTGGAAGAAAAATAACACAGTCCGTGAAATCTGGAATAGTCTTCAAGATGTGTTGCTGGGGTGATGCTTGTCGGATCAGAAGGAAATAATCAGCGGCACAAATTAAACTTGTGCATGCCAAACCACACGAGGTCGAAAACTAGGTAACAGATTTATTTTCCCAAATGAGCCACTAAATTTTGAAGCTGAAGTAAGAACGTGTCCGACTGCCTGCGAGACATCGTTTGGAGTGGCTCAGAGCCAGATACTTGGTTCAGGACAGGAACCAGAGTCTCCAGTGTGTCACTTCCGACAGAATACACAGCAGCATGAAGAGATCTTTCACTACAGCCCAGGAAGACTGCTGACAGTGTTTAGTCAAATGCTTAAGTCTCTGTTTCCCGCTATAAGTCACGCTCTCGCCTCCATCCTTCACCACAAGAGCAAGGCATTGAGATGAGTCAAAGACAGTAAACATGTTAAATAAATGTAAATGCTTAAAGAAGTGCAATTTCCTTCCCTTTTTAGGCAAATGAAGATTGGGCATTTCACTTCCCAGCATTTAAGAGGAACAAATCAAGTACTTTTACAAATATTCATGACTGATATGTTTTTTTCCCTTACAGCAGACAACATTAGTTTTTAGTGAGAATAAAAGAGATTTGCAGAGAGCCATTAACTTCTTAATTAAACATCAATATTACAGGCAAGTATTCAACAGACATGACTGATGGTGATTGTCTCAGTTAAATAAACAGCAAAGATAGCCATCTGGAGCAGAGTCTATCCTAAAATGTCCTTTCATAACCATACTTATAAATAGCTTTAAATCAAATCCCTGAAAGAGTGGAAAAAAAGGGAAAGAAAAACAGTGAGAAAGTTATGGTGCTCTCTTTTCCAAGAATAGGCTGTACTGCAAGGACCGGGATTGGATTTAGTGATAAGTCAGCCATATGAACTGCATTCTCTATCTGCTGTGACCTGGCTGCATGTGAGCCGCAATAACAAAAGTGCTCAGCAGTGGGGCCCCAGGGTCCGTTTACTCAGTGGCGTAATGTTTGTGCTCTCATGCCCTCACAGGAGACAAGCGCAGCCCTTACTGGGGGCCCAGGCCTATCTGGCCGTAGACCTCTGGAAGGCCACGCTGTGCTGCGTGTTCCACCTCTGCAAACAGCTCTCACACAAAGGAGTGGAAAAAAAGAGGTGAGGGATGAAAATGAGGGATGTGAAGCCTGGGGTCTTGGTTGCTTTCCATAAAGGGGGCCTCCATCTCTACTCCTCTGGAGGGAAAGAGGAGGGTGGAGGGTCGGAGTGCATTCCTCTCCCTTCATGCCCGGGAGGGGTGTTGGCTTTGGCTGCAGAATGGGGAATGAAGGCAGACCTAAGCCCCTGCAGACACGCAGGCCTTGGCTGGATAAAGCTCTGTTGGCTTAACGGCAAACAGGACAGAAGCGTTTATGTGTTCATCACTTTCGCCCAGCCCCGAGATTTGACAGACCAGAACCCCGTTCTGATCTGGCTGTCTCATTACATATAGATGATCGGGATAAAATAGATCCCAGTTATTAGAAAACGTGTTTTTGTTGGACAGACATGAAAACAAGAAGGGGAAAGTGTTGATAGAAAACATGTCCTGCTGCAAACTCAGCTGAACTCATTTCAGTTGTTTGGTGAATCACAGTGCCAGTCCAAGCAGGGGAGAGAAGGACTTTCCATACTTTCCATCTTCTTTGCTGCTTTTTTCTTCTTAACTTTGCATATAAGCAGGCAACAAGCTGGCATAGCTGTGGTAATTTCCAGTTCTGTCTTTACTCAAAATGCCTCAAAGAAACGTGCTTAATGTTACTCCCGGGTCAGTTAAATCAAATTGGAAATATTGCATCTGTAAATAAGTTCCAGACACGGCAGAACAGATTCCCGGCTGAAACAAGGAAGCAAGGAAAACGTCATTTTTCTTAAGTGACGATAAGACTTCTTTGAAAAAGGAAACAACATGCACATCCAAAATCAAATCAAAATTTCCTTTGCAGGATTAGCCTCAGCGATGGGATGTCTGTGATTGATGCGGAAATCATCTCAAAACCCACCAAAAACCCTGTTGGAGCTCAGAGGAAACTATCCCACACTGTGACCAAAGGAGGCCCTCATTTCACCGAGCAGCCAACTTACCAAACCACAACTCTCTGTTTACATCATATTCTCTCTGGTTTTCCTTAAAAACCAATAGAGAAATGGGATGCAGGCCTCCAGACTGTTTTGAATTGCATCAATAAAGAGACAGAGCTCTTGCTGGTCCCCAGAAGTAGAGGAATGTTAAGCATATCCCTAAGGAGATTAGGGGTCTCCTTGGTGTAGCATGCAGCTTTCTCTCAATGTGCCAAAGGACCCTTGCAGATCAAAGCCACCTTGGACTTCCTTGTCATTAGCCATGGCTTATCCCCAAAAGCTTGCACCCCCTAATGCTGCAACACCCCCCTCCTCATTATCCCAGTAAACCTATCAATTCAATTGGCTTTGGAAATAGAGTTCAGGACACCAATGCAGGATATGACACCCTTCTAAAAGACCTTTTTTCATTCTGAAAAACGTACACTCAGCCAGATTCAGAGATAAACAACCCATGCACACAAATGTAATATTTTACAGTTACCACATGTTTCATGAGCAATTTCTATTTGTATAAATGAACTATTCATTCATTTACAGAACGTGAAACTAAACACAAAGACTCAGAAAAAAACGCTGTGTGTTAAGGCAAGCACAAAAATGAAACCTACCAAAGCAATGTTTGCTTTCAGATTACTGCTTATTCTTTTTTCTATTTCTCTTCCTCTGTTTACAATACGCAATGAGAATTTGCTAACATTCCTTCATTGGTTTTGTGCAGTCTGGAAACCATTAATGATGGGTTGTGCTTGCCAAGAAGGTTATGGGCATATTTATACACTTATGGCTTCTAATCAAAACAACGACTAGCCATCGGAGTCTTACATTGACAGTATATTGTTTCCCAAACAGAAATGCTGTTTTCAGAGGCTGTGTGATTCAAAAGGTTTTGCAATTAGGATTCAGACCACTCACAAAGACAACAATACTATTCACTAGGTAGTACTTTGTGATCCATAAACCAATGGAGCAAGCTGTAATAGATGGTGCTGCACCCTCTGAACCTGGCCCGCTTATCACTGCAATCAATACAGCTCGATTAGGCATGAAGGAAGAAGTTAAAATATGTCTCTGATCCAACATCTAAGAGTTCTCTCCTCCGTACTGGAGATTACCCAGCTTGAATGCAGGAACAGCGCTGTCCTTCTGAGATGGATTCTTTTTCCCTCAATGTATAAAAGCATATAGTGCAAAGCAATTCAAGCGTTTAATGTGTTTGTTCAGGGTGTGTGAGGCCTGTCGGAGCAGCTTGCTCCAGGTTGCTGGGAAGGCCACCTCAACACGAGAGAGCTTATAGGACACCTGTTCTCTGTTTGGTCAACAGCTCAATCCCAGCCGGATCACACAGCACAATCGTATCGCCCCCCAATCTGGAGACCGCTTATTGCTTATTGGCTCTGATTGCAGCCATTCAGGCCAATTAGGAGCTTTCCCTCCTGTTCAGCGAGATCCTGCCCTCCAGGAACGTGGCCCCCGCTGCACGGCTGCTGCAGTTCCTGGATTGAGGCGAGTCAGCTGGGGCACTGAGGGAATTCAGATTTAAGCAAACATCACAGGATGTCAGTTCCACCATATGGCTGTGTTTGCATGGAGAGAGATGGAGGTGGAGCAGCGGCTGCTGCAACACTGAAAACCTTGTCACAGCAATTAAGTAAAACTGTTTTCGTGAAAATGAAAGTTCCTGCTGAGTGGTTTGCACTTTTTCAGTGATGGCTGGGTTAAGTTCACCTTGCTCCAGGGCAAAAAAAGGGGATTTGGTTTGGACTGAACTTACAACCCTTCAGTGGTAGGTCTGTCCAGCAGGCCACCCTGCCTGTATTGACAGCACTATGCTGTCTGAGAAACTGGTGTTCTGCTCACAGAGCACCAGCCACACTCTTATTAAATTAGAATCTTAAGTTGCTCTGGTGAGGATCAGTCCTACTCAATGAGGTTGTGTCGGTGAGTTTGAGAAAAAGCAGGATGCTGGACTCCACTTGGGCGTCCTGGTGCCAGAGTTTGCCCCGCCAAAGCCCTCCGGTGTGGATGAAGAAAGCAGAATCTGGCACTGACCTTCTATTCACACTACTGCCCATTTCTTAAGATCCAGAACACAGGGAGGGGAAAGAGAGGACTTTCAACACACCTCAGAGTACACACACACACATTCACTTGCTATTTCTCTTGGATGAACTCACCAGTGTGCATCAGTAGGCTGGCCACGTTTAACCATCGCCGTGGTGATGATTCACAGCCTAGCCATTAACACAGCAGGAGCATCGGAAATCTTGACACCAACCTGGCAACTTGTGCACAATGTCCACACATGTCCCACCCAAAACCCCCTTAAATAGACACAGAACACCGAATCAATCTATTTGTCTCTGTCGCTGCCAGTGTGTGGTGTCAACAACATGCATGTTTCCAGTGTGTGACTCTGTGAGGAGGTAAAAATACGACAAACACACCAGAACCTGAAAATAGCTAAGTGACATGTGTATAATGTGGCACTTCCTCTTATTTGATGCCACACCCAATATTTGGTCTCATCTAAGACACTGCTGGAAATACTAGAACATGGTACATGTGCATATTCTGAATAATACAATCCAAAGAAACAGATGTATAAAATATTAACTTAAAGTTAGATTTTGGAATAGAAAAGATAAAAAGGATTTTATTCTCTTGATGCAAGAATAAATGGCTGAGCACAAGATGCAGAAGTATGTGGAGTTACATAAAGAAAAGATAATCCTATACTTTCAAAATGCTAATAACAGTAACTATAGTAACCCTAACCCTACTGCTTCTTTCAAGGTGAAAAAACTTGAATGTTACAACACCATTAAGGTATTACAATATTTGTGTCAAGCAACTTCTGACAATCATAGCAATCTTTTTTTAACTGACTGACGTAACTGGGGTTGTTCGCTCTTTATCTCATCTCTTTTTGTAAACAAGTTGTTGCTGTCAGTATCAAAGCATCCATGTGAGATACTGCGTTCGGTAAACACGTGTTTCCATGACTAAAAAGTGAGCTGTGCCGACCCGTTTACCTACATGCAGTGCCCTCTGCTGCAACAAGTGGGTTCAGCTGGGTGTTTAGTTTAATGCTTTTCAGACGGTTTCTGATGTGTCTAAAGGTTTGATTGAACATTTGAAATTAAATGAACAAACCGGGTGTTACTGGCTCTGAGCAGTATAGAAATATTCTGGAAGTAAAGGGAGTATAAAAGTAAACAGACAGACTTTATTTTATTGTTTCTATTTTATGAAAGTGGAATGAAGCTGAATTAATACATGTAAGAAAAACATACTATATAAAACATACTATATATTGGATACTTGCTGATTAGTTTGTACTATCAGACAGCAGGGGCTATCATTTTTGCCCTTTATAAGTGCTCAAGTCATGGAAGTTAGTCATTTCTAAGATTTGCAAGGTGATAAACCAAAAAAAAAGAAAAGAAATTAAATTAAATAAAAACTATATTTTGTCTCTTTTCATTGTATTATTTTCCCACTATGTTGCATTAGCATCAATTGATGGTATTTTCAGTGTTAACTAACATTAAATTTGAACAAAAAGGCTGAAGCACTCACTGCTTCAACTTGAGGAATAGATTGACAGGGTTGCGTATCTCAGACCTTTACAGCCTTGTTCCAGAAACTTTTCCAAAAAAAAAAAAAAAAACAAGATCAGGAAGAAAAGTTTGAGGCAAGGTTTACATATGAAAAACAGAGTGGCAAGATCTGTAAACTCAGATCATGGAAATTCCTCTTGGATTGCCTCAACCAACATGCCGCTTTGATTGAAAATCAAACAAGTGGGACATGTTGCATATGAAAGTCTTTATGCGATTCTGTGGTGTGCCCCATTCTCTGTTTCATTCACCCATTCCCTCTACTCTCATTGTCTTGTCATCCTCTAGGCTGTTTAAGCTTTGTGGTTTTGGCAAGCTGGTTCAGAGATCTCAGTAGTTCCTGAAGCGGGAGGAAGACGATTACTATCCCACACTGCTCTGACTCACAACTATTATCATAATTATGATTTTACAAAATGACATTTATTGATGCAGCCGCTCTAATTTTAGGATACTAGCTTGATTCTCCTGATATACTTCTATTTTGTTGTCTGGTGTCAATTTAGTCTGTTTTTATGCATCCACTGATGAGTCAGCCAGAATGTGGATATTGACATGAAATTATAGGGTGCCACTGGATGATTGGCCACTGTGAGAAATGCATGAACCAACTCATCTAAACTGAAAATATAATATAAAGCATTACTTAAAAGTCAGTGGTGCATTTGAAATGTCAACTACCCGTCTTCATTATCTGCCCATTCCTCCTCCACATCTGGAAATAAGCAGGGTACACATATCTAGAATCTGAAAAGAAGAAAAGGAAAGAAGCAGAGTAATGACCACGATGTGGAATCATGAAGAAGATGAGGCGTCAGTTTGTCTCCAATGCAGGGGAAGAACAAGGAAAAAGTGAAGTCAATAATAGAATTTAGATTGAGCCAAGACAACAGCCTCAACCATCTAGCTGCTGTTTGTACCCAGCCAAAGCAATATGACCGCATAAGAGTCCAGACTGTCCAGGAGCCACAAGGGGTCAAAAGTCATGTTGAATATAAGAAAAGTATGTGTGATAAGCAAAAGTAAAGCATTTGACAAAAGAAAAGGGCATGAGATGGAAGAGAAAGTTAGATTCGCTGTATGTGAACATTTCCTCTGTGATTCTTACCCTTCAAGTTGAAAAGGTGAGCCCATTTATATGTTCCTGGATTTTCCTGTTCCAAAAATCCAGATTAAATCTTTTTCTTTCACAGAATTTTGACATAATAAGGCTTTAATGAGCGACAGCAGTTTGAGTAAGAGTCTTATCCAGATTGAAGTCATTATACGCGAGCCAGTGTAAACATAACATATTAGAATGAACAGAGAAGTTTGATCCACTGATATGAATTGCAGAATTGTCATCAGGTTTTCTATGAAATAATGAAATGCCTGACAATGATGCTTTGGATACAATTTCCTACTTTCAGTGTGGGTTGGGGGGGCGGGGGTTATATTTATGGCTCATAGCTTATATAGCAAGGCATCACAGTGGGGCTCCCTGTCTTAGGACGGGTTTTCTTCAGGTACTCTGGCTTCTTCCCACCATCAAAAAACATGCATGTTAGGTGGACTGGTCATTCTAGGTTTTCCTTAGGAGTGAATGTGAGTGTGCCTGGTTGTTTGTCTGCTTGTTCGTCTCTCTGTTGCCCTGTGATGGACTGGCAACCTGTCCAGCGCCTCCCACCCGATGACTGCTGGGATAAACTCCAGCTACTCGGAAAGCTGGAAAAGCTAGGAAAATGAATGAGCTCATATAGCAAGTGACAGTAGACAAACTTGTGCAGGTTTCATAACAACCAAGACAAGAAGGACATATTGTCATACCTGTCACATAATATATAAACTTTCTCTGTCAGGTAAAGTAACACTTTGGTATTGTAGAAGCTTTGCATCATAGCAGCTAGACATTTTCCTTAATTTGCTTTGAGGTCGTCTGTTGCTACAACACGATCTAAGTCAGAATTAACTCTTTATTGGACAAATGAACAGATTTACTCGAGATTTCATCTCTCCTAAACATGAAGTTAAGGGGAGGCGCATACCTAAATAATAATACAACCACACTTACACCAGTGAGGAGTGTCTGCAGTACGGAAACTACAGATGTTAAATATTTCACAGAATCTGCTGTAGAGTCTTTGTCCAATACAATCACATCCCAATATTAGACAGAGACCTTATCAATCATAGTACGTAATAAAAAAACGTAAGAGATTGTGTTGTTAGGATTTATAACTAAGATAAGAAATGTATAAAAGTTAAACATTTTGTTTGTCACAGGCTGCTTGCGGTTATTATAAGTGAGTAAAGATGAGTTTGGAGTGCTTGGAAAGACACAGCTACAGCATATTGTGGGATGGATTTATCTTGTAAATGATTGATGGTGTAACCTATCCTAAAAGAAACAATCAAGCACTGAAACTCCTGTCGAGAATTCAAACAGCTCTTATCATGACTGCTGGTTGGACACTTCCGGGTCATTTCTTTCAGCTGGAACAGCTGTCTAAACAACATAAACCATTAATTTGACCCTAAGAAAAGTTCCTGCAGACCATATGTGTTTGCTATGGGTCGATCATACTGTGTACTTGATCTGCTGCTGTATAAACATAATGATGCGATCAGAATATCATCATGGTGTTTTCATGCTATGTTTTACTGAGATTCAGACAAAGTCAGAGTGGAGTACCTGGGTTTTGGTCCATCATAAATATCCGAAAAGAAAAGATGGTTTAAACTGACAAAATGTACAGAGTCATAGATGACTGTAAAGTTTCAACTTTATTGAACTTTTTTATGGTGGAGCAACCACAACCAGAAATAATGGAGCTTCAGTGAAATGAGTTCAAATGGAAAAAAAGAGGAAGAAAAGCTTTTAAAGGTGTTCTACACTAAGGGATTTACCCAGTTTCACTGACCCTCAGAGACTTCCTGGAGCTCTCTGGTCTGTAAAAGCTCAGTATTTTACTGCAGACAGGGTGATCTTCTAACAGGCTGAACTTCCCTTCCTATAAATAACATTTCTGCATTGCATTCCTTGTGTCTTTCCACAGATTATCTAAAAATGACTGTGGCTTGTGGTGTGGTGATCTTAGACATAAGGTAAGGGCTGCCTGCGTGTCTGCACAATTGTACCCACAAATATTAAAACACAAAAATAAAGCTAACAAATAATAAGACAGTAGCTTGTGTGTACATAAAATGATGTCTTAGGAGGTGCCGTCCTCACCCTCATGAACTGTATTGAGGAGTTAAGACTCTGAAAAAGTAAAAAAAAAAAAGTAAAGAATAAATATTAAGGGAATGAAACAAACATAAAACTTATGATATACTAAAGCAAGGTAAGAGGAATAAAAATGTATGAAAATAAAAACATCATATCTAAAATTAAAGGTGTAGTAAAGTAATAAAATAGACTTAAAACAACATAAAATAAAAACAATCATAGTTCCAAAAAGTGTTAATCAAAAGCTTCACTAAAAAGGAAAGTTTTAATCTGTCTCAGCCTTCAGGTCCTCACGGAGGCAAGTCCACAGGCGGGGACCGGAAATACTAAAAGATGCTTCTCCATATGTCTCTGTCCCCGTCCTAGGAATAAATAAAAGACCAGTTCCCCATCACTGGAGAGCTATGGGAAGTTCTTTGGGCGAAGACTTTTATGAGCTTTAAAAACTAATAAGAGTATTTAAAATCAGGACACACAGGACTTCTAAGCGACTTTTTCTCTTTAACAATAATTTCATTATCTGCCAATAATAAAGACTTGATTGATTTCAGAACCTGCTTGCTAAGGTGTTAATGATACGCTTTGTAGATAAACTGAAAAGACCCCAGAAGGTTACAGGAGACTAACATGGTTTAGATATGAGACTATATCTCCCCTCCTAAACTTTACACTATAGCTGCTACACTATAGTACAGAGATGCAAAGAAGGTCACACAGACACAAATACACTAGTTATCCAACATTAATACACCTTTTACTGTCCCCATCCTTCTCCCACTAATCACACAACATTAACAATGCACTCTGGCATACTTACATACATGCTGTAAGCCCCACCAAAGCCACATTTCCTTCATTAAGATATATTTCACTGGCACAGCATTCTGGGGGCAGCCTGTTTGAACAAGACCCCAACAGGCCCATCCCAGGTCATTTATCACCATTAAGGAAGTGCGAAGCGCCCAGGACAGGTGTTTAAACCTGTTCGTGGAAAAATTCCTGTATTTTGACACAAAACATGATCTCTATGTGGTTGAAGTCTTTATGATGCATAAAGGAGGTGGGAGGATAACTGTTTCCTTCTTCTTTGTTTTGCTCCAGACCTTTAAACTGCACATGCACCCCAAACTAATGGAAAATAGTTTAATAGCAGCATAAAGTAGCCTACATACCTCAACTCAAATTACGTTGTTGAATCAAATTTCACAACTCTAATATACCAAGCATTATGAATTATGTGAAAACTATCTAATGGTCTCTTGATTTGGTGGTGTTACCCAATACTGCCCTTAAATCGTTAAAAAGAAAGAAAGAAAAAAAGACAAGCAACATGGTTTCTATTTGACCACTTACTTTAACTACTTAATGGCCCCAGAATGCCTTAATCACTGCAGCTCCAGATAAGTTTCTTAGTTGCTCCCTGAGAAAACAAATCACTGACTGACATTTGTTGCCAGATATTAGACTCCGATCCAACAGCGGAATAATTGTTTACGGCTTTTCACCTCTCAGAGACTGACGGGACTCTGGGGTGTGGTGCAGTTCACATGGGGACCGTCTAAAAAGGAGCGCTCGTGTCATGACTTGCATCTTAGATTAATTCTTATAATTACGACTTGGAAAAGTGTTTTGTGTTTATTCTGTCTTCTTCTAGTTAAGAGGATCTTCAGAAAATCCTGGACTTGCAGACACATTGTGTGTCAGTGTATTATGTAGAGTGGTGTGTATGGAAAAGTGCTTAAGGTAACCTCCGGGGCTGAATGGGAAGAATCTGCTCCCACCACGGACCCAGTGCCCCCTTTATGGCAAAAACTCAGGTGTGGTTCAGGTGTGCTTTCCTTCCCAGAGGCCATTGCTTAACCTGGATGAAGAAATTCCAGACCTGCTGGGGGTTGCCCAGGCTTACTGGTTTATTGCTCATCTCACCGTGATCTCTCCTCCTCCTGTCCATGCAACTATGTAATGAAGTCCTAATGAGTTTGTCACAACAACTGTCACTTACTCTCACATGATAGACACAACAACACATGGCCAAAAGTGAAAGGAGACGCTGGCAGGACGAAAAGTCGATATAAACAACACGTTTAAACAAACGCTGGTGCCGATCAGAGAATGTCAGATCAAACAGAAGAGAATGAAAATGATGAAAAAATGTATTTTAATAAGAAAATGTGAAAAATGTAAAGTAGGTACCACTAAGCAAAAGAATACTGTCTAAGGAAAACATGGTGTACGTGTTCTTATCTGTGCGCTGGAAGAATAAAAGAGAAGAAGAATAAAAGAAGAAAGTAAAATAATTTATTCTAATAGTCAAACATCTGATATGACCCCAGAAATTCCAGAGAATATCTATAATTCCAGTGGTTTGCCTGGATTACCAGTATGCACTGCTCTGAAACAAGACTAACTCACCAGAAAGTAATATAAATACCACATGCTTCACTATAATGGACAGAATCATATCTTATTTCACTGATGATTACTCCTTTTCATGAAGTTTTTCCTTTTTTCGGTATTAATTCATACTTAAAATATAACTTCCTTTCTTCTGAAAGTACAATGTGTTGTTCATGAGTTTCTGTGGCTCTTCCACAGTGTGGAGCCACTGAGCCATGTCCCTCCTGCACCCCCCCTGCACCAAGCAGAGAGGTGAAATGTTTTTAATACAGCAAAGGGGTGGGAAGAACTGAGGAAGAAAGAGTGGAACAGTGTATGGTCGTCTGGCAGAGCCAGAGATCGGTTGATTAAAAGCATGTGTTGAACCCTGATTCTCAAGCTATGACAGACAGACCGCAGCAGACGTGCAGACATGTGAGAGGACTTAAAGACCCCCACATATGAGCAAAAACATAGCTAGACATGAACATGTGTGGCAACATACTTTGGTGTAAAACATTTGGAAATGTTATAAAGCTGGGTCTCACAAGTTAAGTCCTAAAATGCAGATTCTGCACCTTCAAATGTTACAACTACTCACACTGAATTTAGGATAACAAGGGATGAAATGCAAGTAAATGGGTGTAAAAAGTTTCACACAGAAGGGTTCAGACCTCCACTTTTTTTCTGGCTAATTATGCGGCGCTTTTTCCTGTGAGGATAACGTCCTCCTGTTTAGAAAGGTTGGTGAATGATAACAAACACACTCTTGAGAAGAAGAGAATAGTTAGAAAGAAGAAAAGTGGGTGTAAGTCTCATTTCAAAGCATCACTGGCCAATGTAGCAGGGAAGGAAAAGCGAGCCAGGAGAAACCAAACAGAAGCACAGGCCCAAAGCGGGGCTCAAAAAGAACTTCAGGCCCAGAAAGAAAATATACAAGCTGCAGGCCTTCAAATACAACAATGATTTTTCTGAAAACACAAGAGCTGAGCAGCGAACTCAGCTCGGCAACAATGTCCAACGACTGTTTTGTTCTCCATCTGTTAAATGCCAAAGCTTTGAAGCTTTGAAACTGACAAATCCACATAAAAGAAACAAATAGAAAGAGAGAGAAAAAAAATCTAGATGTTATTTAATCATCATTTTTTCCACTTTATTTGAACGTTTCCTGCATTTTCAGCTTCATTGTGTTCTTTTGGTGTGGCTAGGCTTTGGAATATTAAATATTTATCCGATCCTCTGAACACATCTTTCAGTCTTTTCTCACTGGTGTGGGTTTCAAAAACACACATGCTGACTAGTTTACCTCTAACTAAACATTTTTAGGGGAGTTGGGTGGGGGGGGGGGAGGTCTATGTGTGAAAAATACATAAATCTTTGTATGTCAGCGCTTCCTTGACACAAAAAGGGTTAAAATGGCACAAACTGAAACAAAAAGGTCCACAAAGGAGAAATATGTTGCTGTAAACCCAAAAGAGCAGACAAGTCTGTGGACGCTGAGTTTGTCTTGTTCGCTTTATCTTTACTTGATCTGGCGCTCAGAAGCCACCGCCAGGAGCCAAGGGGACCATTACAGCTCCCCTGTCATCTCTTATTTATGCTAGCTTTGATTAATAGTCTGCACATTTGCAAAAAGACACACATGTTGAATGAAAAGTGCAAAGAAAGAAAAAAAAATCAAAACAGGAAAGGAGCTTTTACTCCTTTCAGATCCTACAATGACACCAGTGAAAGAGGAATCTGACAAGCGCAGCCTGCAGGAACCTGTTGTCCTCCGTCTGCACCTCTCATTTCTGCACACTCAGAAAAGACATTTCCAGTTATCCTTTAAAAATGGTCAATTTGAAGGCTGAAGAAGTTTTTATTGGTGTCTATGAGATTCTGGTTTAACTGTACGGAGAAATCAGAGTTTTCATTAGGATGTAGAGGTGTGTCGAAGTCTTTAGCTGCTTCTGGTTTCTTCCTATAAGTTATCGTACCAAGAAAATGTAAAATAATGTACAGCAAATTTTACACAAACAGAGTTGTACAAAATTTGAGAAGAAAAGTCCATGTTTGGTGCGAGCTCCTTTGTCCTTTACACATCCTGACCCCTCTTAGAAAAGCTCATCTCTGGATGTTGCCTTCCTTTCTGATCCCAAACTGCTCCAGTAATGTTGATGTCCTGTCTCTGGTGACGAGTCGGTCCATCAGACCCGTTCCGTTCAGTCAGACCTCTGTTTTCAACATTGTATGAATACCTCCTAAATCCATTTCTTTCCTTATCTACTTTTACAAAATTCTTCCTGGATGTGTTTCTATGTAAATTTCATCCTGTAAATTGCCATTTTCTTTTCTTTTTTACTTTTGATCTGGATATTTGTTAAGTATACTTTGTCCATAATATTGTTGTATCTTGAGCTTCATTTGATTTTATTCTTATTGCTGCTGTAACGCAGGAATTTCCCAGTCTGGGATCAATATAATATGTCTGATTCTGTTTCATATTGTTGCCTCTGTCTCTTTCCCTTACTTGACTTGAAAGTTTACAAGAAGAAAAATGTGAGAATAAAAGGCTTGCTTGTCCTTTTGTTCCCCTTTGGACAATAAAAACACATTTTATGTTTGACATTTGGTTAAGACAATGAACAATAGTGAAACCAGCAAAATGTGACACAGTTATTTGGAAACACTTTTTAGGTTTAGAAGAAAGAAATATTAATATAACAATAGTAATATTTGTCATTTTATCTAGATGATGTGATGAGCTGTTGAGACAGTTTTGATAATTAAATATGAAATAATACATTAGTTCTTTCATGAGTTGTTTGTGTTCATGCTTTCCCATAGGTGCCTTTTTTCATCTAGGTGATTTGGTGTCTCAAAACATTTCTCACATTACCTTGCAAAATAAGAACCTGTCTTCTCCTGCAAATGCTTAAAAACCAACTAGATGCACATCTGTTGGTAACAGTTCTAACCTATGAGTGAAATCTGGACACCTTGTTATGTCAAAACATGATCCTATGTTCCACAATCACCGGCTGGCGCTCCTGTCCCAGCATGAATCATGCTGAGAAGAGTGTGCATCAGCACATGTGCCACTTCGCCTGGCTCTGGGCTTCTTGTAAATATTTTACCAGTACAGTATGTTGCTATGGCTTTAAGCAAGTAGCTACCTGAAGCATACAGTAAAAATTAATGGCTGGGTAGAAATGATGCTGTAGGGTGTATCTCAATGTTTCAATAGTCAGTGTAAAGAGTGAAAGCCCCCCCCCCCCCCACACACACACTGCAGGAGATAATTCTCAGCTATGGTTCCCGCAGGAGTGCTTTCAGAGCATGCAGCGGTGTCAGGCTTGTAGTGCAGCTGCACGCCATGCACTGCCTCGGTCTTGGCTGTTTCACATTACGCTTTTCCCTCATTCCTCATTGTGAAATTTGTTTCAAGTGACTACCTGAATTCCATAAAGACACACACTTTTTCATCCTTTCTCTCCTTCTCTACCTCCTGCTTGACCGTCCAGGTGGCCAGATATAGTTTTACATCACATTTACACATCTGGAGTGATGGTTTGTGTCATCAGGAACTTGGCCTCGCATTGATTTTCTTCCTTTGTACATACGCACTTTACTAGAAACCAACAATGAAAAATAGACATCTCCTTCCAAGAACCTAAACTATACAACGCAACCACAAATTACCTGCACATGACATTTTACACTATGTCATTATTTGTTTAATAAAAGCTAAGCACGCATCATTCAGTGGCTTGCTGAATCAGCTTTAACAGTAATAAACAGACTTGTAATTGTTTTCTGTAAGATGTTATCAGTCTCTCACATCTCCTGGTTGAGGTTTGTGTGTATAAATTAACATCTCATTAATCTCCAGCACAGCATTTCAATCATAGTGTGGTTTGATTTTTTTTTGTTTGATCACTTTCCTGCTTGTTTCCTTGTTTCTCAGTTGTTCAGGTTTAGATGTGCTGATGTCCAGGATCCTTGTCCAGTTGCCAGACACAGTCTTATCAAGCTTTAGCTTTCAAAAACACGGTTCCATGTTTGACTCTAAAATATTATGACACACAAAAGAAGTCATGATAAAGTCCAGAAATGCAAGGAGACCAGGTCCTATGGAGGCAAGAAAAAAAACCCCTGAATCATCATGTGTCTGACATTTTGCATGAAGTGCTTTTATTGATATGCTGTGTCTTTTTACCAGACATGTTGCTGCAGCAAACATTTTACTTTTATTTGTCCAAAACAATATTCAGGAAGCTTTATAGCTGGCTCAGATGCAACGTTGCAAATCCGTTATGTTCGACATATTCTTCTTACAGGGTGTGCAGAACAATTAGTCAAATTAGTATTTTGACCACATCATTCTCTTTATACATGCTGTCCTACTCCAAGCGGTACGAGCTTAAAGCCGACTACCATTTAAGCATATCAGGTGATGTGCATCTCTCTGTGGTCTAATCACATTAACACCCTATATCAGGTGTGCATAATTGTTACGCAACTTCTATTTCTTTGGCGAAATGGGTCAGAAGAGAGATTTGACAGACTGAAAAGTCTAAAATATCTTGCAGAGGGATGCAACACAATTAAAATTGCCAAGCCTTTAGGGTGGGATCATCGAACAATCAAACGTTTCATTCAAAATAGTCAACAGGGTTGCAAGAAGCATGTTGAAAAAACAAGACAGAAAATAACTGCCCATGAACAGAGGAAATCAAGCATGAAGCTGCTTAGATGCCATTTGCCACAAGTTTTGTCATATTTCAGGGCTGCAACATCACTGGGGTGCCAAGAAGCACAAGGTGTGCAATACTCAGGGACATGGCCAAGGTAAGGACGGCTGAAAAACAACTGAACAAGACACACAAGATAAAATGTCAAGACGGGCCAAGAAATACCATAAGACTGATTTTTCTAAGGTTTTATAGACTGATTAAATGAGAGAGTCTTGATGGGCCAGATGGATGGACCAGTAAAGGGCAGAGAACTCCACTACGACTCACAACACCAGCAAGGTGGTGGTGGGGTACTGGTATGGGCTGGTATCATTAAAGATGAGCTCGTGGGACCTTTTTGCATTGAGGATGGAGTCAAGCTCAACTCCCAGTCCTGCCAGTTTCTGGAAGACACCTTCAAGCATTGGTACAGGAAGAAGTCGCATCGTGATTTTCATGCAGGACAATGATCCATCACACACATCCAAAAGGTTTAAAATAAGGAAAAATAATGACATGGCCTCCTTGTTCACCTGATCTTTACCCCACAAAGAACCTGTGGTCCCTCATCAAATGTGGGATCTACAGGGAGGGAAACCAGTACACCTCTCTGAACAGTGTGGGGAGGCTGTGGTTGCTGCTGCATGTAATGTGAACAGGTCAAGACACTGACAAAATCTATGGATAGCGGCTTTTGAGTGTCCTCACAAAGACAGATTGTTTTATTGGTCACTGATTTGTTTTTCTTTTGTTTTTGAATGCAAGAAATGTTTTTTTTAAATTTGAGTTTTTATATTGGTTTCCATCATGTAAATAAAGAAGTGAAATTGGTATACATTTGTTTTTGTTAAGTTGGCTAATAATTATGGACAGTAACACCTGCACACAGAGATATCCTCCTAAGATACTAAAACTAAAAGAGCACCCCCCAACTCCAACTTACAAAAGTATTCAGTTTTGATATTTAAGAGTCTTTTGTGTTCATTGAGAACATAGTTGCACAATAAGAAAATTTATCATCAAAAATACAACTTGCTTAATAATTCTGGACACTCTGTATAGTGGTGTAGGAGACCATTTTTCCTGTCAAGGACGAGGACACTGGTTTCTTTAGATCGAGAAGAATATAAATTTAATAATGAAAATAAAAGAAGTTCAACATACAGTTAACATTGAAACATGAAGGGACAAAAC
>JBAMHX010000018.1:7123109-7140645 GCA_037177515.1 Pseudomugil tenellus | reverse complement strand
CCTGGGGGGATTTTGTTTTGAAAAGGGGAACTTGTAGATTTTGAGGGTTTGTATGGGTTTCCCTGGGGAACACAAATGAACCGAAAACAAACACCCCCCCCCCCCCCCCCCGCTTGCACAAATATTTAGCTTTGATATTTGAGTCTTTTGTGTCCATTCACAACATAGTTCTTGTTAGTTAATAAAATTAATCCTAAATATACAACTTGCCTAATAATTCTGCACACCCTGTAAGCTTCCTTCCAAATACGCCACACACGTTTAGGCCTTTTCTGTCATAATGTTAAACATTTTACATACCCTCTGTAGTCTGAGGAGTCTGAGATGTAGCTCTTTGGTTTTCTTTACAGTTTTCCCAGGCATGGCTCAGTCTGACTGTGAGATTAACTGTCTGGAAAATCCCAGGAAGACCAGCCTTCCTCAGTAAAATGATGGATTCTAAACTTTTTGAAAATGACCTTATAACCCCTCCAAGATTGATAAGATGCTGCTTCTTTAAAATCGATGCACATGCAGTTCTTGCATTGTGCTTACACACACCTCCTTAAAATGTGTATTTTATACTTTACTAGACACATTTTAAGGACAAACCAAGAATATTCTAAATTATACTCTGATACATAAAACCTTAGAAATGAAACTGAACTATCTCGTATCTTTATTGACCCTAATTTCTAACATTATACCTACATGTATATGTGTGTGTATTTGTATGCATTGTATATCCATGCTGACACACTTTTTTTCAGAATCAGGAACATTTTAGGGCCATTTTCAGTAAACATGATTTGCAGACAAGAACTTGTCTCTGCAATAAGGTGAAGAGCACCAATCATCGGGGAAGCCAATTTGAGGCGCCCTCAGACTGGGAAGAAATGGCCCACAAGGAATTAATCTGAGAAGAGAAAAAAATGTGTCCTTTATGTAATGTATATTTTCCACAACCATTATTTTGTACTTTTGTTTTAATCAAGACAGAGGGCTTTTGTTTTCGCGCATCACCAAGACCTACATACAGGTCACCTGTGTGCTGCCCTGCTCTCTCTCACTTCTCTTCTTGCTTCTTGCTCACGTGATGGCTCTGTTCAGACCTCCGCCCCACCTTTTACATACAGTCTATGTCCACCACTCATACTCTAGGCCGCTCTTAATGCCTCATCTTATCTGCATTGTCTAATGAAGTCATGGAGTAGGTATGTAGTAATGCACATTTATGAAAACCCACATGTACACAAATCTGTGGGCTCCATGGAAGTCCTGATAACAAGTTGGCGCCACAGTAAGACTATTATCACAAGACAAGGAGAATGATTGTAAGGAAAGAAAGCATCTGTCAAACATATGGTCAAACAGATAACTAAGCTACACCTCCATCACTCACTCCGACTCTTTATCAGCCCCTCCCTTCTCTCTGCTGCTTTTTACTGCCTCTGCTCTTCGTCTTCCTCCTCCTCCATCTCCTAGCTTGGGGTGACCACTCAGTTGGGGGTGCAACTGTATCCAGAGGCCTGGATACAGCTGCTCTGTTGCCCTGTGTCAGAGTGATAGAGAGGGGTTATCAGTCCAAACACCTCCTTTTTCTTCCCCTCCTCCAGAGGCAAGGCCTGGGGAAAAAAAAGTCCGGCCAAAGGGATCGAGGGGTTACTCTGGTTTGAATAAAGCAGAGCTGTTAGTCTGATGGAGAACGGGTTGTTTCTCTGTCAAAGAGTTAGAATGAGACAGGGTCGAATGTGCATATCAGTCAAAAGTAGACAGTGTGAGAAGCTACTTAATGGCGATGCATTATTCTTATTCAATATGTCATTAGTACTTACACATTACTAGTGTTTAAGAACATTCTCATTCATCTGATTACAGTAACATCTGCTAGACCAGCTGTGACAAATGTTGGGACAATTGCATTTCAAGATTAGATACATTTAAAACCTAATTTTGCAGGAATCTTCCTGGAGCTTAGAAAAAAATTCTTATGTAGGACATTAGTGACAGTTTCAACTCATAACTTTTCAGCCTTTTGGAACTTTTTACTTAAATGGTCAACACGGAGAGGTCATGTTTCAATTGGGAAAATGACGAGGCGAGTCTGAGATCAACCGCATATTCTTCTCTGTCTGCACAAACACACTCATTTATATATTATATGAAGGTAACCCAGCTGTGAAACAATGCCAAAATACACTTAACTAATCTGGTTGATCCAGCAATTTATTGACAATGAGAACTTCAAAAGGCTTGAAACGCGATCCACATGCGTCTGTTAAACCATGGCTAATGCAATTTCCACTGGCAGACAAGGGGGGGTTGTGTGTGGAAAGGGTCTGACCAGTGGATGGAGCTTTATTGGTTGCATTTGCCTCTGCATAAAGCTAATTCACCCTCGATGACAACCTATGGTGAAGGGGCCGAAAGACGAGATGCATTCTTTTTACCTCCACCCCCCCGCCCCTCAACCACCTTCTTTATTAGCTGGCCTCTCAGTGACAGGGCTATTCATTCTTTACCGCTTCTCTCTGACACATACGACATACATCTACACACACGCACCAATCAGCCCAAACCTTTCATATAACCAGCTGGGAATTTATGCCGCTCTTTGGACTGAGGGAGAAACGGCTTCAGTCTGGGCTGGGGCTCCATCACTCCTGTGCACAGGCCGTACGTCATGGCAGAGCCGAGGGGCCCCTCATACACAGCAGGCTGAGAACACTCTCAAAGCTCTGCCACAAACAGGAAATTACAGCGGTGCACTCTATAGCTTAAAAAGAAGAAAAAAAAACTTTTTAGTTAGCTCTGCAAGATGAATAGAAGAGAGTGAGAATTTTTAGCATGATGACAGCTGCACTTTTGTCTTGCTTAAATAAGTGATTCATCTTGTCTGGAATCATAACTTATCATGAGTTCAAAGCAACTTCTACATGTCATCTCTTGCAGATAATAACTCCTTGAACACGATAGATGATAATAAAGCGAACTGCATCATGACTTCTACTTTCACCAACACCTTGCCCGACATAGTGTCTGACCATAACTCTATGAAAGGTAGGAATGTGTAAAACTACCATGGCAGCAATGAGCTCCACATTGTGCTACAGTTAGGAACCAGGCTTTACTGTTAGACCTGCCTCCAGCAGCTCTGCAGGCCTATCAGGTTTCCCTGATTATGGGTCAGCAGAGCCAACCTGGTACCACTTAGAGCACTGTTTCATTATTTCAGATTTATCACTGTTTGCCAGTTGCTGTGTTTTCCCTCCATATGTTTCTAAGTTTAATTCACAGCATTTAATAATCTTCAAACCAAGACAATTTTAAGGAACTGGAAGTTGGAGTTGTTCCCAGGCAGTAGAGATTAGGGGCTCTAAAGGGGCTGCTGGGTAAACTGGCTAAGTGGTGTCTAAAGGAGAGAAAGCCCATTCCCAGTGGAGGGAACATTAATGGTTATGCATCGAGTCGTTGAATGACCTAAAGGTCTGTTTAGCAGCCACTCACACCTTCCTCGCAGCATTTAGACCAGAGGTAATGACCAGAGTGGCATAGCCGACTTCCACGTCTTTCCTGCTGATGCACATCAACCCATCGTTTTCTCATTAGCTATTTATTTTGAACAATAAACTATATGTGATCCAAAAGGCGTAAGGGACCATACATGTTGCTTTTCTGCTTCATATTAAACTGGAAACAAGGATGTCAGGTTTATCAGACCCAGAAGCATTAAACCTAGAAAACCCAAGCTTCATGAAACTCAAAGACCCCCTTACACCTGATGTACTGCAAACCTGTGTGATCTGGTTTGTGTTGTTGCAAATATCTTAAACAGCTCAGTCAAGAGCCGCACATCCGTTAATCTGAACCTTTTCCTCATAGTTCTCACATTTTGTGTCTTATTCAACCTTTTTTTCCCCAAATTTCATGTCATCTGGTGAGAAAACACTGAACTGATTAATGCAAAACGGGGTCTTTAAAGTGGAAATATGTGATTTTCTGACAAAGAATCTTACTGATGACATTATGACCTGTCACCTCCCAGCAACTGGATATCAACACATTGGACCTTTTCAATATGCCCCGTGGCTAATTCTGCAAACAAATGCAGGAGGACATTATCAAAAGATGAGTGGATAAAAGAGGACAGAGCAAAACATATGACAAAAGAAATTCATTTCTGCACATTGCACCTACAGTAGAACTTCAGCTAATCTCTCAGAAGCGACTTCACGGCTGTTGTCTTCTGCCGGAAGCTTTCTAGTGAGAGTGTTAGGACAGGCTGGGTCGGCCCAAGAAGGGGAAGAAAGCTGGGATTCAATGCACATTACCATAATGGAATTACCGTGGTGAACAAAGCAGGCATTAGTGCGCCCATGGTGGCATTTGGAGAAGCTCCATCTCACTCTCCTCTGCTGGTCGGCCCCGACTGCTTTAGAGAAAAAGAAAATCTACCCTTTGTTCCCCCTTTCATAGGCCTGAACAGATTGCATCAAGGAGCTGAATGTACAGACACACACGTTTGTCAGAAGTGTGTGCCTGTATGCGCGTTCACGACCCATCAGTGCCTCAGCTTGACCTGCCCATCAGAAGGGATTACATCTACATAACTCATACAAAACACTGTCAGCAACACCCCCCACCCTCGATCTCCCCATCACTTCAACCTCTCGGTCCTTCCCTCCTGCCTTTTTTCTTGTCCTCATCTATAAGACATTTGTCTAGTCTGATGTAATACATTTCCAGAATGCCAGCACTTCTCCCAGCTGTGTTGCATCAAATATCACTCAAAGATCAAGCTGCTGTGCAGAACAGTGATCTCCAAATATTCCTCACAAAATTCAAACCTAAAACACTGGAGAAGAGCCTCCCCTGCACTGCACTCAGAGTCCTACGGGCCGATGATTCCCAGATTAGGTGAGTAGTGCCAGTGGAAGATTGTTTCCGTGATAGGAGACCAACGTGGCGCCATCGTGGACAAACACAGTGAGCTGTTATGAAATGGACCAGCGGCTTCTGGTTGGCTCGCCGTCTCTTGGTGAACTACAAATACACACTTCAGCCAGGAGTTGACACAAGAGGGTTTGTCAGTGTTTAAATAAACTAGCGTGTGATGGAAAAGACTCGTTAGAGCAGAATCTCATTCATTTGAGGTGCATCACAACGAACAGGAGTGTTGCTTAGTTAACTTACATCTACACCAGTTTTTCTTATTATCTTCATGCAACATATCTGGAAGCCTGTGTGGAGAATTCTTAAGTCCAAAAAACTTTACATTTATATTTGGATGACTGTTTCTCGAAGCTCTGCTGCCCCTTAGTGGAATAACAGCAAACACATCTGCTTCACCGTTACAACAGAAACACACACTGGCCTTGTTTAAAGCACATTAAAAGTAATTACTACCATTTTTTTCTGTTATCTGCACTTTTCTTTGAGCATATGGACAATTTGCACTACTAATGTTTGTACATACTATGATAAAAAATGAGTAAAATGCAACTAGGAAGCAGTGCTCATCTCAAGTGAATACACTTGCGCAATAAATCTAAGCTCATGTCTTTGCAGGATGCTGCATTCAGTAGATGTGTCTACTCTGTTATTGATTACCTCCACAGCTTAGCAGCATGGTGGATGTTTTCCTTTGCAACCCACTGGAGAAAAACTAAGCCTGAACCTCGTTCTCTCTTGGCAGCACAGCACGTGCTTATTCCCCACAGAGAAGGCCTGCACAGGCTGCAGCAAAACAGTACAGCCCCTCCACCCCCTTCAGTGCTACTTTCAGCCACAGAGGTCCAGTGTGTCTGGTCAGGCTACACGGAGAGGAAGCACACATACGCTGCTTGACTTGTAATAAAAACACGAAGCTCCGAGAGACTCAAACACAGCAGCGCGGTCCCAGTGCACTCACAGGAAGGAGGAAAGGGCAGTTAAACTGGGATCACTCTGTGCGTTCCTACTCTGAGCGCAGATTCATGGACACACAGGCGCATACTGTATACAGGTTCACATTAACACACACGCATGCACATGTGCACAAGCAACAGTACAGGAAATAGGTCAGCTGCAGTGCAGGTATCCTTTACATCCTCTCCCAGCTCCCACTGTCTGCTGATGAAAGGGAACACAAACCCCCACCCATTTCTGCAAGTCCTGGGTCTGGCTAGGATGGTGTACAGCCACTCATAAAAAACTATTTCCTTCATAATCATTCCTGCCTTTCCCTGCTCTAATGTCCTGAAAGACTGGCAATTAGCTTGGAGAGCGCCTCAATGTAGCGAGAACATCTCTGGCATTTCTATTACTTATAACCAGACTTTTAAACAGAAAATAAAATACTCTGACACTCATTTTGGGGTCAAACCGAAAGCTCTTGTTTCTAAGCGCCCCTGTCTCCTTTGTGACTGCACATGCTTCCTCTCTAATATATCAAATGTTTAGTTAAATACATCTTTAACCCTCCTCTCTCATCACCTTATTGTTCCGTTGTTGGTAATCCTCAACAGGATATTTATGCAGAGCACATTTATTATCAACACATTAGAACATGCATTCATATAGACAGAGTCTGGATGTGGTTTAAGCTTTGTCAACATTATATCTTTCAGCTATACCTCCATGGCTTGTTGACATAGCAGTATGGATTTCCTATTATGAGCATTAACGCAATCTTCCAGTTTGTACACTTCCCCAGCATGACAGGTGTGTCAGTGTAAAGAAGGCTGATCGCAGTGACAGTACAAGTCAAAATCATTTGTCATTTTTCTTTCACACATGCTTCTGATGCTCAGTCAGGATTAGTAGGGCGGCTCCACGCTCCCGGCAAAATGCGGCCATTGATTTCTTTTTTTTTAAAAAAAATAAATGACTAAACACGCGTGCGAGCCACAAAAGACTTGTTATCGAGATAGCAGGAGTGTTTTAAAATATTATTCTGTTCGCAAGTCATTAGAAGGACTTGATAAGAGTTAGTCATGCGGTGTTAACGTTCCAGAGATCCGGTTGTACCCCTATGCTACTGTTTAACCCCATAGTCCTGAATTCTCACGCCTCTCTTAAATGGGAACACTGTGGTGTTGTGGTTAAGCATGGCCATGGTCTGCTGAACACTCTGACATTCATCTAGATGGAGTCAGATAAAGCTGGGAGTCCTGAAACTTTCAACATAAACATTACCTGGAGCCCCCAGCGTGGGCCCCAGCTCCATTTAGTAGTCAGAGTTGGAAACGTCAAAGTGAGAAGGGGGCTTGATGAATGGGAGTTAATAACAAAACAGGAGGGATGTCGTATCTGACCAATCAGAGGAGTTACTGGCGGGAAATGTCAGAGGAAATCAGGCCTCTGGTTCCCCACGATACGAGCTGACACCCCCAGATGTGGGAGAGGAGGAGGGATGCAGTGGGGAAGAATGAGAAACAGATATGTGCATCATGCGCAGCTCGGATTTGCCGAGACTGGAACCAACAAGCAGGGACGAATGTGGAGAAATTACAGTAGGATGCAACTTTAATGGGAAGCTTGTCAGTTTAACGATATGCTGTGTTTATAAATGCAGAAAAAATGAATGCAGCATCCACTTGGCCACAAATTATTCCCCCACCTGGGGCAGGAGCTGCTAAAAGGATTTTAAAAACACCTGGGGAGGATGTTATGAAAACAAAGGAAGGTGAGATAATTACAGAAAAAATGAGTGATGAACTCAGTGGAAAAAATATTAAACATGTCAGCAAAATGGAGGCGGAGACAGTGGCGTTTTCTGTAAGTTGTGTGAGCAGGCGTAGACCTGCCTGGATGAAGCTGTCGGTCAGGAGCAGAGCAGAACATGCTGGTGGGAACTGAGTGACCTGCTCTGCTTCACTTGTCTGAACCACAGTGTTAACTCTGCCTCCGCTTGCTGCACACAGCCAACACCAAGAATAGCGTACAGCAGCGATTTGGAGGTGGCTGTTAATTCTCGCCCGTTATGTAAAACAGCCAGGACCAGAGGTTTCCATCTGCTGAACGAACTAAGTGCTTCACACAGCTCTGGCTCTTACAGCGCTTAATCTTGTGTTTCTGACACCACATTGAGTCTTACTGCAGGAGGAGGCAGGCTCTGAGGGATGAAAGCCAAACAGCAGATGGAAACAAGCCTTTCAAGAAATTATTGGAGGTGGTGCAGTCAAAGTGTGGGCTATCCAGGCTTTCTTTCGCTGCTAAAAAGGAAGCAGAAAACAGAAAAGATGGATTAAAGCATATGCAAGGCGGAAAAAGCAGCATAGAGTGAGGGTTGCTGGACGGAAGTAGCTACCAGAGCAAGCTGGGTGGTAGTTCATGTATAAGCAGCGGCACAGAGTTGTCAGGCGCTGCATACTGATGACCTGGCCATAACGGCTCTCCGGCAGTTATTCACTAGCCCATTAAAGAAACACAAGTAAGTCATTTGTGAGGACTGTGTGTTCCAGACTGTTTTTCTTCTCTTTGTGCAGCCGAGAGACAAGAAGCAGAATACACGTCAATGAATAAATCCAAGGCGGTGAAAAGAGTGAAAACGGTTAGACCTGGGCAGCAAGCTGAAGCCAGCTGTTGCCCCCCCTCCTGAGCAGAAAAAAAGAATAATTAATTGCGGAAGTGGCTCATGCAGGGACCATTTCACTTTCAGGACAGTTTGATAAATGAATGAGCATTCAAGTTCAGTCTACCTGGGTTGAAATCAAAAGAGAAGCATTAAAAAGAACAATTAATAAAACAGATCTTTTACAAAGTGCCTCCAAGTTACACAGCAGAGCTTCACAAAGCCCCTTTTACCTCTTATTAAACGACAAGAGCGCCCTCTTGTGTCATGATGAGCCTGGAAACAAACCCTCAGAACATGAAGTTAATAACGTCTGAATTTATTTTCGACCATATATACAGGTAATTTTCTTTTCTATTACAGCTCTAAGCACAGGGAATCACTGTGAAAGCAATGCACAATGGGAAGCAGATCAACTAGCACAGTTCTGATGCTTAAGAAAACATACAGCTAAAGACACGTCAACATGCCTGGTTTTTAAACAAAAAACAATACAGAGCACACGAATCACACGGATCCCAATCATCAGGTCCCAACACGTTGCTTCTACCATTTGGAAAAAACTAGAGGAAGTAGATCCTCTGCTGGGTTGGGGGTGTATGTGGGGCTATGTGGAAAGGGTACACAGAGAAACATGATGTCCTCTGGAATAGGTTGCCATAGTTACACTGCTTTTTTTTTATGCAACACAGAGGAGAAGCAGCGGAGATGTGTTTATGAAACACAGCAACATGAAAAAGTTCCCAAAGATGGAGTAGTCGTATTGTTTCAGGACACCAATAAACACACAATCACTAAAGTCCTTGCTTTGCTTCTACAGATGATGTCAAGGGTCTGAAAACAAACCAAAAGCAGAGCTAAAGGACCAGCGCCTGTCAGTGTCAGTTATTTCAGCACGATGGGTTTTATATGATTGTGGTGAGCGAGAGTAGGAGCAGCACAGATTATTACATGTATCAGAGGTCTGATTCACACGTTTTCACAACTCTTTTTTTGTATTACACACATAAACAACTTCAATATGCAAACACCAAAGTTCACAAATATAGTATCCTTGCAAGTCTTCATAAAAATAGCATGTTACATTTTTCATTTGGATAATTGGAATGAATTGCTGAACACCTACTATCCATTTAACGTGTAAACTAATTAGATAGTATCACTCAGGTGATTCTCAGATTCTTCTTCTCTCTGAAGAGAGATAATAGACTGATAAGTGTCTATTATGTGCGGAGCGGGCCAGTAATATAATTTGACGGCCATTCAGCAGTTACAGCTCGGAGAGGTTTGAGCAGCAGCCTACATTACTTGTGTGGGATTAATTGTCCAATGTGCGATGTATCTCACAGATGGTTAAACATGTTTCCACTTAAATTATTACGCGTTTTTTGGAGAACTCAAAAGTGTAAATATCTTATCAGTCCCAGAGAAGTCATTTAAAGTAAAAAGGGAAGCAGATTATTTTAGGGAGAAATACACCAGATTCTGTTTAATCTCAACATGAAGGCAAATTAAATGTGTGGAGCTACAACAGTACTTTGAAGTTATAGAAACAGGCACACAAAACAAGGCTGAACGCATTAACTGTTTAAAATAAAAATTAAAAAAAATGAAAGTGATTAACCAACAGAGGCTGATATAAAAGTGGTGGTAATTTGTCAATGGAAAGAGGAAACAAAAGAGTTTTATTTCGCTCTTTCATGCATATACACAACGCACACACATAAAAGATGTCTGATAATGACTCTCCAGGATGCTGATAAGAGTTTGTAAATGACGGTTATGTTAAAGTCAGACTGAACTCTTCCTGCTTGGAGATCACTCCGTGCTCTCCTGCCCCAGTTCCACATCTTCCTCACCCGCAGTGGTGTCCAGCACACCCCCCTCTCCTTGGAAAAGCTCCTCCATCAGCTGCTCCCCAGCGCTACCGGCCCGCGACGCCCAGAGCGCCGCTCCCTCCCGCAGGCCAAGAGAGCGCAGCAGCCGTGCATATTCCAGGAATGAAGCCTCGATAAGTTTATGTGCACATGTGGGTCAAGGAGAACTTGTTGCTTCAACGCGGTTTAAAAACAACATCCTGCACTTTCTGCACTGCTTTTAGATTTAGGATTATTTGAAAATAATAATTATTAAAAATGTACATTGTTACAGTAAATGTTATAAAAAGGGGATTTGTTGAACGGCTGTAGCATTAACTAAATAACTACTTACTGGGACAAAATAGTGTGAAACAAAACTGACAATACTGTTTCCTTTTTGTTGTGTTGCACTGGCCCATTTTATTAAGCTACTGCATCACAAAACTAAAATTCCTCACATTTCACATATCACATATCATATAAACCCTGCACCGCTGCTTTCCTCTATTTTAGTTTAAAGCTATGTTTGGAAGTTTGTTTTAGTAATTGTGGAGCAGTTGGTGTTGCAGTTAACGATATACAGGAAAAGTAAGAGCAAGAGTTTTTACTTCCCACTTTTGAGGCACAACGATGGCAGCATGAATGGAGTTTTGAGCTGAGACGAGTTAAAGATGAGAAGCTTTAACAATTTCGCTCCGACGCAAAAATCAACGACGACAAAAATGCAATAAACAAGTAAATACATGAACAAATAAACTAGTAAATGTTCAGAATGATACAATTAAAGGTGTATGTTTGCATTTATTTCTTTCTATATTTTTATGCTTTTACATGTATCAGTTTTTCAATAATTTCTCATTTGTATCTGATTATTTGATTTAACATGGACTTCTTTCTACATTATTTTTTTTTATCATGCTTTTATTTATTAATCATATTATATATTTCCAGATATATTCATGTCTAGATTTCTTTGAGGTCTGGTAATAAGTTGGATGTCTAACCTAGACACCAAAGAAATACAGAAAGAAATATATGTAAAAATGAAAACAATGTACTGAGATGAGACACAATAGAAGTATTACGAACAGATAACAGTTCATCTAAATTCTCTACTTAAACTCTGTGATCACACTGTCAGTGGCCAATGAGAATGTGAAGCTGTGATTTAAAAAAAGCTTCATTGAGGAAAGGCTCCCTGTCATCAGATGTGTATCTGCAACAGAAATGGACTGACTTAGCAAGCTCTGATTGTAAATGGCTTTCAGATAACAATAATGGCTTTTCAAAAAGGATATTTGAAGTGTCGTTGGCCTCCATCACCCCATACTTCAGACAAGCTTCAATGAAGAGGGCGGCACGATCAAAGTGTCTCATGCTGCCCAGGAAATGGAGACAAGAAAAGAAAGACATGGACAGGAGGAAGTTAGAACCACTTCACGTCTCTGTTTCTGAAGCATACATTAGCCCTGTTGTCCTGATGACTGGCTAATTCACACAGAGAGCTTTTTGCTGCCATGGGCATCTCAGAACATGAATTGTCAAGAAAGAGGATCAGCAGCAGATCGATGCTGAGGTAAGAGACACCGGGTCGGTCCATAGCAAAGTCTGAGAAGTGCTCGTCAATATATTCAGGGAAAAAAGGAGAAAGAGACACTGAGACAGGTGTTTAAGTCACATCTAAATTTTACATCTCCCACAAAAAGATTTGATGTATAGAGAATAGAATAAGAAATATTATACTTGAGTTTTTCATTCATGGATTTGTCTCTGTTATGGTTCAGCTTTTATATCTTTTTTTAAACAAACAAACGCGTGAATATTTAGAGAAAAACATAAAAAAATCATAAAACTTCTTTGAAATGAAACTCAAAACAAAGCCAAAGTAAATAAATGGAAATTTAGTAAAGTAATAAAATAATACATTCTGTATAAATAGTAAATCTCTGCGAACGAGCATGGATATTCAGCTGGTTCTTACCTGTGCAGCATTTCTCCCACTTTGTAAAAACAGCCAAGGGAAAGCAGCACGAGGATGGCTTTGGATTTCTGGTTGACCTGTGGGGAGCACAGCTGTTCTGCCCAACGCTTTAGCACATCTGAGCTCTCTGCTGGAGTTAGCCGCACCTGGAAGCCCACAATACGCTGACTTAGTCGGTAGCTAGCATGTATGGTGTTAAAATAACCAAGAAGGAAAAACCATTCTCGCAGCATGCAGGTGTGACATTCTGGTGGATTTTCACATGCATTTGGAACTACGTGAAATCCTTAAATCTTAAAAAGCTAAAATGACCAATAACCGACTCGTCTCTTCTCCAAACTTAAAACAAAACACTTAGGTTACCTTCAGACTGCAGCGTATAATGCTCAGTATGGATTTTTTTTGAGAGTTCGTTCACATTTCCAATTGAATATGACCTGTATGTGATCGCCTGTATGAACCTCATGCACACCAAAAGTATTTAGGATCACATATCCAAGTGGCCTGGGTTGCATTTGTAAGAAAATCAGATCGGTGTCATTCAGACTGTTATGAAAAGATTGGTTACAGGTCACACAGGGGTGAAAAAAAAAAAACAAGAAAACCAATCAGATTTGGGTCACTTTAACTTGCAGTCTAAACGTAGCCTGAGAGGCTCACAGGCAGTCCAAGCACAATGGTGAGTCCGTTGCTTTCTGTTGATAGATGCCGTCACGTTAAGTTACCTTAGCCAGCCATGCTGCTCGGTTCCACTCCCCGTAGGTCTGCAGGTATCGGCAGGCATCTGCTGTCTTGTCAATCAAACACAACAACTGAACTCCCTCTGAAAAAAACAGCAGACAAGCTATTTGCATATGTGAGATGGATGAAACAGAGAAAGTAGTGAGAAGATTTGTTCATACACTGGTTGAATCATTTGGTTTAATTTTAAGAAAACAAGCAGATCCAATTTAATTTTAAATAATGGAAAGTAGAATTTCTTTCTAATGTTTTCCTTCAGTAATTAAATTAATTCTTAAATGTGTTGAAGGGAATATTACTTCTAATTTCCTCATAAATATAAGTTACTCAGTGCCTTCATACAGAAACACTACCTGCAAGCTTGCCATTAGCAATCATGTTAGTGGCAACAAGTTTGATTGTAGACTGTGAGGGGCCAGATGAGGTGATGGTGGTCACTAAGCAGGCCTTGAGTGAATCACAGTAGTAACTGGAGTTGTCTGCACTGGTCTCCAGCAGTAATTGCACCGCCCGGTCCGTCTGAGAGCAACAACAAAGGGAAGACGGTGTGATGACTGAGGCAGCAAGGAGAAACAAAGCATTAGCATCACCAGCAGGTAACCGCTACGAGAGGGCTGAGCAGAGCAGAACTAAGAGGGGGAAATTATGTTCATTATCACAATTTTCATCTGGTGTAGATGAAAGTTCAGTCTCATGCTGGGGTTGGCACAGGCTGTGTGTCTGGCTGTTGGATGACTGCATCTCCAACCTGCTGATTGCAGCCTGTGATTAGAACAAGACCGGTGACATTGAGAGAGGGAATACCAGTCCCCAGAGGGTGAGGTGCAGGGGAGGACTGAAGCAGCATTTAATGCCTTCAGAACCGGTATGATCCATTTACGGTTACGACTATAGTGTGTGCATGGCTATGTGTGCTGAATCTCAATCTCAAGACAATTATGTAATACATCTAAAGCTGTGTAACATTTTGGGAATGTAAACTATCTGAGCAGGCAGATGGCTTTCTGCTTCCATGAAGAATAAGTGCAATTTATGTTGTTAGCATCCATCCACATTACAGGCTGATGTAGTGCTTACCTGACCCAGCAGGAGGAGCTGGTCAGCACATTTCTTGGTGTGTTCATAACTGGAGCGCTTCACCTCCTGCAAGTGGACCCGATCCAACTGGAACTTCTGTTAAGCAGCACAAATGGAGCAGCAAGTTAGTGCAATCATTTTGTGTGTTTGACATTTCATCCAAAGATAAGTAGCTAAATCTTGTGTGGAAAAGACTCAAAGAAGAAATGTGTACCCACCGATAACCCCGTATACTATTTCTGAGCATGAACAATAAAAAAAAAATTAAGGGAAAGAGAGATAGAATGAGCAAGAGAAGGACATTGAAGGAATATATACTCCAGAGACGGAAAGTGTAATTATAAACTGTTTAAAAATTTCAAGAGGCTCCTTCTTGCCTCCTGCACTGCCTTTTATTACTGGTGGCTGTTTATTTCATTACACGTTCCCTCATATTTTTTTCTTTTCAGTCAGGAAATGATTGGCATGAACCATGAAAACAGCTGTTTCAAAGAATTATAGTTTTATAGAGAGCTAGCGCCGGAAATGATGACTTGCATTGGCTGTGTGTCTGCATACTTTTTAATCTATATTTATCACAGAAACCTTTTTTTCTTTTTTTGGACATTATAATGATGAATTTTTCTTGAAGTTAAAACCATCAGTATAAATCCATGCAGAGACACTAAATGAGTTTAGTAACTTCAGAACTGTGCGGTCTATATTGAAGCCATGGATATTAGTCATTACAGACAAGCTACTGCCACTAAAGCCGTTTTATGACCGCAGGAACTAAATGTTGCTGCAGAATGTCTGGGTAGCTTCTCAGAAGTTGTAACTTTTTGATCACTGCATGGAACCTCATTAACAGGCTGTACAACTTTCACAAAAAAACAGAGCAAAGTATAAACTCTAAAAAGCCAAAAAGGCACAAATAATAAAAAAAAAAGACACGCTTATTTAAGAGTTTTTAATTGGACTTCTTTGAGCTGAAATCAGACAGTCCATTTACACTCTGCAAATTGAAACCTTAATGCTCAGTAAAAGCATTTCTTGAGTGACTAATCATGTTCTTCCTTCTGCAACCTTGCATATATTGACAGAAAAGGTGAACAAAAACATGAGACCCACATAGAAATTCATGAATTATTTTAAATTACATTTCACTGGTACAAAACTGCAAACATTTCGAGCCAACCAGATGTTTTTGTCTATTGTTAAAAAAAAAAAGGATAAGATGCTGCACGTTTTGGACATACAGTATGAGAAAAAAAAAGTATGATTCTAACACATATATACATATGATAACGGCCTTCAAGCTTTGTGCTTCTGGCTCATACACTGACATTTATTATGCACATTACTGCAGCTGATGTTGCCCTGAGGGTTCAGGGGTTTTCCAGCCATAATGCAACAGCTGTGTTTTACTTTATAGCACAGTGTTACCAACCAACTGAATACCAATGCATGATTGATTTGGAAAAGAAATGCAAGACAACATCATCAAAGGAAGAAATGAAAAGAAAGAAAGAAGGTAACAGAGCAAGAAAAAGGAAAAGAATCAACACTGAACTCACTTTTACTGTCTTGAAAGAGCTCAGAGAAGAGACTGGGTGCATGATGGATGCTAACCTAGTCTTTATTAGGAATGACAATGTAAGAAAATCTGCCAATGTTGTGGCTTTTAAGTCAATATATGATGTGAGCACCTTTAATTTTTTTTATAAGTTTTTATAAATCTCTGCCCTCCTATACACATTTTTTAAAAATGGATTTTAGTAGTGTTCAGGCATGGCACTCCAGACTTCTTGAAAGATATTTCAGAACTCTTCTTTGGTTTTTTTTTGCTCAGTCCTCAAATGATCCCACTCTGTTTCCATAATAAATGTTGTGTTTCCTAAATAAGTGTTTGGACTCTGAGAGTTCTTATTACTATAAGACCGGCTGCCATTGATTTTCACTCCAGTTCTTTTGCTCCTGGGATACCTCAGGACTTTCTCCTCATTTCTTTTCTTTAAGGTTGCTTGACAGTCACCATTCCATGGAGACCATTCCTAACGAGGATTAGATCCAAAACATACTCAGGTTCTGCACCAGGAGGTTAATTTATAAAGCTTGCTTATGCCTGAAATTTGCGTAAGAATTTTACAACGTAAACTCTGAGATTTCTAAAATAGACTAGACACAGAAGAGTGCGTACTGCTGCGCAACTTTGGACCTAGAGTAGTAACGTTTTGAAGAGGGAAAACTAGGTGCACAACTGATAAGATAATACATTTAAGCCATTAAACATGTTTATGTTATCACTCACACTAGATTTTGTGTTATTATAATCAAAAACACAGAAACATAGATTATTATATATACATGCCCAAAAGCGGTTATTTATTCTATAAATACGTATTTAAACATCCGAGCACACCTAGTGTTTGGGGATCATGTGGATTTTCAATAATGATGATGACTGATAAGCCAATTTGCTTTTACAGTTATGTACAGAAGTGGGTCCAGTGTCAGAGGCCGGACTCGCCAGTTACCGGCTGTTTTGGACGGTATTATTAAAATGACAGGTCAATATATGAAGTTTCCCAACAATGTGGGAAAACAGGCCAACATCAAATGTTCGGCCTCCCAAACGTAATTGGTGCGACTGACTGACTCATGTTGCTATAAGGGCTCCATGTGAGAATGAGGTTGCCTTTGTGAACCGTAAAAACATGCATTCCACTCATGTACAATTTATTTTTAACGCGGACATGATCCTTACAAACGGTGGCTTTCCTCTTGTTTGTTACGCCCGGACTATGACTTCAAAATAAGATCGCCTTCCATGTCTCCACCTCACTAACGAGCATCTCCATTTCAGTCTCTGAAAAGTTAAGCTCATGCGCCTCTTAGTTGCCCTGATTCTGCCACAAATGAAATATACTGACATATTTATGAGCTGCTATGCATTGACCGTGTATGGTAGAAAGTGGGTGTATCGGGCCGGGCACGTGAACCAAAATCACCTGAGCAACATTTTAAGGAAGGTTGTGATTTATAAAATGAAATTGTGTGAACCTGAGCGTACACGCAATGTTTTTTTTTTTAAAGACTTTTACTTTTACTAGACTTTTACTTTGGCGTACTAACTAGTCGTTTCTTTCGCCAAGTACAATTCCAGTAGTGATTCTATGCAAAGTTTTATAAATGAGGCCCCTGGTCTTTGCAGGATTTATTTTCTATTTCCAATGGACATGACTTTCAAATACTGTTCTTCTGTTATTGTAGATGTTTTTAAGGTCTACTACTTCAGTTTTTCTAATCTTAACCTTAGGGACATGCTTTAAACCATAAAAACTCTGGGACTCACTCAAAACGTGG
>JBAMHX010000018.1:7075523-7112930 GCA_037177515.1 Pseudomugil tenellus | reverse complement strand
TGCGTGTGTCTATGCCGGTTTGTTTAACCCTGAAGAAACCACAGGGTCAAATTTTGATGTGTTTGTACATTTGAAATCCAGTTTTAACATTCAGCAAGAAAGAAATAAAACATTGTTAAATTGTTGACTGATTATATTCCTGAATATGAAATACATAACATTGACAGTGTTTGATATTGTGATTCTTTGAAATTATACAATTAAAGGCCAAAATGGCCAAAGGGTTCATAAAAAAACACACACACATGTATTAGGACACAGTGTATCAGCAGTGTGTGCTAGCACCGTTCTACATATGAAAGCCTTTATTGGAAAGCAAACTAGAGTTTGAGTTTTTAATGGTTACTTAAAATAGATGAAAGAGATAAAATTACTGTTTTTTTTTTAATCCCAAAAGGGAAAATGTAAAATGATCCATTAGACATAATGAAGTCAGATCAGTAGTATCATTGAGCCTGCGCTCTTATTGATGCAACACGTAGGGAGTGATTGACTGTGTGTAAATGAATTGAGCAGCACAACTGAAGCTTTTTGCAGCCTATTTTTAGTGTTAATTTTGGCTCTTCAACAATTAATGCATTGATGATAATGGATTTTTTTAGGTGTTGAGTGACTCTTGACAGCATCATGAAAACTGGCTGAGCCCTGGTCCAATTTATTCTGGGTCCAATGGGATAAAAAGTGGTAATAACGTTGATTTTAATCAAGCAAATACAAATACTTCATCTTAAGTTTGTTTATCTATTTATCTGGCGATTAATTTTACAAGCCAAAAGTTCTAAATAGGTCATCTGCAAATTAATCGGTTACTATACTGAACATATTTTAGCTCTTACCTTGACAAACGAGCTTTAAGGTCCCAAAAATTGAGATTGCCATCTACATCTCCAAGCACCAGGGTGTCACCTTTCCAGGCAATGCAGGCAATGCTACCCATGCTGCCCTGCAATAGAAAAAAAATGTATTATTGAGACATTAAGTCTAAAGAACTAAGACAGAACAGATTTATAATAAAATCAAAGAATTAAACATCTTGAGTAATCCAAGAAAATCATTCAAAGTTAGAAAGCAGCGCTTAATTTAATTTATGCATCATACTTTTGATTATTTTAAAACTTTGACAGACAAAAAGTTAAAAGAATTTTGATTCAGCAGCCTCACTAAGGATCAGCTGCAGCTGTTACCTTTCAGACTGCTGAGAACCTGCAGTTCAGCATAACACCTCACACCTGTGATTATTCTCCATGTAACAGCAGACATACATCAGTGAGAAGTATGTCATTGTTTGCATGTCACACCTTCGATGCAGCCAACTTCTAACTCTTAAAAACGGCATAATTTCAAGCACATAAAGCCTTCTTTATTCCTCCGCTATAAACCATTCTGCTCTCCAAGATTTAATGTTTGAGCGTGAATAAAAACAAGACAGTAAATTGAAATATCTTTGGCAGCTGAGTGGTAAACAAGCGTGGCATCTGGCTTTAAGTACGTCTAGGCTACGCTTGGAGACAGAATGCTGATGTGAAGACATTAAGTGCCAGCTCACCCACAGCGAGTGAAACTTTTTAGTCATCTCAACCACTTTTCTCATAGTGACATGAAGAAAACCTTTGGAAAAACAAATCTTTATCTGTCACAATGATGAGGCAGGTAAACGTGTTGTGAGAAGAAGTGCAAATCATTCACTGCATAACAAGTTTAGTCGAGACATGATGCAGGCTTTCCCTTAAAAATAATGTATTGTATATGTTAGTGTGCTTAATGACTGATCTAAATGAAAGGAGATTAATAGTATTAAGACACAGATGTAGACTTTGTTAAATGGCCTAACAAATAACAGAGGCAGCTACTTACAGCATGACTCAGCACAACAAGGTTAGGAGCAACAGAAAGTTTTGTCAAGGCAAAATCTTCCTAAGGATTCTTAAAACAAAAAAAACAAATATTCTTTATAATTAAACATCTCTTTCTTTGAAGAAATATATAACTAATAATAAACCCCTTTAAAGAAGGTTGTATAAAAGTAATCAGATATTTAGAAATACTTTTTGTCAGTAAGAGTCTGGTCTTTTTACTGTCAAGGCAAATTAATGTCTGGGTTCCTATTTCTATGCTTTTGAGGTAAATTCTATAATAACTTTCCTTCTTAAAGGTCCTGACAATTATTCTACATCGGTGACATCAACAGATGCAACATGATCTGGGACAAACTGATGGGGCCAAATAAAGAAAGAACAACACACATTTAGAGGACTCTTTATTCTAAAAAGAAAAAAAAGATGAGAAAACAAAGCTGTGCAGCTTGTAGACTGTTTATGACTAAGTCTGATGCTTTTGGTTGGTAACTCTTTGTTCTGACGTCAACATCTTTATCATCCTCCACACTTGTCTGACAACAAAGTCTGAAGGACAGGGGGGTGGGGTGGGGGGATTTTTACTTTAAGGTGGAGGAACCAGTATTTGTGTTGAGCTCTAAAACAGAACTAAAATGTGACGTTGCAAATGAGAAAAAAATGCTCATAAATATACACATATTATGCCTGAGCGTGCACATACAGTGATGGGGTACAAAAGAAAGCGAGAAACACTGCACTTATCAGTGTTTTCATCTGAAGAACTGACTGGACAGTGATGGATGTAGTAAACAAGGATGTGTGGGGTCCAATACTGAGAGAAAGGGGTGATAAATAGCTTTAACAAGAACAGAAAAGGAGATCATTACAAACAATGGCCAAAAACAAAAGATGCAACTTAAACAGAGAAAAGGCAACAGAATAAAGGTTTTATGTAGCGAAAGGACAGTTCTTAGGATGACCTTCAAGTAGTAAAAGTCCATTAAAAAAAAAAAGACAGTAGGAATGTTTTGGGGGTGTCTCTGGACTCACATCGGGGGGGATTCGTGCACCATCTTTCACTGTGTTGCCCTCTACTGTGATGTGATAGACCTGCCCGTCTGTGTCGGTGAATACAAAGTGCTCTCTAGCTGAGATGGCCTGGCTGATCTCCGACTTGCTCTCAGCATCTTGGAGGAGACTGCGTGAGGGGGGAGAAAGAAAGAAAGGAAGAAAAAAAAAACAGTTCTGCATTATTTTCTGTATGAAACACTTTTGCTGGTTATCTTTGATATTCTGCTGGTGATAGTGGAAAAGTAGAACTGCCATAACTTCATCTATAAATAATTTGTAAACAGGGGCACAAGATAAGCTGTGGGAGAAGCTGAACTACACTGTCAGTTACTAAAATAGATGTTTATTGAAAAAAACAAGTTTTTGGCACTCACTGTGTTGTTGTTGTTTTCTTTTTAAGATCAGGGATATTAATTATGTAATTTCTAATTAATTAATTTCACTGATCTAGGTTTAGCTCTACAAATATATAAAATGGCAGACTAAAAGATGAGTAAAATAAACAGAAGACAATCAAATCGTAACTGAGGATCTGATAGCTCATCAACAAAAGTATGATCATAGTAGCATCCCTGGCCTTAGAGACCGGACAAGGTGTTGGGCCAGTCCGGGGAAGGACACACTAAAGGGAAAAAGTCTGTCTTTCTAAGTTTGGAACCATCAGCAGATTTCTAAGTAGATCTGGCTTGGAAAAACTGTAACAAAAGCTTTATTTAGACAGGAAAACGACAAAAAGGTGGTAGACATTCAAGGGTAACCAGTCACACATTTACGGAAGAGTAGAAAAACAGTAGACACTTCTTGCAAAAAAGAAAATTGCTGGTAGTTTGTGCAAAGGTAGCTGAAATACACTAAGATCACAGGAAAAAAAAAACCTGTATGACTGCATTGAGATTGAAATTTGAGGGTCTTGACATAATTGTTTGGCAGGAGCAGGCAATTTTATCAATGCTACAGACAGGTGTGGATGGTAGCAGAATAATTAAGTTTGGGTCTGGCAAGAAACAACAGACAACTGGATTTAACCACAGTGTTGAAATAAAATGAAGATTTATACTTTATAGTTCAAATATGAAGTAAAATGAGCCTGTCAATTTAACCGAGGGCAGAAAAGGTGGAATATTTAGGGTTTGTTTACATGGCTCACTTTTATGTAGTTAAAAACACCAGTTTCTCTTGCAGATGTGGATCAATGAAAAAACAATAGGTATAATATTTGGTATTGGTCAGTTTACTAAAATGTGTGTAATTTGAAAGTTACTCAAACTTGCATTGCTTTTTTAATGTGGATTCATGCGAGTAACAAGGCTCATCATTACCCTCATCTATCTAACTCCCCATCTCTGGAACTCACTCCCCCCTGACCTCCGCAACTCTTGACTCTATTTACCTGTTCAAATCCAGACTGAAAACACATCTGTTCAAACTGGCTTACTCATTATAACATCCACACTGATATAATCACCGTTTTATGTATTTTTATGTATTTTATATTTGGTTTTATTGATTTGTTTGTGTTTTACTGTACGGTGACCTTGAGTATAAGAAAGGTGCCTATAAATAAAATGTATTATTATTATTATTAAATCTGTTTGGTTAATGTTCCCATCAGTATGCTTACAGTATCATCCTATCAGTATGAATTTGTCACAGCATCATCCTGGGAAACTGAAGGAACAATCCGGATTGAGAAAAAGTAATTTCATAGAACATGAAGAAACATGAGTGAAAATATTTTTATTTAAGTTTCTCTTAAAGTTTCAAGCTGTGGTGAAGGCTCGTGTTTCAATCAGACCAATACCTTGTGTTGACCACCTGAAATTTGCAGTACTGCAATACTTAAAGAGATACTGGCTACGGCTACATGATGCTTTTAATTCCAAATTATTAATTCTGAATTAAGTAATTCCAAATTAAATTATTCTTGGCTTGTAGTGTACATGGGAATTTTAATTCAGAATAAAGGTTTACCTGCTATCACATTTATTCTCATTCTTTTAATTCTGATGTGATGGCGGAAAGTGACGTAATCATGCAGCAAATCTCTTCCTGTTTTTAGCCTTAGCGGCTACATGGAAAACAATGTAATAAAAACAGTTTAAGTTCAATTTCGATTAAGTATTTTGATTTTTTTAAGTACTAGCTTGTCACAAGTATACGACTTGAGAATAAAGTAAAAAAAAATAAGTTGACATTAACTTAAGAGTTTTTCAGATTAATTTGAACCAGCTTTACCGTACTCAATAAAACACAAGGCCTAGTGTGGATGAGCTATTGATCTTGTACTTTAGAGTGGGCTTCAGCAACAAGGAAATTATTTCCCTTTTAGCTCATAAACACAGCATTATCATAAGTATTCGTACTTTGAAGAGACTGTATTTCGACTTTATTCTTGACATTTCAAGTTTATCGTCAAAGTGAGGAAGGGAGAAAAAAAATTATCGTCCACAAATCTTTTCCAGTGTGGCCCTAATACTCCGTCGCAGTGTTGTGCTTTGTCACAACAGCACTAGAAAAAATAAGTATTTAAGGTTTTATATAATTCCCTCTGAGGCAACAGAACCAGAACGAAGACATCTTTGGATCCAAGCAATCAGGCATAGCAAAACAAACAGTTCCAGTGGGCCACCCTGGAAACCTAAGTCCGATTATACATAAGACTGTTCACAACACTTCATAAAAGATGAGTCTCTACTTTATATTGTATTTTAGTTAGTTCCACAACTTAAATTTTTTTTACAACTTGTCATGAAATGACACTTTAGTATGAAGATGAATTAATAAGATAATATCACCCCAGGCAGTTTCTTTGAGCTTGTACGGGCATTTTTCAAGGCCTGAAAATATCATTTTAGCGGCATACCTGGACTTTGCATTACCTTCCCATTTTTCGAAGTAATCATATGTCATTTTAGTAAATCTGACAGCAATAAATTCCGTTTTGGAAAGCAGGGGTCTAACGAACCACACTGTTTTTAACTTGTTTGTACCCTCAGTCGTAAGTTGCTAGGGAAGTCACGTGATCAGCTTCTCCTCCCCATTGAGGACCTCTACATATCTGAAAATTGATATTCAAGAACACTTCATATTCATCCTAGTTCAGGCTGAATATTTCCCATAGGAGAACTGGATGAAACTTTAATAAATAGGTTATTTTAGATAATTTCCAACAAACTTTTTACTTTTTAAAGAAAAAGCATCAAAGAACAAAACGATCTCCTTTTAAACACTCACCTGATGACTGAGGATTCAACACTACTCTGCTCGGCATCTGACACTGTCTGACGAGCCATGGCCTCCCTTGCTGCTATCTGCTTTTTTTTCAGGCTCTTCAGATTGTGTGATGGGGACCATTCCTGATAAAACACACACATGTAGTACTACAAATCCTCACACACATCAAGACAAAAAAACATTTGCTGACATTACTGCAAACAGCTAAAGTGCAAAAAAAAAAAAAAAAACAGAGAAGGGACAACAGACGTTTGCATAAATATCACATAGAAACATCTTAATGGTGGCCGCCCCACCCACCCACAGTGCTACAACAGTGCTGGAGCACTGTTGTTATAGTTTAGCTGACCTAAGGTTGCAATCAATATGGAAATAAGGCAGCAAAAAGGGTCTGGGGGAGGCGGGCATGTATTATTAAGTTTATTGCTGTTTTTATTCGCACTATGGAATATTTTATAGCTCCACCGTAAACTTTGTCCAGTATAACTCTTATTTTATGAGGATTTATCTGGCCTTATGAAGCCACAAAGATCTTTGCTGAGATTGAAGAAAATTTCCAGGTTAATTCATCACATGGCCCACAAAACCAAAGCAAGGTGAGTGGCGAAAAATACAACACACATCACAGGATGTTTGACAAAAAGGATCTTTCACAGATAATAAAGAAATATTGATACAGCTACAAGAACTAGGCCATGAAACCAACAAGGAATAACCTATGTGCTGACAGGCTTCAATAGACACCCATTAGAAAAGTATAATCTTCTCTCATTAAATCCTAAGTCAATACAGTTTTACCACAGGTCTTTATTGGATCTGCTGTGGTAAAGCTTGAGAGCAGGTTATCCACTAATTGGGAGAATAATGGTTTATTCCCTAGATGCTTTATTCTGTTGCTCCAGGTGCCTTAATGTGGCACAAGAACACTGAACATGCTCTTGTACAGCGACTCGGCAGACATTGGTGTGTGGACTTGTGTGGTAACTGTTACTGAAAAACATTGTGTAACGTCTGGAAGTGGAAACCATTGTTGTGACATCATGTCATTTGATATATTTAATCCTTGTAACCAGAATGTCAATGCTCATTTTAAATATTACTACACGGCTAAGCAAATATATTTAACTCTGTTTCTTTGATAAACAAGGATGTTCAACTCTATAAATGAGTACATGATTGGCACTTGTGTCACCAATGTGTGAAAGGACTAGGATGCAATGGCACTTAACTTCTTCAATCTATCTTTTGTTGTGTCATACAACTGTCCTCAGTGATACTTTATAAGGGAGTAGTTATGTCCATGACAATAGCTTGCACTGAAGATAGATTACACCAAGTGCTGTGACATTCAGCATATAAAATGCAGTAAATATGCAGGGCGAAGCCCAACATGCAGCTGCAGAAATTCCATCCCATTAAAAGAAAACCTACAAGGTTACCACTACTACTATAAAACTTGAAAAACCACTATCCAGTGGGAAAGATGCTACTCGGATACATCTTTAACACATGAGGATTTTGTACATAGTAGAAATAAGTGTCTACTTCGTCACGATCTCTGGTTCTTGTCAAAACAAATCTGCAATGAAGCACTGGACTCAAGCTAAATTGCAGAACCACAACTCTGTATCCCATCTCCCACAGATCTCAGATATTCCCAGTATAGGGGATGTGAAAATAAACATCTCCCAGGTAAGCGGCTGTGAACCAGCCAATGACATGCTAAAGTCAGCATGGAGCCAGTGGGTGTTTAATACATCATAGAATAGAGTTGAGAAAAAAATATAATGACTTGCTTTATTCACTGCAGTGATGGGAAGTGCAGCACTATGAAAAGATTCAGCTCCCTGATACTTCTAGCAACTAAGGGGGGGTTCCTTTAGAAAAAAATCAGAGCGTATTTTATGGCCTAATTGGGTGATTATAAATGGTTTCTGTGTTGGGAAGCAGTTTTTCATTCAGTGACTTAAAAACCTTATCATATAAAAGTTATGTTAAAAAAGTGGTTCTGGTATTGCTATTAAAACATTAAAAACCCAAAATCTGAACATTATGGCACTTTAAATATAGTGACAGATATTTCACTAATTTGGTTCTCATCTATGCACTCTGCTGTGTCTTTTAAATGCAGAGAAATGCTGCTTATCTTTCAGTTTTTGACTCAGCTGCTTCACCCCCACAACATGCTTGCACTTAAATGCAGCAACCTTGTCTGTCTTTGTCACTTTGTAACCTTGTCTGTACCACTGCACTCGCTGTCTTTAGAGCATCTACTCCAGTTCCTACTGTTGCATAACTGGGTGATCCAAGTCCTTCTAGTCACAACTGCTCACATGATGTGCCCATCAAGCTTAAGTCCCACCTGTCTGCTGAGCAGCTGAAGATTGAGCGCTCTCGCCTGGAATCGGCTCTTCTTGTTTGCTTCAAATACACATTACTTATTGATCACCCGCTAAATGACCATAACATTTAATTGTGACATAGATTTGGAAAACTGGTCGGTGGTAATTTAGAGACCTGGTTGTCAATATGATTCTGAGAGAGTTAAGGTATTTGCATGACAAGGTGGAAAGGGCCAGTTTAGTACCAGAATTTAGTACCAGTGATACTAAATTCAGTCCTACGAGGGTGACAGTCCAGCAGGTTTTTCATTTCTTCCTGCTTTAACACACCTAAATCAAATTAAATGGCTTTAACAGCCAAGCAGGTTCTGCACAAAGACTCCTTTATTAGAGTCATCTATATTGGAGCAGAGATACATGGAAACCTGCTGGATTGTGGCCCTTGTAGGCCAAATTGATTACCTCTGGCCTAGAGCATCAGATAAAGATCCCAATAGGATCTCCGGGACAACAGAAACTGTACAAAAGCTTCTGAAGAGGATATGCTGCTGGTGTTCTCGTTAAGAGACCATAAAAACTGCAACAAGGAGAACTCAAACAGAAGTTTAAACATCCTAGTTCACAAAGCAGCTGTTCCAGAGTCGATTGAATTATTTTGCATTTCATCATTTCTAATTTTGTTAGTGTGTAACATTGTTGTACCAGTGCAGTAACAGTAGGGAAGTTCTTGGCCATCTCTCGGAGAAGTGTCCCCGTCCTGATGTCCCACAGCTCCAGGGGTTTGTCTCTAAACACTACCACCAGATACTGCCTAAGAACGGAAAACATACAACTACATATATAGCCACATCAGCGCAAAACTGCTTGCGGTGCAGAAAAACTTGAGTCTATGATTCAATTTACAATATTTCAGTAAGAATGATAGATAATTTTCTATCCATACCAACAATAACTATTAAAGGCTTTGAAAACAGATTTTTATTTTCTTTCAAGAGACTAAATGAACCAAGATTGCTTTTTAAAGGCATACGCAATTCATCTCTCTAGATATCACATCAAGTAAAACTACAAACTATGGTGAAAATAAATAGAAAAATAAATAAGTGAAAAAAATATTATTTGCTTAATTGATCATATGTGACTAAGTAACAAGCATATGTTATGAAAGATGTACCCTGCAGTTGCTTGGAAACTAAAATGTGAGATTAGCACTGTCCAGCTCCTGTTGTGTAAATGAAACCATTTTTCTCCAGCTTTAACTGTTGAAACTTGGTCATTTAAAGCAATTCTAATCAGTGATGCTAAAACAAAAGGAAAAGAACACCACTGAAAATAGGTACTGTATTAAAAAGATATTTAAGGTAAGATATTTGACAAGTCCTGTAGATCTTTCGATTGTCCAACTTAAGCTAAGTTCGACACCACTACTACTCACTACTAACAAGCTGGTTTCTTTTGCAGAGCCTGTTAATGCTCAACTTCTTATTTACCACATTTTAAGCACAACTGGTGCTGTGTACTGTTAGTATACTGACAGCTGTGGGTGTCTAATAAAGTGGTCAATGAGTGTATTAAAAACACACCTGGATGCAAGAGATTACTAATCCAGTTTGGCTTCGTACTGTGCTCTAATGGTTTGTTTTAGACTGTGAATAGAAAAAGTTCCTGAACTAAAAAAAAAAAAAAAAATATTGATACAAAACCGTAGTGGTAATTTTTTTTCACCTTATTTTAATTTTAGTACAGTAAAGCATCTTTCATCAATTAATTCATACTTTTTTTGTATGACTGTCTATGTCAGATATATTTGTTCATTGAGGGCTATGTATAGTAAAATTTACTAAGACTGAAGAAGAGGAGGTTTAAGTTTTATTTGAAACCTGGAATTATAACAAAAACTGATTTTTGTGTGGAAATTTCCAGCAAAGCACAAAATTATAACCATTGTTAAAATTTAAAGAATCAACGCACACATTAAGGAGCATGCATGTAACGTCATATATATGTTTGTGGTTCATGTAATTGTTACCATTAATAACAAAAAACATTAAATGTGAAGAAAGGGTGAAAATTGCACTAATATAAACATAATTATACCTTTAATATATGCACAAAGCTTGAAGCAATTTGTCTTTGTAAAAATGGTACAATATGCCGCAAAGGACTGCAAAAAAGTTACCATATCAGCTCAATTCTAGTTTCAACTCTAAAAAGGTCTATTACAATTAGAAATCAATGCTCTTTCAATTTCCTATATAAATTACATCACAAAAAGTTTTTACAGATGAAGAAGAGCTCTGTGCTGGTATAGAAGCAGCATGTAAAGTGCAACTGTAACTGTAAAATATGTGGAGTAAATGCAGAAGCATCTGTTGCTTCGGTTGGTTGACACTTTGTATTGCAGGGGGGAGAAACAGTTGCCAACTTACTTGAGGTGAGAGACTTTAATCATCTCAATGGGGGGCTCGTCATTTCCTCGCTCACCTCTGAAAGCAAAGCATCTCCCTAAAAAACACATCAAACAGAGAGAGGAAGACAGAGTGTGTGAAAGCGAAGAGTTGCTGATGGAAGATAGAAAACGTTGCATTTCCTCATGGCTGCAGAATCCCAGATTCAGTTCTTTAAGATTCAGCTTGTCTTTGTTAGACTGTCTGCAAGAGTCGGGACGAAAAAAAGAAAAACTCAAACAACCTGCTGCAATACCTTCTTTACTTTGGCAACGTTCCACCAACGAGAGTGAACATTATGCAAAATATCGAGGCGGTCCTTTCAAGAAAACAAGAATGCCCTTCAAGTGTCTGCTATCGCATTAGCCAGAGGAAGCACTGATCTAATTTAGCAAAGGACAGTTCAGTTGGGAATGTGACCCGTATAAAACATACAAGTCTTAGAGCTGCCAGAGTTAGTTTTGATTGGAAGTGACCTGCAAAGTTGTGCTGATGATAGGAGTTGGAGCACACTGGAGGGGGCAGAATAGTTAAGCATACGATGGAAGGAAAGCTGCTGTGGATACCTGTGGTGCACTTGAGGCTAATGAAGTACTGTTCATAATTTTCCTCCCTTGTTTCCTCACTTTAACACAGTGGGAGTGGTCACATGTCCTGATTACAGAGCTCCAATTAAGATTTCTACTCTTCAGATAAACATTCTCCAGGCTGTAATCACATCTTCAACATGCAGCCACAAAACAGCCCATGTTACTCCAAGTATTGTACAGCAATAAAGAGAGTGCAATTTCTTCTCTCAAACAAGGATACAACTTCATAAATTAATTAGCTGTGGATGTTTATTACAAAGCAGGTTCTAAACCATGATCTACTGACACCACTCATAACTCTGCTTGTAATAATATTCCACAAATATCTATATAGTCTACATATTAGAGCCTTATTTAAACTGCATCTTCTTACTTATTGAGCCTTGGAGGAAAAATGAGCAAACTAAGTATATATGTTCAGAGGCTCAGTTTTAATTTCAGCTACAGCCAAGAAAAATCACTGTTCTGTAAATGAAGTTTGGAGATGATTTTGCAGCCAAAGGACTTAAATCTTATTACAAACTAATATAGCTGCTGTAGAGGGCATCAGGCGCCTTTTTAGTTTAAAGGCTTAAGAATAAAACGTTACAGAACTTTTGTACTATACACTCGGGAAACTTGATAAAGCATGATTATGTTTACTCTCCCAGAATCAGCAACATGAAGAAACAGAAAGAAAATAGTGTAAATCTGTGCAAAGTCTTACACCAATCTATCCCAGAATGACCAGAAGAGCTCAGTTTAACAGCTGGATATATACATTTCTTTTGAACATCTAACATTTTATTATATAACATTACCATGTAAAAATTTAATAAAGATAACACATTTGCCATTCAGTATGCATACATTACCTAGAAGATTGCAGGTAGATTTAGGTATTTTTACAGGTATAATAGGTAGTTTTGGTGGAGGACTATCTTTGAACAATTTCACCTCCATGCTGAAAAACACACAAAAAATCTATATCTTTCTGTTTAACAGAAAAACAAATACTAATTCCCAAATTGTAGCAACCCAAACCACAGAGGTATGTGTTTGGGCAAAAGAGATGTGAGCTTTAAGCAAAGAGAGCTGAAGATCACCACAGCAGCAGGATCTTTAAAGGATCTTTTTCAAGTTGACTTATCTGAACAAATAAGGCAGAAGAAAATTTTTTAAAAAATATCCTTCATAGCAGATTGATCCAACAATTAAATGTTCATTAGAAAAAGAGAAACATCTGACAGCAAGACATTTTCTAATGCAGGGATGTCAAACTCCAGTCTTCGAGGGCTGCTATCTGGCAAGTTTTTGTTTGGTTTGGTTTTCCTGCACAAACATACCTGATTCACATCAAATGGATCCAACAGCTTTTTGTCAACCTATTAATTTATTCTGGTCAGATGTGTTGGGAGGATGGAAACAAGCCTAACCTGCCAGATACCAGAGTTTGACACCTGTGTTCTAATGCTTCCAATGGGAAGCTGAGGCACGACATTCAGCTTTAGTTTAAAACGAAAGCTAATACACTGTTGAACAGTGTGTGTGGTCTTGTAACCAATGCTTATGCTATAGATTGCTCATTTTTATGACTGGTGCTGAAGATGCATTGCAGGTATGATGCAGGAATCATCGTGCAAATGAAGCCCAAACATTATACAACTACAGTAAACAGGATATTTTTTCACATTAAGCTAAAAAATTTGTAAAATAGGGAAGATTGACAAATGATAAAAGAGCAAATATGGTTGATATGCAATGTTTTAAAAATCAAATATGTTAATCTATATAGCACACTTAAAACAACAGGGGGCTTCCTACTCGCAGTTAAAAAGTTTCAATAAAAAGACAAAACAAAAAAAATTATAACTAGAATATTTTATTATTATATTATATTACTGCTTATCTTTGAACTCATTGCTTAACCCTAAGGAACGTCTGAAATCCTGCTGTTTTGGCAGAAAGAGAAAGGAGCTATATATTTAAACCTCCAGGAGAGAGCAGAAACACTTTGCTCTCTGCTGCTGCAGCAAAAAACTCATGATAAGGTCTGATTTACAGAACTAGGACTCTCTTTAGTGTTACCACCCAGTTGCTATTGTAATTTGGACAGTGTGCAAGTGCTCCTTAGACAGGAACAACAAGAGTCCCTTTGAGAGTGGCATAGGCAAGGACAAAAATTAGTTAGTGAAAAAGAGCCAAGTGACGGCTGTTGTAGGAAAGAAATGGAAAATTTAGAGCAGGTAATCTTGGTGCAGAGTGTGTTTTGTTTTTATATGATTGTGAGGACCAAAACCTGAACTGGCACAAAGATCTCTGGTGTAAATGTAGGGACCAAACTGTGGTCCCACAAGTCCAAAGTCATGTTGGAGTAATAAGTAGATCAATAATAAAAAATTTGATTAGCTTTATGTTATGTAGTGTTTGAAATTAGATGTCATGGATATGAATAAGGTGAGGGGTTGGGAGTGTCATCACAATGTTAGGAGCGTGTAATGTTTGTGTGTATCCATGTGTGTGTGTGCCTCTCACCAGTAGGGAGGTCGACATGCTGCAGTTCATTTCGCACCAAACCCATGTTGTTGGGAGCAGAAGTGGCAAAAGACAGGAAGCTGGTGAGACTTATCCACTCAATACCCCTGTGGAGGAAGCCCCCCCACAAACAAAGGAAGAGATTTCACTTAAAAACAGTTTTTCTACAGACATATCCTTCAAATAATCTACAGTATCATAGAAAGAAATAAATCAAGTTGTATCCCTCAAACTTCTTCATAGCTCATTAGTGGGGTGTCACAACTGCACCACTGAACTGACCAAGCTGATAAGTATGAGATGTGAACACTTTTAGGAAGTCTGGTGAGCTAAGGGAGCACACAACCACCACATAATGGGGTAGTAAACAGCCACATGATTAATTAGTCCATTTCCTGCTAAATGCAAATGAGATGCTAAGAAGCTCGGATTCCTTTCACATGGTTGTAGAGGGGCAAAGGCAGTCTGACTCATTATAAAGCAACTCTGCTCTTTATAACCAAAAACCTGCAGTCTTGTACAATAATTTTAAACAGTAGAGAGATGAAAATATCCTAAAAATGCTTTAAGTTTTAAGCTCGGATCTTACAAATTAAATGTCTATGTCTAGTATGATAGATTGGTTTCACTCTGTTTCCCCTTTTATTTCTGCCTTTCTTGCTGTATTTTACAGGAAACCAAATCAAATGTTCCACAAAAAGGACATTGTGATGCAAATATAAGAGCCATTAAATATTGAATAAAACAGTGAAGGAAGAGCAAAAACTCTGAAAACATATAAAGAACATATGCAGGTGACGAGATAGATGAGAAGCTAAACGCGTGAAACAAATTCAGACACCAGTAACCAGGCAGCAAACATCCCAGTAGTCTTACCAACTCAAATCGAACACACACTGGACATAAAATTAATGTGACCTATACTCCACACAATGCAACTTAAAAACAAAACATTGGTTGGGGACAACTATCAATAATGACAAAAGTACAACAAGCTGGTTGCATAGAGGTACACACTTAAACTAATACTTGGTTGAAGTACCTTTTAATTTAATCCCAACATTTAGTTTTCGTGGGTAAACATCTGCTATCAATTCAAGTGACTCCAATTAACCCCAAATGAAGTTTATCTGATTCAATATTTTCCTAAAATGTAGTCGGTTGCCTGCGACAGTGAAAACCACTGTTCACAGAGAGCTTACCAGGATCTCATTGTTTAAAGGTATCAGTCAGAAGAAAGGTACAAAACTTCCTTAGTATTGGATATTAGACATGGAACAGAGGAGAGACAGTCATCAAATAGAAACTATGTAGCACTGGACCCATTTCCCTCAAACACTCATGAAGATCAAGACAAAAACTGGTCAGGGAGGCAGCTGAAAGATCTACAGCAGCGCAGAAGAGCTCGAAAATTTCTCCAAAGTGAATCATGCATCTTACATACAGTATATCTTGGCAGAGGTCTGCACTCTCCGAGAGCATTTCTAGTTCTTTGTGCTTTCACTTGAATTGTCCAGTTTATAGGTCACAAACCATTTTATTTAACCTCTACATGTGTTCCACAACTCATTAAAGTTTGTGTTTTGTATCTGTGGACACCAACTTCTCTCATTAAAAACAGAAACCGTCTCTGGATGGCATTTGCCTCCAATCTGTCTCTTAACAACATTAATTGATTCAATCTTGTGTTTAATTAATCCTGGTGAAAAAGTGTTCTGTTCATTAGAGAATACTAACTAATGAAGCGCAGCTTGCATTTTGTTTGTTTAGCAGTTACATTGTGGGGAGCTCAGAAAGCGCTGCAGCATTGTGGAGATTTCCCTTTTCAATACAGGCTGCCATACAATGTAAATAAAAAAGGAACTTAGGAGAAATGATGCTTTTACCGTCAAGTATGGAAGTGTTTTCTTTTCTAATGTCTTTATTTATTTTCATTATGTGACCCAAGAAATAAAAGTGATTATGATACCATGACTACGTGGAATAAAGTAGAGATTTATAAACCTTTGTTCTATAAACAGACAAAGTACTTTTTATCTTAACAGTTCACTCATCCTGAATCTGTAAGTTGATATAGTAAGTTGATTTTGTGTTTTGCATAAAATGACATTCATTTTAATGTTAGCTGGATGTTTAATTGCACATGTTATCACATTATAACATTGTTTGACGCAATTATTTGAGGCACAATGCCACAACATTCCTGTTAGCACATTTTATATTTAAAGGGACAAAATTTAATGGAGAGAATTTAAAGAGTTTGCAGAAAGATGTTTCAGTCAAAGATATTACATTTCTTAACCTGAAAAGCTCCCTGATTTGCTCTTTCACCATTTGCCCACCGTGATTTCTGGCACGTGCATCCTGAAATATGTTGGTGCCATCGGGGACGGAAAAAAACCATTAATGGAAATAACCTGCACCATTATTCCGGTGGTCAGATGACCTTGTTTTTATCAACTAAATAATATTGCTGAACTTAGATCTAACCAACTGCAGATCATAGCACAGGTTTAGATGCATTGCCACCTCTTTCCGTGGAACCTATAATCAGAAAACAAACAATACAATCCGGTGAATGAAAGTCATGTTCTCCTCTGCAAATGGAAGTTTCATCCCGAATCGTACAACTGCCCAGGGACTACAGATGCAAATTAGCTGTTAGCTAACTCTGATGCAATTATGTAATTATACATCGTCCCCCTCAAATAAACAATCAAGTAAACTGCATTTAAATTACTTACTTACTGCGCCTGTGGCCAGCAACCCTTTCTACATTACTTCTCAGGTGTAGATACCACCTCACCTGTTTTCTCAGCATCCCGCTCATTGCTGGCTCAATGTAAATTGCTGGCTCATTGTAAGTGCAGCCAGCTTTACTTATGATCACATAAAGCCCCAACTGTTCTCCATATAAAAAAATACAATCAGCTAGAAGCAGATCACCTGGAAAGGTTTCTGCAGAAGTCTACTGTTCTCAGGGATCTGTTTATTTCCCCTTTGCGCTACGGAAGATGACGATTTGCTGGTTAATTTTTGTTTTTTGTACAGATCACAAAGCCGCTGCTACAGTTGAGTACAAAACCTGAGGGGGTACAAAAAAATGAAATTCTGAATAAGACAGAAATTAAAAAGTGAAGAGCTGCTGATGAACAATTTTTAAACATAAGGTGGCTGCTCCCAAAATGGAAATTTCTCCCACAATTCTATGCGTTGATGACTTTGGTTTGCATTTTCTCTTATAGACCATGGCAACCTGAATATTTACTATTCATTTCATCCAAATCTAATATTCTTGGATTTGGTGCTTTTGCTCTTGTCGTCCTCATTTCCGATTTAACTGAAAATTTCTGCTCAAGCTCAGATAAAATCCACATTAAACAAAATGGGCAATTATTTGTCCTTAACACATGGTGGCTAACACATTACACTTACTATGAAATTGCATATTGCCTCTACAAACTCTAATGAGGCTGAAAACAATCAACAGAAAATCAATTCGCCACAAGCTGCTGTGGTTTATCTGACGCGTTGCCAAACACATCATCCAAAGAGCACAATGAGAAAGTGGGCCCATAAACTAGTGTGTTTGTGTGTGTGTGTGTGTGTGTGTGTGTGTGGGTGGGGGGATGCTTATTGGATTGGAAAAGTTATCTAGTTGTCTGCAGAAAGAGAAAAAAAATCTTACCTGACTTCACAAGAATGAACACTGAGTTCTTTGTGCAGAAGACCACTGGTCAGGTTGTAGACCAGTACCGATCCATTACTGGTGCCTGAAAGACGAGAGAAGAGCATTAAGAAGAAATCTGAGTTACACAAAAAGATGAGAGGGCACAAGTCAGACAGTTACAGCATCTAGCCTTAAGCAGGATGAGAGGGGCAACGTGTCAGTATGACACTGTGGTGTGTTTGTTGTCACTGCAGAGATCAGAACGTATGGAGGCAGCACATCAAACGCTGTGTCATTCAGCTCACACTCTGAAACCACTGAACTGTTTATGTGCTTGTTACAGCAAAAAACCAAACACCACAAATGGACAAATGCAACCTGACTAAATTCTGAAGGTAATTTTTTCTATGGTGCTGCACATCGAAGTGGTGTTTAGCTACAAATGTAGTTTTGGTAAAACTGATAAGAATCTACTCTAATGAAAGCTGTAATTTGGTATTTTAAGGCAGTTCTTGTTTTATTATATGAATGTAAATGCATGCAAATCATTACTGTGTTATGGTTTCACCTGCTAAATATTGCCTTTGGAAAGATTTTCATCAGACTTTACGAGATAAACAGCAGTTTTTCCAAACTCCTTTAGGGTACCATGAATCCTTCTCCAGATAAAAAAATCGTATTTCTGCATCACATTTCAATCAAAACTATAAAGCAATTTGTTTCCACATTAGCTGAGTAATTTGGGCCATCCTTGTTTGAAGCTGACAAAATAAACTATAAAAATATGGAAAGGCAAAATAACATTTATTGTAAAGCAAAGGGTTTGACTCAAATTTTATTATGGACTGCAAATATAACAGATTTCCACCTGAACAGACAGCTAGAACGGAAAGTAATAATCTATATTTATACTAATTTATTTCTTGTAGTTGTTTGTTCAAAAACAAGCCTCAACTTCCTTCACCATGAGTATGCTGGCAATCATTTCCTACATTTAAATATATTTATATTTGGTCTTCAGAATGTATTCTGCCCCCAATGCTATTTTAGTTTCTGAAGCATGCAGCAAAACATGATGCCAGACTAGCACAGATTAAGCAAAGAAGCACGTAAACATCAGATAATCAGGAGTGGTGTCAGTCTGTCAGTGTTGGTGCACATGTCAGTTAAAAGTATGGCTGTGCACCTTCTACCTTTCTATAAAATGGAGCTGTCAGGTTTCCCACAGACTCCAGCTTTTTGAACAGAAGACCAAAGAGCAGTTATTCTGGAAAGCAGGTTTGAAACCATTTTTTTAACCTTCCTATGGAGGCTAAAAGCAAGGGAGTCTGATGTACTGTAGAGCTAAGACTGAAATAGACAAAGCAGGGATGCCACTGTGAATCTTTTGTCCAGCTGCAATAAAACCCTGGGGGTAATTTCAACCACCAGTGGTTTCACACCATCAGCGAAAGGTCCATAACTCACAATATTTGCAGTTACTGGATTTTGGCAAAAAAAAGAAAAGGAAGTGTGCTCATATGCCAATTCTTTGTCTGCGGTTTAATGTCTACATTTGCATGTTATATCTTCTTAAAGTCTGATTCACATTAGAATAAAACCCAATGGAAATTCCAATCAGATGCAAGAAATCGAGCTGGAGATGACAACTGCTCATCCATGATCACTGGGCATTTTCTGATCAGACCAGAATTATTTCAAACAATAGTGTCACACATGCAAAAATAACAACAAAAAACAAAAATACTTGTCACAGTATCAAGCCTTAGCATTATCACACTATTAACACACTATTTCCACAGTAACACAGAAAAGAATTTGATCTATAAAACATTGCTGCAGAACACATGTCAAACAGTTGCAGCTCAGAGCACTGTGTCCATGTTTATAACTATGGTGCACAACTCACACAATACCAAACACACTGTACTCTATCTTACAGTTTTGTCTGAAGAACGGATATAAAGAAACGTTAAAGTAGGAAGAACACACACACACACACACATAAAAATAACAAATATCTCTACGCACAAACCCAACAGTAGGATCCAGGATAACTTGCACTCAGTGACAGAAACTGTGTGCTCATTTATTAAGCTGGCAGTTGGCTTTCTGTTTGTGTTATTCTATCGAACCGTCATCAGCAATCAGATAAGGTTATGCATGCAGGAATGTTACAACCATAAATAACTTTGTCTGTAGGCTGAAAAATTGAAACTCCCTGGAACATTATAATACACACCAGATGAGATGTTGATTCTTTACAAGAAGCACTATTGTGCCTTTGACTAAAAAAAAAAACATTGCTGTCTGCACAAGGCTGTTCCGTTTCCAGTGATTTTACTGCAGTGGGTCTGGGATTTGGGTTTATATGGCATACTTTATAAATAAAAAAGTTGTGAAAAGTACATTGTTTGCGTAATGCTAGCGTCCAGTGGTCTTTGAAAAGACCAAACATTTGCAGGATTTTTCTTCTGTTACAACTCCACACTGTACATTTTTCTGGGAATGCAAAGATTTCTGCATGCAAAGGTATTTTTTTGTAATTCGGAAGAAGCGAGACAAGAGATCCAGTAGGGAACCATTTAAATATGAATAGCACTACTCCGCTGGGCTCCAGCCTAATTTTAGCTACGCCTAGCATAATATGGTTAGTCACTGTTTCCAATCATACTGGACAAACAGGTACTGTCTCATAGCAGTTAGAGTGCATTTTGCTAAAATCCTAAAAACAACAGCACAGTCAGCAGAATAAGGCATCTGTTCAGCACGTCTATATACTACAAAACAATAGTACAAGTATATGTAGATTGCTCAAACAAATTTACCTCCTTCTAAGATCGCAAGTAATATATCAAGAAATTTAAAGTGGACTGTAATAATCACATTTTGAGGAAAATTTCATTTAAACATGCAAAGAGTCTCAAAGAGTCAGTGAGCTCATTCAAGTTCTACAGTTACAATCTGCAACTTGTAGCAATGAAAACAAAAGCAGTGAATGTTATTTTTCTCTCAGTTTAAACATCTTAAAGTGTTGAAATCTCAAACAAGTCCCTGCATTTACATGAGAAAAGTTGGTGCTGAGCTATAGCTTACATCAAATAGCCTTGAAACGCCAATCTTATTAAGAGTTTCTAAATCACCTCAACATTGTGTCATCCATCTGAGATCCTTTCAAAATAAGTATTCGCCAGACAATTCCCTGGGAGTGGAACAAAAGGCACATTTCAATATTGCAGCTGATGACTATTCAGCTACTTGACTCTGCAAGATTACCACAGGGATTCCACAAAAGATGTGCACAGAAAACTAAATTGATGCGTTCAGATTCAGAATAAATGCGATGTATGCGTTAGATTCAGAACACCTCTGGGAACCAGCTGTGCAGTCAACCCCCCACCATCTGTATCATTATTGCCTCCTGCTGCACACTCACCAGTGTCAAATTGATGGAAACAATGACATGTCCTCGGGACATTTTTTTTCTTATATTTTCTTGGATTTAGACACACAAATACACCTGAAACAAACCTGCTACGAACACATGAACAGTAGAGGTTATGCTTTGCTGTAATCAAGAAATAATGTGCTGGAAACTAAAGAAACATCTGTGTCCTACCATAAATGCGAAGCATAGATCAGAGAGGCGAAGATACCCAGTGTAAACAGTTGTAAGTTCTGTGCATTAAAAGGTGTCATTAATCTGCTTGTCTTTAGGTTTGGAGGAGGCGATGCATCTTTCAAGGATGATTTATGTTCGTTGGCTATGTCAGGTGGCTGACCGTAGCCTATTTTTCAGCTTGACAACTAAACTGAAGGTTTACGGCATCATGTGAAGAGTGGCAGTGAGCCATGCATGTACTGCAAAACCATTCACGTGTGTAGACAGACATGGACTTGTCATAAAACAACAGCCAAATAAAAAAAAAAAAAAACATCGCATACACATGTCTGCTTTTAATTTCACATTAAAACAGACTCAATTTTCTGCATCATTACTCTGGTGAGTAAAGGAAATCTTCAGAAGAAGATTGTAAAGCTGATCTCAAACTAATGAATCCAAATGATCACTGACTGCATATCCTATTCCAAGCAGTTGTCTCTGTGGTTCAACAAACAAGGCTGATTTTCCAGATTACAGCTGTGGCTTCACGTCCTGAAACCGCAGTTGCATTTGATAGTCTGTTACTTTGAAAGAAGAACTCATCTCCATGGCTACAACTTATGTATTAAGATATACTGATGACTGAATTTTTATTTTTCCAACTCAATGGGAGCAAAAAAATGGTAAAAATCAAAAGTGTCTTTTGAACAAGTGCAAGTAAAACTTGAAAAATACTTCCAGATCAAATGAAATAAAAAAAACCACGGTAGGAGTTGGATAGGCTCCGGCTTCTCTGGAAACACGAATTGGACTAATAAAAGGATGGATGGAGTAGCAGATTTTAATTTGAGGGAGTGGGAGCAGTATTAAGAAAGCACCATTGCTTGCGATACAAACCATCAACCCTGCTGGTGGCTAAGACGTTCCATACACAGAAGTTGTGAGTATTGTGCATGGATGCATATCATTGATGGATGAGTTCTTACCTGCAGCCAGGAGAGGTTGGTAGTGGTTGATGTTTTTGGTGGTAAGTGGTGGACACATGCGGATGGCAAATGGTGGCAGAGGCAGACCAGATAGCAGACCTGTTAGCAAGAACTTTAACTGGACTTCTTGCTGGTTGGATGACGGAGGGGGAGCCTCCCCAGTTATCAAGGTCTGACCTAAACATAAAGCCACACAACACAAAATTATGTTCTGTTACCACTGGCAGAGATAAAAGCATTAAGCATAGGATAACTTAATATTGGAGCTTAAGTCAATTCAGATAAACAGAAAACTATAATGTTTTCCTGTTAAAGACTTCAGCCTCTCATTCAGTACATAAATAGGGAGAATGTGTTGACATAAGTGGGTCCAACACAACATTTATATTAACTTTTGTATCACTCAAGCTGATTAGATTTAGAATATTCACTATGCCTAACATCTAAAAATGTCTGCATTAGGAAAATTACACTTGCATCATGACTTTACCTTATTGGTTCACTGTAACCCTTTTTCACTGCATTCTATCCTATTTTAGCTTTTTGTGAGGAGATCAGTTTCAACCTGTAAATATTTTGGTTGAATTCCTTGAACGCAACATCTCTGGTACATCCATATTCTGTATGGATATTTGCAAAAATGGAATAAACACAAATAAATAAAGATAATTTAACACATAAATAAAAGAAACAACAGACCACGACTGTCACAATTAGCAGCAGCAACTGAACAGCATCTGCAAAAAGCTCCTGGTTACAATTTTAAACGAGCTAGACAGTGTTTTTCTGCAGGTGTGAATCATTGTAAATGCTCATCCTGGATACGATGGGACAGCATTACTTCGACTTTCAGGAAGGCATAAGTCCTGGAAAAAAAGATTTTTACTTTTAAGTAATGATATGTTTGAAGTTATTATTTCTAATAAATTCCCAATATCAAGCAGTCATGAAAGTAAATCCCAGTTTTTAACCTTAACTTTAAACTCCTAAAACTGGCAGAAACATAAACCACAGTGAAGAGGTGATGATAGCGCTCTTCACCTCCACAGTAACATCTCTGTTATTAGTATTTTAAAGGAAATCATCTCATTTCCATACAACTTGAATGTTACATGGCAGATTAAGTAACCTTGAATCTATAATAGTTATTGGTTGAAAAAAAAATGCATTTGGTTTTCATAGCATGTCCCATAATAACCTTTTTTATATTGTAATATTCACAAAGGTTTTTCTGGATTAGTCTGAACACAACTTTAGACTTTTATTTAAACAATGACACAATAAAGGTTCCTATATGTCCAGTAAATACAAACAACCAAAACACAGATATAATACACTCACATGAACAACAAAGAACACTATATGATGTTGAAAAAACATGTAAGTCTCCCCTCTTGCTTTTAGCAATGATGCTTTCGGCCTCTGCAAATCTGATGCCCTTACTCATGTAAGCAAATCCACATCAAACTTAAACAACAATCTAGTTTCATATAAACTTTTACTAACCCGCGTGTCAGTGACACAAGTACGTAAGAGCTTTTGACAGAAACTGTCAGGAAGAGCTACATCTGCAGGCAGTATTTGTCTCCAATCTGAATGCGTCTGCATGCGTTTGTGTGAAAGAATGACAGCACATCTCTATGACCTACAGCTTACTCCAAGTTTCACTGTTGTAATAGACAACTGACAAGTGTAAACAAAACAAAAGGGAAAAAATAGTCCCTTCGATCGCATTTCTACAGTCGTCTTTTAATAGTAACGTTGAAAAGAAGAAAAGTTAAGAGAAAAACACATGGACTGAAAAACACCAGAGGAAAAAGAACAAGATGGAGAAAGGAGAGAAATCTAAAAAGCAAAAGAAGACCAAGCACATATGAGACTCTTTGTAGAAAGCAGCTGAGACTAGGGAATAATACTGGCTTCTGTATAGCACAAAGGAGAAACCAGCCATGCCAGATTAAAGCAAAAACTGAAGGGGAGCCTTGAGGCACATATAATTCACAAAGCCCCAATAAGATATATAGGAAGACCCGATGCCAACAAGGACAATGTCACATACATACACACACTCTAAACCATGTCTACTTCACACTTCAGAGTTTACATGTGTCTTTACAAATAATGTAGAAGTAGGAAGAGGGGAAGTTGCTGACTTAATAAGACATGATAGATGTGACATTCTGCCTTTGGAAAAACAAACCCTGTCCCTGTAGACATATGATGGATGTTGGTGACTGTGATGTGTACGGTCATACCAATCATGCTGTTGAGACACAGGTCCTGGATCCTTTTCTGATTTGGACCCAGTGGAGCACCACAAAATGTCACAGGGGAATAGAGAGGTGACAGGCCCGAACTGACACAGAAAGAGAAAGAGAGAATCAATCACTCAAAAATAATTTTGTTGGCTTTGCAAATTACTGTTGCTGAAAACAAGAGAATGGGAGAGTTAAAAGTATTGCTAAGTTTGCAAATGATGAATGTTATCTTGATTTTAAATAATTACCCGCTTACCCACTGGGCTACAGAATTATTCCCACAGGAAGACGCTTGTATTGATTAGTTCCTGCTCTATAAATAGCAAGCTGTGATGAGTTTGATGCAATCAATAAGCTTTCTTACTTGAAATCAGTCAATTACAAAACAATGTCAATGAAAGAATAAAGTTATTGGCAATGTTTACCATTGTAAGTGAGCTGATACTGATATCTCACACAAAAACACAATTTCAGCTCACCTACACCAATAAAAGCTATGACACAATTCCAGCAGCAAAACGTCATTCAGAAAACTAAATTTAGGCAAATTACTTCAAATGAAAGTCAGTTTAGGTCACCTTTTAACATAGTTAAAATTTGAGCCACCATATTTTCCTGCAGAGTTGTATGTGTTATTGTCATTTGTGTACCTTGGATTGGCTGCAGCCCTGCCAGTGCAGGCTTTGAGCTCCCACAGCATCACTCTCCCATCGCTGACCATCAGCGCAGCTTTGTTTTCATTTACAGGACAGATCACCATGCGATATGGCCGGACCGTCTTAGTTACTCGGATGGCATCACACTGGGAGCGGAGATCGTAAACAAGCTCCTGGACACTCTGTTCTGGGTCTAGAAGACCAAAGGAGAGTTGGAAAGAATGACAGAAAAAAAGATAAGAAAAAAGGAGAGAAGGCAACTGAAATGTAAAAAATGAAAAGAGAAGCTATATGGAAGTGAGCAAATAAGTAAGACACACAAAAGACAATGTCCAGGGAGAGATGTGTATGGAGGAGACAGCAGTGAAGAGGAGACAGTGGAGTCCAAAAGAGTCCCACCGGCTTAGAACACTAAGTCAAAGATAAATGAGGCAGCAAGAGGCTCAATGCCCAGTGGAGCACAAATAAAAGCTACAGGCCCTGAGAGCACTGCAGTTTGGGCTGAACACATGACCACTGTGGGATGACATTGAATTAAGAGTGGTCTATGAGTACAGGAGTGTGCAAGAGGTTAGAGTAGGACATAATTCTGTGAGGCGTTTTCAGACCTGCTGCTTCTTCTAGAGCAGCCGTGGAGCGACACACTCTGAGTGTGATGCAGCCGTTCTCATGGAGACAGTAGAGGGCGTCACGTTGAGCGCAGGGAATCACCTTAAACACAGAAGTCAGAGAAAAAGAAAATATTTGTGATACAAAACTCACCAGCTGTTTTGTTCACACTTCATGTGAGTAATTTTAACACATCACCCCCACCCACATTTCTGCAGTGTCTCTTAACAGAGATGATTAATTCCTGATCAGAGCTTCTGTGAACATACATCAGTTCACAATGCACCAAATATTTGGAGTTATTGCCCGTATGGAGCGCAGATGCATCCGTTTAACAACTGGACTCATGGACACAATGCTGTAATGCCTGCAGAATGTAGTTTGACATGTTGTTGATGGATTGAGCAGAGTACGCCCTGAAGAGAGACATCTAAGTGGCAGCACTTGATGCTGTAATACTTATATAATCATTCAGCATAAATGGTGCCTTTCCAGATCTGTAAGTTACTAATACTACTAGACTAATGGTCCCCATAGCCATTATGGATGCAGGCTTTCAATCACTAACTTAATATTTCTATTCTTTGGTCTGGAAGATTTAGTTTTCTACTCTGTCTTAGTCCATACTGGCCAAACCAGCGACTGTATAAATACGCTCTATTGTGGGAGGGGTATTTTTTCTAGAAATTTACTGATGTCATCTGATAGCGACACAACACAACAAAACAACACATTCTCTGAGATTTATTGTATTGTTTAATTTGTTTAATAAACAAATTTTTAAAAAAAAAAACATTCGCTGAGATACCACAGAAGAAGACAGAGACAATGTGGGAGGCGGTGAAGCAGCCTTTTACCTGCTGCTCGGGTTATGGTTTATAATGAATAATAAACTCAACAGCACAAATCAGGAGACGTCGTCGTCGGGCAAGACAAGACGACCTGGAGAGGCAGTAATTATCATTACTGTGTAAATTGCTGTGTAGTGACATCATTCGCTGCAAGCCAATCAGCCTGCAGACCTCACGCTACCCACACGGCCCGACAGGCACGGCCCGCCAACGAAGTAGGTCCAAAAAGTGTACCAGTACGGTCTGACAAATCGTAATGGAAACGCTCTGAATCCAGGTGGACTGGTTTAAGGCCGGATAGACTAGGTCCATGTGGAAAGACACCTTATGTTTCAAATTAAAAATACTTTTACAAGAAGCAGCATATGTGAAGATTTCACATACTGCAGGGGTGTCAATCCTTGGTGCTTGGGGGATGCTCAATGTTTCACTGCTCTAGCACACCTGTATCAAGTCAAATAGATTCTAGTGAACTTCTTTACAATTACCCATTAGTTTCAGACAAGTGTGCCGGCGTAAAGAAACAGGATAGTTTCTTTACGCAGGATAGTGGCTCTCGCAAACTAGAATTTGATACCTGTGATCCGCAGGATCATATATGTTGAGACAATTTTGCTGCATTTCATAAATTTGTAAAACATTTCTAACAATTATGTTTTTAGATCGTCTCATCTCCTGGGTTTATCCAACCAACAAACGTGCTATCTAATAGCATATCAAAATTATGTATGTTACATTATGTAATACATAACAGTTCAACAACAGAAAACATCCTTTTAAAACCACATTTAATGTACATTTACAAGTTGTACATATTCAGCGTTTAAACTTTGTAGTAAATGTGTATTAGGTTGCACATGATGTACCGCACACTTACTCTGAGGAACATGTAGCTAATGAAGTAGAAACAAATCTGACATCAAAACTTCTGCACCCTAGCATGGACATTTGCTAAACTGTGTCATCACTCATGCAAATTGGCTGTATGACAAGCACTTTATAATGCTTAGAGCAGGGTGGTGGCTGGACAGAGCCTGAACAGCTGAGTAATGCCTCTGTGCTTCAGTTCTTGGTGACATTAAAATAAATTTCTCGGCTACAAAAGCTCATTTTACACTTTCATGCCGCTCTAGTGTGGAGACAATAATTAAAACATGATCACTGACAACATAAAGAAAGTGTGATACATGACAGTGCAACAACATAAGGAGCAGAATGCATCTTCAGACATGCAGAAAATATCTGCACCGAATTCAAATAAGCTAAAGAAAGGTCACTGAATCATGTATGTTCATTCATGAAAATCAAAAATGTCTTTTCAAAAGGCATTTTACACCTCAAATATAGCAGAACCACTGCAGTAAAAACAGAGTTCTGTTCAGTCAAGCCAGCACAATGGTCGCTGAGAAACAGAGTTGAGAAGGCAGAATGAACAAAGCAACATTAAGACACTTTCTATTCTATCGTTGGCCCTGAGCTGTGACAAATCCTCTTTGCAATACCCACACAGTATTCATCAGTTTCCAATTAGAAACCAAGACTTTTATTGGATGGAACTGGGACTCAAATTTCAGCTTTTTTTGCTGACTGTGACAACTGAAGAGAGACTAAAGTCAGGTAGTTTGTATGCTGGTGAGATATTTTGTAATAGTGTAGAACTACATGACCCTACCGTTCAGTCGTTACACCTCGATGATGAGGTGAGGACTGAGAGTGAGTAAGGAAAGTAGAAAACGTAATCATTCACGGCAGGTGGAATTGGCTTCTTGGAGGACTCATCCATAAAGGCAGACATATTGAGGCAAAAGCAACACAAGCATTGCAATAAAAGGTAGAAAGTGCAACAAGTTAATTTCAGGGAAGAGAAAGATGCTGATGTAAGAAACATGAGAGTCATGCAGAGCAATCGTCCTGTAATTTATCTCACATAAACTAACTAGGATATCTGCACCAACGTTTTGTAAATTGACTTTGCATGTAACCTCTGAATTTCCTGCAGAACGTCTCTGTGAAATTCAAGCCCGCTGGAAAGCAAAGCCGAGATCTAAAAGAATTATGAACCTCAAAAACACAAACTAAAGCTAAAACCAAAACTGGGTCAACTCTAAAAAGTTTGAAATTCCTTTAAAAATGTGTGTTGTCAAGCTTTCCAGATATCACGTATGCAGTCCCTCACCTGGATGAAGGGAACCCCGGAGCGCTCGATGGCCACCACACCCACCGTCTGGCTGAGCTCCAGATCCAGAATTAAAATCTCTCTGGGATAAAGCAGCAGCATGTGGTTCCTCTTGGATGGCAGGTAGGACAGCTGCAGACAGTCATTCAACGTCACTGCCTCCGCACTACAGAAACACACAGCAGGGGAAAGACCACAATAAAAACATAACAAACACCGGAGATAAACTACATATCTGAAATTTGGATGCAGAGTTGACTTTGTATGCTTGTTTTTTATATTGTGTATATAAAACTCATCCATTAAAAATCTATGGATAGCAGCATGTATGATGTCAGTCATATTTATAAATTAACAACCAGAGATCTGCTAAATAACATATGCATATGAAGTGTGTCAATATGCACATCGGTACTATGCTGGATTTTTAATAATATTAGATCATAATAATAACATTATTACATATGATCTACTGGTTGTACTGGTTATGCTATGAACCAGTACAGTGCCAAAGCGTTTTTACTCTGAAAATGTACATCTTAATCTGTTGAAGCACTGTCAAAATATTGACATTATTTTTTAGGACAGCCTCAGATGGATCAGCACCACACCAGGTCTTTAGTCCATATTCCAAAGCCAACCAGATCTGGAAGACTGAGGCTTATGAAAGTACTTGCACCCAAGTTGTCAGATCATAAACGATGTAAAGCAAATGTATCAATGTATCAGCAGTATAAAACTACAAGAACCCTAACAAAACAGAATGTATTACTAATAATATGTAACAGAAATAAAACACACAGCTCAACAGTGATTTATTCTTATCTCATCTGCATCTCAAAAACTGGCTTTCAGAGAAAAATACTGGCATTGAAACAGAAGCTATTTACTTATTTATACTTGTAGTTTTCCTCCAGACATTTCTTTTAGCCATTTTCAATGATCTTTGCTACCATTTACCTACAATGCTCACAAAAATCAACTCAAACTAAGCTAGTTTTTAGCTGAACCATGAAAAACCGCCTTGTTTGCTTAATTCCAGTTATATTTTTGTAATGAATAACTATGCTTGTCTGTTGATGTGTTCCTGATCCTAACTGGGCATTACTTTTAATATGAGAATTTCACAGGAAGTTACGATATCATAATTTATGGGTGATGTCAGAGGTCACTTAGCAACATACAGTAGCGATAGCTGTCATTTTTTATGACAAAAAATGGTGTTCTCGTGGATCATGAAGTATATTTTGCAGCTGGATTGTAAACTTCCTCAACAGGACATAAATGGCTGGGAAGCTGCCATTGCTCTCCTAATGGCCATCAATCACAATGTACCCCCCGAAGATACACACTGTTCCTGAAAAATGAATGGTGACAGTGGGCTGCCATGTTCTGGCACCTGAGATGCAGTCAGGTGAGGGTTACGGGCCTTACTCAGGGCTCCACAGTGATTCACCTATGACATCATCACAGGGACTTTCACAAGAATCATCCAACTTCCAAGTCCACCTCTTTAACACAAGGCTAAAATTCTCAAAAGGAAGATCTTAATTTGGAGATTCCACCCGATGTGGATGATGAAAATCAAATTATTTTACTGTTTTCTTTGTGAAGCTCAAACAAAAAGATAAAAAAAATGTATTTAATGACAAGAACTTGACAAGTTAAGCAAGTATTCAAACTGCCAGAATGAATTACCTTTATATTATGTTAGGACTTCTAACATGTAAGGCTGATCTGTTATTCACTGCAACTCATTTTCACCTTTAAATGATTGGAAAACACAGTTATTCATGACAGCTGTCTCCATATAATAGCAAACCAATCATAGATACTTAGAAATCCTAACAACAGAGAATAAAGGGTGGAGTTTTTCAGGATCTATGAGCAGGTCTCTGGCCACGAGTCAAGGCAACAGCTTCATCCCTCTTGGCCATAGTGAGATCAAATAAAGAAGAGACAAACTCAGTGGAAATCATTTTGATCCGAGGGAAAGCAATACAGATAAAATGGACTGAATAGGGGAATCTTTAGAAGTTACTGAACAGAAAGTGTTACTTTCTTACTGAAGTCTACCTCAGAAGAAAATCCAGGCTACTGGAAGAAAAATCAGGATGAAAGCCATAGAACAGATTTTTGTGTTTCTCTGACAAATGAGCTGCTTACAACAGTCTTCCTGTGCAGTTATGGTACAGGGATCCAGAGCTTGACCATTCTGGTCGCTAATGCAACAAAAAAATTTATTTAAGGGTAAGTAACAGTTCTTTTTTTTGTTGTTAATTGTACTGATGCACCCAACATTTCACAGGCTTATTATCCTCAGTAATGTCAGCATTTGTAACTGTGTTTGACAAAAATAAAGCAGAAAAGCTGGATGAGAGGTGAATGTGTTTTGACCACTGCAGCCCTCCATCTTAGTGACATCACCTTCACTGACCGGGACTGGGTCTCCCCCAGAAGTTCAGCGGTGGAAAACAAGCTATATAACAAAAAATATATAAAATCTGACTCTACGCAGCTGTTGAATATAGATAACAAGTTGATGCTAATAAAACCCACAAAGAATATTGGATCCATTTTAAGCTGTAATACAACTGAGAGATGACTACAATGACGGTAATATTTCCTAGTTTACCAAATGCTTCCATATTCAGCTTCCAGGGAGATTTTTTAAACAAAGAAACCTGAAATTCTGGTCTGATTTTCAGCTGAAATTTTTCTGTGCAATTAATTGTCTCAGAAATTATTGTGATAAACGATAATATTGCGGTAAGCGCTTAATGTTGTCATTTTTAGACCATTTTCAACTAACATAATAATAAAGCTGTAATAATGCAAACTACAATCTTAATAATAAACATTAATTTCTAAACAACATTTAGCTTGATGTGCAGACTAGTTTATGGTCTTACAGGGTTTCAGCAGTGTGGTTGTCTGGAACATATCTGGTCTTTAAACACTTGTTCAGGGTCTAGTCAGCAGTTACATAGTGTCTGCTCATATAAGGGGTCATGTTTTAACTTGACCACATATTTAAGGTGGCAGAGTAAAACTGAATGAATGTCTCGTCTCTTTCAGTGTGTCATCTTGCAGGCAACTTGTAGACAAAGGCATTGCTGCTTCTGAATTGCCCTCATGCACTATGATGCACCATAGTGAAACCTATTGAAATCCAGTAAATCCAGGTAAAGAAAGAGAAAAACAAATACTAAATTTATTGTGACCGGAAAACTTATTGTGCTCATTTTTTCTTATCACATGATTAATTGACTTATTGCTTATTGCGACAGGCGTATTGGCGTGTTTTTTTATGCAGAATCTCTGTCCGCTGATGGAGAGGTGGTATCATGCATGTGACATAAGGGTGCAACTCAAAAAGCGACACAGACAGCAGCTACGACATTCTGTCTTGCCTATGACATAATGTCTTCATGTTATGATAAATAGAAACTCGTTAAAATGTATTAAAATGAGCTGCTGACCACAGCACAGTAGAAGTTGGGATGCACCTAAACTTTGCAACCAAATCAAAAATTTGTGCACCAATGCAACAAACGCAGAGCCCTGTGGGATCTATATTATTTAAATTAGCTGCTACCATAGCAACCATGGGTGTCACATACATCTAGTGAAAATGAACCAGTATCTGAGTAGATGAATAACTACTTTGCTGTCTTAGTAAATAATTAATTGTTCTTTTTTGTTTGCAAATGTGTTAAGAGTGTGTGAGTGCAGGAATGGAGGAGTGTGAAGCTTTATTCTATCATTTTGATAAAGGGAGCAAATATGCACTTGCTTACTATTTAATTAATGGCTGCCTTATAAAACACTAATGTGAATGATGCATTTCTGTATTCAATGGCTTTTCTGGTGACAGAAACATGCCGTTTACACCTCCATCTATCAATGAGAGGCAGGAAGAATCCAAGTGGAAAGATACTGTACCACTGAGTATGATAAACACCCAAAAAAACACCCTGACACACCAAAGGCAAGAAAGGAATGTTGTACTTTACAGAGCAATTCCACACAGTGTCAGAGGAGAGGAGGGAATGTGCCACATGCAAAGCACAAAGTCTGAAAAGGGGAGGACAAAAAAGACAAGGAGATTAAAGCCATGTAGGATTTGTAGGATATTTGCTATTAGATCTGGTTTAGTAAGTGTAGACAGAGTCTCACGTTGATGCTATAAATAAGCTTATTTGACAGTTACAACCATTCAGATGCCAGGACATCAAACAAGTCTTTGTTTAAGTGTTTATGTAAATCAATGCCTTATGCAATTTATATGTCGCTTATTCACGGTTAGCCAATACTTCTTGGGAGCTTATTAAAAATCCATATAGTAAAAATTGATTAATCAATTAAATTCTTCCTCATTCTTCTGGGAAATGTAGGTTTATTCACTGCCTTTTTATTCTACATTACTTACTGACATTCTTGAAAAAACTGCATGCCAGACATTTGCTGCTAAAATTAGAACTCTAGTTGGAAGTCCAATTAATGTGGAGCAGCAAAAGATTCAACAGGAAACACAGCTAATGCTTCTTCACTAAGCACCATTGTTTAGGTCCACTCTGAATTCTGCAAGGTTCTGGGGGGAGAAGGAACTGAAGGTAGCTTATTTAATACCTAACATTTGCTGAAATAAAGTCAACTGCAGCTGGAGAAACCCAAATGCTCATATTACCAGCCAGCACCCAGAGGGAAAAGAAGTTGAAGAGTTAAACATCAAACTGACAGACAACATGCACTGCACCACTTCAGCCAACATCTGGCAAATCTAAACGGGGGAAAAAATAAATGTTTTAATCCATCAATGTTCCATCGCTCAAGATTTTATTGTTTCTTTGTGAAAGAAGGGTTTAGATTTATGATCCAAACACCAGAGTCAATCTATGTCTCCTCAGGGCTTGATTTCTTTCTTTTTTCCAAACAAAGCTGTTTTTCTCAGCCAAACAGTTTTAATCAAGGGGTACTATACTGCATGCTAGCTTTATTAAAGATACTAAAAATAATAAAAAAAAAAACAAAAACTTCATTTTCATAAACCCAAGTAAAATCTTAAGCTTTCTTTTGCTTTCTTTGCAGGACTTCAAAAGTCTCTAGGGAATAATTTTGAATTAAACAAAGGACTGAGCAAAACTCTTGCGTCACTCTTTTTTATTGTACATATAATAGTAAAACAGGAAGTCTGTGCAGTGATTTCCTGAAACATTTCTAAACATTTGGAAATCTAGTATGAAGCAACTTACTGCGAGTAAGAAAATACTCAGTTATTTATAAGGTTCATAACTTGAGTGAAGAACCATCTTTATACAAAATAATTGTTTACTCAATACTAAAAAAAATACAATACACGCTCAGGTATAAGGACTGGAAAAATCACCAAAGAAGCAGCCAATTTGCCGAGACAACCTTAAAAAATGACTACAGATTAATACCACAATAAAAATGTGAATAACAACCATCTTTGACTTAAAAAAAAGACTCAGCAATAAACTGTGAATTAAGTTTAATTAAAAACCATGTTTGCCCTTGGAAATCAAGCAAAATTATGAACCAATAACCATGAGGTCCCACAAATACAAAAGCTGAAATACATGCTGGGACAAAAAAAAAAAAAAGTAAAAGGCAATAAAATGGTAAAATTACATTTTGCAGGAAGGATGAGAGCTCATTCTACACACAAATTACTGTGCTCTTACAGCACATCTCCACTAAATTTACATTTTAATCAAATGTGTGAAAACTTTGATGAATCAGACTAAACTTATTCAATGTCTGAATCTGCCGCATGCTGACAAGTACACATTCACTAAAGGTCACTGAGCAAAACAAACTAAAGAAGGAAAATGTCTTCAGTAAAACTTCATAAACTATTGAATGCCCTTCACCAGAATATTTAAAATGCTGAACAGCTTGGAGGTCATTTCTGAGGCTCATATACAGGAGACCAGGGACAATGTGGAAGGTAGGATGAGATGGAAACAACTCACACTACTGTTGGAACTGGAGCAACCAAACAACAGATCTTAAAAAAGAAAAAAGAACTATTGCATGGATGGCATAAAAATTAGTGTCTACAATGAAGTAAAAACCCAAGTAGATACTGAGCATGTTGGCAGATTCTGTCAAAACAGCAAACATTCATTTCTTCATTCCTCTATGAAGTTTAGAACACGTGTAGAAGGAAATAGTACTTACGTAGGCTTTTCATTGGTGATGAGCACCTTGACTTTGTTGAGAGCCTTCTTTGCACCAGTAGGAGCTGGAGCAGCAGCAGGTGCAGGTTTGGTGTGAGCTGGACTTGCATGTGGGCTGGCAATGTAGACCTTTTTTCCAGCACTGCCTGGCGGTTTGGAGTAGGAAAAGTCTGTGATGAAGACGATTCCTTCGCTGGTCAGCACTGCACTCGAAGAAGAAACAGTGATCATGAAAATGATAAATGTACTTGTTGCAATAATTTGTTGGCAACTTTTGACATGTTACATGAGGAAATAACATTCTTTGTGTAATTTTATCTTCTTCCAATAAGATGGTTCAATGACTAGTATAACTGAATAATAGCATTTCTATAGTTACACACTTTAATTAACATTAATAATTGCTACATTAATAAGTTATAATTTCAATATAAAAAAAACCACAAACTAAAATGTACTCTTAACAACTGATTTGTAAATTGAAATGGCCGATTTTCCTGTCAAGGACAAGGAGAGTGGTTTCTTTATATTTTATTTAAAACATGGAGTGAAACAATACATGAAAGACAGACAGACAACATACAAAGTTATAAACTGGGGAGACGTATTCCAGAGATCTGATGTCACACAGAAGTTCCAAGTAAATCTGACCAGTCACTTGTAGACACCTTTGTTTTAAGAATTTGGTTGTGTGTTTTATAGTATGCAGACACTATTCTGTTACAAACAAAACCTATGTCCCGTCTAAACATTTTCCATGACGGGAAGGAGATAACTCAGACAGATGGATTCCTAAGGTCAGAATGACATTAGCTTAGGAACAGGATGGTCCGACCTTTCAGACAGATATTAATTAAGGGTATTATTATTATCATTATTATTATTATTATTATTATTATTATTATTATTAATAATAATAATAATAATAATAATAATAATAATAATAGATAATTTATTAATTGTTAAGAGTAAGATAATTAAGCTACGATATTAAATAACCACAACAGTATATTCATCTGGCCTTGTAGGAACTGTTTAGCGAAGACTTGATGTGCAAAACTGAAAGTCAAAAACACACAGATTTCAAAAGTAATGCTGCATTTTTTGAAGGAAAAGCTGCTGTGGACTAAGCTTATCGTGAACCACAGAAACAATCATTTTAGACCTTCTATAGGATTCTAGTTTTCTAGTTTTTTATTATTTAACTTTTCTGTTTCAAGCTAACTATTGGCTGCAATAATGGCCACAAGTTCTTTGGGAATTATTCTGTAAACTTGGAAATGAATCCCTAGAGAGTCACTCTCTGAGCTTTCTGGTAATGCACTGCTGACATCAGCACATCAGCAACCGGTGACTCCTGAACTATAATAGATTTTATAAGTCGCTGTTTAATTTCTTTGAAGTACACTTTGGGGCAGTTCCTTGTTGAAATCGAAAAGCTCTACCTGAGATCCTGTTTCTCTGGAATCGGTTTAATTTATTTGTCATTATCCATCTTATTCATAACATATCTCCAGGAAACATTATGATACTGTGATATACACAGCTAAAAACCTTGAGATTTTACTTCTTGGCAAAAGATCTCTAGCTGTATTCCACAGTGACGGTCAGACTCTTGATTTCCTGTTTCCTTTAAAGCCTGACCCAAGATCAACTGGGCAGAAACGTTCAATTTTTACAATCTGAAGTCTTTTAACTTTTAACTAAGACTGGGATTTTTCTTTGGGGGGGGGGGCATTTACCATTTATCACCATGTGATAGGTCAAATCATTGCATAATTTTCTACTTTCTGGTGTTCACCAAAGGGCAGGAGAACAGTATCATATGGTGGAAGACGGAGTTTTGAATAAAGTTTCTACCATAAAGGGATGCAAAAATTCTCAAACACTGTGGGCCAGATATACTAAAGGTTTGTGTGTACTAAAACGTGTGCAAACCCATTGTACACTAAAAAAAAGTACAAACTGATTTAGTGAATAAGGGAAGGAAACAGTGAATGAATGGGTTTGCCAAATTGCTCATCCTCCTCGAGTTAGCACGTTTGCCACAATGAGTATGTAAATTGGGGCGTTCACAAGCAATTTTGCGTGGAGGAAAACATAAATATATGATTTTAGCACACGCAAAGCGATTTATCAAACCTGAAAGTAATTTTGCTGATAGAAACTTCGCTTATATTTAGTACATTGTAAAAGGACGTGCAAACGGGGGCAATGCGTAATTGCGCACACAAAAATGCAGTGATTGTTGCAACACAAAGACATAGAAATAATCAAAGATGACGGAGAGAATGCATATTTCCTCCTCGTGTTAACATGTTTGGAATGAGAGAGGAACTAATTATTAAAACATATCGC
>JBAMHX010000018.1:7045687-7063887 GCA_037177515.1 Pseudomugil tenellus | reverse complement strand
GATGGATGGATGGATGGATGGATGGATGGATGGATGGATGGATGGATGGATGGATGGATGGATGGATGGATGGGTAGGTGGTGGCAATTTGAAGTTCAGAGGAGTCAAGAAGTGAGTAATGTCATGCCCTGTTCCAGCTCCAGACTTAATCCTCCCCATCACTGTCACTTGCCACTAGACTCGTTATCCCTGATAACCTGCACCTGTTCCTGATTCCCTCACTGCCTTATATCCCTCAGCTCACCACTCATTCTTTGGTCGCATATTATTGTATCTACCAGCCTTTTTATGTCCCCCATTCCTGATCCTGTTTCCTTTCCCTGGCTCCTACTCACCTCCCTGCCTTTGGATGTACTTAGTTGGATTTATTCTCTGGTTTTGATCCTTGCCTGTTCCTGGACTACCCTCGGCCTGATTCCATGGTTCTAACCCACGAGTGTTACTGGTTTTCCTTTGGCTCGCTTCCACAGTTTTGACCCACGCCTGGCTTAAGTATATCGAACTCTCATCGTTAATAAACCTGCAAACTATTCCATCTCTTCGCGGTGTCCTACATTACAGGTAACAATAAATAAGAATAAATAAAAGCTATTTTTTAAACATACTCTTGCAGTAATATTTTTAAGGGAAACTAAAGGAAGGATGCCAGATGGTGGAGGAGAGGTAACTGGCTTAAAGCAGCTTCTCTGAGTTACTCTTAAAGTAAATTACATTGATGTACATAAGAAAATCAAATATGAATTAATCAGCAAAAGACATCAAGCATTAGATTTCATCTTGTTATCTGAAGAGGAAAAAAAAGCCTGGAGGAGCAAAGTGACTTCCAAAAATATCCCCAAAAATCACAGTGGTGGATTTAATATCTGAGGGACGTATAATACACCGTTCAACTGCAGTGACAAATTTGTCAGCTCCACTTATTTTTTTTTTTATAATATTGAGTCTCTGCAGTCGCAAAGATGCACAATAAATTAAATCTTTTCCTCCAAAAAACAGAATAAATGATAAGACTTCCTCTCTAGAGTCTGTCTGCTCTCATTTATGCCATCCTGTCTGGCATCCTCTTGATCTACACATCAGCACTATTGCCTCTGTAAGCACAGTGGGCACAGAGGAGGACTGAGATGAAACAGAGGCAACAAGTCCATAAAGTTCTCATTCATTTTAACTAAAACCATCACAGTCCATATGGGAGAACCAAGTTGCTGGGCCAAGGCTTGGTACCCTTGAAAGTTTGAAATAGCTGGGACAAGTTACAAAAGTTCTGGTCTACAGATGAGACCTTCTGTTGCTCATGTGGCGTGTCAGAGCTACAGGAGCGTTGCAGGCCTTTCAATAGGGCCTCCAGAATGTGTTAACAGCTCTCTTCCATATTTCACACAGTCTCGCCTCATGGCTGCAGCGCTGGATGTCAGAATGAGTTATGATGTCATGACTCCGAGCAGAGATCCCCACAAGATACCCCTGATTTACTTCTCTCATCCAAGCAATTGAACATCTGCCATATGAATATTAATGAAAGCCTAAATGAGTTGTCTGGTAAAAGCATTGTCATTTGTATCATTTGCAGCAATGACTCGATTACTTCTGCTGGTCTGAAAATGGCTCTAAATTGCCACCATGTACTAGCAGAATGAGACATCATTTTATGCTCAGGCTGCATAATTTCACCACACTCAGTTTCTTATTTAATTTAACATAAATAGCCTTAAATGTTCTAATAGCTGATGAAGTTAAAACAGGTTAATTATCATTAAATTGTATTATCATTTGTACCCATGGGAAGGATGCTGATTGACTGCTGTATATTTTTTATTTTTACGACAGCATACAATAGCTTTCAGTTGGGAACATACCTATATGCAGCAATGATCCTCAGTGTCGAGCATCATCATTTCGTAAAAGCCCCAAAAGAAAATGCCGTACCTGCATTCCACTGAATAGATGTGTTAAACCATCGGAAGTCAAAAGAATGACGCATACAGTGCAAAGTAGGGTAATGTATTTGTACAGTATCTCTGAAAAGCAAAAGCAATAAAAGTTCATTTTAACATTCTTTCTTTCTGGGAATAAATAATAATGAGTTCCAAAGTTCATCCTTGGCTTGCGTTTCAGTTTTTGACTGTATTACATTCACTTCATCAGACTCTGAACAGTTGTCATAGAAACATTTGCTACAGTAGATATTTTATTTGATGGGGTATTTTTAATGTTTAGGCCAGAGTACTGGTAATCAGATACATCGAAAATATCTGTGATTTAATAACTGAATTACTACACAAACTCTGAAGTGGTTTATGATGATTTTTAAACGTAAGCTAGGGAAAATCCAGATATTGGTGTATCAATCCAGTCGCTAGGAGTGTATTGGTTGATAATGCTTTAGTGTGTCTCTTGCTGCTCAGGAAAAAGTGTTATTTTTTATTTTGTAGGAGACAATAGCTGCCTTTTTATATGGACTTTATGTTTCCAAACTTTGCAAAACTTCTTTGCCAATGTAAAAAAAATATATAACATGGCGAACAAAGATGAAAACCCCACAAGCATAATGATCCGTCCTTAGAGTTTCTCTGTGTACACAGACATTTTCCTTTCTAAATGGAGATATAAGTGGGTTGGAGGTTTGCTAAGCAATGCAATATACTGGCTATTAAGCCTGCTATTATACTGACCATTATCTAAATCCAAATTATTTAAACATAAAAAGAAATGATTCAGTAACCCACAAAGTGCTAAACTGTCTAAAAGACAGCAATTAGAAATTGAATGATGAAAATGAAGTCACATTTTAAGCAAAGAGGATGTAATGATGATGTACTGCATGCACTTATGCTGACATAAAACTAATATTCTTTTGTTTCAGGAAGTATTAAAAGAATATTTAACTTAGTAGAAAGGCAGTGTGATGTAAACCCAACCCTGAGACATTTCCAACTGGGGCTTTTGTCCCCTGTTCACACACAATACACATGGATGCAACTGTCTGAATAAACTATTGCTTTTCTTCCTATGGCCTCCAGTCTGATGTTTTATCAGCATCTTATAAATAACAAGGTGACAGATGGTCTGACATGAAAAGCTGTAAATGAAAAACAAGCTGCTCTCAAGAGGTGTGTAAACAAAAAGAATTAATCCCCTGCTGTGTCCTGTTCAGTAAAACAGTAAGATTATGCTCAGCACATCTAGCAGACGAAGCTTCACAACCTATTAGATGCACCATGGAAAAACAGTGTGTGGATGGAGTAAAGCCATTATAGCACTGCTTAAAGTATTTCACTAGCCTAATGCCATGATGAGCCCTATTATTCTTTAACAATGTGACCATATTTAATTACCACTGTTACTTTTTTTTAAAGGTTGAGTACACAGCAGTGTTGCATTCCTTCATACTCTGAATGGCTTTTAATTTACATGCACTTATCTTCATCAGTGGTATATATCCTTATCTTCTTCATTTATTAGATTTAGTCCATCTTCCCTGAATAAAAGCGAGTGACCTTGTAGCTGTTTGTAAATCTACACAGCTTAGTTGCAGTAGAACTGATGGTATCTCTTGCAGCATTTGCAGGTATTGAACATTCAGTTCCTGCCACACGTAGCCTGCACACATTAAATGGACTCGCATGTTTGCAGGTGCATACATTGAGGCTTGAAAGTGAAGTACCCCATTAGAGACCATGGATGAGTTATTTTCTAATTACCACAGTTTCAGTAAAGCCAGATTACTCCCCAAAGTCCACAGATGTATTACAACTCCATATCAAATGGCCACTCCTAACACACTTGTGTGTGTGTGATCCTGTCTATGAAAGAGTTGCGAGGTGGACAAAACTGAATGGATGCATGAGAAATAAAAGGAAAGCTGAAGGGCTGAAAGGAGTGAGGAGGTTAGTCTCTGATCTAAGGGCAGTGTGCTTCTGGATGCAGAAGTCTTTGACAGGTCAAATTGAGATTATTTCTATAAAAAGGTGAAGTATCTATTTATATCCTTTAACGGAGTGTCAGGTATATAATGGTATATAAAGGCAGATCCTTTTTGTTAACGCAATAACTTAAACAATATTTGATTCAAAGTTTTCATGTTTTGCATATGCATATATACCATATAAAGGATGAAGTGATTTGATTTTAGGTAATATATAGTTTTCAGATTGGCCACCAGGGGGTGGCCAAACTCAAACCTGAAATCTGTTTTTTTATCGCCGAAAATATTCATCGGATTAACCTCAAATCAAGTGCAAATGAAAGTTCATGACCTTAAGATGCGCCACATAATGATGTTATACCTAAATGTTTCTATATTTGTATAAGAATTCGAGGATTGGAGAAAGTGAAGATTGGGGGTGTTTTGGGGATATACCCCTAGACGTCGCCTCTGATGGTCGAATTTCTAGTTATTGTATGGAGCCATTAACCATGCAGTTTATAATAAAGCTGACCATGTCTAGAAAATATTAGAATTGTGCTTACAGTTTTATAAATTACCATTTTTATTTACTGCATTGTGTTAATGTGTACAACTGAATTTTTGTTACAAAATGGTAAGCATTTATTGTTTTACTCCTGTTATTTTTCTTTCTATTGTTAGAGTTGTGTTCACATATTGTTAATGGCTGGAATATACTAACTCTGGACACAAAAAAATGTACTAAATTTACACATTTTGCTGGTACATTTCCATATATTCTTCTGCTTTTGCTCCCATTTCAATCCAGAACCAGTGATGAAGCTTTGAAATCAAAATTTTAGGACCGAAAACTTTCAAGCCTCACCAGCCTTTATAAGAGCTGACAAAATTACAGATCAATCACCCAATAAATCAGAACAATATATTTTTTTTTATTTTCAAGTGTCTGTCTGTCGAAAGACCCTTGTTAGACTGTAATGCTCACAAGATGTTTACAAGATACTAAATCCAAAGTGTAATAAACCATAATACAGAATTAATTTTGCTGCTGAAGGTGATCATTGCCATCCATGTGTATGGATAATCTATAACATTGTACTCATTCTAACACCAGCTTTTTTCATCAGATATATTTAATTATCAGTGTCTTTGTGCTAATCTTTTTTTTTTTTTCAAAGAGCATGACAAGGACCTGGTAGTTTACTTTAAAAACATCAACATGTTATAAAATGCATCATAGTCAATCTAACACTGATGGTCTTAAAGAGCAACTTAGAGTGTAACAGCATTGAGTTAAAGTGTGGGAACGTGTTACAAACTATGTGGGCAAACATCTGTGTGTTCAACTAAAATATTATCAAGTAACATTTAATGGTTTCAATATTAAAGTTTTGCTCACCTTAAAAAAGCAACTTAAGATGCAAGGCACGAGGTTACTGCTGAGACTGAAGATGTAGCAAGGAAGGAAAATATGAGACAGATTTTTTATGTGCCTGATGGGTATAAAAAAAAACAAAATAATCAGAATCAGGAGGAATTTCTTCCCTCAGAAATGTATTTGTGGTGTGAGAAGAAATTTGCTGGTTTGCTGCTGAGTTAGCAACAAAAGATTGCAATTAAGCTCACATTTCTACTTCCGCAGTGAAAATTTTTTTTTTTTTTTTTTTTTATTACTTACCATAACATAACTAAGTGTTCATTTACCAGGACACAAAGCAGAAGATGGTCAGCTGCTGGCTCATGAGCCATATTACTGGACAGGATAACAAAGCAGAGGTATATTTTATGGTGCTTGCAAGAGAAGTTGGAATTAAAAAGGGAAAGTTGAATAATCTGCTTCCTTAAACTGCCAACAGCTATTGAAAATACATAGTTTTTGTGCTTTCAGTATAATCCTCATGATATGTACATACAAAGTAAGTAAGGCAAAATCCAAGTTGTACTTCAGCAACTTTCACAATACTGCAACTACTTATAACAGCTGATAATAAACTTCATTTTTTCACTTGAGGAGGACAATCACTCGACTAAAGGTAAAATCCTGCTTGAAACAAGTTATTTGTAACAAATTGATTTTTATTATCAAAACAGAGAGAAATATAATGTCATCACGCCCTAGTTCTCGTCTCTGAACACTTGCTTCGATCAACGCTAGTAGTTACAAGACATAAACCAAGCAGCAGTAAAAGTGGATGAGCTGGTGAAGTGATGGGTATTCAATAACCTTCTGTTACGATGAGAGCAGGCTGCATCACAGCAGTTCTGGGGCAGTGATGAGGATGGAGGGAGAGGAAGACACCAGGGTGGTGTAACGAAGGACACTGGAAACTGAAGGAATAGTTAATAGTTTTTTTTAAATTAGACTGCAGAGTTTGGTGCCATAAGGCCAGCCGTGGGTGGAAACCAGAGAGTCAAGTAGAGACAGATCAAGTAGACGGACGTGGGTCAGAGCTGAGGAAGCAAGCCAAAGGGATATTCTGTAAGGTCAGAACCAAAGAGTCAAGCCGAGGGAAATCCGAGAGCAGGCGTGGGTCACAACCAAGGAGTCAAGAAGAAGGTAATCCAGAAGGCAGAGAAGTGAGTCAGAGCCAGGAATCAGCAGGGAGGCCAGGATAAGGGCTGTGTGTATTGACAATGTCCGACAAGCAACAACTGGTGACAACTGGTGAGTATTATATGGGAGTGAGGGAAATGAAGATCAGGTGCAGGTGATCAGGTGTAATTAATCCGGAGGCAGGTGAAGATGATAGAGCTGATTAGGTCCAGAGCTGTGGTGTGGCAGAGACAAAGCATGACAGGTGGCAGGACAGGGAAGATTAGTGAGAAAAAGTTCAATAGAATGGACAAAATAAAAATAGAGGCAAATTTTGAGCCTATTCCCAGCAGGCACCAAAGAGAAAACTCATCCCTGGACCTGACATGTAGCAGTGAGAGAACAGGGATGAAGCAATGCAGAGGATGAAGGGAACAGTAAGAGTTTAATCCTCAAGAATGAAAAGAAAACAATTTGTTTCTCACTCAGTTATTGCACCAATGAACTACATACATCTGTGAACAAAAGCTGCTGAAGAACATGTGTTTGAGTGTAACCTGCTGGATTTAATTTAAAATCTCACTGATAACAGCTCATGTCACCTGGAGCCATTCAGGAAGCAATTTGTATCCTGTTGCTATTCATCACATGTCACACTTTGAGGCCATGATCCCTTTGTGATTATAAGAGCAGCTTGAACAGTTTATGTTTAAGTTACCCATGCACGTTAAATCTGTGGACATCCTTTTAATTACAGCCTTTTCTAGATCTGTGCAGCTCAGTCATACCATATATATATAAGCTGATGTGAGAGCCATATGTAAAGTGTAACGGGGGTGTCATCTATACCCCGCACCGTCTACCCTCGTAGGATACTGGACATTAAAGGAGTAGTTGGAGCACCATCCACTTGAACTCTGAGCTGTCAAAAAGGCAGAAATATTCTCTGACACTTCCCTCCCCTCCCTTTCCAGACTTTTGGACCAAAGTGTTTTTATTCCAAGGTCTTTTCTTTTCAGCAGTAGTGTTGAATAAAACATAACATCCAACCCAGCAGTGTTGTTGCTAATATTCTTCTTATGTTGGCACGCTTAAAGTCTGTCTCTTTTGTGCCCCTAAAGAGGTCACCACCATCTGTCCTGTCAGAAATTGAATGTGGAGAAGCAATTACTAGAATATATAATGAGTCCTTCAAAGAAAAACAAGCACATGTCAAATTAATTAGTGTGTATTAGAACTGATTGATTGATAATCTGTATTTATGACATTTATACCTCTGAGCTATGTGGGAAATCAAGGAAGCATGTTCAGAAGAGTTATAAAGCATGTTCATACCTTGAAAAGCTATGTGAAGCAGTTTATTGCATTTTACTCTGTTTTTTGATCATGTTATGGATTAAAAACTTTGAAATTATCATCAACTTACAGTCTTTTCTGGGGGTGTGAATCTTAACTTCTCTGAATAAGTAATAGTTACTCACTGATATTAAGTAATTTTGAATAGTGATTATTTGGGGTAAATTTTACCTTCTCTGAAAAAGGAATACATACTACCTGATATTGATTAATTTTGAATAGGTATAAGCACAGAGAGTTAATTTTACCCAATTTTAATGAATAATTAAGAGTAAGAAATGTGAGCTATATATAACCAAATTTATTTAGGTATTGTATACCCTTTTTGTTCAGTTATTTTCTACTCAAAATAGGGAATTAAATCTACCCAAAAAAAGTGGATGCAAATTGTTACCTCACATTTATTGGGTAAATTCTATAGGTTGCTTTTTACAGTGTAAGTTTCCCATAGGTAGCATATGTATGAATGGATAGGGTAAAAGTGTTATTAGCAATAAAGTAAAACATGCTTCATCTCATGCTTGAAGCTTGTGGTGATTTAGCCCACAATAGAAAAGTAAAACACATATTCAGGACTGTGAAGGACATAGCTTTAGAAACACGTACCCATAATGACTGTCACTGATTCTTTTGATGAACTATATCTACTTTTTTTAATGCCACGTTGCTGCGATACATGTGGTCTGAAATTGTCTTGCAGAAATAAAATAGACAACAAAAAAAAGTTCCATTCTGGATGAACACTCTAAACCCTAAAACCACTGGGATTTATCAGGCCCATCCCAGTTGTATGTCTCATGCCCAGTGCATCCATAGATCAGACCGTTTGATTTGTTTCCAGTTCACCTCAAATAAACTTAGTTTATGAGAATCATAACAGGATCAAAGCCATTTAACAGAATCTAATTTATAATTTTAGGTTTAGAAACACAATTCTATATTTGGTTGACCAATTACCCTCTCTAAATATTTAATTTTCTCAACATGTTTAACAACTTTCCCAGTCTTTTGCTTCCAATTCATGTCGTGTGAATCAAATTTAAAGTTTAATTAAAACTTTAGCAAATCATCTATTTTTCTAGCTTGTACATATTACATTTAGCCTCATGCAAGTACTGTCATTTCAATTAAAAATTTCATGTGAATTACAGTAATTGAGCTAAATATTATTCCTGTTGTTTCTATTTATTACCAGACCAGCACTAAGTCTTTTTTATGGCCAGTTCGGGTAATATTTCTGTATGATGTTTGCATAATAATCTATAGCAATATAGTTGCATGCTATTGGGTTGGAATGTATAGATTATGATAATAACGATTAATATTACTAGTTTGTGCACCCAGACATAAAAGCAACTGAAAGTTTAATCAGAAGTCTTTTTGAAGTGTTGATCTAATTTCTGCTAAAAATAAAATGTAATCTCTTATGCTCATGGACTCTTTTTGTGTGCAGATCCAAGAATTATTTGTGATATATCTAGAGACCTATAAAAAAATGTAAAATTTTCCATCCCATTCAGCCACCAGAGAGGATAATGTAATATTGAATCTTTGTCGCTCTGCCAAAATGTGTCATGCTATTTCTCTGTGTATGTGCTTTCACTGTATGCTTGCTAATGGCCACCCTTAATGTTTTTCCTCCGCAGTTGTTTTTCATGGGGGTGCACAGGATGGATTGGGTGCACTGTATGCACTGCGTGGCTGCATCTCTTTTCATCATCAGCCATTTGGCTACGCACCAAGAAGAGCAGAGCAGTGTAAATGAACAAAACAACATTTTGTTTTGCAGTTGCTGGGTACAATGGCAAATCCTTCTTGGGTTTGATAGTAGATGCAGAATAAGATGAAAGTGTGAGACAAATCATCAGCAGTTTTGTGCATGTGTTTCAGCTAATGCATGTTCATCTTTGTATGTAGGAGAGACAGAAAGGGCTCAAAAAATGTGAGTAGGGCAGTAATGACTGGATGTGTCTAAACTTTCTTCAGCTAAACAAAAACAAAACTGAGGTGATTGTGTTTGGAGACAAAAAGAAATGATTAGAGGTCATCACAAAACTTACCTCTATACACCTAAAAACCAATAAAGTGGACCACATCTGGATCTGGTCCTTAATCCTTTCCCAGAGTCAGAACGAGACATGGAGAAGCTGCTTTCAGCTTCTCTACATCTCTGGAAAAAACTCCCAGAAAGCCTCAGATCAGCTGAAAAACTTAGTTTATTTAAATCCAGATTAAAGACCCTCCTGTTTTCAGCTGCATTTCAAAAATATTTTTTTTTTATTTCTGTTTCTACCTTAAGCTTTTCTGTTTTTGTAATCTTAAATTAATCATGATTTTAATATTTTTTAATAATTTTAATTGTCATCGCTTTATCAACATGATTTTAATAATTTATTTTAATCAGAAATGTCATTTTCTTTTTTTTTCTTGCTATTTTGTTTTAATGCTATTTAAAGCTCTTTGAATCACTCTGTTGAATTGTGCTATCCAAATAAATTTGCCTCACCTACTGACAACTGGTAAAGAAGTAGATGTTTCCTCAACCAGAATGTTGTTTTATCTATCCATCAAGCAACGCTTCTTCACCAATCACTCAGTAACAGAATAGCTGTGAGAGATCACAGATAAAGTACACAAGAAAGCCTTTTGATAATTAACTCAAATTTACAGTCACTGGAAATATTCTATCCTGAATTATACATGCAGGCTTAATTTAAAGAGCAAACAAGTGGAGTAAGATGTGAGAGATTATCATGTCTCTTTGCATTAAATGTGTTTAATCGCTAAAGCTTATCAGTTTTGGTTGGAAGGACTTGTTCTTTGGCAAGGCAAACAGACCTTTTACAGCAGACAAAAGGGGGAGTAAAGCATGGTTGTGGATGTCTTCAGATAGCATTCATGGCAGGTAGAAGATGGAACCCCTGGATATGGTACAATTTGGTGTGCCACCAGCTGCAACTAAATGATTACTGACTGCATCTGCTGCCCATGCTCGCTCAGAAGATGAGAGAGCTCGAGGGATGGAGGCGAGGGAAGCGAGACAGAGGTTTATTCAACATATCAGCAGTCAGGTAATCCAGCTGGATGTGGAATAAGAAGATTAGCCATATTCACTGATGAGTATAAATTCCCAAGAAATATTGCTGAGGAGTCTTTGCTCAGTTCATTTTTGAGCAAAGCAGGTTTAAAGGAGAACTATATTATTTTTTTTATTATTTTGACATGTTTTGGTGTGTTCTGGTGATATATCTGAAAAATGTGCATCAATAAAACATATTTTTCCCCTGAAATGTCAAGAATTTTCCAAAGAGGCAGCTTAGAGAATATATATTTGAGTAACCGGTATGAGGAAAAAGCTACAGGCTTCTGAGAAAGTAACACTTCTTTTTTTTTTTTTTTCTTTTTTACTGATTAGCAGATGGGTTGAATCACTTGCCAGATGACATGGTAAGAAGTATTAAAGATTCATGGACAGGAAATCATCTGTAAATTACCGCTATGATTCATGCATATTTAATGAAGCCTCATAAGCAGTAAAAACCCAGAGATCCAGTACTTCTTCTGCTTTATATGATAATGAGCATACAGGTGCTCTCAGCAGCCAGCACCCCATCGACCAGCCTGCAGGCATCATTCTTTACTCGTTCCCCACAAAACCTTTCAGATGGACGGGAAGCATCCAAGCTTAAATGACAACGAATGGATAAACAAACCTGCCTCTTCCTGTGAACCTCTTTTCTTTTACAAGGCAGTCCATCTGCTATAGCAAAGCACTCTCCATTTTGAAATGGAGCCAGGGCAAGCAAATTAGGAGAATTTAATTCTGAGCAACTTTGATGTCTTATAGCCTAACACTTTGCCGTAACCTTCTGGAAGGTTAAGAGCAGTGGAAATGGTTTGTTGTAGGGAATAGCATTATGAGAACAGTGGAGCCAATGGAGTGGAAATGCTGCACATCTCACTATAAGAGTATGTATAGAAAGTTGTGTAAAAGCAAAGAAGCTGGAAAGGCACTCTGTTTGAATTGTTAAAAGCTACTAAACCCAGCATTGTGAACATCAGTGGTCCCTCAGGGGTATTTATTGAGCAAGCAGATTTTATGCAAACTTTCTCATCTTAAACCTGCTGCAGGAGATGATGTCTTTACTGTAAACTGCAGCATAATTGTAGCAGATGAAGTTGTCTAGCTTTCTTTTTTTAAAAACAATCAGCAAGCAATATGCTTCCTTCCCACGCAGAGCACAGGTCATGGCACAGCATTAGATAAACTCATTTTCTAACTTTCTATTTCAAAACTACACGGTCGGCTAACTTTGTTCCTTCAAGTTTACTCCTTCCTGTTTTATAGTTTTTCTAACACTGAACAAATGTGCTCTACAGAACTGTAGTCTTGTAATCCTGCAAGTTAAAACAATGGAGAGAAATAAAACTGATGACAGGATTCATCCTCAAATACTATATTTCTGAAATGTACTACGATTGCATGACACACTGCATGTAGCCTGACTTTCACACAGGAGGAGGGAAAATGGAGGCCTTGCAAAAGCTTCTGCTGTACTGGAAAAAAGTGTAGAAGAGCAACAGAACAGGGAATGTAGAAAATAGTACCCATATAAAACTCAACAACACGGCTTGATGGCTTGCTGATGGCTGGAATTCCACAATTATAACTGACTTTGAGCTGTTGAAGATGGATGTTAGCATGCCCAGAGTCTCTTAGCTAGCTTGATTGCTGTCTCAGACAAGTATGTGCAGCTGAGACGTCTGATGTGGTGTTAGGTTCATCAGAGATGAACTGGAATCAACATGCAGGCGGTAGGTAATCTTGTGAAGTGGTCCCACATTATTCTAAATGTCACCAAAACAAAAGAAACAATGACAATTTTTAGAAGGAAAACATCTTTTAATAAGCCCCAAAGCATTGATAGTGAGAAAGTAATTTTAAGGGAATTACATGTTCTTAGCTGTGCACAAAAGTTAGTGACTGAAGTGAAGTAGAAATTCTAATGCAGTGGACATGAAAAGGATGGACAGACTCCGAGGAAGCATTAGATCCTCTACCATGTGCAGTAAGACTGTGGAGATTTGTTAGGTTGTGGTTGCAAATATCATCCACTGCTTTGGTCTGTAGTAACGTCAGTATCAAAGATGCCAGAAGGCTTAATTAACTTATCCATAAAGCTGGATAAATAAGTTACTTGGCTTGAAACAGAACATATTTTAGTCAGCGAGAGACACAAGTACACACAGAATAAACCACTCATCATCAGGGACAATCAATCCTATCCTCTCGTTCACAACAGACACAGTTGATCTCAATCTACAACTTATGCATTAAGTCCCTTTATCCTAAAGAATGCTACAGGAAACCATTAATCATCCATCATTCCACAGTAAAATACATCAACTCTGTGTAACAAATAAAAAAACATTGATTGTCTTATCAGTATACATTCAGACAGTAAACTCTTACTGGCGTTTTCCAACATCTTCATGTATCTTTTTGCACTTTTTCCTTTTAAAACCTTCTTGTTTATGATCCTCTAAAACTTATTTATGTGACTCAAAATAAAACAAAATTTGTCTAAGAGAAAGAGCATCAAAAGGCCTTATCATTGCAGGGAGCATACCCACCCATCCCTTTCTTTTTTCCCTCACTGAAAAAAGATCTACAGCTATGTGCTAATTTTACCTTGCCCAGTAGATGACACTTTTCACGCTGTTGATTCAGTCGCTGATTTTAAATTCAGTGAAATCTACTCTTAAATGTTTGAAGTGGAGCTCAAATTTCTAGATGAAGCTAAAGTTTGCATGCAATACCATAATGGTAATGTATTCACTGTCGCTTTCTACAATATTAGGAATGCAGCACTTGATGTAAAGCTGGCTTCTGGCTCGCAGCTGGTTCCGCCATCAGCCAAAGGCTGTGGCTCATTGCTCGGCTTCACTTTTGCCATCTTTTCCAGTTGGATTGTGCCAACTTTCCCTCTGGTTTGAGCTACTGTCTCATTTCATGGCTTCCTCACAGTGCATGCAAATAAGCTCTTCTAGCAACTTCTTATTAGTTCTTCCCATATTTGACAGGGGAAATAAAGGACTGTCTGAGCTTGTCTTTCTCAGACTGCAGGTGATATTCTGCAAATGCTTCACAATTGTACATGGAAGAATATTATCTGAGATTGTTTTACAGTTTTAAGATGCAGTTTCTCTCAGATTGGGGGACATTTTTCATATGTGAAGTGCTGAATGTTGAAAATACTTAATTTATGCCAAATTATCTTCCAACAGTTTATTCTTAAAACAATTTTTCAGGTCTTTTGCCAGCTTTGTCATAACTTTTATGAGATGTGCTAATGGTGTCAAATTTAACATGAGCTAATATTTTCAAAAAATAGTGAAATGTCTCAGTTTCTGGTAAGTTGTTGTTCTACTGGGAATAATATCTGGCTCCATGGACATCACTGATCATTGTATTCTGTTTTTATTTATATTTTACACATCATCTCAACTTTATGAGAATTGAGGTTCTACTTTTTACCACCAGATCTCTTTTTCTTTCTATTTTAAAAACCATAGCACTGCATTAATTCAATACTATAAAATGGTAGAGAAAATAAAAAAAAGATCTTCAGCAGTTATATAATTGATTAAATAAATGATCACAGCAACCAGCTTTACCTCATCATGAACTCATTCCTGCATTCTTCGCATGACCCCTCTGAGTTCATATAACTGGAGATATCATTAGATGCTGAATAAAGACAGAATGAAACTCCTCTATGTATGCAGCGCAGGATGGATGTGTGAATGGTCTTACAATGAGCTCAATAATCTTTGCTGACTGTTTAGTCCAGATGAAGTTCCAAAGAACATTTTTTTTTTTATATATCTAGTTGAGCGTTTAATGATTTTGATCATATCTAGTCCCCAGATAGTAGTGTTGCTGTCATTTTTCATATAGTACACCAGAACAGACAAGACAACATCCTTATCAGCATGCTCCAACTGTCCCTGAATGGCTCGTGCATTCCATGTTTGCTGTCCCACTCAGAGGTGAATTCAATCCAGGTCAGCTGCAGACCTTCTCCTCTGGGCAAGGCCTCATGGGTTTAGCAGATTGGCAGTGCCAATGCCCATCAGCACTGCTCATCGCGCAAAAACATGCCCCAGATTCAAACATCATCTCCACTTCAGAGGGCCTGCCAACTGCTTGTGTGTCTGTGTATATGTGTGCATAATATCAACTAAATGAAGCAATTAGAGATTTCATGCGCATCATTTTTGCATAAAAGAGTCTAGACAGCAACAAAGCTAATGCATTCTGCCACACAACCATAAAACATAAGCAGAGCATATCACTTGTTGTTGTCTGTGCTAGTGCTATGGTGAAAGCAACAAAAGATTCAACAAAAATTTATATGTTTCCAAGTTTTCTACTGACACAATGAGAAAATGTCAAAGAACAAGAAATTCATTTATTAACTCATTTTCAAAGAGTCATCAGGAAAGCAGAGAATATGGTTGATCAGGATCAGCAGAACAAATAAAGCAGCTGATTCGGGTTGCATGTGTAAATGATGAAGTTAGTTTAAACTCTTCTTCTCTGAAGTAATACTGTGAGGAAACTTGGGAGTTATTTTTGACCTGGATTGGTTCTTTGAGTAACACATAAAGCAAGTTTTCAGGACCACCTTCTTTCACCTGTACATAATGATGCCAAACTGGGAACATCCTGTTTCAGAATGATGTAGAAAAACTGGTGTTACTTTTGTTACTTCAAGATGGCACGAGTTTGAGTGCTTTTTTAATAAACTGTCACAAAAAATGCTCTGAAAAGCCTCCAACTAATCAAAAATACTGCAGTGAGGGTTCTGGAAGAATTAGATGCAGCAATTATATTTCTCTTTCATTTGCTCTCTTTTAAATCAAAGCTAGCATTTTTAATTGTACTTACATACAGCATAAAGATCATCATGACAAAGCTCAGTTGTATCTTAAAGATCTAATTTCAGACATCGCTCATACGCCTCCTTTCTCATGAAACCAGCTCTTAGTTCAGGTTTGCGGAGCAGACACACATACTTTTAATATTAGACTTGAAAATGTCCTTTTTGATGAAACCTAACAACCCTTAGCCGTCCTTTTTGGAATGCTAATGCTATCTTAAACTGCTGTGGTGGGAGGATGGAGGGGTGAGGTTCTCATGATTTAATCTTTAATCTCTATGTAAATAGAATGGACATAATTATCATCATTAACTTGTGTTTCCCTTTTTCTTTCTGAGTAGGTATTAGACCTACCATGGTTGTTGTCCCATCTGTCCTGTCCTCTCCTCCCAAATCAGAGCAGAGACATGGCCCCTTTAGTTGTACCTAGTTCTGCTGGAAGTATTTCCTTCCTGTTAGAATTATTAATTTATTTTTGCTTTTTCACTTATCATCTGGCACAGGCAAGATACTATGCAAGTCATTGTTTTTTAGTCAGATCTCAGTTATTATGAATTAGACTATGATTATATGATGGATCTGTTTTTTTATTCAGCTGGACTCTGTTTGTAAAAGTGCTTTGGAGTGTTTTTTTTAAGTGATGCTATGCAAATAAAGCTGAATTGAGTTGAATTGTCTCTGTGAATTTATTCAATACCATCTTTTTTCTCTTACTAATCTTTTTTGGAAAGGTATCCAGTAACAGAAATTGACAACAGGAGACAGTTGCATATTACTTTTCATTATAAGTTAAGATGGATTTTGTGATGTTTACCTTAACTTGTGAAGATTAGCGTGCTTCCAGGGGCAATATGAAGCTTCTGGGAGCCTCGGGGGTGGTGGGGCTGCTGGGTTGGAACGGGGCACTTTTCTTTTTGCTGCAGATACTTTTAAACCAATATTTGTGCCTCAGGCAAAGCCAAGCTTTGTAGTGGGCTTATCAAAACATGCACATTTAAAAAGAAGTCCTTTGTTACCATTGCATTCATCCTTCAGTAGTGAAAACCAATAAATACACATTCCAGCTTAGCTGTTTCCAAGATCGATTGAATTTTTGTCCTCATTCTCCATCAGCCTCTTATCTCTGAAGAAATCTGTGTCAGAAATTCTGACAGTTAGTTGAAAATGTGTAACAGCTGGATGATCTCCACATGAGCATAAATCCAGCTGACTCTGGAGCAGGAAGTTGCGGGGATTATCATTTAAATATTGCAAACGGGATCATTGTTTTGAGGTTGTTCAAATCATTTCCTTCGTAAAACATATTTATTTCTGCTGCCTTGCTTTATCGGGGAGTTTAAAGCTTTAGATAGAATAAATTCAAGTGTAAATGTATTCCATGGAAAGCACTGACTTTTTCACCATCGAAGTAGGAGAAAATGTTTGAACAATGTTTTAAACAATTATAGTGATAAAAATGATAAACTAAAGCAAACTACATGAATTTTGCAAACATCCAGATCAAACCTCAATTTATCAGGTCTGTAAGGCAGTTGTATAAGGTGCCAGATTATAGAAATCTTTCGGCCTGCTTATAAAGTGAAAGGTGGAATGTAATGTTTTGAGTCTGAACATATTTAATTTCCAGATCAAACAGAAAAAAATTAAAGTTTGCTAATTAAAATCCTTAACAAACCAATGATATAATCACAAAAATTGATTGAGGACATGAAAATATTGTGTTATTGCAGGAATATGGTGACAAGATGTAGCCAGCTGTCATGTCTCCATCTAACCCTATCCAAATCCACATAACAGTTGAGTAGGAAATTTTTAAAAAGATTTGGGTCCCAAAGACCGAGGGGGCAAAAGAATGTTCTGTTTTGACAGTTTGCCTTCTGACACCACCAATCATCTGCTTCCTAACTTCTTATGAATGCTCTCGAACAGGTCTTAGTTACGCAGTCTCTAGTTTATGTTATGTGAAATGTTGGAATCTTTACATTTCAAAAGGCAAATTTTTAAAGCTTTATATGAGTGTAATCTCACAGTTTTTAAAGCTTTTTTTAAACTAAAATACACAAAGACTATAATTGGGACTGTGGGGAGTGAAATGCAATGCAAATCTAATGCAAACAGGCCGAGTTGGTGTAGAGTCCTGGATTATTTTAAAAGTGAAACAGAAGAGTAAGAAAGAGACACAAGAACAGAAATGAAATGTGGAAATAAAAACAGATTATGCTCCCATATTCACAACAGTATTTACAATAACAATTCAAAACATTTTAAAGATATACACAAAGAAAACATACAGAAGGAAAATAAGAAGAGATGAAATCAAAATTCAGCAGCTACGTCCAGACATAAACAATCAGATTATCACCATAAAAAACTGCATAAAAAGTACACACACACACACACACACACACACACACACACACACACACACACACACACACACACACACACACACACACAC